>OZ005652.1:228432684-229632684 GCA_963930645.1 Salticus scenicus | reverse complement strand
ATCAATTTTAAATATCTCTAAATGAAAAAAACAATTGCAGGAATTGCTCCAGTGTGCACTAAACTCCACATATCAATATCGCAATTTATTCGCCTGGGTGACAGTTGTGTCAGTTTTATTGTAGGTAGTCAGTGCTTTATCACTATTTTTAAGTTGATTTTTTTTTTTTTTTAAATATTACATTTTTGAGTTGTGTGTCTTTACTCCTTGATGCGATATGTAGAAAAAAAGTAAGTTTTAAAATTTTTCTAAGAAAATTGCTTTTATTAAATATAATTATTACATATTACAAACTTATTCTTTTACTTACAATGAAAGAAAAATCGCACTTCTTAAAACTAATCTCGAACAATTAAATTCTTTGTATTAATCGGTTAATTCATTACTAGGTAAACATATTCACAATAGAGATTAAAAAACTCAAAACCGATTTGAAATTTTAGAGTAATTCAAAGTCGAGGATGATCAAATAATTGAGTGCGTTGGATGGAAATTTTAATACACACAAAACAACTAGCAGCTAGTTAGTGCTAATGAGTACTAATGAGTGAGTATGTATACTGAAATTTTGAATTTGTCAACATGCATCTCGCGTAAGAAGTTAGCACATTGCAATGGACATGCTATTCTGCGCTTGTAATCAGAAACATTTCAGACATGAACATATTATTTATTATAAAATATTTGCACATCTAAATAGAAGATTGCGCTCGTGATAATAACTTTTTCGTGATAATACTAAATAGGTTATAGAATATGATACTAAATGTTTCGAGACACTGACTGTTAATCTAGAGTTATCTACGAATGGACGTACGATCAAAAAAATTATCCTAGATCTTACAGAATGTAATTAAAGTATTTCAGTGATATTCTACCGATTGAGAATTTTGCAATTTACTATATGAAATAATATAGTAAATATAGTAATACTACATGAATGTAATTTGTTATAAGAAAGCAAAGCGTTGCCGTTTTGTTTGCAGAACTCGTGCCTACTTTGTTCGCCTGACGAAAGGTCGTGTTTTCTTTGTTGTTACGAGTTATTGTATTTTATGATATTTATTCAAAGTTTGGTACTAATATGAAAGATACTGTTAAAAAAAGAATTGAGACCATCTTATTTATTGCTTTTCCAAATACCACAGAAATGTCAACACCAGAAATGTCAACAAACGTAGCCCGCACTGGCCATAATATACATACACACAGTCCTAGTATAGCATACACAACATTTGCTACGTCCATTTTGTTTATGGTAAAGCATTCTTATATTAAACTGGAAACTTTCAACCTTCCTGTGAACCAATGAAGTTTGAATATGTCTAAACATTACATTTCGCTATCATTTGATCGGTTGTAGCAGTCCGGTTCATTACTTGCTTGGCCGTCGAACTTGCTTCTGCTGGGAAATCAATAAATTACAGGGACCCAATTTAAAAGTTGAAGACCTAACTGTTTGTACTTTTATAGCTGCCACGGAGATCAAATATACAAAATGAAAATTCAAGATTATTAGATTCAATGCGACATCAATGTGAAACCTGCGTTAATAAATGTGCTAATAAAATATTTTTGTAAAAAGTAGAACCGACTCTAAATGCAACAATTATTCAAACAAATAAAATGAAAATGAAAATTGGCATAAAATGAAACTGTGAATAGTTCCTAAATGCATAAAATAAATTGCTTCGCCAAACAACATAAACACTACAAATAAGCATAACTTTTGAAGTCGGTGCAAAATTAAATAATTTTTTTTTTTCAGACTTGCTTTTAAATTGATAGCTACAAATGCTATTATCTCGAAAGATGCATCTTTATAGTTTCATTTATTATTTAATCACTGTATGCAATTGATCCATTAACAACATCCATATAAAATTGTGAACATAAATCGCAATTCGATATTTATATTTCTGGGAAGTTACAAGAGTTTTCTTTGCAAATCTTTGCAGCTTACGAAATTTTAATTCATTATTTGACTCAAAATAACTTTCAACTGCGTTTTGCAGATGACAAGTGATATGTATATTTTTAATAGAATTTTATTTTTGCATTGAATAAAAGTATCTATTTTATTTAATTTTGCACTGATCTAAAAGGTTATGATTAATTGTGCTGTTTATGTTGTTCAGTGAGGGAATTTAATTTATAATTTTCGGCGCAATTTACAATTTAATTTTATGCTAATTTTCATTTTAGTTTTAGTTATTTCAATATTAGTTGTATTTAGAGTAATTCTATTTTTTACAAAAATATTATACTTTTTTTTTCTTTCGGTGAAACTGTATTCATATAGCAGAGCCCAAGATGTTCGTCGGCGGTTGCAACCCGCAAGAAAAGTGTCACAACTCAAAAAATAGCAATTTTGAGTTTATATAGCTGAAAAATATATGAAATGCCTCAATGAGTATAAAAAAGTTACATCTCCATCTCTAAAATTAACCACTCGGTAACAGTTGTGTCAGTTTTTTTCTAGTTATTACCGTACCTTTAAGTTAAACTTTCTCAAATACTGCATTTTGAGTTGTGTCACTTTTCTTACCTTTATGCGACATGAGAAAAATGTATCTATTCAATTCACATATATTAAAATAAAGGGCTTTAGAAATGTAAAGAGCGGATGCGCTGCATTCGTAATCAAAGATCCTATTAAGCATGTAGAATAAAATTATCCAATATCAGTAAATATATGAAAAATAAACTTTTAAAAGAGAAAAGTTTGAAAAGAATCGATGACAGCCTGTTATTCATACTAGGCTATCAAATGAGGCTCTAGAGAAAAAAAAATTATAGAGTATACTTACAGAGTATTTTTAATAAATTGAAACACACATAGGAACGATATAACGATAATGTTAATTGCAATGTTTTTCTTTATTCTAATTAAATTTTACAAAGCGTATGTGCCGTTCGCTACGCTAGAATGTGCGCAGCATAAATTTCAAACGAGGATCCAAATATGCATTGCAACCGCCGGCAGATTTCTAAGATCGCTTCGGCACGTTACGGTGTAGGAAACTCAGAACAAACAAACGCACATTTTTAAATGATCTGTTTTTAACATTCATATCTACAAGGTCTTTTCGTACTAAATCGGTGATGCTCTAAAACTCTGTAATTCACTTTTCTTCCCTACTTTGTGCTGGTTTCGAAAAAGAAACGATAACACCGTTATTCTCCATCAGGTTGCGCTGTAAGTGTTCGCATTTCGTAGCGCATGGTTACTTTACAATACTTAATACTACTTTTACGAATATAGCTGCAGCCGTTCAGCAGTTAAAAAAGTGAGAACGGAATTTCATGGGCACCCTGTAATTTATTTAGATCTTAATGAATCCTAATAAGACCTATTTCAGTCCAAGATTTTTACAAGGAAAAAAGTATTTGAACGTTACATAACGTACGTGCCAACCGCTGCACTACAACACATTCAACGTAGTTCAAGTGTGCAAAGTGTAGAAAATTGTGAACAAGCAAATGCACGTTTTATGCTTTCTTTTTTTAGCATTAATGTCTACAAACTGTCTTTTTGTACTAAATTGACGATGCTCTACAACTTTGTAATTCACTTTTATCCTTCATCTTGAAACACTTTCAAGATAGGGACGATAACTTCGCTGTTTTTCAACGGGTGGCGCTGTAAGCTTTGAAACAGACTTTTGTGGGCAATCTGTATTTTGTTGAGATCTTAAAGGTATTACAATTGGACCTATTTCAAACCAAAACCTTTACAATAAAGAAAAATGTACGAAGCATCCGTTAAGAAGTTATGAATTAACAAACAAAAGAAACAAATTATACAGTTTCAATTGAGAACCTCCTCTGTTTTGAAGTCGTTTAAAAATCCCAAACACTTTCTGTACCATGTGTGTCTTTTTTGTAAATATAAATGTTATCATTAAAATTCTTTATGGTAAGCTATTTTTCTTTGTTCCTAAGTACTATTTTGTATTTTACTATTGCTCATGTTGAGTTAAATTTCAATTTCGCATTGTTGTGTGATTCTGAATACTCTATGTGCTCCTTACTTTTCCTGCAAGATTGTTGAACTGGTAATGACTCATCATGTATATAGATTTTTTTAGTATAAGGCAGCAAAATTCATAAAAAGAGCGAAAGAGTGAAACATATATTTTAAATTATGATAATTATGAAAAACATATTTTCACATATTTTGCAGAGTCATTCAGTGTCAAATCAACAAAAAAAGAAACAGCATTCTTAACCTGACACACTCAGATTTTTATGAAATTGAGCTCATTTATTTGTTCTAATGAGAAATGAACGTACACCAATTAATATGTCTCCACCACTTTTAATTTTTGATAGACAAGGCTGCAAAAATGGGTAAAAAATGCAAAGTTCTGAAATTCTTCTACTACAAATGTACCCATATTTTCTTTCCTAATTAACTTGGAGACAAAAATTAGGTATCATTAGAAAGCTTATATAACTGGCTTGCAAATTATATATCACAAGTATATATTTTTAATTTTTTTTCCTTTAAGGTCAAACATTTTGACTTAAGATCTCCAATATCTCAAAAATTATAAATATTATTTTCTTTTAAACATTATATGTTATTTTTACATTTATTATTTTATCCATAACTATTGCAAAATTCAACATGTGACGGCCATGGGATGCTGAGTTATAAATTAATATGCATCCCTAAATCAGTACTTTCATACTAACATAACGTAAGTATTTCCCATGTTCTGTTTCCTAATTAACTTAGAGATATAAGATTGGTATAATTAGAAAGTTTATAATACTGGCTTTTAAAGGATATAACACATATGTATATTTTTTAAAAATTTCATTTTAAGATCAAACATTTTGACCTTTAAACTTCAATATTTTAAAAAGTATACATTTAATTTTCATTTAAAAATTATATGTTAATATTACGCAAACATCCCTTTTGCTCTTGTAACAATGGAAGGTTAGTTGGTTGTGCAAAAAAGAGAAAGATGGGTGATTAGTTCCATGACAATATCTAAATACTTAAAGTGCTTCACCTTTTTCATAAAGATAATATATATATTGTACTAATGTTAGCACGTTACTTTTCAAAAATAGCCCTTACGACACTAATTTACTTTTAATCTAGGCTTTGTTTCGTTTTTGTTTAATTTATATCAAACAAGAAAATTATACTTCCATGGCATTTACATTCTTTGTGATAAAAATTTACATAAATCTTCATAACTGAAAATAACAGAAATGATAATAATTTTCAAAGCAAAATAACTGGATACAGAAAAGTTACATCAATAATAACGTATATTACGCGCTAATTAAACTATTTCTGGGAACAGTTTTATGACATTCGAACCAAACTTTCAAAACCAGCTGTTCGTTAGTTAATTAAATTAAACTAATAAAAATAAGAAATCCCTTAAAATTTGTTGAGTGTTTTAATAAAATGCACTACAAAATAAAGTATATTTAATTTAAAGTTTTCGATCTGAAATTATTTGCGTTTTAAGATTTTTACAAAGTATTTCTACCCTAATTTATAGTACAGCGCCTGGGATAGTGGCAAGCGCCTGTAACCGGATGCTTAAAATGCTGCTAAAAATTTTTAAGCTTCCCGGATAGAGCTAAGAACGATTTTTTTCCTCATATCGTAAACTTTACGTAAGAGTTAATTGGCTTTTAACAGTTTCATCTGCTCAGTCAAGTGATCTAAGAACATAAATAATCAATAAATATATTAGTTTCGCTTTTCGAAGCAATAAACTCGACCGCACTGACCTCTGGTGAGAGGCTTAATATTTAGGGCACTGAGTAGGTCGCTTCCACACTACGCATGACGCTGTAGTTATAGTAACCCAATATCTGTAGTCAAAATCATTATGCAAGGCAATTGCATTTAATTATTATCATAGATTACTACTGTTAAATCGCCCGCTGAAAATATGAGATTTAATATTTAATTACTTAATCTAATCAATCGTTTATTTATTTATAGAATTTTGAAACGATTATATTTACATTTTTATTCGATTTCTTTGATTCGATTTTAAAATTATGTTTCTCAGTTTGCTGGTTCCAATTAGCTGAAAACATTTTTAATATCTTATGGATGTTGTGCAAAATGCAGTAAAACCTCTAAATAGCGATCACCAATGGGAGTACGAAAAAGTTTCTGTTCTTCAAAGATGACTGCTATTCAGAACTCAAAATTTTATAACTTAATTCAGTACTTAAAAATTCCGAATTCAGAACTTAAAACCTCAATTATTTTATTACTTTAGTATTAAAACTAATTACAAAATTTTTTTTAATATTGAAAAGTATTTTATTTGACAATTAAAAAATACAGAGACTTTTATTTCATATTTAAAAACACTTGCTACTATTTAATTTAAGCACATGGGATTTTCTAAACACATAATCATTTTTACTGATTCGTTATAAAGTTCATCATCATTTTCATTCTGGGCGAAATTTTGTATGTCTCTGAAACTTGAAAAATAATCGGAATAAGATTTGATGAAAACATTTTGTGATAGTTTTGTATCCTCTTCCTCTTCATTTTCCTTATCACGCTCTTCATTAAATTTACTTTCAATAATTTCTTCGTTTGCATTAAAAGTAAAAGAATTTCCTAAGTCGGCAATCGACATCCATATATTCACTAACATTTATTATCAGCCGGGCTCTATTTAAGTTATTAAATTAGTCATCATACGTTATGTAATCTATTACTGTTTAAAATTTCTAATTTCCAGAAATCTGAAATGAAATTTAAATTTTTATTCAGAATTTCTGTAACAAATAATAAAAATAACTAATTTCCGATTTTTTTTTTTTTTTTTTTTTTACAAAAATTCGTAATAGGGTAAATTTAATTTATAAAACCTGAATCACGTAGTTAACCCCTTCCCGGCTTATCCCAAGCTCAGCTCGGTCAGGTGAAAAAACAAGGGTACAAGAGTTTCCGTCTAAAGACGGAACACTGACACCAGTATTCTTTATCAATAACTTCTAATCATATCTGTGCAGTCATTTATTGTGATGGAAATTATCAGTGCTCTTTTATGAGACGGAAACTCTTGCCACCCAGCGAATAAACTGAGCCAGCAAGGGTTTCAAAAAACAACTGAGAAAAAAAATTGAAGTGACCGTTGTTCGAAATTTGTTGTTCGTGCAATGCTATTTCTACGAGAACTATTTGGTAGTATGAAGACATGACCAGTATTCAAAGATTATCGTTGTGCGGGGTGGCAGTTGTAAGAGGTTCAATAATCATCTGTAGAATCAATAATCATCATAACCATTATCATCACGGTATATTAGAAAAATCCTGCAGTGGTCGAAATCACCGTTTACCTCCATCTGAAAATGTGATTGAACAGAGTTTGCATGATCAAATATTTCGGTATGTAGAGCCAACCAAGCTCAAGAAGAAGTGAAAAGTAAATTAAGCTCAAAGAATATGCAAAACAAGGTTTTGTGAAAAAAAAAAAAAGTTATGGGGATTTTAAAAAATACATAAAAGTAAGAAAGAAATTATCCTCCCCAAATTATTAATAAAACCGCTTTACTGAAAAGGGATTTATTCACGGAAAATCTCTGTAAATTTGTTGATATTCTAGTCATAGAGTAGTACATATGCGAAATATTTCAGAGAAATAATATTTTTAAATTGCAGTACCTAAACTACAGACACCTCTCTTAGTCTCTCAATATGAACGTATGGAAATATTTTCTGATGATTGTGGGTATAGAAACATTCTTCCAAGGTAATTCCATAATCTAGTTAATATTGCATTTGGTTATAACAGCATATTAATTGTGCCATTTGTAACGGAGATTGTAGATGGCCGTTGGTTATTGAAGTTAATTTTTAAAAAACAGTTTCAGAATTCTTGCAAAGTGAACCGACAATAACACAGTGATTAGTAATCCAGGCATTTTTGTAGATAATCATGAAAAGTTTTATTAAACATTTTATTTGCTATGATACTCTCGTAAAGGTGACCATTTGATAAAGTTATTATTATTGGATAATTAGAATTGGAGTGATTTTTAATAATATTGGAGTGGGAGCCAAAACGTCGAATTCTTAGGTCAAGTCATGATGATGAAGTGATGCTCCAATTTCTTCATTACTTTAACCAAAGTTCTAATCGAAGACAAATTTAAAGTGATAAGGGAAAAATGGTTGTAATTGTTTTACGTATAAACATGTATAATTTTTGAAAAGCTTACCAGATAATTATAATTCAAACGATCCTCAAAAATTGTCAACCTTCGCCATGGGAAGGCGGATGTTTTAAGCAAAATTAATGCACCATATTGTGAGACAAGAATGCATATCGACATCATACCATTTTTATTGCACTTTCAATTAATTCGAAAAATCAGTCTGGTGAAAAGCTTGCTACTACATTCATTTTTTTTTTCACTCAACTTTATGTATGTTAAACAACTTCATCTATGCTGTAAAGAAATAATCTAAAATGTAACACTATCTTACTCTTTCATTCCTGTCTCTTTTGCACAGAAATATTTTATGCTGACAATATATATATTTCTTCTATGAGCATTTTTGTTTTTGAGTTTATGCAGATAGAAGTATGTTTTCCTAAATTTCAGAAAAGCGAATCTAACAACATTTTGCTAATTTCTGTATAAGTCACCCCTCCCCCACAAACACAAACTCAAACACATATTAAACATCAAATATGTATATTATTAGTCGGACTTTTTTAACACACACACATATATATACACTAAACATAGTAAAATTTGTTTTTTCGACGTCGGGTAATTAAATTAAAGTTGATCCTTTGATGTTTAGTCATATTAAGAAAGAATTTCTTTTAACTACATCTGTTCATATCACAAATATATGTATATATTGTCATATTTCAATTTTCTATGATATATTTACAAAAAACGATTAAGAAAGTTAAAACTGAAAAAAAGTTTTATTTAGTAGCTTGTTTAAACAATATTCTCCAAAAATTCTCTTTATCGGAGGATTTACTTGCGAAATGTCAGTATTTTCTTATAATATTTTAACAAGTAAGGAAAAAAAAACAGTTTTCACTATTATAAAAAAAGAAAATCAGATTTCTCTTTTAAAAATGCTTTTAAAGTTGTGACAAAAAGTAATAAGAAAAATTTAAGAATATATTTTTGAAAGATATATGTTTCCTTAAATTTAAATAATAAATTACATTTTTTTAATTAAACAAAAACTTCTTTCAATGTTTAAATTTTTTTCGCTCTCGGACTAAAAAAAAAAAAAAAAAAAAAAAAAAAAGTGTAAAATACGATGTTTAGTATTGTGCTCAAAGATGAAAGAAATTGCCTACGATTTTTTTCCTCCGCTTTCTATTTAAAATACCTCTTTTATTCCAAAGTTGAATATTTTTCTTTTTTTTTTTTTTTTTTTTTTTTGTGCTTTGTTGACTTACCATAGAGAAAGCTTGTCGAAAAACTTCAACATACTTTGCAAAAAATTTAATACCTTCTATCATGTTTTTGAATTTACCCTTGAGGAAAGAAAACCGTGTAAAAAAACAATTATATTATCCTGAACTATCAAAGCGTAAACATTATTTTTACAGTTTTTCAGTAGTATATAAATCTCTCAAATCAATCTTTTAATAAACTTCAAAGAAATTTCTGTGATAAGAAAAAAAAAAAAAAAAAAAAAAAGAAAAGAAAAGAAAAATAATAAATCTGGTGGTCAGAATTATTTATTCTTTACCAAAATCTTCTTTCATCTTATTAAATTAGATTTTTTTAAATAGATTTTTCCTTTTTCAAGAATTTATTCCAACAAAATATATTTAAATGTTAACAGAAATAAGGAATGATTAAAAAAACAAAACAAAAAAAAACAAAAAACAAAAAAAACATAATTAAGTAACATAATTCAGGCATGTCCAAGGCCTGTTATACATAAAGAATTTCGATGAAACATTTTGCATATCTAGAGTGGAAGGAATAAAAAAACTCAGATTAGAATTTTAAAAATATAATACCGACAAAAAATATTGTTGTCTTTTTTTACTCTGTGTTAAAAAAATACCGAATTTCCGTTTTTTTTTTTTTTTTTTTGGGGGGGGGGGTTGCCTTTTACTGGCGCAAGGTCCGCAATGGGACATACTGCGTTTTTTTTTTTTTTTTTTTTTTTTTTTGTGTGTGTGTGTGTGTGTGTGTGTGTGTGTGTGTGTGATCTATTTTGAGAGTCCATTATTCGACCACAATGTCATAAAATTTAGAAAAACTGAGTATTTATATTTTACTTTTAACGCATAGTAGAATTTCTGTTCTAATACCAAATAGCCATAAAAGGCTGAGTTAAATTCTATTTAATGATTGAACATTTTAATACTATAAAAAAATATCTTCAGGAAACAATGACGTACCAAACAAAACAAAAGAAAGAAAAAACAGCTTACCTAAAAACGATTTTAAATATCTAGTTACAAGCAATTGTAGTTAAAGTAAATATTAAACAAATGACGAAATAGGTGTAAAACGAAGAAAAAGTAAATGATTCTGATTAAGTGAGTTATTATGATTAAGAATTAGTGATTATAACACAGATTTTTGTATATAGGTTCAAAAACTAAGGGTTAATTTTTAAGTCCGAAATTAGCCTACATAATCATGAAATTATATTTTTCTGTTAAAGCACAGAACAAACTTTTCAGGCTCCATTCTTTTTTAAATAAAACCATACCTTGAATTTTCTCTAGAAACGAGGATTGCTTCTTTCGTAATTAACATATCTCTCTGTAGCCTTAGAGTGATATGATTAATTGCGGAGTATTAAGATATCCTGCTTGTAATTCTATACCTGCGAATTCCTTCTACATATCATTTGTAACTCCTGAAATGAACAGTAGTTCAATAATTTGAATAGAGGGATTTTGCCATTCAATCAGATCAATGTAGTCCAGTTACATTAAGTTCAATTTAGATCATTGCTTACAGTTAGGCTTTATTTTTTTATTCCAGCTTTCGAATTTCAAAGAGCTACTAACTTGAAGATATGAATTTGCTTGTTTTAATGACATAGCACATATATATATATATATATATATATATATTACCTTTTTTTTTTTTTTTTTTTTTAAAGCCGTAACAGAAAAAAAATGGTCAAGGTGTTGTCTCAATTAGATGTTTATAGTACTCCCAAATGGTAGCTGATTCGCAGGGAACAATCAAATTTGACACTGCTATACCTTCCGATGTTCATTTTTCATCAGCTTGGGGAACGACTTTGCGTCCGGTGTTGACTACCGTGTCATGACTGCAATTAACGTGTTGATGGTAGCGGTTTTTTTTTTTTTTTAAGTGTTGCATAATGGCGGTTTTATTTTATGCTGTTCTCCTGAATCTATAAACAGAAATCAAGCATTCAAAAGAGTGTTTTGACACGATCTCACGAGAATCACTTCTTTACTAAATAAGTAAATATGTTTCATAGAAAATTCGTTATCATCAACGGCACTTGTTTCATATTAGCATGTGAGTGATACTCATTTTTTAGTTTCTCTGTTCGATGTAGCGAACAATTCTGCACAACCGTAAATTAAAATTCAATTTTGGGGGAATATGAACCATCAAAATATTTTCTGATATTATTACACTTTTTTAGTTGTTTCATATCCAAAGAAACAATTAAATGTGCGTTATAAACAATGTTAACCCTCAATTACCACAATAATAATAATAATAACCACATAGTTACCACACTGGGTTTGCGCAACTTGAGCAACTTCGATCATTAATATCTTTCGTTCTAATTAACTGATTTTATTTATTTATTTTTTTTAACACTTGGATAAGAATGTAAATGATGAATATAATATGAAAAAGGTTTGAAGACTTTTCCATTTATCAGTAATACTCCGAAGACGATATTGTTTTTTTCTAATTCGTGAAAATATATTTCATTTTTGAAATTGATAGTTTTACATATAATATTCAGAATAAAATCACATTGTTTGAATGTCGAATACTTCAATACGTGTGCTTTTTTAAATTAAAATCTTATATATCCATGAAATGCTTTTAAACATTGGGAATTTAAAGATTTGGGTCTTCCGCATGTTTTTCAGTGAAGATTGGTTTAAAACAACATTTAGGTAGCAGATAACAGATTGAGCAAAATCAATAATGTTTGTGATCATCCTGTATCGTTAAGTGAACGAAATAATCTGCAACTTTAGAATATGTTAATATAGACCCAGTACAATTTGTGGGTAAATTTGTGTGACGATAGCTTGTTAAATAACGGAGATATAAGCATTTACTTTAAAACTCAAAAAAAAAAAAAAAAAAAAAAAAATATCTGAAAATTATTCTCACTTGCACTTTTGAAACAATATACGGCAGTATGAATACAAATATCTTAAATGTCGCATGAAAAATGAGCGTTTTTATGAAAAACGTTTTGACTATGCATACACAAAAGATAGAAAATAATTTTTTGCATAGGGTGAAGCTATATATATAGGGTAACTTTTGTGAAAAGTTCATTTGACTAGAGTAAAATTTACACAAATTGTCGGCAAAAGAACGAGTTAGAGTTTGGGTATTTTCCAAACGTTTAAATTTCAAAAGTTTTTTTTTTTTTTTCCACATGAAGATCCAGTTATTTCAACACCGCTCCAAATGCAATTTTTTGTAAGAAACCCTTAATAAGCTTTAAACTCTAACGTAATTTTTTTTATTTACTAAGATTTGTTAGAATGTAAGGGGATTTTTTACAAAAAGAAACTTTGCAAAGAGATTGAAATGATTGGATCTTCAAATTAATTTCGCGGCATCGGAAAACCCCTTATGAAATTTCAACTCTAGAAAAATACTTAAAATCTAGCTCGTTCTTCTGACCACAACTTTCTTAATTTTTATTCAATTCAAATGATTTTTTGGTAAAATTTGCTAAAAATATCTATCTTTCAACCTATGTAATAAAAAATTTTCTACCTTTCATGTATACGCAATGAAATCGTTTTTCATAAAACGGCTCATATGTCATGAGATATTTAACTTTTTTTTTTATATTCGCATTGCAGTATATTGTTCAAAAGTGTTTTTTCAATTTATCTAAAAGTAAGAATAATTTTCGTTAAAAACTTTGCATATTATAAATTAAAAACATATTTTTTATATAAACAAATAAACATACAAATAAAAAACATGACTTTTTTTGTGTGTGTGTGTATGTTTGTAAATAAATATTTATGTTTAGGCTTTTTAACATGATACACTGTAAACAATAGGGTCTTAAAAATAAGTATATATTGTCTCAAAATAGCTCCGAAACAATATATACTTAAATTTGAAAACCCATGTACTCATTTTTAAGTTTATTGGCATGCTCAAAAATGGGGTTGACCAATAAGAATCCCAATATCTCCATGTTTGACATGTCAATGTACTCAAAAGTGAGTACATGATTTTTCAAATTTAAGTATATATTGTTTCGGGGCTATTTTGAGACAATATATACTTATTTTTAAGAACCTATTTTTTACAGTGTATCCTCACACAAATGCATCCATAAACTGTGCTTGCTCTGTACCAACGTATCCTAACACTCCACTTGAGGGTACGTTATCTAATGTCATAGTGGACAATCACCCTGTGTTGTGTTGTAAGTTGCGTTTGTGTGTACTTTACGATCTCTGACATTACGAATAGTGGCTAATCTTAAGATTAATTTGCACGTAAGTGTAATTCTAGAGCCCGAAATAGCTACATTTTTTCAAAGGATTTCTAGAGCTATATTTCAACAAGATACACCCCCCGCACACACTACTTGAAAATTTCAAGAATACTTTCCATCACAAGAAACATAACTTCTTTCTTGGCTCGCCTGTTGACCGGATATGTTGCTGATTGAACATTTAGTTTTGGACGGCATTTTACTTGTGATACATATCCCATAGTTACTGCAGTCTAATTTTGGGTTTACATGGGTATACATACAAGTAATATGCAACGTACTCCATAAGACACACATTCAAAAACTATTTGATTGCATGTCGAGTATTACAACAACACTTATTTCGGCGCGTGGTCGCTTTTCCAAACACTGATTTTAAACAATTTCATTTTTTTTTTTTTTTTTTTTTTTTTTTTTTTGGGGGGGGGGCTATATTGTTGCAAAGTTTCTTCCATAAAAACAAGTCGTTTGCAAATTAAATTACATTTGAAACACAAGAGTCTCATATTTTTATGATTTTTGCAAATATAAATTTATTTAATTTAGTGACAACTAGCAGGCTTTGCCCGCTTCGCTGGCCACTAAATTTAAAGGAAACTCTTTTCTATATAGCTTTATAAAAATAAAATTAAATAAATTACTGAAATTGTTCAAAAGCTCGCTCCATGTCCCTGCTGCATTCGGCAGAGATTTAGTCATCCACTGCAACTCGGGTACTTGTCTTTATTACCTGCGACAATAGTTTACCAATGAGCTTCCATTTAGGTGCTTATTATATAACAGTTTCGAAATAGATAGTATCGAAAAATTGGAGTTTCCCTTTTATATTTGAATCCCAGTTACATGTGAACCACACTATACGTGCTGTTCACATGTAACTCGGACTGGACTCAAATGTAACTGGGTTTAGACAACATAATATTTCCTTTTACGTTATTTCATATGTTTATTTTGTTTATCCAATCAACTATTAAATGACAGCAACTTCACGCCAAATATTACAATATGCTGTGACCAGCTACGTCTGTCGCATGAGACAATTAATTTTTTGTGCTTATATATAATTCATAGGTTGTAAACCTGATAGTACAGCCTTAATATAGTTCTCTTTGGCGGCTTTTGAATTTTTGTCACCATTTTAGACTTAATCCATTGTAACACTAAGATTAATCCCTTGTAACAATATGCTATAAGCGCTATTTCTGCCGTATTTTAGACAACTAATCTTTTTATGGTTATATATATTTCCCATTAAACATATTTTTATTTATTTATTTAAATATTAATTTGAATTTTTCAAATATTTCTGTTCGATAGCGTGCAAGTGCAGTAACACGACAGAGGCTCATTTGTTTGTATGATAAATTAGCATAGTGATTATTGTATAAAAAAATAAATAAATAGGTAAACATTATCGTGTTACACATCTTTATTATGTCGCTCCACTGGCGGCTTTTGAATTTTTGTCGCCATATTAGCAATGGATTTTTTTTTTTTTTTTTTTTTTTTTTTTGTATGAAAAGGGGAATACTATTTTGCTAATAATTTTATCAGACTCTTTTTTGCTTATACATAAGAATCCTTTATATTCTGCTTATATTTTTAATGGCTTTTAGGTTTAAATAGTGCTTGTTGAAATAAATTTCCTATCTTTAAAACTGCATTTGTTCTGTAAATTTTGTGTAAAAATAAATCATTTATGTTTTTATACATTTGATGCGCTACTTAGATTAAAATGGCTGTTGCTATATTAAACTTCTTGTCGAAAAACGTTCGGTGTACTTCAACACCAAAATTAAAAAAATCGCCCAGCAGGATCTGTTAATGAAACTGATAAAATAAAAATATGGTACATAGAGTTTAAATAATCTATTTAAAAAAACTTTTAAAACCCAAATTATTAATGTATCGTATCACATACATAGATATCGTAATAATATATAGATTGATCATTGGGGAGAAAAAAGTGATTCCTTTCCACTCGGGAAAAGACGGCGATTTTGCCAAAATATGGCAGTCTTTCCCCGAGTGAATACACACGGGAATACACACGAATGTTTTAGCAAATAAAATTCATGAATAATTTATTTACTAGAGGTGAATGAAAAGCTCCGATATAGTTTCAAATTCATTCTTCTTTTTTTTCCTTTTTTCCTTCAATACCACTTAATGGCTGATTCCAAAGCATTTTTTTCGGCATCAAAAATCTTTGCACGATAATCTATATATATTATTATATCTATGATCACATAAATCTTTTCAAAGATAGAATAAAACTCAATTTGAAAAAAATAATAATAACTTTTGTTTATTAACCAAAATAATTGATGAAATTTGAAATGCAGGTTGGTCTTGTGGGTACAGGCTGTATATTATATTTTTGTGTTCGTGAGAGAAAATTTAAAAGAATTTGAAAACTGCAATTTTTAATCCCACTTAAAAATCATGTGACTTAATGTGAAGCAGATTTTTCATTTTTACTTTCTCTTACCCATAAGGTAGAGAAAGTATTGTTTTTGGCTCAAATTTTCGAACGCGAGATTTTGTTATATTTACACGTTTTGAGGTAACCTGAATACGAAAATAATGTTTTTAGCAAATGGTCTGTGTGTCTGTGTGTGTGTCTGTGTGTCTATTTGTGTGTCTGTGTGTGTGTGTGTGTCTGTGTGTGTGTCTGTGTGTCTGTCTGTTATCAGCATATCTCAAAAACAAATTATGGCAGAAAGTTCAAACTTGGTATTCTAAATGTGTATCATATAGGGATGCTACAGTAAGCTTTTCGTTAAGATCAAGCAAATGGTTCGTGTATAGGGACAATCAAGATAATTCTAATACATTGCGTCTATGGGGGAAATTGCAGGAAAATAGAGTTTAACGTCTATAGACTGCACTAAACCAAATGAAACAAATATATATTTTTTGTAATAGAAACAGTTAACTGGGAAATTTTTTTTGTGTATGTAGGAGCCTCGCCTCCCCCCCTGGGGGGAAAACCCCCCTCGAGGGGAGGAAATTTTCATGATGGGTATCTTTCAAAAGAGCTCGCCAATACCTTTAAAACGAATGGTTGAACCATCGATCTGCGATAATTTAAAACAAAGTTATCAATTTTTTTTACTTTTAACGAAAACAAAACTTTGAAAAAAAAATCGTTTTTTTTTTTTTTTTTTTTTTTTTTTTTTTTTTATATTGAAAATAAAATGGACTTTTTTTTTATATTTGGTGTTATACTATTTCTCTAATATGGAAATCGTCTGCCTTATCATAAAAGATAATTTTTTTAAATAATAATTTTAATAAATTATTTTTTAAAAAGAGAAAATTTTTTTCATAACCGAATTAAATTCTATATAAATGTAGGTGCATTAATGAAACGTGGGGTTGAGGGGGGCGGTAGCCCCCCTCACACAGAACTAATTATCATATAAAACTCTTCAGAAGCCTAATATGAATTGTTTAACATAGGTTTACATAACAGTACACGTTATCTTACCTATTAATCTGCAACCTGTATTTATAGTATTAAATTTCAGGGTAAGAGAAAGTCGTGTGAGTGACACACCAGGTTATTTTTCTCCTAACGGTTTCCATACAATCTTCTGCTGTTGCCACCTAAAATTCATACTTTAGTTAATTTTAAAAAATCTAATTGTCCTATTGATAAGCTGTTTAATGCATCGGATTTGCAAAAATTTTTCCTTTCACTTGCTATTTTATTTGTAACGGTGCGACTGATATTTCTAATTTATTTTCTATTCCATCTGATTTATTTTCCTCATTTTAAATAAATGTATGTTTTATTATTATTATTATTATTATTATTATTATTATTTTGTCGAAAAAAAATTGGCAACAATTAAATTATGGATAAAATTTTAAAATTTAAATGTCTTATTTATCAGAAATTAGAAGGTTATTATTTTCACATTTTAATTAATTAAGAAAAAACTAATCATCCGATTGATAAGCTGTTTAATGCATCGGATTTACAGAAAATTTCCCTTTCATTTGGTATCTTATTTGTAACGATGCAACTGATATTTCTAATTTATTTTCTAATCTTTCTGATTTATTTTCCTCATTTTAAATGAATGTACTTTTTTTTTTATTATTATTATTATTATTATTATTTTGTCGAAAAAAAAAAATTGGCAACAATTAAATTATGGATAAAATGTTAAAATTTAAATGGCTTATTATCAGAAATTAGAAGGTTATTATTTTCACATTTTAATTAATTAAGAAAAAACTAATCAAAAATTCGAAAATCTGTCTTCGATGTGCACAATGACCCTTCGGTGGGCACCTTTGTATTAAATCTCGTGACTATCTGAGCTACCGTTTTCGAGAACAGTGAAATATACAAATATTGCTCACTTATTAGTATAAGATTTACGAATGTGTTACAGCTTCAAAATAATGTTGATAGTATGTGTTAAATTATAAGATCATATGTACGAGGAACTGCTAAATATACTACAGTAAAAGAATAAAATACACAGAAATAAGATTTTTCAGAAATTTACCTAAAGTTTGGGAAATGTTAATAAAATATGCATAAATAAATTCTCAATTACATAAATAGTTATATTTTGAATTTAATATATATTCATGTCTTTAATAAGTTGTTACCAATTTTTTTTTTTTTATTATTATTCATTCAAACAACTTTCTCTTTCCATGATGAAATTTCATTATTTTTTTCTCATTTCTTCTGAAAAATATATTAAAATGAATTCGTAATCAATATGTTGGAGTATTCCTTAAGCAAGGTATTAATACATATAAGAGTATTTTATCAAGGTAATACATCAATTTATTATTTTATTGAAATATTCATTTTTAAGTTAATTGAATCGGTTTAAAATTGTATTTTCAATAAGAATATACTTCTTTCTTCTAGATAACTTCTTTTTTTAAAGTCTGTTCCGACCTCTTTGTTTATTTTTATTTTTTATTTTTTTTAACATATATGAAATTTTTGAATGAATAAATTTCTTTAACTTTAGTTAAATAAGTTATTAAGATGAATTTATCAATTTAAAGTCAATTGCCTCATGGTTAAAAGTTTAATGCAATAGAAAATTGCTTTCTCTTTCCTAGGTGAATTATTTTATCTTTTTTCTTAAAATATATATTTAAAAAAATAAAAAAAAAAATGAAAGAAAAGAACTTCCTCCTGCCTGCGGTAACAAGATGGCCTTCGAATTTCCACTGATTGATGTTGAAAAAGAAATTTTGAAGAATGGATTGAACCAATTTTAAATGAAGAAGTATAACCATAAAATTGACTTCGAATGGAGCTGACTACATATCAAAGAAAAGCAATCATAAAATAAAATTGGGGAAAATGTAAAACCTTAGACTAAAAACAGTATAGAACTTTTACTTTGCATTTGAATACGGGTGATTTTTTTTGAAAACTATTTATTTTTTTTTATAATTTAAAAGCATTCTGAGAAAGCAAATTCATTAAAAACCAAAAGACATGCTTATGATATTATATAAAATAGCTCAACATCACTCATCTTTTACTCATATAACTTTTCAAGTAATAAAAATTTTATGAATTGAATTTATTTAATATATGAATTGAACGCGATAAATAAAGTATCTTCTTTATCAAAAGCAATAAATTTCATAACAATATTTAAATAATTTGAGCTTAACATATCTTTTTGTCGTAATGAATATACATAGGCTGACTTTATAAACAATCCTGAAGGAAATTAATTATGTCGATTACAGAGAAAATTCACCTTTTATTTATATTCATGAAACTCGTATCTTTGGATGTTGTAATTTTCTATTCAAACTTTTAATTATAGTTGGGATATTTTCTTTTAATCATCATAATATGAGAGCAGCATTTACCATTATATTATACATATAGAAACTGAAATCTTGAATTTACGTTCCCTTTTTAGAAATGCACTACTCTGATTCCTGTGACATAAAACTCCAAATTAAAAATGAGAAAATAGTAAATGTCTATTTGGCTTATTACTCATTTTCGTTTGATGTGAAATTTTGCAATAATTATCTATCTTAAAATTTTAAAGACTACAGTAATCGTATATGGAGGATCATATTAATCACATACAATTTCATCATATCCATGTTTTTTTTTCTCGAAATAATCATTTTTTTTCTCTGATTTAAAAATTTTATTTTATTATTATTATTATAATTATTATTATTTCCTTATATATATATACTTAAATATTATCTAATGGCATTATCACTACGTAAGCATA
Organism: Salticus scenicus; assembly: GCA_963930645.1. Lineage (NCBI taxonomy): Eukaryota > Metazoa > Arthropoda > Arachnida > Araneae > Salticidae > Salticus > Salticus scenicus. Next base: position 229,612,710 of record OZ005652.1, on the reverse strand, counting down.
ACTATTTTAATTATAAATTCAAGGGTATATTATAACTTTTATAAATGTAATTTAATTGGACTATTTTTTAGAATTTTATTCATTTTTAATTAATTTATTTTATTGTGTTGTGGCTCTTCGCATAGATGTTTTAGAGATACATTTTAGGTAATATTACAAAGCTTTTGTTTTATATGAAATTTAATTTCTCTGCTTATAAAAATTCTTAACATTTAATTGTGTACTAGTAATTAAATTCATATATAATTATGCATTTTATTATGCTTCGAATGTAGAAGTACATTAACTAATTGTATATGCACGATCCTCAGCATACGGGGTCATTTAATTTTAACTCTGATCATTTTCTAAATTTTTATTCTTTAAGCTAGGTGCTTTACAGTGTATTGTATAAGATTAGAAATTTAATAAACTACCGATAAAATACAGTAAATAGTCAGGAGAATTAATAATTAAAGCATTTAATCAATTGGTCTCCAGGTTACGGATTTTGAACATTGCCAATCAGTAGATAACAGGTTTAGGACTACAACAATTAAAGAAAATTCAATACGCTTCATTCAAAAACATCTAATTAACTAAAATAAGACATTATATTCATTATAGTGAATGTCTCCTTATTCGATTTAGGACATCGGATTTTCAGATATCTGATATCAAATTATCAAAATGAAATAGATTTAAAAAAAAAAGTTATGCGTGTTTAGTTCGTTACGCTGTTTGGATATCGTACTTTTACTTTCTCTTATCCATAAAGCAGAGAAAGTAGTATTGTTTTTCGGCCAAATTTTCGAAATTGAGTTTTTGTTACATTTATACGTTTTGAGGTCCACTGAATCCAAAAATCACGCTTTTAGCGGTTAGTCTCTGCGCGTATCTGTCTATGTGTATCTCTGTTATCAGCATATCTCAAAAACAAATAATAGCAAAAAATCCAAACTTGGTGTTTTAAATATATATCATATAGGGATGCTACATTACACTTTTCTTTGAGATCAAGCAAAAAGGTTCGTGTACAGGGACACCAAAGAAAATTCAAATACATTACGTCTATGGATGAAATTACAGTTAAATAGAGTTTAAACATCTGTAGACTGCACTAAACCAAATGAAACGAATATATATTTTTTTATATGCTTAAAAACCCATTCATGTAGAATATGGTACATAAAACCCCCACTGTTCGCTTACAGGGCTATGCAAAAGAACTAGATTATAGTGCGACAATACTTGAAAATTGATGGAAATGAACTTCAGGCTGTACCGTGTGTTATTACTATAGGATTATATTTATGTGCACCATGTGGTGTTTACATAACTGTCAGAAGATATACCGGGCTATCACTATTTAAGACATAACATTCTTTTTTATTGTTGGTGTAATTGCTTTACTATAATCTTTTACCATGTCCAAGAAAACTGCTCAGGAATTTAAATTAATTCCTCATAGCCATACGGTAAATAATGTACTTTTTAAGCTAAATATTCATTCCTTTTTTATATATATATTTACACGTTTTAAAGCTTCCTGAATAACGAAGTCATGTTTTTAACGTTTATTTTTTGTCTGTATCAGTATCGGTTAGAGTAAATTAAAAACAAAATAATTTCAGTTGATCGAAATGTTGTATTTTGAAGTTAATACGCTTGTTACTAGAAAAGTTTCTTCAAGAATGATATATTCCAAGGACTTTTCCGTGTGAAAGTTGTCGTAATAATTTTAAATGAACTTTTGAGTTTAATAACAGATTTGAATTCTATCTAAATATGGTTATAATAATGAAATGGGGGATTGAAGGGGGGGGGGTCGTAGCTCCCCTTCAAATAGAATTATTTGTCAAATAAAGCTGCTCCGAAGTCTAATTTGGATTATCCTAACACAGGTTTACATAGCAGTACTCGTTATCTTTCCACTTAATCTCCAATATGTGTTTATAATATTAAATTTCAGGGTAAGGAAAAGTTGTATGAGTGACACACCAGATTATTTACTTTAGAAAAATGTCTTTATTTAAAATATATATATATATCAAAATCCGTTATAAACGTTTAGAATTGATTAAAAATTATTTGAAAGACAGATAAAGGTGCTTAAACTACTTATTTCCTACATCTTCGCGTACAAATAATACGCTTATACAATCATTACTTTCAAACATAACAAAATGCAAAATGTTTCTTTCCATAAAAGTTCTTTTATAATTAAAAACAATGAAACTAGTACTATTATCTGTGGAAAAAATAATCAGACATTCATACTTTTTTAATATAGATATTTTCCACAGGGTGTGGGGGTGATATAATGAATGAGTTAATATTTTGAATGTCTGAAACTGAAACATTTAGCTCAAAATAACAAAAGTTTCTGTTTAGAAATTTATACAAATATTTTAGAATAAATAATATCAATAATTATTTTCACACATAATTATAAAGACAGTAAAAATTTTCAAATCAATGAAAGTTAGTGTACTTATTGTTAAAGCTTAAAAGTATGATGTATGCTTAGAGTTCACCTTCTGACAACCGCTCAAATGTAACGTTACTTTTAAAAAGCACATTTTTAAAAGAATAGACTCTTACACGTTTAAACATAATTTGGACTTTATTGACCTATAAATGCAAATAAATCATTTAACAAGTTAAGCCAATTAAACGTGTAATTAGTTTCTTCAATGATTTTAATGCGGTTAAGAATAACACTTAGAAAATAATTTCGATAATACTACACAGACCTCTGCGAATTGCGTGCTCAAATCTACTGTTCTTCATAACATATTGCAAACGCACACTAATGAAATATTTAAAAAAATAATCTGATGTGTCACTCATACGACTTTCTCTTACCTGAAATTGAACATTATAAATATTGATTGGAGATTAAGGGATAAGATAACGAATACAAACAATTCAAATTACGCTTCGGAACAGCTTTATTTGACAAATAATTCTTTGTGAGGGTGTGAGGAATTAGAGTCTGCCATGATCTCAATTCCTCGATCTTAATCTTAAAGATTAACTTAATTACTTAATTAGATAATAAGAAGAGCTCGAGACAAGTTAAATATAAAATAACAAAGTTTATTAATGCTTAATTTCAAGGCGGGTGTTGGGCTAACTCAATTTTAACTCAAATGACCTCAGGTAATTACTTCAGCAAAGCATAAAATAAAAAGTAACTTATCTCACCAATACTGATCTTGTTGACGGCTGCTCTCTGTTACCACTAACTATTCTCACACCAGAATCGTCGACTAGAGTCCCTAGGCGCGGCAGATTCTTCTCTTACTTTATGCTACAGCACTAAACCTCTCTACCATCACTTAACACCCGCATAAGACCTATCACCACCAACATTACTCTACTACTATCCACTTCACACACACCACTCTTTTCTTCACCTCTTCACACTCTAATCCACTACAATTCTCTCCTAGCAATTCACTATTTTCATCTACCAAAACAATCTCCATCTTATACTACATTCTACAACTTCCTTTCTCTTCATTTCAATCAAAATTTTTAAAATCACTTCTAATTCATCTACCTTTCACTGCCTAATTCCTTCGTTGCAGCACCCTGCCGACACAAAACTAATCCGACCAAGACTTTCGCCGAGTCACTGGTGACGAAGTGATTTAACCGTCCCAACTTTCTACCTTGCTGGATCCAGCTTAATTTCACAGCAACTGTGGATACGTTCTGTAGTCTAAACCTCACAAGGGGGCTACCGGCCATCTCAACCGCCCATTTCATTATTCCACCTAAATTTATACAGAATTCAAATTTGTTATTCAATTCAAAAGTTAATTTAAAATTATTCAGGTTACTTTCACAGGCAACGTTCCTTGAAATTTATCAATCTTGATCAAAATTTCTAGTAACAAACATATTAACTTCAAAATGTAACATTTGGATCGCCTGAAATTATTTGTTTTTAATTTATTCTGAGAATTATTTTAATTTATTCTGAGGAAATCTCAAAATGTATAAATATACAAAAAAAAAAAAACAAGAGATGAATATTTAACTTTAAAAAATACATTATTTACCATATGGCTATGAAGAATTTATTTTAATTTCTGAGCAACTTTCCTGGACATGATAAAATATTACAGTAAAGCACTTTCACTAACAATAAAGAAGAATGCTATGGCTTAAATATTGGTATCCCTGTATATCTTTTGAAAGGTATGTGCACATCACATGGTGCAAATAAATTTAATCCTATATTAATAACACACAGCACAATCTGAAGTACACTTCCATCAATTTTCAACCATTGTCGCACTATAATTTAGTTCTTGTGTAACCATGTAAACGATCAGTAAATGATTTCCATACCATATGCCACATGAAACACGTTTATACGCATGTAAAAAATATATATTCGTTTCATTTTGTTTAGTGCATTCTATAGATATTTAAACTCTAATTACCTTCAATTTCCCCCATAGACTAATGTATTTGAATTCTCTTGGCTGTCCCTGTACACGAACAATTTGCTTGATCTTAACGAAAAGTTTAGTATAGCATCCCTATATGATACACATTTAAAATATTAAGTTTGTAATTTCTACTGTTATTTGTTCTTGAGATATGTTGATAACAGACATACATACTCACAGACATACACTCGCATAGACAGACAGACGCACAGACACAGAGACACACACACAGACCAACCGCTAAAAACATGACTTTTGGATTCAGGGGACCTCAAAACGTGTAAATATAATAAAAACTCAATTTCTAAAATTTGACCCGAAAACAATACTTTTTCTACCACATGGGTAAGAGAAAGCAAAAAGTCGAAAAAAGTAAATTACAAATTAAAAAAATTAATTCAAAATTATTGAATATGTAAATAATCAAATCCGTTATTTAATATCTAAGTAGTCTTAATCATTTAATAAGAGAAATTTAATTGACTCAGTGATTTAAAAGAAAAGTATTGGGATTTATTTTAAATTATTGAAGCACTACCGGATTTTTTTTTTTTTTAATCTTAAATTATAAAGTTTATATATCGTTAACAAAAGTAATCATATCACATAAGCGCTATATATCCTATTGATTGATATTCTGATTCCAATATATCCTATTGATTGATATTCTGAGCAACTTTCATGGACATGGTAAAATATTACAGTAAAGCACTTTCACTAACAATAAAAAAGACAATACGAAAAAAATACATTGTGATGGGAATGAACACTAAGAAAAAAATATATACCACCTTAATCTAGAACGAATAAGTAGTTGTTTTCTGCATTCCTAACTAGAATTATAATTTTGCGCGTTATGCGTTCAAGGTAAACAAATAGCCAAGATAGACGAAATTATCGATAATTTCTCGTATATATTTTTCTAGTTGGTGTACCAATAGTATGAATATTGTGAATGATATGAGTCCTTTGTATAGCGAGAAATTCTTGCTTGATTTCCTAGAATTGGGTCATAAACGAAAATTATAGTTATTAAATCCCTCCTCCTGTGTTCTCATTCATTTTCAGATATTTTTAAATAACATTGACCGCGATAATATAAAAAAACGTTCTATAATTCTATTAGCGGTTTTTATAACTAGCAAAAGGAACTACACTCATGTTTGTGACAATTGTCAGAAATTAATGAAATTTATTCCGCATATTACTGATAATGATGCAAATAAACAATCAAATGTACAAGACAAAAAATAACAAAATAATTCTCAAATCAGTGCTTTGTGTGTCTGCCACGCTGAGCGATCAGAGCCTGTTACACGTCGTGGCATTGAATCATACAGGTTCTGAATGTAATCCTGGGAAATGGCATTCTAGATGGCTTCGACTTGATGCTAAAGTTCATTCTTAGTGTGCATCCCACCAGTTGTACTAGCGAGTCACCGACCAATAAAATCCAAGACATGCTCGATGTGCGACATATCCGAGGAATAAGCAGGCCATGGAAGAAGTGAAACCTGTTATGCACTGAAGAAGGCTTGTGCAGTCTGAGAAACATGTGCATGGGCTTTATCCTGCATTTTTACAGCACCCGGAATGAGTCGAAGAATGGGAAGGACCTCTAGCTCCAAAATTTCCCTTATGTAGCGATCACTGTTGAGGTTGACCACAATTTGCACTAGATGGGATCGACAATTTTACCCAATAGCTCCCCATGTCATGATACTAGGCGTTTGTGCAGTATGACGCTGGATAACACACTGTGGGAGCAGACGTTCTCCCTGTAACGTCTGACGCGTACTCTTCCATCATTGCACTGCAGATTGTAGCAATATTCATCAGAGAAAACAATTTGTTGCCACTGGGTACGCCACGTGCTGTATTGCTGAGACCATTCAAGACGGATGCGTCTGTGACTCAGCGAGAGGAGAATCTTGCCTAAAAGAACCCTTGCACGTAGTTCCTGCTGCAGCAAACGGTGACGAACCATGGATCTGGACAGAAAAACACCTGTAGCCGTGCTCCAAGGTTGTGCTAACACACGAGTAGACGCTATACGGTTCATCACAGCTATGCGGATGAGGTGCCTGTCGTCCCGTACCGTTATTCTATTGCGTGCCCCTTTGCCAGGTTTTCAGCTTGTTTGTATCTCCTTTGTCCATTTCTTCCAAACACTCATCATTGTTCTGGCATTTACTGTTCTGGCCTCGTACGAACTTTGTTAGTTGTTGGTATGGCACCCTCTGCTTTTTACGAGACATATTGACCACCAATGAAATGTTTACCGCAGACAGAGGACAATAAACAGATTTCAACGCGCCATTACAGTCCTTTATATACCTAGAACAAGCGATTGATAAGGAGTCGGTTCTCGTTCCACGCATTCGCAATCGCTTTGTACTTCTAATCATTTGCATGCCTTATCTCACTTTACAACTCCTGTAAGTTTGGTTCTATTTGCATAATCCCTTCATGGTGTTGCAATTTTCACAAACATGAGTGTAGAATTTATAAGGAAAACACGAAACTATTTTTACTAGATCCACAATTTAGTTTCTAGACGTCAGTCACAGAAATTTTTTTCAAAGAAAAGTCACTTTAATCCAGGCCTAGCAGAATTCCTAAAATTTTACCTGCATTTTATTATATTGTCACCACTATCGTCAAAAAGTAATTTTTCTTGAATGCTTCAATGCGAAGTTATTATGTAAAAAATTATTCTTTTTCAAATAGAGGGAAACTAGATAACAAAATTGGCGTAGAATTTTAGGAACGCTCTGAGGCCTAGTTTAACCCTCTAAAAGAAGACTCCTTTTATAAACACCTTACCCTATTTTACGGAAAGGATTCTTTTTCTTCTAACATACAAATCACACAAACCATCTCAAAAATAGTGAACATAGAATGATAAATATATCATGAAGGAACTGTTTGTTTAATTATATAAACGAATATGTTAATTTAATGTATAAGAATTAGTAATTTTTTATTGCCAACCTCTTGTTATTTTGTAAAAATACCGTATGTGATTTACAAAAATGGAGGTCTTTTTTGGAATTACATCTTCGAAAACATACTGTTTACCAAAAAATTTCATACTGCTCAAAAAAGTATCAAATTCAAAAGTGTCAAATTCGAAAATAAATTAGATACTGCGTAGCATAATATATTATATCACAATATAAATAATTTGCCACATTTGATTTTTTAAAGGACCTATTAAAAAGAAAAAAATAATTTATTCCTTTATTTTAAGAATGTTTTATTTTTTTATCCTATACGTATTTCATTCTTCCCGCTTAAACAGCTCGAAGTTTGAAAGTTAAATAAAAATTTCTGTAAAAAACATTTTTTAACTGTAGAAGCTTTTTACTGTGGAGCCCTAAAAATCATAAAATAAAAATTTATGCTTACAAAGACATGCCATAAAGAACTGAAATTTTCAACACTAAGAAAATTTTAGAGAAAATTATTCATATACTTTTGCAAAAGATGAATTTTTTTAATATACAAAATATTTTAAAAAGCATTCGAGACCAATATTCTTAGTGTTTAATTTTTGTATAATATTCGTTAATCCATAAATTTCAAAGTTTTCGAAAGCTTATTAAAATATTTTGAATATTAAAAATTTGTCATCTCTTGCAAAAGTATATCTACATTTTTCTCTAAAATTTTCTTAGTATTAAAACTTTAATTTCTTTATAACATGTCTTTGCAAGCATAATTTATTTTATACATTTTAGGGATTTACAATAAAAAGCTTCTATTGTTACTTTTTTTTTGTGTGTGTGTGTGTGCTCTTTAGTTACGAAAAAAAAAAAAAAGTTCTTATAAAAAGACTAACGAAAAAAATCTGAGGATACTATGTAGACACTGAAATATTTTCTTTTATCAACTGACACCTTTTCCATTAATTATCTGCAAAAAATAACACATCAGCTCTTGGAGGATCGAACCCACTACCATCGTTATCAGCATGACGCACTAACCTAAAGTCGAAGAACAGACAAGAAAAGTCATAGAACACACTAGAGCTATCTAACAAACACATATACAAAAAGAATATTGTTCTCGATTGTTTTTAAAAATATTTTGAATATTTAAAATTTCTCATGTCTTGTAAAAGTGAAAATATCTATATTTTTCTTTAAAACATTTTTTTTCTAGCATCTCTTTACAAGCATTTTTTTTTTATGCCTTTAAAGGCTCCACAGTAAAAATTCCAATGTCTTTTATTTTTTTTTACTCGAATTTTTATTTTGTGTGTTTTAACAACTAAAAGAGGTTTTAAAAAACTAATCAAAAAATTTTAGGATACCGCGTTGACAATGAAAGATTATCTTTTATCAATTGACATTTTTTTCTATTAGTTATTAGCAAAAATACAACTCATCAGCCTTCGAGGAACGAACCCACGACCATCGCATTATCCCTTTGCGGCGCAAGACAATTCGGATCATTTAAATTATACTGCCCCCGGAATTCATGAACTAAATTAAACTAAAAGAAATTTTAAATTTTAAGTTTTAAAAAAACCGGCCTTTTCTAATATGTTATAAACGTAAATTTTTGCTAAAAAATTTCCGGGATGAAGTTTTGCAGCTGGATCTTAAATTTTGCGTCCTCGCAGCGAGGACAGCGCGCGTTAAGGGGTTAAAACCCTGACGCTCAAATCAACTGAGCTAACGAGTAAGGGAAGTCATTGCTTGGATTCACATTAAAGTGGAGGCGCCTTATTTCAGCATGACACCATGAAACGATGACAAAAATCCAGTTTCAGTAAAAAACGTTTAATTACTTAAGTTTTTTATTTTGTGCTTTTTAGTAACAAAAAAAAGCTTCTTAGAAAACCTCTTAGGATACTATGTAGACAATGATTTTTTTCTTTTAACGTTTGACACCTTTTCTATTAATTATCTGCAAAAACGCAACTCCTCAGCCTTTGAGAATCGAACTCATGACCATCGCGTTATCAACTTGGCGCTCAAACCAACCACGCCAAAGAGCGACGAATAGAACAGCTTACATTTATTTTAAAGTCGAGACGCCTTATATTTTAGCGTGACACGAAGACGCGATGACAAATCAATTAAAATAAAAATTTTTTTTAAAAAAATGAAAAATGTAATAATTCTTTATTCTGTAGTAAATTTCCAAAATCGTTTCACTTAATTTGAAGAAAATATTGAAGATAATTCTTAGTTACCCACCTAAATATACCGCGCTGAAACATTCTAATATTTCTTAATTACAATTTGTTTATTCATTTCGATACATTAGAATAACTTAATTCAATTAATTTAGATTTACCCAGAAATGTTTTATTAATTTTTCCAACACAATCTCAGACTTGAATAATTTTAAATTATCTTGTATATAAGTATCGTTCATATCTATTCACTCGCAGGAACATCGGGAATAAGTATTTTGCGAATTTTAAACTTCGATTGAATTATTCCATGATTAAATTCTTTCAAGACGTATCGCCACAACTATTCACCTTTTGATTTAAATCATCGGATAATGATATTAATTAAGATTTTATAAAAGCCAATAATCAATTTTTAGAGAATGCATTTCATATATAATGTTATCGAAGAGTGGAGAGAGAATTTAAGATTTGGATGTAATTTTGAGTAATTAAACTCAGTGGTTTAAATTTGTTTTAAAATTAAAATAAAGCTTTTGAATGAAGATTTAATTATTACAATTCTTGCAAACGCTCTAAATTGGAGAGAAAAAAAAATACTGCGTAGATTTAACTTTTAAAAAAGTTTTAATTATCGAGGAAACTGCTTTATAAAGAAAAATAATTCTATAAAAACACTTTTAAAACGTACACCGCTTTACAATAGACTTCTTTTTTTCTTAAGGTTCTCGATAAAATGCATGCAAAAATTGCAAAAAACAGGTGTTAGAATGAAAGGTAAAACAAGCATAAAAGAAAAAGAATGATAGACGTAAATAGTAAAGAGAAATAACAAAATCAAAGGTAAAAAATAGAAAAGGTAGTTTTTTGTACACTTTATCAATATTTAGTATAATTTTCGATTAGTAATATTATTTTTTTTTCATCTTACATTATTTTCCAATGGTTAAGTACCATTGCATAGCTACCAACTTTTACGCTTTTTGGTTAGCAGAAACTTTTAAAAGAAATCTTTTATAAGTTCCTCTAACATCTTTTACTGACTAAAGAAAACAAATTTTTTTATACAATTATAGTGGCAGTAAAAAGCGTTAATGGTGCAAGTTATGCTATTGAAATTTTATTGGCTACACTATTTTATTGGTACTTCTATTTACATTGAATATATTTTTATGCACCCCTACTTGTTGGTAAGCATATCCTCCTTTGTGTTACTTTCCTTTTTTTTTTTCCTTCCCCTTTGACATTATTTTTAATAGTGATAGGACATCCAGAATATTAATGGTGCAAGGTATCGAAAACTTTTTTTTTAGAAAGAGGGGAGGGGGTAAAGACGAATTTTCCCCTATATTTAAAATTAGTTTATACAGGAAGAAAAAAAAAATCGTTTTTTAGTAACATTCTTTAAGATGAATTAAGACCATTTTTAAATAAATGTCGATGTGTGTCTGTGCGTCCGTCTCTTTCTGTCTGTGAGTGTATCACAAATTTTGTGAGCATTGCATCTCACAAACCAATGAATAGAATTTAACTACATTTAGCATTTAGTTGGACTTTGATTTAAACTAGTGTTAATTACTTTTAGGGATCAATCGCTAAATAATTGGCTCTGTCATAGTTTCATAATTTTTAATATGGTGGAATAGAACAAAATTTCATATAAATGTGCATAATGAGAATTATTTTTAACGCATAAATTGTGAATTTATTAAGAATCATTGAAAATAGTACTAATAAACAAGAAAACATCGTGCGTTTGCAGAATATTTCACCCCCTCAGAATTGTAATTTTTTAATCTGTGTATCTTTCAAAAGAACTCGTCGGTATCTTTAAAACAAATGGCTGAAACATAAATGCGTTAAATTTATATATATATATATATATATATCGATTTTGTTTTCTATTTTTAACGAAAAAAAAAATTAATTATTTAATTTATTTATTTACTAATGAAAATTGTCTGCATTTATTGTAGAAAATAATTTTAATAAGTAATATGTACTAAGTAATGTTCCCTAGCAAATACAGAAAAAGTAAATCTTGAAGTAGCTCCGCCATACTAGTTTTTCAAGTGACAGCGACAAGCCAGCGTTATAGTGTAGAGATCTTTTATCTAAAAAAAAAAAAAAAAAAAAAAATCTAATATATACATATATATATATATATTAGTAACTTTTTTCATTTTTTGTTTCTTAATCTGTGTTCTTAAATCTGAATCTAAATAAACAAATCAATATATTTTATAACCATTTTTTTTTTTTTTTTTACACGTTACTCTAACAAAATTGCTTTTGTTTGTATATTGTTTCTACCTTCTGTAAAATCTGCCTTAAAATGTTTAAGTTAACTTGCGCCCCTAGTCACTCTTAGATCCTTGAAAACTACAGCAGCCCAGTCGGTAGAGCGCCGGGCTCGTAATTAGAAGATTGCGGGTTCACTACTCGTGCCGGCCAAAGATCGTCGTGTACACTAATGGTGACTTGTGCATGTAAAATCTGCAGTGGTCGAAATAACCTCCGTGTTCCCATCAAAAATTATACCTTTGGGGGTCACCGAAGCGGGAGAGTCATTCCTTCCGTGGAGGATCAAAATTGGGATGGCATGTCTCCGGACCATCTCTAGAGGTGAGTCCTAGACCGTCGCCAATTGCCAATGGCGCAGTCCTAGTGCGACGTAAAACCCATTCATCCATCCATCCTTGGAAGCTATTTTTTTCCCTGAAAATCCACCACATTTGGATGTTACGTTCACTAACTATCCACAAACATCTAAACATAGTCAAATTAACTACAAAAATACTTTCAACAAGTCAAAAAAACTGTGTTTCAAAAGTTACATCTATTTGGCAAAAGTAAAAAAGTGGTCCCGATTTCGTCCCCATCAAAAAATCCAATAAAACAAGACTTTACTAATGAATCAAATTTTATTTCAAAATGAATAAAGGTACAAAGAATTGTAGCAATCAATTGGAGAATAACTAAAAGAAATATTAGGCATTTAAACACTAGTAAGAAATATATCTTGCTGAATCTCCTCTTTTAGAAGTTGGTGATGGTATTTTCCTATTGTCTTTATGGTTGATGGCATCAACAGTTTAATGAACATGGCCATTTGAGAATGGTTGATCAGTTACCAGGATATTTTCTCCGCATGCGAGACTACGAAAAGGGGACGAAATTAAGAACATCAAGCAGGACGAATTTGGGACCATGCTACTTCCCAACATGACGAAGCTTCAGTTCTCGTAAAATGAACTCAACATCCGAAGTCTCACTGTTTGCTACTATTAGCATCTTACCAACAAAGAATAAATGCAACGTATGAGAAGGAATAAGTGACAGTACACTACATAACATTCTGCAAAAGCCATAGTAAGAGCTCACCTCTTCTAAAAACAGGAAATCCAAAATATTTAACAGATACATGTGCGTGGCAACTGAACTTTCACTACTGTCTCGTTATACCACTCACTTCTGCCCAGTGTGATAGGTCGTGCTACTCTGGGTTAAGCAGAGAAGTAAATGGGTACGAAATTAGGTAAAGGACGAAATGAGGACACTATCCTATAGCTGTTAAAATTGCATTCTCTATTTTGGGAAAATATATTTTTTAATACAGGATAATCGTGTTTATAGGTTATGTTAACATACTGTCTATCTTATTTGTAATTAAGTCTCTGACACGTAACCTATAAAAAATAGATTTCCTCCTCCATTAATGAAATTTAATCTTCATTCAATGCATATATGCTCATGTTATATTCTATGAAACATGTAATGTTCTATGTAATATTCTATTAATGTAATATAGGTGTAATATTCTATGCCAATTACTGCATAATTCATCAACAGCTTTATATTTAGTTATTTCATTAAAGAATTATCTAACATTTCTAAATAGTAAAATATAATAAATAAACCTAAACATATCTTTTGTTTTAAATGTAATGAAGCATAACTTTCTCTTCATACTACTAAAACGAAATATTTGAGTGTTTACTATAGAATCCAGTCCAATAGCCTTTTTTTTTTTTTTTTTTTTTTTTTTGTAACATTTAGTTCTAGTTAGATTCTAAAAGCTTCATAGAAATTAACAAGTATTTTGGATAAGCTTTTAGTATTTGTTTTATTAATCCTTCTTATTTATCAAACGAGTTTAACGAGTTTTATTAGCTTTTATTAAATATTTTCAATTGTATCTTATAAAAATATTTTACACATTTTATTTAAATTTTCACTCTCTTTAGATAAATGAGGGTTACACAATGTGCGCTAAGCTTATTTAAAAAAAAAAAAAAGGCAAACCATTATTTTTTTTAACTATATATGATGGTAAAAGATTTTTAAAATGTATTTAAAAATATGTGTTCATAAAAAAAGTTTTTTTTTTTTTTTTTTTTTTTTTTTTTAATGATTATTTTTTAGTAAAACTAACAAAGAATATCTTTTTCAAAAACTTAAAATCGTTCACATAAATGACAAAAAACGATGACAGAGATAAATGGCTAAAAACTCCTAAGATATCCAACTGTGAAATGTCACCAGTGTTCATTCAATAGAATTTATTCTCTCTCATATAAAAACACCTATTGTTTTCGAAATGGTTATAAAAATTTTAGATCTTTGCGTGAATTTTTAAAATGATTCTCTTGTATATATATATATAAATACTTATTTAAATAATCTTTAAAAAATTAATATTAGTATATTCACTCTTGAAATCCCTTTCTCTGAAATTTTTATAAAAATAATTTACATTTTGACGTATGAGATTTAATCTTAAATTATAATATGAATAAAGTTATTTTTTTAACAACAACAAAATAAATAAATTAAATATAAAAATAAAATAAACTGTAAAACATTACACTGCATGTAAAAAAAGCATTATTTAATCCTTTCTCGTTCAGATTTTTTTTTTATTTTACGAAATTATAAACATTGCTAAAGACTGTAGACTTTCTATATGATTTCTCGGATCATTTTCTCTGAATACATTAAGTTAAATAATAAAATATTTTTAAAACAAATGAAAGCAAATTAAGTTTTAATATTTATTTATTACATCTGAGAAAGACTTTAATTAGTATCCATAATTTTATTGTTGTATAAAATTAGAAAATAAAGAGAACTAAATACATTCTTTGCTGCTTCAATATATCAACACCATTCGTGTGATGGTTACAAACATTATACACTGTATAACAAAAAAAGCGACGCATCAAGAAGGAGATATCCAAACGGGACAATTAATTACAGTTTCAGAAAATTTCAATGATTTAATCCAGAAGTACACAAGTACACTTGTACACCTCACAAAGTACACATGTCAATAATGCGTTGGTCCACTGCTGGCTCTCAGCTATTCGGCTTGGTATTAGAGGAGGAGAGGAGGGTATTATGGAATAGTCGTGAAATATGGAATACCGAGGTTTCGGCTCTGATTAGTGCTACTATCTCGTCAAAATAACATGAATTATTCAAGAAGGATTCTCATGAAGCAATACAGTACGAAACGACCGGTTGGTGTTGTTGTACCATTCTCTATAGAACAAAGTATGTTTTGTGATTTTCAAAAGTTTTTGCAGGTATGTTTTCAAACATTTAAACTCACTAGTACACATGAGGTTTAAACATTGATGTTAAGTATAATGTATGCTCAAAGAATTGTATTTTGTTATATGTTGGTCGTTTTTTAGCTGCAAATATTTTGTCCATCACTTTAAAAGTTTATTTTCAAAGATGACGTGTCGGATATTATGGAATACTAGGTATTTCATGGTATCATCTGAAATTGACTTCATGTATTCAACTAAAGAAACAGAAAATAAAGATGCCGAATGTATCTTCTGTCACAGATAATTCTCTAAATATGATTTCATGAAGTCTAATTAGTTTTTCTATGGTTTAAACAGTTTAAACCACCTATTCCATATTACCCGACTATTTCATATTAACCTCTATTTGTAACTTTTCTTTAAGTAAACTTTTTATAACAACAATTTTTTTTTTTTTTTTTTTTTCTTTTTTAAGTGACAATTCATTACAAATAATTGCACTATGTACTCATCAAGATTTTGGGGATTTTTATTAAAAACAAGTAAAGTTATTTTAAGAAATGTAAATGGTATTGCATAATACCCTCCTCTCATCTAATTGATAGAGTTGGCAGATGTGCGCCTGAAGTATCGTGGCAAATTCTGTCCAATTGGTGCGTTAGATTGGTAAAATCCCAAGCTGGTTGTAGGACCTTTTTTTTATGATGCTCCAAACACCCTCAGTGGAAGAGATATCCGGGGATTGAGCTCAACCCCATATCACTGACCCACCTATTAAAGATCTTTGATATCACTGAAGTACCAGCTGAACGTAGGATTGATGATAATGATGAATTGGAGCTTTGAGTACCGCTTTGACGATTGAATGGTTTTCACTTTCTGTCTCTCTTAAGGCCGACCATTTCCTCCCTGACGCTGTGTTTGATCATGGTTCACCCATAAATGTCAATACCATCTAATAGTGGTACCGATCCTATCCAATTGTCAAAAAAATTCGAAGATTAGACCAACCAACTTTGAGCCCAACTAAATGCTGACAACTCAAATGCTGACATCTGCGCATGTTGTTTGCGCACCTATATGAAAGGCATAGTTACTATCTTTCACAGAAGATGGAATAAAATTCTCGAAGAATTTATGACCAGAATCTCATTTTTAATATTCTACTAGTTGCGCAGTTGAGATGCACTGCAGCATCACATGCTTATTCGATGGCAGCCAAAATTTAAAATTTTCCATTTTCCATTGAAATCTGTATGTATGTCATTTTTTGTCCAGTTTGCATTACTCCTTCTTGGTGCGTCACTGTTTTTGTTATAGAGTATATTTTGTTACTTTTCCGTTTGCAATATATTTTTGCAATATGTTGTACCATATATTTTGCGTTTTAATAAATTATATTTAACTTATATAGCAATGATTTCATTGTAAATATTCCCCCATATTCTTCTTATCCAGCCCTTGCCAATCTTTGAGGGGTGGTCCGGTAAGACCATTCCTATAGGTGGGCACGAGGAATTTTCCTATCTGAATAGGTATTATCAACCAAGAATCTCTACGGTCTTGAGAGCTCTACGGAAGGAGTCTTATGTTTCCTATCAGATCCTCTATTTCCTTAAATAAATAAATAAGTAAATAAATATTTGAAATACATTATCATAATATGTCTCATGTCAGTAAGTTCAATTTATTTAAAAAAAGCTTATAAAATGAAACTTTTTTTTTACATTTAAATACTATAAAACAGTTAAATTGCACAATAACAGGTGTTTGTTTTTCTTTATCAGCCCTTCATCGGTTTTTAAAAACATCATGTGGGCGGGAAATAATAGCAAAATTAAATTTACGCACGTTTAAATAGACTAACCATCTGACCGCCGTTGACGGACATATCTGGTCATAGGGTTGTTATTTTTTCCACAATACATTTATAATTCAAAAACATATAATTATCGATTTTTAGCTCGTTTTCCAAGTTTGAAAGTCTTAAATAATATTCATAAGAATGATGTTCATGTGCACACTTACATTTTTAATCTCATCTTTAAATAAACATTATTTTAGTACAGTGAAAAATTGTGCAGTGGAGAAAATATTACACTTTTGCCCTTTTCGAAGGCAATTAGATGGTTTTAAAATAGGATCGTATATTCAGGAAATAAGACGCATGATTTGTTTAGTGGTTTCGGTTGCAGTATGGTATATACACCCTCAAAAATATTCAAATTATTATAATTGTTGATGAAAGAAGGAAGGATTTTAACATTTTTAAAATCAGGTAAATGGTTGATATTAAAAAGCATGGCCAACTATTTTTTATCTTAAACCAACGAGATAAATAAAGTAGGGTGATAAATGGTAACCCTGACATGGCCCAACATGAGTCATGTGATATGAACCATTTATGCGTTGGTTTCCTTGGTAACAGCTTATTTTCAATAAATTTCTATGGTTTGGAGATTGTACTTTGCGAAAATTATAATCGCCAATGTTTTTGTTTACTTATGTAGTTTAATATTTTTTTCTTCTAAATCATTTTAGTTTTTATTTTACTTCTTTTTTATTTCGTTTAGTTGAAATCTAAACGACAAAATATTTATAAATAAATTATTATTTGTTGTTAAATTTAGCTCTTTTAAAAGTTTAACTTTTCTTTATAAACACTTTTAAACTTTGTTGGGAAATGATGATAAAAGAAGTATTTTCTTATTTATTATAATGTAAAGTATGTGATTTATTTTAAAAACAATTTATTTCAGTTATAGGACTGTCATGTTATCTAATAATAATGGTAATTCGCCGAAATGAAATTTTAAATTACAAAATAGCGATAAAGGGTCAAACATAGCAATATATTGGTTATGTCACGTGATTCATCTTGAACCACGGAAAGCTAATCCTTCATCCATTGAATCAGCACTCTAATTTATTTATCTCTTTGTTTTAAACCTCCTAATTTAAATGTAGGTTCCTGATTTTCAGTCTTATAGAGCCTGCGTGGTCTGTTTCTCCAATATAAACAAAGTTATAATTTTTACATGGGTTCCAATAGATAACTCCGGTGAGCGCAAGGGGTGGAATAAAATGTTTGTAACCAGAAAGAAACCAATAATATTTAGCTTCAATTTGTATTAAATAAAAACATTAACTGACTTTAGCAACTTAGTGATATTATACAAATCAACTTTATAATTAGGAATAGAAATAAAAAACAAAATCAGATAATTTTATTTGCTTGAAAAAAAAAAATGAATTCTTATAAGACGTTTTTAGTATTATTTAAAAAAAAATTATGTCGTTGTATCTTCATTGAATCAACGAAGTACACTGATTCCAAGGAAGAAAAAAAAGGATACTACAATTTCAACTTTTCTACAGGCGACATTTTTCTATATTTTCACGATATTTCTAAGTGTTATGTGGAGTAATTCTCTACATTTGGATAATACCTTATGCAATAAAAAGTTTTAAAAGCTCTTGCTCATGCGAAATTAAACATTGATTAGTTAAAATGTTCATATTTTATCAAATATTTATTATTTTTATATTATGCTCACTTTTTCCTAGCTTACTGCAACTGTTATCAATAATTCACATTAATATTACAATCATGCATTAAACATAAGTTTCGTTATGCACATTTTTTAAGAAATTTTGTGTAGCATTAAAATTTTCTGAAACTGTAATCAATTGTTTTTCTCCACGTATCACATCTACCAATTTTTGTCCCATTCGGACCATCCATTCCACCCCATCTACCGTGCGTCGTTTTTTTTTTTTTTTTTTTTTTCCTGTTTTAGAGTGTGCTTATCGGTATATCGGTATATAGTACACTATTTTTCTAAACATGTCATTGCGCAACTCTCTGCATGTTATAAAAGAAAAAAGTACGATAAATCTTTTTTATACTCTATTTTAGGGGAACATAATTTTAAGCATATAACAGATGTCTCCTAATTTTTATTTAATCTAACGAAGTCTAAAGATAATAAAATGTACCGACGTGAAATTTTGCATTTGTATATTAGAATTATTTTGTATGCCTGTGTACACTAAGCATCTGTATGACCTGAGTAAAAGTTCCAAATAATATCTCCATACGATACGCATTTAGAACACGGAATTTGTTAATATCTGTTTTCCGTTATACTGATAACAAAAAATACACATTTATTTCATTTTATTGTTTGCAGTCTAATAATGTTAAATTGTATTTAAATAAAATTTTGCCACAGGCGTAATGCATTTGAATTATCTTGGATGTCCTTCTACACGAACCATTTCCTTGATCTCAACGAAACTTTTTGTGTAACATTCTTATAGGATACGGATTTAAAATACCGAGATTGGACTTCTTGCTAATAGTTGTTCTCGAGATATGCTGAGAACCGACACACAGACACACGAACTAAACGTTAAATACCCGATTACTTTTTTTCAGGGGGCGACCTCATTTAAAATTCCTAAATACGTGATTTATTATTATTATTATAATTATTATTAAAACGTGTTACTATAACAAATCATTGAATTTTTAAAATTTGACCCAAATACAATGCTTTTTTTTTTTTTTTTTTTAATTATATGGGTAACAAAAATTTCTAAATGGTTATTTTAAAAGTTACTTTAAAAGAATATTTTATATTTTAAAATTACACATATAAAATTAAACTTTACAAAAATTGAAGAAAGTATATAAATGATAAAGAATTTATTCTATTTATATTTGAAAAAGAAATAATTACATTTTAAAACTTCTTCGAGGTGTGAATGTTTTTGAAAATCTTCGTTTAATTGCGTGTGTTAACTTCCAACACAATTTAATTTCGTAAATTAACAGTAAAATATTAAAGCGTAACTTATATAAATTTTTCAACTTAATATCATGAATATTTAAGAACATTAACAGTTAAATAATAAATTACTGGGGTTAACAATCAACTGAAACTAACAGTCAAGATTATGAAACGTAACTTATATGAAACTTTTCATTTTAATATCATAAATATTTAAGAAGATGTCATCAACATACTGAACTCCATTTTACAAGTTTTTTAAAAATTCCGGAATAAAAGTCAATCAAGAAGGTTTTTATATATAGATTTTTTATAAATAATATCTAATACGTACAATTATGCATGCAATATTGCAATACTTATACCAATACTTAAAAACGAAAACACTGAAATTTTTCTAAGTATTATTTATAACCCTCGTATTTGAGGGTTATTTTAGATAAATCTAAGTTATCTTTTCGAAATATTAAAAACTCTATTACCTCTTATTGTATAGAATATAAATTTTCTAAATAAAAATCTATCCTGATTTCATGCAAAGTCAAATTTTCTTCCAAGAACTGAAAATAGCGTAAACATCTTGTCTGCATTCTCTTTACGATAATAGTAAATGACGCAAGTGATGTATAAAAGAACAGAGTAAATCCTGGATTTACAAAGATTTTCCACTGAAAGAATATATCAAACACCCCTAAGCACACATTAAAGGATTTTTCTGATGTTGAGCTTGCACAATATGGGAGGAAAAAGGATTTGAATTTCCTTTAGAAAGTAAATTGTTAAGAACATTTGTAAATAGATCAATAAAATTTCTATTTCGACTATCAGACGTTAAAATGCATTTTTGAGAATATTTTTTGAGAATATTTCATAAGATTCGCATTTAAACTGATTTATAATAATTTAATTACAAAAGTTTAAATACAAAAGTTTAAATACAAAAGTTTAAATACAAATTAAATTTAAGTTTTAATATTGAAACACCATAATACTTTAAAATAGAGTGTACACAAACAGGTCTTTTAATTTCGAAAAATTCGGAATTTTATTTTTGCTGACAGAGTTTTGCTAACTGGAAAAAATTACTGATCCCATAGACCAATAAAAGCCCCAACCTGACAGATTGTGCGGTTACATGAAAATACTTTTGAAGACCTAAATTCGATAAAGAATTTCAAAATGCCCTTCAAGAATGTTTACGGTATGTGTAAGACGCATAGGAAGAAAAGCGAAACACAATACGTAAGTTAAACTCTGTAAAGATATACAAAGAAAGATTTATATTTATTGGAATATTTTTACATCTCTAAAAAATAAGGGGTCTTTATTTTTTTTCCACCAGTAATTTTACGTAAGAAATTCTGTTATAAAATAAGTCTATGTAAAAAAAAAAAAAAAAAAAAAAAAAGAAAAAACGAGAATTGTAGAAAATGTTTTGATACAGGAGTGCACATTCCCCGGGGCATTGTACAACTCTCCTACTACAATGCACCGATATGTATGAAAGTTATGAATAAAAATAGCCTTATCTGAAAGTTTAAAGCTTGAGGCTATTAGAAAACGGAAAAATATTTAATACCGTTCAAAATTTTACATTACAAAATAATTTTTTAAAAAAATTTTATGCTTCTATATTCACAATTGTTTACGTTGAGCCCTTTTCATCTTTATCTTATATTTGCTAGCTTCTTTTTATCAATTAGTAAACAGCATTGGTACCTAATATTAAATTTTACATCTGTGAATCGACGCAAAGTGCAATATCAGATTTAGATTTGTCATAGGAATATTCTTTTCTAGGCCACTATATTATTTTTGAAAATAATGTCTAAACAACTAGAATTTTAAACAAATATCGCTCAAATCGCATTTCTAAAATATTCTTAAATTTAACATAAAAATAAAACCACATTTCTTTTCCACAGAAATATTATATTCTGGAAGTCATCGACTCTAATTTACAATAAAAAACTTCTCAGACGAATGCTAAAACTGCAGTAGCTTCTGTTAGTGCTTGAATACATCTATTGTATACGTGCACTGAAGAGAAAAACTGAAGAAACCATCCGCTTTTTTTTTTTTTTTTTTCTTGCACATAACTTTTAAATTAAAAGTGATTAATTAACTTAAATTTTGATGGCGTGATTGTTATTCTATTCTTAATTGAATATGTATAATTTTAAGATAATAAATAATTTTTAAACTAATATTAATTTAGTTTTTCTCAAAAATAAACTTAAAAAAAAAAAAAAAAAAAATATATTGAAAAAATAAAACTAAATGAGTAATGGTATTATGGATGTACTAGAGATATGTGAGAATACATACCTCTAAATGTTAATTTTAAACATAATTTTTATATTCACCTTTCTTTTTCCCAATAAGAGAATTTGTGAAAATATATAATTGTTAATTTATAAACTATGAATATTACCAGAATAATAAAAATTTCATTAAATAATATTGTAACGAACATTTCATTCAATTTCCTTATTTGAGTTTTTTTTTTTTTTTTTTTTTTTTTTTAATATATATAGAAAAGTTACATAAAAAGAAAAAGAAAAAGAAATGAGAAAAATAATAATAATAATGCAGAAAGGAAAATTCGATTTTAATTTTACATTTGCAGGCATTTGTATTTTCTGCTGTATCTAATACATTCTTTCTCACTTAGATTTCTTTTCTTTTCTTTTTTTTTTTTTTTTTTCTTTTATATATTTTATTTCTTCTTAAACTTATATTTGAGAAAAACTGAATTTATCTCAATTTAAACTTTAATCCGTTTAAACTTTATTTTTCATAAAGTTATATAAAACTTGATTAATAATTTGATAATGAGTATTCCAACCGACTTTTATGTTCAGATGTTCGTTTGTTTAAAAAAAAATATGCGCAGAAGAAGATAATGGGGAAAATAGATTATTCTTTTATTTTTTTCTTATCAGTGTATATTTTTTGTAATTATATTAATAAATACTCAGTAATACGAAGGAATAAAATTCAAATATATACATATACAGTCGGTAACAAAAGTCTCCGAACACTAGCAAAAATTCCTATATAAAAATGTACACTTAATGCAGTTTGTTAAATAAATCCTTGTCGAATCCTATTCTTAGTCAGTCTAAGAACAAGATTCGAAATTATTTATTTAACAAAACTGTATAAAGTGTACTTTTTTTGCATGTGTTTGCTAGTGTTCAGAGACTTTTGTTACCGACTGTATATATAGAAATTTATATATATATATATATATATATATATATATATATATATATATATATATATATATATATATATATATATATATATATATATATATATTATTTATACATATTTAACATATGTGAACTTTGAAAATAATATTAAGTCGTTTAAACAAAAAATATACAAATTGGATACCTGGGTATTTATTAAAACATTAAATAAAGGAATAAATAAAAAAAAAAATCTGCATTAAATAAAATAATTTAAAAATATTGAATTTTTGTAGAATGAACATTTTACGTTACTGAAACATACAACTTACAACTACAAATAAAAGCAACTGGAAACGTAATTATTTTTCATTTACATCCCAGACTTAGAAGAAAAAAAAAAAGTTTACAAATGTTGTTTACAGTGCGTGAACTAAATAATTTGGGCATATGCCAACGTCCTTTTTAAACACGCTAACGTAGCAATTTAACAAAACACTCATAATTAAGCAATGCCTAAGAAGAACAAACAAAACTTATGACACATCAGAGTTTCTACATTTTTGAGACACTGCTAGAAATATTTCATCCATCCTAATGTGAAGTATATCTAATTTTCAACCTAAAAGAAAAGAGTTTGAAAACGAAATTCTTCTCAAAATTATGTTTTAAAAAAATTATAATTTAAACTTTTCCTTAAATATCGTGTTTAGTACGGAAAATTGTTTTACAGGACTCGTACAGTCCTTATTTTTCAGCGCCAGTAACATTTCATAGCGATTTTTGTCATAAAATAAGCTTATAATTTTAAGTAAATATTTATTATGTTCAACTTGTGGTGAAAGAATTCTGACAAAAGGGCGTACGTGGAACCCTGTTTTAAGTTTAACCTTTTGCTTTTTTTTTCTATGTTTGTTTGTTTTGGCACTGAAACTAAACATTCAGCCATTTTTTATGCAACACTTCTTTTTTTCCTTGTTTTATTCGATTTCCAAACATTTGGAGCTTTTGTGTTCGGTAGGTAGCAGCACTGCTATAAAACTTAAAAAATGATGCTTTAGAAGAAGCCAAATGCTGATGTCGCTTGAAATTCCTTAATAAACTTCAGTGCACTTTACTGCTTTAATGCTGCACTCGTGCTTAGTTGTTTAATCCTATAAAGGTCA
Source organism: Salticus scenicus (assembly GCA_963930645.1). NCBI lineage: Eukaryota > Metazoa > Arthropoda > Arachnida > Araneae > Salticidae > Salticus > Salticus scenicus. Next base: position 229,588,396 of record OZ005652.1, on the reverse strand, counting down.
TATCTATTCTTTTTTTTTATTAACTTGAAGAATTCTTAATAGATTTTGTAATTCATAGTGTTTGTTTACAACTTTGTTTATCAATTGAATTAAATAACATATGTATGTTAAAAAAAAAAAAAAAAAATTCACAAAAATTATGCTTTTTTTTTTTTACATGTTTATGATCAGCTATGTGTCTAATAGCAACTTTTGAAATTAGCAATTTTCTAAAAAAAAAATGTAGTAAACGTTAAAAAGTTCAACGTTTCATTAAACATTGTGTTTCGTACAGCAATTTATTTTAACATAAATATTTTCAGATATGATTTGAAAAAACTGAATTTCAGGAATATAAGTGTAAATATATTTACTGCAATTAATAGATATGAATATACAATAAATGAAAATATATATAGATATAGATATTTGGTCTTGAACGAAGTTCGTTGAAAGCTTTATAAGTCATATAGATTAAAGAATACACGACAAAAGTTTCAGATAAAAAGCATGAAGCATGTCTTTTGATCAGACAGTAACACATATGGATGAGTGCGGGGCAGTTGAATGTTGCCATTTTAATTCTAAAACTGTGCTTGCTTATTTAGCATGATGAAAGGGTCTATCCTGAACAGTCTGTTAGAGAGAAATATAACAATTTTTTTTTTAATCCTATATATGGACGTTTCTATTCCTTTGTATTTCCCTGTGATTGCATTCTTTTGAAGTCCTTTTCATTGTTTCCAATCCCCTACGTGGAGGATCAAAATTGTGAAGGCATGTCTCCATACCATCCGTACGTGTGCGTCCCAGACCGTCGCCAATTACCCATTGCGCAGTACTAGTGCGACATTAAACCCACCCAAACTTCATTGTTTTCTCTTCCTATACTGATATTGGTATCATTAATTTTATTATTACAATGCAAGTAGGTAATTATATTACCGGCTTACCCTAAAGAACAATTTTTGCATTTAAACTTTTTCGATAACTTCAATTGCTTAAAAGTTACAAGTTACAAAGTGATTTTTCGCCAATTGTGATGGAGCCGACATTTTCCATAGCTTTAATTGCTTAAATTTATAATCTGATGCTTACGTCACGTGCAAACAATAATAAAAAAAATCACTGAAAATATAAAAACCGTGTTAACCGCTTTAATTAATCATTTAAAAATATAAAATTAAAATAATACATTAGTCTTAATAAAAATATCGTTTGTAGTAAATAGAATAGACGTCGGTTTAGGCAAGAATTTAAAATTTACGATTGAAATTGAGAGTAATAGTTACAGCTTCCTTTGACTCTTTATCTTGTGAAAACAAGGTTTTGGTCTGTGAAGCTATATGATGTTTTCGCATGGGAAGAAAATATAATGACGCAAAAGGTGCCATTCTCTATCGCCAAACTCGCCAAATTTCGTCGTCAATTATTAAATTTTGCAGCCAAATCACAAATTTCATTTCTAAGTCGCAAGTTTTGTCACCAAAATCTCGCCAAATGATACAATTTACTAAATTCATATCAATTAACATTGAAATTTAGTGGTGCCCAAATGGTCCAATGTTAACTGATGTTAACGTTAATATTCCTTATCGGAACTCTAACTATCTTCAGTAGAATGAATTTGTAATTGAACCTTTTGAACCCTTTTGTAATTGAATATTTAATTTCTTGAAAATAGAATAGCGACGTAAATAATGCAGTGTGTGGGAACAAAGCTACACAGGCATTGGCTAAGTATATATTAATGCATATGTAATATTTCTTTACTTTTGTAACATTAACGTACAGATCTACCTTTGCCTTTAAGCTTGCCGAAAACGGATTTTTTTTTTTTTTTTTTATTATTAAAATATCTTTCATGATTAAAGATAGATTATTTAACGTGGATTTTAAAATCATATGTGTTTTATATGTTCTTATTAATATATTTATTCTTAATTTAAATCCGACTCTAATAAATTTTGTTCGTATAATCACTTAAATTTTCACAATATAAATATTACATTCCTTCAACTTTTTCTTAATAAAGTAAAATCAAATATAATGACCTAATTACAAATAATAATTTTATTATATTAATACAATATTTATCCGTTGAATACTATAGTTTTTATGGCATATTAATGTAAAATGGATTAAGTGTCATATTCTATGTAAATTTGCAATTCCCTTTAGGCGTATGTAAAAAAAATATTCTTGCAGTAATTTATTTTAAAAATTAATTGAAACATTTTCATCTATATCACTTGCAGTTTCATTGGTAATTTAGTACGCATCTGTATTTTGTTTTTCACTTTTGTTTGAATTTTTTATAACTAGTCAGACTTCGCCCGCTTTGAATTATATACTATTTATATTATATAAAATAAATATTTTTTGAAATCAACCTATTTCATACTTTGCCATATTCGCCAAATAAAAAACAGTGGCCAAAATGTTGTGATAAATAATCAATGAGAAAAAAGAAAAAATGATTGTTTAAAATTTAACTGTGCTTTTAAGCAAAGTAATGGAATTCGAGAAATACAGTAAAATTTAAATTATTTATAAAAATTAACTTCAATGCAAATTGATCAAAATCGTCGATTTTTCAATAGTCGAGGGTATAATACCTAAATACTCAAAATTTATTACTTTTTTATTATTATTCTACCTAAATGCGATCCCGACAACAGAAAAGTACCATAATTTTTTTCGTTTGATTTTATTATCATTTATACTATTTTTATATTATTATTTATTATAATCATTTTAATTACTTTTTTTTTTTTTTTTACGTTTACCTCTAGCTTATCTAAACAATTTAACTATAATTTAATGGATTATAGAGAAAGAAAACCGTCAAGTCGCCTATGGGTGATCCGTACATATACGTACATCTATTCATTTAAATTATCACTTGGATTTTGTAGTTGTTGTTGTTATAGTTAAATTGTCATTTTTTCATTACTATTTTATTTATTATTCCAAAATAAGGATAACAATTATTATTTTTTGTTTATTTCAGTTAATTACTTTAGCATTATTATCAGTTTTAAACATTACTTTCCAGATATTTTGGCTTTTATTATAAAGAAGATTATCATTTAGGCTTTTTTTTTTTTTTTTTTTTTTAATCACAAGTAAAGATTATTTTTACTGCAATTTTGTAATAGTGATGCATGTATCCTTCTTCCATTATTTTTTTCATTCCTCCTAACCAAGGATAAAAACTTATTTTGTTTACTTCAATAGGTTCTTTAAACAATGACATCAGATTCGAGCATTTGTTTCCAGAATCTTGGGCTTTTATTATTACGAAGATTTCAAAAATTGCTAACGAGTTCTTTTATTAAATCAGTTATTATTGACTCGAGATTTATGGCTTTAGTTAGGATACATTTGCCCTTTTAAAGTCATATTATATTTTTTCCCCCTTAATACAATTATTTTCACATATATGATGCGTTTTTATTTATTTCTTTTTCTCTTTTTTCAAAGCTTCTGAAAATGTAAAGTCATGCAGAATGATTACTGGTATTAACCTTCTCTCACGCTAATTTTAGTATTGTGTGTTTTATAGCAATAAATGGATACGTTAGGGGCCGTCCATAAATGATGTCACGCTTGGAGGGGGGGGGAGGGGGTTTATGCAATTGTGACAGTTTGTGGCAAGGGAGGGGAGGGGGATGACAAAAAGTGTGACATCACATATTTCAGTTAAAATACAAACATTTATATTCAGCAGGTGAAATTTTGAAGTTATTTGAAAATTATCAAAGATTAAAGATATTTTTTTAATTCGGGAAATGTAACTTTATCCTGTGATTCCCCCCTCCCCTCATATATTATTTTTCTTTCAGAAAAAAGCACTCAGAGTATGTTTTTAGTATATGATAGCAATAGAAAATCTTTACTTAGAAGAACACCTTCCCTTCTCACACTCTTGAAATGTCCAACAATATATCTTCACTTTAATTCAATATATGTTTCATATAATATTTAGTGCTTATGAATTACAGATTTGTCTTTGAATACTTTAAAGCATTATAAAATGTGAATCTTTAATACATTTTCCATAAAATGAACTTTTTTGCTGGATTTGGCGACTTTGTTAAATGGAGGTACGACTGTATATTAAATTTTATTCAGTTTTCCAAAATACTACTGTTTTCAATTGCTGTTTTCTATGAATACTTTACAACTGTTCTATATTAATTTGGATTTTTTTTTTTTTTTTTTTTTGTGAACCTTACTCTAAGTTCATACAAAATAACTACACATATCATTATTATGGTTATATTTACAGATGTCATTAAGATCCATAGTCAACATTTAAAAATAAAATTTAAAAATAAAATTTGAAATATGATCTCTAGTCTAATATTTTGTTTCTGAACTTCAAGTAATTATTGATGTATGTCATGTTCCGTGAGATGTGACAAGGGGGGGGGGGTTATATTTAAACGTGACACTTTGTGACAAATGGGGGGAGGGGGTCCAAAATTCTGAAAAAAAGCGTGACATCATTTATGGACAGCCCCTTATACGTTTTTACGTCTCCCCATTTCTCGCAATGAGGAATTTGCACACATTAGGGATTTGAACAAAATCCTATTTTTCTGGTAGTTTGAGGCCCATAAATTCCAAAATGTTTATTAAAAATACAAAAAAATTCTCATTAATTTAAAAAATAACCTTAAAATTAACCAGAAATCACGTGACTTCAAAACGCTGAATGGCGTCACACTTTATGATGCTTCAATGTTTACATTATGTTAGCTTGGTTAGCAAGCAGCAATTATTTTTAGCTTTCGCAATTATCAATCGTTTATGTGATTTTTGAGCATTTCTTTTTTATCTTATAATCATTTAATATCATTATCGCCATTTTCTATTATCATTATTTTCAATTGTTTTCTTTACATGGCGGTTGTCAAATATTTTCGTTTCATAGGATTCTGTGGAACGCTAAAGAATAGCTTTTGAGAAGAATTAACCGTTGTGCTAGTGCAGAGTGGTACAATGCAATATTTATAGTTCTACGATTTTTTAATATCCGTCATTATTATAAAATATTAACCTATTTCACTGATTCAAGAAGCAATGCAGAGCACGAAATCGAATGAAAACAACGATTACTCCCGTTTGTTGTCATAAAGAGTGACGCCACGATATATTACACTGCGTTTTCTCGATAGAGTAAATAGTGCGATGTTAAACTTGTTATAAATCAGTAATTAGAGTTCAAATAAATAAAATGTATGTATTTAGTTTCTTACCTTTTGATTTTCTATTATATATAAAAATAAAATCAGAAAACGTGCAAATTCCTCATTCCTTCGATAACAAAAACATTGATATAAAGATAACCGATCCCAGGATCCCGGATTCCGAAAATCAAGGATAATATTTGATCAACAGTGTTATAAATTCCGGGGTTTTTTTTTTTTTTTTTTTTTTTTTTTCACAGCAAAGAATAATTTGCAGTATGTTATACATACGCTCATTCAACCGTGAATTAGAGAACTTTTAAAATATCTAATATGGAAATTTATAGATGGAATATTTATATAGATAATTTTTCATTAAAATTGAAAAAACAGAAAAAATGCTAAGCATTATGTTCTTCGATAGCATCAAAATTTATTAGTACATCTTCATTGTAATTTAAATCAAAGAGCCCACCTGCGACCTCCCCAGTAAAATTTTGTAGCCCGCGGTGAAATTCTCAAAATTCATATTGTTGCGTTCCGTTAACAGAGCAAAAACTAATAAATCTGTTCTCACTCTTTTGAGGAATACAATATTCGATATCTATATTTTTCAGGTATATATACAGCTGTTGTAGTGTGTCAGAAATAAATATATATACAAGGTGCTGCCTATTGTCTATTTTCATCTATTTTACTGCTGAATGGCTGCAGCTAATGTCATTAAAGTGGTAGGTATGGTAAAGCGACTATGCGCTATTAGATGAGACCACTTACAGCATCCCCTGGGGGGAAATGCGGAGTTAGAGTTCCTATCTTGAAAATGGTATGCGATAGACTGAAAAAGTGACTTAGAAAGTTGTATAACATCGTCGAATTATTAGAAAAAGTGTACTCGTAGACCTGAGTGTTAAAAACAGAACACTTAAAATGTGCATTTTGTGTGTGTGTGTGTATGTGTGTGATTTACTACACTCTTATGTGATAAAACGATTTTAGGAAGAAAAATCTACTAGTTATCATAAGATACCCTTATTTCGGCGTTCAAATTTCTGTTCGTTAGCAGCTGCACTATTCATTTGAACACTGATTTCAGCTTAATGTTTCCCACGACGTAGCATAAAGGGTGACACATATGCTACGTAAAGTTCAAACATTTTTAAAATATATCAACTCTTAAAATATCTCAACTCTCTACAGAATTACAAACTTTTCTGAACATTTAGCCTCCAACTACAATTTCACATATTAAACTCCAATAAAGTCTAAAAGTGATAAGGATATTAGGTTTCATTTAAAATTAAAAAACAGAACTCAAAAAGCAAAGTATAAAAAATGTACGTGATTCAGTTTGTGTATTTGAAACAAGTGTAAGCATCCTAGTTAGACTTGCTCAACGTACAACGAGTAAGTGCAACCACGTGTCACAAATCCCAAAACAAAATAAATCGAACAAATATGAAGTTACATTCAAAATCTTTATACAAAACCTAGTTTCTTTACCAAAAAATGTGGAGTTTACTTCTTACGTACATCAATAGCCAACCTCATATTTTGAAAAGGGCACACGATCAGAAAGGGAAATATCAGGGTCATTCCATGTTCATTCGATCAGGATTTTTTTTTTTTAATGAGACTCATCATCACACATTTGAATAAAACTAGGTGTACTTATGGAACTTTTCATGCTGTTTCTGAAAATATTTATTATTTTGAGATTAGTAAAGGAGTTCTCAAATTATGAGCTTTTAAACATATGCCAAAATGGCTGATTTTCCACCATTTTAAATTTTGCACCTTTAAGATATAAATGCCTGTAATTCTATTTATTTTTTTTTGTAATAGAACTATCAAACATTTTTTTAGTTTATTTAGAATAAAGTTAGCTTTCCTTTATTGAAGATTTTGTATTTCTAATGTAGTACAAATATTTATAAAAATGACATATATATCTTTTTTTATTTTTTTTCATTTACAGATTTAATACTTTTAACTGATATATTCATGCATTGCCGATCCTTTAATATTGACCAAACTTTGTATATAGACAACCGCAGGTACATTTCTATGTTTGATAAAAAGTTTTGATGCGTGGTTCACAAGCTTTTTAGGTAAATGAGAAATTTTATTAACTAATCAAATGTAATATTGATTTTTTCTTTAAATTTACCATTTTAAAAATGTAATCATGATTTACAAAAGGAATTTAAATTTAAATTTTGTATATTTTTCAGAAATAAACTACCATTTATTCAGAAGGATTGCCAGTAGTTCAGACTTTCCTAATCCGAACACGTTTGCTTGTGAGAATTTTTTTTTTTTTTTTTTTTTTTAGGCATTCGAATTAGTTTGCTTGTCAGAAAGCTAGTTTTTAGCCAATTGGAATAACTTATTTGGCATAAAATGTTTTTTTCAATCATTCAGGATAAAAGTATTTTCTTGGTGTTTCTGGGTGTGAAGGTGAGAGGTTTTATTTTCTTGGATTTATTACTAAGTGTAGTTGTAGTTAAGTATTTTATTATGGAAATCAATTAATGTGTAGTATTAATGTAAATTTTCTTGGTCCAAATTGCAATCTAACTAATGTTCAAAGTACGTCTGAATTTTCTGCTGAAAACAGAGAATTTGCTGAGTTAAGGTGCAACTTACAATTTCACAAAATCCAAACAGTATGTTCGGTACACAATGAATGCTTTCTTTACAAGAACAAACTGTCCCCTCCTCAAAAAAAGATGTCTTTTATTTTAAGTGTATCCCAATCAGACAAAATAAAGATTCCTAATTCTGTGTAATATGTTTTAATTCAGCTAAATTTATAAGTGTAAAATGAATAATGAGTAATGCCCTTTTAGGTGAGAAACTCTGTTCAGTCTGTAGAAAGAAAATGCAACAGAATTAACAAAAAGTTCAAAAAACAACATTTTGTCTGAATCTACACTGTGAAAAAAGTGCCCTATTTGCTACCAGAAATTCTCTGTACTTTGAAAGAATACGTTCTGAAAACGTAATTTTTTCGTAAATTACACGTATTTTTTCGGGTAGCAAATAGGACATATTTTTTACAGTGTAGTGAACCATAAATAGAAGATTTTTTGGAAAGCATTGCACCAAATGTAGATGAAAAAACATCATAAAAAATTAATGAAAGTTTAATTACTGATGGAGTACTTCCATGAGAACTTAAACTACACGCAGTTCTAAAACACAGAAGAGTATTTGCTAAAAAGCAACAGCTGGGGTAAATTAAAACTGCACTATGAAATAAGTTTGCTTTAGATTTGGATATAGAAAAGAATGAAACGTTGTCATACGAGATATATTCGCGGAAGATAAGAAAACCAAATGAAAAGCTTCAGAATTTGACAGATTGATGTAGATGATTTAAAATAAACATCTTGCTATAAAGCCAAAAATTATTCGCATATTTGAAAATATGAAATTTATATTTCTTAAATTTATGAAATAAGCAAACATCAATTTATAATGTGTTCATTTTGGGAAAATTAACATGTTAATATTGTATGAAGGAACTTCCTCAGAACTCACAGATTTTATGAATAATGAAAGTTTATTTTCTAGAAACATTTTCTAGTAATTGATTGAATTAAATAAATTTTCAACTTTTTTCACGGATTCATAAGAGTTTTCAAAATTATATTTCATATAAAATTACAATTTAAATTTTTTTCACTTGTAATTTAAATTTTCGAAAAAAATCAACATTACAATGGATTAGTTAATAATAAATCTTATGTACGTAAAATGCTTGCAAACCGCCCATCAATACTTTTTTTAATAAACATACTTCAGATATCTGTATACAGTGTTTAGTGCAAATTGAAGGATGGGCAATGCATGAAATAATCAGTTAATTTCTTTCAATTTACATATAAAAAAATTACAACAAAAAATCATTGCCATAAATATTTATAGAGAAGACTCGGGGACAGGGATGTCATATGAATACAACAATTTTATTTTTTAACATCACTAATTTCATATCAAAGCAACCGTTTTATTACAAAAAATTAAATTAGGCGTAATTTAACCAATAGATTAGTACTCAAAACTTTAGTGGTATTAAAAAATAAAACTGTAATATTTTTTTTTTTTTTTTTTTTTTTTTTTTTGCAACCCTGTCCCCGCATTGTACAGGAGTCTACTGTATTGGTTTAGCAATACAAATTTTCAATAAATGAAATCTTCATTTAAACTAAAAAAGATTTTATATTTTACGATAAAAATAAAAGGAGTTTCAGGCGATTATATCTTTATGCGCAACATTCAAAATGTTGCAAATCGGCATTTTGACACTTATTTAAAAGATTCTAATTTGAAACTTTCTTGATTAATCTTAAAATAACTGTAATTTCAAGAATCAACACGAAAAGATTTATATGTGTACCAAATTTGATCCAAATCTATGTTGGTGGGTGTCATGGCCTGCTCGTTTTGACATGGGATAACCCTACAACAATTTTTTAAACTTCTAAAACTGTCATTGTTTCATATTTTGTTTGGTTTCTTAAGGCTAAATATAACATTACAATGTAATGTTCAAATAAATAACTATGATAATTATGAAGTTCCATTTCTGCTTGTGAGTCGAGGTTGAATTAATTTCACTTGATTTTCTATATCAGAATAAGAATATCTGCATTCATAACCTAAACTGTATTTTTTAAACTAGCTATTACTTATTATATATTGTATTATAGGTTGATTAATATAGTTAATAGATTTTTGAAAACTCCAGTTTTCTTAATCCTGGGTTCCCTGATTAAATATTTTGTCTGTAAATAGTATGTCCTGCTACATGAAATTTATAAAATACTAATTTAAAAATTTAAATAAAGTGAAAAACCAACCTCATTTATTGTAGGATATAACGGAACACGCTCATACTTCTTTTACGGGAGAACTGTATCTTTTCGTAAATTACATTTAAAGGAATGTTTTATTAACAAACCTTACAATTAAAGTAATGTATTATTAACAAACCTTGCAATTAAAGGAATATATCATTTACAAAACTTACATTTATTACTATATTTAAAGTAATCGTACCTTCTTCTAAATTTCGAGTTAAAGGAATGTATTACTACTAACAAATGTTACATTTATTGCATTTAAAAGAATGTGTTTATTTCAATTTAAATATCTAAAATATTTTGCTACCGTTATGTCGATGTGATATATGCCATAATTATCGCTCAGAAAATTTCTAAGATGATATCACATAAGTCAATATAATAAAAATAAAGAACTATAATTAAATGATGCATTATAAAAACATTACTTACTGTGTTCAATGTATATATAATAATGTTCTCAGAACTTGGGGCAGTATTATTTTTTAAGTATTACAGAAAAAAGTAATGTATTGATTAATAATCTATAATTTTTACAAGAAAAACTCACAATAGACGTCTTAAATATTTCGTTTTTTATATTACAGCTTAAAAAATACTATTTATTCTTTTCTTTTAATAATAATAAAGAAAAAACTATTCGTGCATAAGCAATATAATTCGCATAATATTTCATGTAAAATCATTTTCACGGTTTCCGCGAAAAATGACAAGTTAACAACATCTTATTAATTTTAAAACCGTAGAAACAGATTGTTCGTGCAATGTATAAACATTCAGTGACATAAAAAAATAAATGTCCTACCAAAAAACATATTAATGTAAGCGCTGGTGAAACTATCTCGTTATATATTATACATATCATTTCCATCGGACATGTGGCGTTTTAATTCAATTACGAATGATATTAACCAGAGAATGAGATAAGCATGTATTTCCTGCCAGACTGATGCATTATCGTAGTTCCTTGGCCTTGGTGATTAATGGGACGCAAAAGAAAAAGAACAAAAGAGAAAAATAGAAACGTATAAAAAGAGGCGCATATTTTTATTTGTAAAACATATAATTTACGTACATGATTAAACTTAGTTGTAATAATTTCATGTTTTTATTATTGTTATTATTATATTATTTTAATACATTTTGAAACGTACATTAAGCTATTGAATTTGTAAATTTGAAATATTTTAAAGTGTACAATAAAGATTCATAAATAAATGTGCAATAAGTGTACAATAAAGAAACTTTTGATGATGCGTTTAGTAAATCTCTCAGAATAAACATCTTTTTAGTTCTACAATATATATTTTTTATTATAATTGAATAAATACAATGATGCAGAATATTCACTTTATCTGCAGAATTACATAACTTTTTTTTTTTTTTTTTTTTTTTTTTAATAGAGTGCTGCATACTTCTTCTCTGTTTTTCAAAAATGTTTGTTCCTTTTTTCTGTATTCTTACACATATTATAAGAATATTCTAAAAAATTATTATTTTGCAATGCTTTCTAAATTTCAAAATATTGGGAAAATATTCTGTGAGATGTATAATTTGCAGTTTGATGGAAGAAAATTAATATCTACAGCCAAAAACTAGCATAACTGAGTGCTTTAGAAAGCAAAATTGTCTTTAATGTTTAAATTTAAAAGAAGACAAAATAAAAATAAAATAAATAAATAAAAATAAGAAAAAATATTAGCAAATACATGAGCAAACAAAACAAATAACGAGGTTACATACAGTATATATAAATTGTAGAAGGTTTAAGATCCCTAACAAAATATGGAAAAGTACAGAAAAGTTTTAAACATAGTTAAAATACTCCGGCAAAAACAATGTGGCACGAGACGAAAAATAGCTTGCTCAAACAACACAGTCGATGATATTAAAAATTTCTGCGTTCAAATCGGAGAGTTAATATATATGAAAAAATGTGTAATAAGAGTTTTGATGATAATTCTTATTCATGCGATGGTCATGATAAATTACAGATTTCCGACAATACCAGGGATCAGGCTGTAGAGAGAAAAGGGTTTTGTTTTAAACAAAACAGATGTTTTATAAATCTGCCTTTGAAGCCTATCCCCTGCCCTGACCTGGATGCACTTAATACCCTTGCTCAGTCTACTATGAAACAGGACAAAAGCAAAGTCGTTCTCAGCTTTATAAAACTCCTGGACGATATATTCGATGTGCTTGATGAAGATTGTATTAGTAGAAACTAAGTAAGGAATTATTTCTCTTACATACATTGTGGAAAAAAAATTGAGGGAAAACTGAATTAACTAATGGCATTTCCGGAAGCAAAATTAGTCAATAGAATTACAAAATAAAAAATCGAGATCTACACCGTGACCAATAAGTTCTCATAGAACTTTTGAAGAACGTTAAAAAGTTGTACATATGTGTTACTGTAGACACAATTATTTTACAGGCAATTTAGTGTAAAGCTATTGCACGTGTAAATATTGTACTAATTATAGTTTTTCTTTACCTAGATAGAATGAAGAAATTGAGAGAAATTTTGATAAATAAATTTATCAAAGGAGAGCAGCCGGGTAAAATTTTCAGAGACTTGAAAGCCCTGGGGGTGAAGAGAGATTTCATTTACAGAACTATCAGGAGGTATAATGAGACGTCCTCTGTCGATGACAGAAAAACATCTGGCAGTCCGAGGTCCGTTCGGACAAAAGGGGCTGTGAAAAGGGTCAGGGAAAGGATACGACGAAACGGACAAAGATCTGCTAGAAAACTATCTCGAGAGCTCAAAATATCGAGGGAATCAATGTTAAACATTGTGAAAAGGGACCTTGGGTGTAAGGATTATAGAAAACGTAAAATTCACAGAGTTTTGGAGTCTGCTAAGATGAAAAGGAAGCGAAGGTCGGAACAAATTCTTGCTTGGCACGATGGGGTAAATTTGTCTTTTCAGACGAGAAACTATTCATTTTGCAGAAAAGTCACAATTCCAAAATAACAGAGTACGATCAGTTTCTATTGATAACATCCTTCAGAGCCAATATTACGTTTCGCGTTATCAAAATATTTCGTCTCTGATTGGTTTGGACCGCTATTTCCGAAAGAGAAAAACTCCCGTTAGTTTTCATTGATAAGGGGGTAAAAATCAATGCCCAATATTATAAAACTGGGGTTTTGGAAAATGTTTTACTCTTAAATGTCCAGAGTATGTATGGGGCGGAATATTTCTGCTTCCAACAAGATTGTGCTCCATCTTATACGCACGTGTGGTTCAGGAATGGTGCAATCAAAATTTAGCTGACTTTTTGCCAAAGAACGAATGGCCTCTCAGCTCCCCCGATCTGAACCCGCTTGATTATTTTGCGTGGTCATATATGCTGTCCTAACTGAATAATCATAAAATCACCGATTTGAGCAAATTCAAAAATGTAATTCAAAAGATATGGCAACAAATGTCAATGGAAGCCGTGCGTGCCGCATGTGATGGATTTGAAAAGAGACTTAAGCTTGTTAAGAAACTAAAAGGCAGAATTTTTCCAAAGCATTTATTGTTAAGGTACTCAACGATTGCTACTTTTAGTTGATGCAAAAAGTTTTTGTATGATTTTGATTTTTTTTGTGTTATTGTAATAAAAATTTGAAAGTGTATGAGAACTTATTGGTCACGGTGTAATACTATAAATTTGAATAGCGATTATAGATAACTGCTGTCGTGAGAGAGCACTAGCAATTAGAGCACTAGCAATTAGAACACATATGAGGGGATTTTTATAGCTTTGAGAAACAAAGAAAAATCTAATTTTTTAACTATTTTTCTTTAATAACAAACCAACGAAATCACCATGTCTTAATTAAACACTCTAGAAATAAAAGAGATACAAAAAGCTTCTAAATGATTCAGAAATTGCGGAAAGGAGAGAATGTGGTTCTAGCTAATACGGTTCGTTTAATAAAATGAAACAAGAGCACGAATAATACAATTATAACGTAGAAATTAAATTTTTATACTATTTTTGTTAACGTACGATAAAAGTATTCAGTTCTGAATTTTAAACTATGTTTATCTTGACTGATATAGAAAATTTCATACTAACAGATACAAATGAGGTGACAAAAGTCATAGGATATCACCTAACGTCGTGTTGGACCTCCTTTTGCCCGGTGAAGTGCAGCAACTCGACGTGGTGTGGACTCAACAAGTCGTTGGAAGTCCCATGCAAAAGTATTGATCCATGCCGCCTCTATAGCTGTTCATAATTGCGTAAGTGTTGCCAATGCAAGATTTTGTGCACAAACTGACCTTTCGATTATGTCCCATAAATGTTCAATGAGATTTATGTTGCGCAATCTAGGTGGCCAATTCATTCGCTGGAATTGTCCAGGATGTTCTTCAAAGCGACTGCCAACAATTTTTGCGCTATGATATGACGCACTGTCAGCCATAATGATTCCATCGTTGTTTGGCAACATGGATTCCATGAATGGCCGCAAATGGTCTCCAAGTAGCTAAACACAATTATTTCTGGTCAATGATTGGTGCAATTTTACCAGAGAATCTTATTTATTCTATATAAAAACAGCCCTAACCATTATGGAACCACCACCAGCTTGCACAGTACTTTGTTGACAACTTGGGTCCATTTCCTTGTGTGATCTGCACCACACTAAAGCTCTACCTTTAGCTCTTACCAACCGAAACCGTGACTCATCAGGCAAAACCAAGGTTTTCTAATCGTCTAGGGTCCAATCGATATAGTGAGTCGATATGAGTCCAAGAAAGGCGCTGCAGGCGATGTCATGTTATTAATAAAGGCACTCGAGTTTAGTTTACTGCTGCCATAGCCCACTATCACCAAATTTTGACGTTATAAATATTGACGGTAAAAATTGACGTTAAAACACCAAATTTTGACGTATGGCAGATGTGTCCTAACGGACACATCTGTCATACGTCCCACATTGATTATTGCGGTTATTTCACGCAGTGTTGCTTGTCTGTTAACACTGACCGTGACCAGTTTACGCGCATGTGGCTGAATTTGGTCATTACGTGGTCGGCCACTACGTTGACGTAGTGGGAAGGTTTCACCTGAAATTAGGTATTCTCAGGACACATTTGAGAGTGTGAATATCGGAATATTTAATTCCCTAACGATTTCCGAAATGGAATATCCCATGTGTCCAACTACTATTCCACGTTCAAAGTCTGTTAATTTCTGCCATACGGCCATAACCAGGTCAGAAAAATTCAATGCACTATCAATTTATACATTTTGTACGCGACACTACTGCAATCTGTATATTTGGATAAAGATTTCCCATGACTTTTGTCAATTCAATGTAATTCAACTTTGGCTATTAACAGTATCTTGAATATAAAATGGGCATACAGATTGACATTTGTGTTTAGAACGATTCAAAGAACGTTCAATGAATTAAAAGATACCCTCACGGAATTAAAATATAATATTCCAAAAATTATCATTAGGAATCGCTTTTCAGAGAAAAATGCAAATTTAACAAAAAAAAAAAAAAAAAAAAAAGACACACGTGAAATCAAAACTAATCAGCACAGTTTCAAAGCATTTACATATTAAGTGTAAGTCATTTGTTATATTTTTCGTTTTATCGTGAATAACACCACTTAGTATAACTTTTTTTTTTTCATTTTCTTCCTTCTTTTATTTATTTATTTTTTTTTTTTTATTTTATGAGCTTATCTCATAAATAGTCTCGATACCAAATTAGTCTCGATACCATAAATAGTCTCGATACCAATCAATCTACTTAGACCAAATTTTGCAGTTAAATTATAAGTACTTTCTTCATTTTTTTTTTTTTTTTTAACACTTAAGTCTGTAGTAAATTGTAATAAAACACTTACGTATTTTTCGAGTTCTATATCACCAGAGGTTGATTTTACAAATAGAATATGCTTGACATTTTTAGTACATTTTAAAATGAAAGTGAGTATTTTATATTTAAATTTATTTAAATTATTAATGATTCATTGTCTCTCGAATCGAGTACGTCCTGTACATATATACATAAAGTGTTTCTGAAAAGTTTGACCACAGCTTCTTTTGTTAGACTTTAATAATCTTTAAACATTGGTCTTAAATGTATACTTAAAAGAAAAAAAAAATTTTAAATATATATCTATCATTAAAATGAATTGCAAAATTCATAGAACTCAATTACAAATATTAAAGTATTTAGGTTATATATACATATATATATATATATATATATACGGAATCACACAATAAATATATAAAGAAATTCAGATAAGAAAAATGCTCCCTATATATTTATATATTCATATACAATATTTTAGAATCGTATCCTACAAATTCTCAGAAATATTACAAGACATAAAGGTTGGCTTGCATCATACTTCAAATTCTCTATACATGTTCTGCTAATGATAAAACTATCAGGACGCATTTCAAAGGTAATACACAAATAGCTAGGAAAAACACAATAAATAATTATGACGTAAATAAATAAACACTTATCTCTTCTAATTTGTGACTAATCCATTAACAGCTCTGTTTGAGCTTTTTATGACACAATGTTTAAATAATGTATTTCATCTAATTAAGCTATAAGCACTTTATTTTATTTTATTTTGTGAATGAGGACCGTGTAATTTTTATTTTATTACATGTGAATAACATGTAATAAATATAACATTACAATTTTGCGCTTTTTAAAGACATCCAAAGTGATGGAAAATAGCACATTCATGACATATTTAAGTTTCCAAAGCAGACGGTTTGAAATTACACCTAAAATTTATTTCACCGGAAATTATGCGGAAACTCTTTACATTCAAAGGAAACCGCTATTTCCGTTTCACACTTATAGATATATATATATATATTTTTTTTTTCACATGTCCACTTCATTGCTCAACAAAACTAAAAATACTCTCTATTTTAATGACTAGTTTTAAAGCAGTAAAAAAAAATGTATGTGAAGTTTTATTACATTTTTGGATTACTGGTATTTCATTTAAAATCCTTTAATCTATATATGATTCATAATGCAGTCGAACCTCGTTAACGTGAATCTCAAGGGGGATAAATATTTTGTTCATTTTATCAGTAGTTTATGCTATCAGTAACTATTCTTCATATAACTAAAATATTCTTCATTTTGACGGAGATTGTGGAAACAGTTCATATTAAAAGTAATTCACGTTAACAGTGTTCACGTTAACGTGATTCGACTGTAATTTATAACTAAAACTGTATCATGATAATCAGTGATATGGTTCCTATATTACTGTTATATTCTTGTACACAAAGAAAGTATTGAATTCGTGAAATTTTTCGATCTACAGTTTCTAATGGATTTACACATTTTGAGATGTCCTGAACACTGTTTGAAAACTTTTAGAATAATGTCTGCGTGTCTGTGTCAAATATTTTAATAACGCTGTATCACACGAATCCATTAACTAGATTTAACCAAACTTAGTATTTAGTTGGACTTTTAACTAAATTAGTACCGATTACATTTTCAGACCCATTGCTTAACACGTAGCGCTGTCATCTTCTCTTTGCATAAGTTTTAACTAAATAGTATAGGACAAAATTTCGTATAAATGTATATAATGAAAATTATCTTTGACTTTTAAGTGTCATATTAAATATATGTACATATATATATATATGTATCTTATGTATTTATAATAGTAAAAGTCAAGCGGATTTTTATTTTTAACGTGGGGGCATCTCCCTCTCCCTGTGAGGGGGAGGGAGTAAGTTTGTTTACGACTTTGATTTTCTGGCTGTTCGTCTGTCTGTATTTCTATACCTGAGCAGTAATTTTCGTAAATATCTTTAAAATACCTAAACTGATAAAAGGTAGTCAAGTTCATTAAGGAATATTACGTACTGAAAATGGTTTAAGCAACGCTTCTAGTTTGTATATAGTGATTCCCAAGAAAACCCAAATAGAATAACTTCCAAGAGACGTATTGCTATAAAGTACATCTTAATAAATGTATACTGCATAAACATAAAAAATTATCATAAATTTATCATATACATTAAATCATTTTTTCTACAGAATGTCGTAGAATTAACATGAGGGATTTGTTTACAAGGGCCACTCAAAATAATTTTGTTTGCTTAAGGCATTTTGTTCATCATTATTCATCGTTGCAAATTCAATTACCTTTTGAACACTTTCTAACAAACCCTAAAAATGATTATAACTTTGATTCTTTTACTTACCGACCTGTTTGTAAGCGTATTTATGTTTTAATTTCCGTAAAAATTTTCAGAAGAAGTTGAAAGTGATATACATTTTTGAATTCACTATGACATGTTCTTTATTGAAAAAGGTACAACCCTTCTCACGGCTTTGTGTACGAAATGTTTTCGATGTTTTATGGTATATAAAAAGTATTTTGTAAAGCATATTTTAATATATTTATAGAGATAAAAATAAATATATATTATAAAAGTGCACAAAAGCATTTTCTCTGAAGAATAAAGTATAATTAGCATAATTTATGAGTTTACATGTGGTCCATTGTTGTTCGTACGCACTAAAATATGTAGATTTAAATGACTCAATGTACATTTTTAGTGTTAGGAACATTTTTTAATACAATATATATATATATATATATATAAATATGGTGCGTATGCAAAATTTTGATGATATACAAGGCTATACAAACGCATTTTGTAAAATGCCTTCTCAATTGAAATAAAGCTACAAAGTTGCATTTTTGAGACTCCATCTTTAATTTTGAAGAAGAAAATTTACAAGATCATCGAAAAAGGTTTGAACACATTTCATAAAGCCATACTTAATGAAATAGAAACAAGCAGTTTTTTCGTTGTAACGTACAGAATTTAATAGAATATTACCTTAATAATTTTCAATATGAGCACTGTTTGTTGCTCTGCACGTATCAAGTCGATAATCAATCTCTAACCATATTTGCTACGGAGCATGTCCGGTGTTACTGTAACAATTGCATCGATAATCCGCTCTCGTAAATGCGTTCAAGTTCTGTCCCTAAATGCTGTGAACGACATAAAAGGAAATCGAAAGGTGTAAAATTGGGACTTCACGGAGGCTAATTACAACACATTTTAAGCTTTCTCCTGAACGTATGTCATTGCATTCGCGGAAAGTTAAACGAAGATCTCTTCCATCTTGCGTCTCTGTAGCGCACTCTTTACAGTTAAGTTTGCATACCAATCACATTTAAAAATCTTGGACATTTGCCAAATAGTTTTCTTTTTCTTTTATTATTATTATTATTATTATTATTATTATTGCGTTTGCCCAATTTCTTTAAGAATTATGACCTTTCAAACTGTGTCCATTCTTTTTCGATGACCCTGTATTTTCGTTACTTTCCTGATTTTAAACTATAAACAGCTACAGAAAAAACAATCTACTGTAGTTTTTTTTTTTTTTTTTTGTTTTTTTTTCCTTAAAATGTAAAACTAAAAAAATATTTTGTCAAGTGTTGTTCCTTCATAATCAAATAACAAAATGTACTTCAATGCTTCATCATGAATGTAAAATAGTCAAAAAATTAAAATCTGCAACGATTCAGCAAAGTGAGAAATAATTTATACCATGTCTGCCGAACATCATGATTTTTCCATTCTTGTTTATGTTTAATTACACGCAAATGTTACATGTGTTTCAAAAACTGACAAGTCTTAAATTTTGTGTTTCTATAAACAATTCAAATTAAATAAATTCTTTTTTTTTTTTTTTTTTTTTTTTTGATACATACATTTATTGAAATTCATATATTGATTTTTTTTAATAACAAGAAAATATAATACGTATTATATAATACACTTTCTCCGAGCATTTTCTCTGAAGTTATGAAACATCCTGGATTTCCACAAATAAAATCCAATAAAAGAAACGTCACATTAAAGGCACAAGAATAATGTACTTAATATGCAACACAAAGATTAATTTGCCCAATTGTGTTTATTTCCTCACGTAATGTAGACTTTTCTATTACATAATATGAAAGTGTTCCCGCAATGCGTGTTTCGTGTTCTGTTTAGATGTATCACGAAAATGGGTGTTTGGCACGAAAAATAAACGAATACTTTCACATTCAGTCTAACAATATTTCACGGCTAGTTGGCGATCGTAAATGAGTGTATTTAATTCAACGAGGATAATTAAGTTCTTTCATAAAAGTAATTTAATGTAAATGAAAGAGAACCGTGTGAAATGCGTAAAAATAAGACACTATGTAATAACCAGAAAAGATAACTGTCAGTATTTAGTAATTAGTAATTGAGTATATAATGAAATCGAGTACGCAAAAAGTATTTAGTAAATATAAGTTATTTATATATATTTATAAAATAAATTATATAAAAATATATAAACATGTGATCACACACACATGTGTTTATATATATATTGTCATATTACATAATTCAAGAAACTTATAAATAATACACACAAAAAAGTAATAATAATAAATAAATAAATAAATAAACGTTTTCAAAGTAAAATAAAAGCATAATTGTCAACTTGTACGCTTTCGATTATCGGAAAATTTTAATATAGTTTATATATATATATATATATATATATATATATATATATATATATATATATATATATATATATATATATATATATATATATATTTAAGTAACACTATTAAACTAATTAAATAAAATAATTTTTTTATTTAAAATTTTCCGTAATAAAAATTTGTAGAATTTGGTAACTCTATATAGTATACTAGGCGAGAAGTATTAATCCTGTACGTTATATTTAACGCCCCAGCAAGCCCGTCCCCGCTCTTCGATGTCTTTTTCTAGTCAATTTTGTCCTCTTATTACTCCTAGTGCGAGCGTTTTTTTTTTTTTTTTTAACACACTTGAGATTGTGAGTTTTTTTTTTTTTTTTTTTTTTTTTTTGTTTTGTCCCATGCTATTTGTATGGAGTTTCCCTCCCCCCTCTTTTTCATGTAGAAAACGAGGGGGGGGAGCTAAAATCTGAATAGAAATAGTATGGGACGCAAATTAAAAAAAAAACTCCGAAAGTAGTAAAAAGACTAAATTGACTAAAAAAAGACATCGAAGAGCGGGAACGGGAGGGTTGGGGCGTTAAATATATCGTCCAGGGTTAATACGACTCGCCTAGTATAACTCAAATAAGTAGTAATAAGTATCTAACTCAAACAGTTAGTAACTCAGCTTCCTTATTATGAATAAAATGCTATGAATGAAAATTATACTCGTAAGTACTTAAAAAAAAAATCTCTGGTATCGCTGTGGAACGTTTCACTCATTCGACTAATAGAATTTAGCTTTCCCGTGAAACAAAAAAAAAATAATAATAATTTATTTATTTTACTTATTTATTTATTTATTAATTTTACATTTCTGTTTATTGTTGAAAAATAATGAAAGGTATAATTTGTGTATTTTAAGAATTTTACTAAATCCATATACAAGTATTCATTAATATTTATCAATTCAAAAAATAAAAAATAAATAAATAAACAATGGAATTAAAAAAAAAATAATAATTAATTAAATGATTTCTGCATATAGAAACTCTGCTCTAAAACATCATTTGTTAAATTTCGGAGTAGTGCTGCTAACTAACGAACGGAAACGGAAAAAAAAATTTAAAAGTCGATTAAAACAAGTAAAAAGTATTGAAAAAGTGTTGCATAGAAAATGTTAAGTGTGTTTGATTTCAGTACGTAATCAATGAACTTTAAAGGGCTACATGAAACTTATTGCTTCTTACAATTCACGAAAATTATATAATAAACCATTTATTTGAACATATTTTATATACTGTAATTAATTTTTTACAGCAGCAAAGTTTAATAAAAATCGGTATATTTTCTTAAATTGCACCATAATAAATGTACATTTTGGCAATTATTTTATTACTAGCCAATATTAACAAAGAAATAATTTGAGTCACATGAGAGTTAAATTAATGGTTACACCCCACAAGAAATACCCATTTTTAGAACTGTAACTTCTTGAAAAACTTAGAAGCATTTCAAAAAGTAGAATTTTTTCATTTTTTAATGTCTATAACATATTTCAAAACTTCAAACGCCTTTTTTTTTTTTTTTTTTTTTTTTTTTTCAAAATGTGATTTTTTAAAACGGCACGCAACATAACTCTTTAATCTCTTTATTGGAGAATATAACCACAACTTTGAAATAGCATTTCAAAGTGAACCATGTCGGAGACTTTCGATTAGTTAATTTAAATAATATTTATCAACAAGTGACTGCTTTTTTTTTTCTTTTTGAAAATTGAACGACTTTAATCAAACACTCGTCGATCACACCAAAATCTATCGATCTTAAATCCTTTGCATAATTCACTAGCTACGCTCATGCAGATTACATAGATTTTTTTTTTCGAGATTCAGTTATAGAGCGCGCTGCAGATCGCCTCAAATTCGACATGCCTCGGGAAAATCGTTTTGTAATATTTTTCGACAAAGTTTTTTCTAATATACTTAAACATATGCACAAGAACTACCCCGAGTATTATTTCTCTATCACCTTTTTTTCTGTACCAATCCCCCACCAAAAAATAAATAAATAAACGGTGTGTTCAAAACAGTGTTGTCAAATTTGGGAACTCTTTTATTCAACTATCACCAATAATTTTGAAGAGGGACATTTGATATACATAATGTACGAATGACCTTTGAAGGGATTAGGCAGTCGTAACAGTTAAAATTTAGTGGTGGATATTAAATAAAAAAGTTCCTAAATGCGGCAACACTGACCAGAGGAGTGAAATTAAGCAGGACCGACAAAGGGTTAAATATCATAGAAAATTCTTGAATAAAAATTCATAGAAATTTCTCTTCTTCTTTAACTTTGTGGGTTCGACGTTTGGAAACGAATTTTGAAATACATTTTGGAGACAAGGACTTTAGAGGGAAACATTACAAATGCCAGAAAAAAATAATATGTTGTATCAGCTGTATATAGATGTGGATTAAATGATCTACAACGGCAAAACATTCTTCTCTGGGTCACTACAACGTTTTTGTTCATTTGTGTAAAACTATCATATCTTATATTCATAGAGATATACAGATTCGACTTTCTTTGAGTAGTTTAAAACTTACAGGATTTCCCATCAAATTCAACACCAAACCCTTCATAAATCATCATTCATACTAAACGATTTATAACTGCATGTGAACAAACATTAATAAAAATTAATTTGCATAGTTTAATAAAAAATTGTCCAAAGCAACTTATAAAATATATGCAAATAGTATGTGTTAGTCTAATTGTGAATGAAATTCTATATATTCAGAGGGTTAAAAACTTCTGTAAAACTCCATAAATTATAACGTATTTTTATTTGAGTTACATCGAACTATATAGTAAGGTTAATAATAAAATTATTAATTTAGGTATTTTTTTTTCTTTGTTATATGGGCTTGCAGAGGATTTGAGAAAAGTGGGTTGCCACCAGACTGGTTTAACCCTCTCCATCCACGTTGAGCCGTGGTGCTTCTGCTCCTTCTTCTAGTCATTATTACTTTATTTTTATTTATAAATGTATTTATTTTTGCTTTTATACCTTTTTATATTTGTTATATGTGATCTCTTACATCAATGTCTCAGAAACGACTTAGATTAAATTTTTTTTATTATGAGTAAGAAATTTTGAAAAAAAAAAAAAAAAACGCCTTAAAATACAAAAAGCTCGCAACAATTGTTTCGAGCCAAACGAAAACTCATCCTTTCACCAGGCTAACAAATAGGCATGAGTATTGCAGACAAAGCAGCAACGAACCATTGCTTTTTCATTAAAGTGTGAGTGTTATAGTTTAATTCATATTTCTTTTAACTAGTTCCGGATATACCTATTTCGAATCTTACGGATAAATTTGGCATTTGATCATGTGTTTTTCTTGTCTTATATAATATATATATATAATATATATATTAATTTATATATATATATATATATTAATTTATATATATATATATAAACCTTTTCATATATATTATATATATATAAGAGCAGTCTATCTCTATAAGATGGACAAAGATTATCGATAGGAAAAATCAGTTTTTATATTTCAATCTGATTCTACTCTCACAATTCCGTTTCAGTTCTTATAAATAAGATTAAGTCTGGAAAAATTCAATACCATACCAAAATTTAATTCCTTTAAGATGAAACTTTTATAAATAAAATCCCTTTTTATAAGTATCCTATTCTATAATTTGTTTATTCGAAGACTCTGACATTTCATATAGAAACAGAAATTGAATTTGTATTTGTATACATCAGAGGAATTTTTGATGAATACAAATATTTATTGTCTGTCTCCACAGCCAAGAAGTAAAAATTGGATAAATCTTAGGATTTTTTTTTAAGTCTAAATTTCCTTAGGTGCACTACATAGATGCTTTCTTTCAGAATAAATCCATCTAATCATTTTCTAAAATAATGTTATATTTATCTCACGTTTACTTATTCAACAAAACTCAAGATTGGGTATTTTTCTTTCACATAAGTTTTATTAAAAAATTTATTCTCAAACGTTAATGATTTGTGTGTGCAGGAATAAAAAAAGAAAAATCCAATACATTGAAGTCTAGAGAAATTTTGAAAACTGTATATCAATATCTTTTGTTATTATTGCACTAAACATAATAAAATAACATATAGTCTTTAGAAGCATTAAAATTGCATGAACGGTAATAATATTTTTTGTGCAAAGTCATACAAAGGTTTGAGATATATTATAGTCTATTTGTGGAAATGCTTGAAAAATTTTTTTAGTTGTGTTTTACCATTTTCGTTAACATAGTGAACTTAAGTGCATTATATGGTGCATATAGAATAAAAAGAATTTGTAAAGGACGATATAAAATCAGTCACATACGAGTTCTATTTCAGGTGATGCATAGAAACCCTTTAAATAAAATAATAAATAAATAAATAAAATGTTGTGTGTAATAAAAGTAAAAATTAAGCTTCCAAAATTATTAGTAATTCTGGTGTACAGCAAAATTCTGGTCAAAAAAGTAATAATTAATGAACTTTCTAGATCGAGAGTAAAAAAACAATGGAACAAATTTTTTTCAACAAATCAAAATAATTTTATATATTTTCAGTAATCCTGATAGTCTATTAAATTATCTATGTTCCATAAATTGAAAGCATTTTTTATTCGCAAAAATTTGCTAATATATTTTTTGCGAAAATTAGATTACTTTTTTTCGTATGAGCGCGTTTTACGCATTTTATCCCCCCCCCCCTCCCATATTAGAGATGTGTTATAAAATTATAGGTTTTATTTGTGTGTCTGTCTCTCTTTCATTATAGCTTCCAAACAAATAGACCGATTTTAATTGTGATGTTTATTTATTTATTTATTTTATTAGAATGATGATAAGTTTAAATTGTGAATTTGAAGTTGTTCTAAAGAAAGTTAAAAATGGGTTATAAATAGTGACTATCAGATTCTAATCCAAAAATCTCTTAAACTACTCGAAAAATAGAAATTGTATAGATTTTTTTATTATTATTATTTACTTAAAAATGTGAATTTTCGGATCATTTTGCACTAATATTTTATAAATTGCATTTTTTGCAAGTTAAAATTTTATAATTAAAAAATTTATTTTATTTAACATTTATTATTATTATTAGAAAAAATATATATGCATATTAATCCTGATTTTTTTCACCTATTTTGAAAAGAATTAAATAGCGGCTAAAAATAGTTATTTTGCGTTTACAGTCAAAAAATAAATTCAATAAATTCAATAAAAAAAAAAAAAAAAAAAAAAAAAAAACAGATTTTAAAGAAAAATAATATTTAATTAAATTCAGGGCTAGCCCTTCGTTGATATTCTATAATTTGCGATCTGGCGTTATTGCAACTGAAAATTATAGTTATTATAAAAAAGAAAAGAAAAAAAGCCTTTAGAGCTATAAAGACGTCAATTTATCCTTCATGTTTAACTTTTCAAAAAAGTTTTTTTTTATCAATTTTAATATTTACGCGTGAATTTCTTTTCTTTTCAAAAACATTTAAAACGAACTCGTAAACTTTTTTGGAAACAATTAAAAATTAAAATAAATTATGTATTTTTATATAAAAAAGAACTTCTTCAACTTTTTCGATGTTGATTATTACTAATTTTCTTTTTCTTTCAAAAAAAAAAAAAAAAAAAAAAAAGATTTTGATTAAATTTTGGCAAAATCAGAATTTAGTTTAGTACAGAGTTTTTTTTTTTTTTTTTTTTTTAAATTCAAATTATAACATTGCTTTTAAATTATTCAATTATATTTTCGATAAATTTTCGATTTCGATAAATGTCCAACCATCGTAAAACTGACGACAACATTTTATCCGTAGATTGAGACTAATAGTCCCCCGTACTAAAAATAGTAATTAAATAAAATCAAGATCGGGGTATTTATAAAGCTAGCTTTACACTTGTTAATCATTTATAATGAGAAATCTTACAATATGAGAACATGAGTTTTGTAAGAACAAATTGGCCTATATTTCATAACATCGATACTAACAGGAAAAACACCACGTCCCATAAGGGCCTCTCTTGACCTTATAAATTTGTCGTTTCTTAGTGATTCCAGGAAGTGATTTATTGGCAAATAAAACCTTCCCGCGGAGTGGAATTAGAAATACTCCAGGAAAGTATGTAGAATCAAATGGAAATACTATGATTAAAAAAAACCTAACGTCGTTGCTGCATTTTTTTTTCCAAGAAAATAAAATAATTAATTAAAACTTTACGATTTTCATAAAATTTTTAGAGTAAGATGTGACTTAGAACTCTGGCATTTACTTAAAATTAATCTTCACGTATAAAAACAATATATAAGGAAGCATCGATAATCCGGCATCGGTGAGAAATAGACACTGACGGTTTACGGATTTTTCGGGATTATAGGTGTTCCGAAAATGTATATTGAAATCATATCAGTCGCAGCATCAAAAGAAATCTTTTTTCTTTTTAAATGTAGCTTTAAAAAATGTATACCAACCCTTATCAAAAACGAAAATAATTAAAATAACATTTGAAATTAATTAAAAATTTTAAAGTAACAATTATAAAACAGAAATACAGATCGTTTATTTTTGTGCAAATAATAATAATAATAATAATAATAAAATTGTTATTAAAATTGGCTTAATAAGAATTAAGATCAGGAAATTGACTTTGCTGCATTCTATTAAATATGTCAGTCAATTTCATTTGTTTCATTCTTTTTCATTTTTCAGTTAGTCGTTGACTGATTAACGTATGCATGTTCATTAGTTCGTTATCGCTGATAAATCATATTTTTCAAGTCCTTCTAAAAATTGTTTACCGAGATTTCAGGTGGTCGTGTTTATTTTGACTTTCGGTAACAGGAATAGGAACGATTTCTTTTATTAATAACTTTTGGATTTGCCATAGCGAGACAAAAATTTCGTTGTTGTTTTTCGGAATTTTTGCCATCGTCCTGATTAATCTGTAAAAAATTCAAGCTGTTCCGGAAATCAATAAAATTAAATGAAAATTCGTAAACTTTATGAACGAACCATAAAAGTTGGCAAGTATGCTGGGAATGAGAAGTTGAGTATTACTACAATTTACAGGAAGAGGTTTAAAAAAAAAAAAAAAAAAACGAAAGAAATTAAAAGTCATTTGTGCCGGTTTATGGGAGTTTCCAGATTATAGAATTCCGGATTATGGATGCTTCACTGTAATAATACCCTTATTTCAAATAAAAATTATAAATTAATGCAATACTTATTTGCATCTCTATCTAAGTCTTAACCTATATTTTTATAGATGTATTCAGAATTACAATTTGTTATACTATTCTCCACCACTGTTTACGAACAGGAATATTTTGTAACATATTTTTTATAATACGTTTTAATAAAATAAATATAAACTTACAAAAAATAATGTTGAAGAAAATTGCTGTCAAATAGCACATGATTACAGATTAAGTGTATAATATGAGAATCTCTATTTTTATCATATCAAAGTACTTTAAAAACATTTAAAAATAGTTTCAGAAGCAGTTTTATTTGAAATAAGTTTTATATGTGTGAGCTGGGGGAGGGGGGGGGGCACGAGTTACCGGTTACTCACCAATTCACTTGATTTTTGTATATACGTTCATAAAGCATTTAAGGCTTGTTATTAAATTCGAAAGTTATTTCAAATTATTAAAAAAAACTGTCGTCCACATAACTCTTTGAGAGTTATTCGACTAATTTCAAGTAACCCTGTATATTGTCTATGAAATATATTTGCACCAATTAATGTACATAAATTTATATTAAGAGAAAAGACATGACATAACTTATAATACATTTCGATCCATTTACTGCGCTAATGCATTAGAATTCTTTCATATGACCCTGTAAACGAAGATTAAATACATTTTATACCGTATTCTATATAAAATATACTTTTTTCCATGTAAAAAGTTCTAGTTACTATAATTCGTATCAAAGAATGTAGTAGTTATTAATCAATCTCGTTTGTTAATATTTTCCTTTTTTTTTTTTTTTTTTTCAAAAAAGGTTTACTCGTGATTTTCGCCTTTTTCGTATTTCTGTAAAAAAAACTTAGTAACGAACAATTTTTATATAATATTTACCTTAAATAAAATGAATATAAAACACTTACTTCTTTCATTATCGAAACAATTACCCCAAATGTGCACTTTTAAGAAGACGAAAAGCCGTAAAACCTTCCGTGTCTGAAGAAGAAATAGAGAATATCAGAACAACATGAGAATTCCTCCTTTATTTTGCCTCACGATCGAGTGAAGTTAGCATGACACTGACTATATGTTACTAATGTATGCGTCATATGACATATTTATTAAGTTTCGATTTAATTAGAAAAATATCGATATTTTCCGTAATCTCATTTACTTTTATTTCTACATAATATATATTTCAATGGTGTATGCAAAATGCAAGTCTCATGTAGATTATGTAAGTAGAAAACTAATAACAATTAAATAGGTCACACCATTTGCAGCACATCATACCATATTAGAGTCATAGTAATAGTTTATTCTTAAAATGTAGTCATAAATTAAGCTCTTAAAAATGTACTGTTGTTTACAATTCAAAAACTTCTCATACCACATTAATATTAATTTTCAAAGACTAAAATTTGTGCAATAAAGCATATTTTACCATAACAAAAGACAATAATTTGGCGATTGAAGTATTATTATGATAAAACTTATTGTTCCGAAACTTATCGATTGTTGGATAAAATTAATTTAAATATAAGTTTTCAGCATTTTATTCTATTTGTTTCATCTTTTTCTTGTTTGTTTGTTTATATTTATTTGTTTTATCTCATTGTTCATCTCACTATTTGTTTCATTTCATTATCGAAACGACAATAAAAATCTTGGATCAAGTTTCTATGTCTTCCGCATCCAAAAGGTCATCATTCAGTGAAATAAATGTAATAATAAATAATGCATATTACGATAATCACGTTGAAATTTTTCAACATCAGCAAATAATATGCACAAAATAAATGCATGCAAGTTTGAACTCTTTTATAATCGGAAACTATAATTTCAAGCAACAAATTAAATTTAGCTCTTGCACAATTAGTTTTGAAAAAAGAGATAACTGAGTTGACGCAAGCACCTTATCGTGCCACTGTATATCCATGTGGTTTGAGAGCTACGGTTCTTGACATAGTTCTAGCTCGAATTATCCATAAAAGTAAATTTTTTCTTAGTACTCTGCCATGCCAATTTTATCCCATTCCTTTTGGGCCGTTTTCGAAAGTCCATTCAATATTCTTAAATGCTGTTTTCCTAAGGCTCACTTTAAGCGCAAAAGATCATTGGAGAAAGATCAGGTGATTTTACTGATATTTCATTAAATTTGATGCAATTCATTTCTGATTCTGATTCTTTCTTTGCTAAATGAGCGACAGTTGGTTTAGATATGTGACTACCCTAACAGCACAAAATGTTCCAGAAACGTAACAATCATATAACATTGAAGCATTATAAACATTTCAGGAACGTTTAAAAACGTTCAGATTGCTTTCCGATTAGTTTCAAAAACGTAGAAATGTCCGCGATCGTAACAAAAAATCAGATACGTAACAGAAACGTTACAACCACTTAACGGATAGAAAATGAAAAAAAAGCGAATGTTTCAGAAATGTATCAGAGAGCATACTTAAATTTGTTACGTTTTTGAAAGATTGTAAGCTTTTTGCAACATAACTGAAACGTTCTGTGCTGTATGGGTAGAGGCTTTGTCCATATGAAGCTTAATTAATCAATGTCCTTTCAATATAAGGCTGGAATTTTTTATTGAGAAATCGGTTCTAAAATATTCTGCTGCTAGTAGAGTGAATTAATTTTGGCTTTAACTGAGACATTTTTTTTTTTCCCATTGTAACAAAATCCTTCAACTATGATGAATCCCTTTGGGATATTTTCTGTACACTTACGCAGTCATTTCGTTCGATCATTCCCATCAGATGAGCAACAGAAATTTGATCTTTTTTTATTACAATCACTTAAATATGCCCATGCCTCATCAAGTGTCACGACAAGTTTTTATTTTTCAGTAGCTAGGTGTCTTTCATATAATTTTCTACAATTTATTTTGATTTGCAGTGCAAGGAGACATTTGTAGTTTCAATGCAATGGAATCTTTGAGTGGGTGTATTTTCTTTTAGGATCAGAGACTTCGCTTTCTTCATATTTATTTGAGTTCGAACAGTCTTAGGATGAAGTTTCGCGGTCATGTTTTCATTTTTTACTTTCATTAAGATTTTTTTCCCTCTCAAATTTAATAATATAGATATTTCTTTTCCCTCTCAAATTTAATAATATATATATATATATTAGAAATGCAATAACTACGAATTTTACAGTGCCTTATAATATGGCGATACAAATATTTCTCCTTGGAAAGTGGAATTATTACAATCACTTAAATTATGACCATGCCTCTTCAAGTGTCACTACAAGTTTTTATTTTTCAGTAGCTAGGTGTCTTTCATATAATTTTCTACAATTTATTTTTCTTTCTGCCGTGTACTTTGGCAAATGAAGATGAACTTTAGGTTTAAACATCTTTTTAACTTCAAATCTTTATAAATGATTTGACTTACAGTGCACGGAGACATTTCTAGTTTCGATGCAATGGAATCTTTGAGTGGGTGTTTTCTTTTAGGATCAGAGACTTCACGTTTTTCATATTTATTTGCGTTCGAAAAGTCTTAGGATGAAGTTTCCCGGTTATGTTTTCATTTTTGCTTTCACTAAGACTTTATTCGAAATGCAATAACTACGAATTTTACAGTGCCTTATAATATGGCGATACAAATATTTCTCCTTGGAAAGTGGAATTATGTAACCTTCTAGCTATCTATGAATTTTATTAGCCATTTTCATAATAAATCTTTTATTTATATTCCAATCAAACGATTAAAGTAACAGATGGTTATTGTAAAATTGCCAAATTTTTATCTTAAACTGCAAAAGAGAAAAATAAATTATATAATCGTTTCTATAAAGATAATCACCGCACCTAATTATTATACAGGAGAACTTTATATTAAATCTGCAGCTTTACTTAAAAATGTACATGAAGAATTGCATTAAAAGAAAATGCATGATTCTATTAATTCTACAATTTCTCTATAATCATTTAACTTAGAAGATGAACTGTGTTCCTCTTTTACTATAGTTACAGAGAACAAACACTGTAACATTAATTATTTAACGAAACTTTTTCTCTGAAATTACTTAATAAATTTAGAATTATTCAGAATTTTATTCAGAGCGTAAAACATCTCAGTTAGAAATCAAACCTTCAACTAGATTTGCTTTCCGCTCTAAATAAAATTGTTCAACTTTTAACTAAATTTACTAATAAATCAAGTTGAAACGAAAATATTAATTCACTACTGATATTGTTACTAAATGTTTGAACTGCTAAGAAATTATTTGGGTGTTTTGTTTTACGACTCACAGAAATATATATATATATATATATATATATATATATATATATATATTTTTTTTTTTTTTTTTTTTTTTTTTTTTTTAATAGGATTAAAACACTAAATTTCGACGCTGGTTAATAACTACTTTGAAAAAAGAAAAAAAAAACTTTAATTATCGTCAAGACATTTTATTCTTAGACACGCATAAATAATTTTTTAGTTAACTTACATTAAAATGAATTAAAACCGAAGGTCCATAGAGCAGCGGTATTGGTGGATTAGAGTTAGGGTTACAACCAATTAACTGCGCTAGGCTCTATGCCTGAGGTGCGTGCACTCTGTGGAATGTCTTTTTAATGGATCCCAGCCCCTTTTTGCATAAGTTTCAGAGAAAATTACGGAAAGCCTCGAACGGCTTGGCGAACGAACGCAAACGTGCGATCGAACCCGGAACATTACGTCTACCAGCTTTAAGAGCAATACCTATCGGTCCTTGGTATAGCCCAGATTGCAGTGAAAATTTAAAACTGTGTAAAAGTGATATATAAAACAAATAAGATATGCTTATTTATATAAGTTTATAATCAGCAAAAGAGTGTAAGAATATATAATGAATAAACCTAATTAATTAAGAATAGAAAATCCGGTAACAAAATAATTTAAAATTTAAACAGCATTTATAAATTTTAAACATTACAGTGTGCTAAAGAGAAAATAGGGAAAGCATATTCTTTATTTTCTTCCTAGATACACTCTTCTAA
Source organism: Salticus scenicus (assembly GCA_963930645.1). NCBI lineage: Eukaryota > Metazoa > Arthropoda > Arachnida > Araneae > Salticidae > Salticus > Salticus scenicus. The sequence continues at coordinate 229,555,581 of OZ005652.1, read as the reverse complement.
TATATTCCATTATTTACGTAGAATAATATTTTTATAATTGAATTCTAATAAGTAGAATAATGTAAATCATTTTAACACAGTGCTGTCTCCAAAAAAATAAGAAAAAAAAAACTTTCTTTCTCTTTAATTCTCTTTACTTATACGTCTCATTTTTTCTTTTTGTTTCACAAGAAAGTACAGATATTATTCGTATAATTTTCCTCTTAAGCTTTGTTTCATTAGCAAACTGTCAACTTTACAGAAAGTTATTCACAGAGACATTTTCCATGGAAACTTTTTTTTTTAAATCTCTTTTACATAAGTTATCTGTATAAACAACGATGACAGGTAATTATTATAAGATGTCCTTTTAAAGATTCATAAAAAATATTCAAAAAACATGCCAAAAATTATTCTGACATTTAATTAAAAAGAGGACATTTCTTTTATAAAAAATTAATTATTTCATTTTAATGAAAATATATTTTTGTGCTTAAATAAATCTAGGAAAATCCCTAAACATTGAAAGAGTTTATCATGGTGTCTACATTTTACATCCTCACGTTACATTTTTTCTTGGAATAAAATAAAATAAAATAAAATAAAATAATGAATATTGAAGTTGTGATTTTTTTCTTCTTTAAAAATGACTAGAAATTTTGTTCCAACAGTTATTAATTAATTTTGATGTAAAATTATCAGTCAAAAATAGACAATCCTTTAACATACCTTACTAAGGGAGACCGAATGGTTCTGCTCTCAAAACTGGCAGAACGAGAAATTCGATCACAGGTCGTCATACTCGTCGGCCTAACCGTTCGTAGTTGTTCATGGTTTCGTCAGAAATTCGCGCAAATATACCCCTGGACACTTAGAAAGACACCACATGGTAGTCATATTACCTAGGCCTAAGATCTTTGGTATCCGAAGGACCGCTTGGTCCTTTACGGACACCAAAGGACCGTTTGGTCGAATATCAAAATACATCTTCTATTTTACCATAGCCTCCTGAACTAGATGCCTGTTGCATGTCTCAGAAACTTGGCAACAGTTGAAGCGGTAGATAGCGCCACCTGGTACAGATTGCGCGACATTTTTATTCAACTGTCACCAATAATTTTAAGAAGTGATATATGATATATATAATCGAAATTTCTTCGGTTCTATTCATCATTTATGCATATCATATCCCAATTAAAAAAAATATTGGTGGCTGTTCATTAGATAAGTTGCACAATCTGTACCAGGTGGCGCTGGCTACTGTCTACTGTTGCGAAGCTTCAACACCGCTTCAACTGTTGCCAAGTTTCCGAGAAACGCGATAGGCATCTAGTTTAGGAGGCTATGATTTTACTTTCTAATATTAATTTTGTACTGTCTGACCTCCTTGAAAAGAGCAAAATTGTAAAGTTTTTAGTGTATTGACTGAAACAATGGTTGTCAGATCGAGATTTAAAATATAATCAACTATGGCTGTTATTTACCAATAACTTCAACTCCCGGTTGAACATGAAAATCTTAAAAGCATATAAAGGCAGGGTGCAAATTTCTAGCAAATTTTGCCGTGTTGTTTCTACCATCTAGCGGTATAGTTATTTTCAGATTTTTTAGGTGAAAATAACCAATCAAAAATTATATGAAATCTTCGACGCTAGATGGCAGAAACAGCGTGCCAAATTTTGCTGTAAAGCTGTACCTTGCCTTTAGACGTTTTTTTAAGTTTTTGCGTTGAACCGGGAGTTGAAGTTAATGGTGAATACGGCCATTAGTATTTAAAGTTAAATCTTACGTCTATTGTAAATAGCATTTATGCTTAAAGAAACAAGATAAAAGTCCATACTTATGAAATTTTTAATTGTTTATGTGTATTATTGAAAATTCAGTGTAGTTTAGACAAAGGTTTATAACCAACAGTGGTGATGAAACAATTAAATTATTATGATGAGTGTAACATCTCATGGAATGAACCAAATATATTAGTGAAAAATGTCATTTGATATGAATAGTAAAAAAAACAGTATGGTGTCGCCATCACAAGGCTTCTACATCATTCTGTATAATTGCGTCACATACTGGCTAGCATGCACAAAATATTAATCACAATTTCTCTCAATGATGATTTTACAGAAGCAGTTTGAAGCTGTTTTAAGTAATAAATGCTGATATGTAGCCGTGAAGGAATTCACAGAAGATGATTAAAAGCAGCGCAATTCGCTGGCCGACATACACCAAAACTAAATCAGCATTCATTTTGATAATTATCATCCTACATATGAAGTTTTGTGCGTTTATATACTATAGAAGCTGAGATATATCTTTCTCAGTTACAGAGATTTTTTTTGGATTAGTAGCACCAGCTATCCCCCACTATGCACTGAAATTGAATCGCCATAGTGTTCCATAATGGCCTTCTCACATGTCAAGGTTTGAGCAATTATACACGATATAAAATTAAATATAGCCCTTTCTTAAATACGAGATATCAAAGCATAGCAGCGCAACCAGTTGGGTGATTTGCATAAAAAATTCACAAGCACTAATTTATGAAAAGTAAACATAAATTCTTATAAAATTCTGTGCGTTACTTGTTAAGATCAAAATTTGCTACAAAATTTTGTTACACACACGCATAAACACAAACAGACAGAGAAACCGACATTTCTAGAAACAATTTTTTTAATAAAATCACACAATCAACTGTGGAAGAAAATCATATTTATTGAAATTTAATTTTTACGACTGAGTGAAAATAATGCCTGGACCGGGACTCGAACCCCGGATCATTGACTTACAAGGTCAAGGCTCTACCAATTGAGCTATCCAGGCCGACATCCCGGTCAGCATAACTCACACTCAGAAAACCTTTTAGGCAGAAACAATCTGGTCTATCATTTAGATAGCTGAACAGAAATAAGCCGCAGGAAATGGAAAACACCATTAAACAATGGGAGAATGAAATACAATTTTTTTAATAAAATCACACAATCAACTGTGGAAGAAAATCATATTTATTGAAATTTAATTTTTACGACTGAGTGAAAGTAATGCCTGGACCGGGACTCGTCGAGTCCCAGTCCAGGCATTATTTTCACTCAGTCGTAAAAATTAAATTTCAATAAATATTTCTAGAAACGTTTAAATCATGTTCTGGACGTCTCACAAAGTTCAAAATTGGAAGTTAAAATTTTTAAAAAAATCCGTTATTCTGTTGAATAGGGAAGAATCTAATCTATAAGAGATGTAATCAGTTCATTTTTAATGAAAAGGACGTATTATTTTTCAAGAAGAACGAAAAGTAACCAAAACAGGAATCGAACATATCTTGCATATTATCGTACATATCAAGCTCATATTATAGCTCTTACATATCAAGTCTGGTGCATTTATATGACGTAAAATTTGATGTGTAACCTTTCAGTAATAGGGAAAAAATTGAAACATGCTAAAACTATTACGCACTAAAACCATTATTCAAGGACCAATTGCCACCCCTACTCTCATTTCTGTTTCTCTAGTCAAGGTTTTCGGAATTTTATGTATATCTTTGTCGATGTTCAGTATGAATATTGTTAAATGAGAGCGAAATTGTTGAAAGTTTTTACTAAGCAAACCAAACATCCATGCATTGTTAAGATGAGTACAGAAGTTTCTTTTATTAAACATTGATTCTTTCTTTTTTTTTTTTTTTTTTTTTTTTTAAGGGGTCACTACTTTTACTTTTTGACATAGCCAAATTCCTCTTATTTCAGATATCTCTGTAAATAATAATGCGTTTATAAAATTATTCTTAGACATGGTAGTTAGTATATATTATTCACAATTGCTAATAGTTATTTAAAATAAACAAATCTATCTTTTTTTTATTAATGATGAATATATATAAACAATACAGATCTAAATGCTTCCTAATAATATTTTACTTCTAAGTATAAGACAGCGAAATAGATAAAACTTCACGTATAAATAAATTCGAATAGATGTCCGTATAAATACACTACCTTTCCATAAATAACCGGACACTTTTAATTTCAGACTTTTTTGAAATATTACGTCCTAGAAATATTAAGTACTAGACAAACCATCTTGAAACTTCAGGAGTGTGAAGATGTTATACATCATATATTTCAGTGAAAGTTTTGCCCCTAAAATAAAACGGGGTTCAGTAAAAAATTATAAATAATGAAAGTGTTTGGCATCACCCTGTAAAAAATAATACTTGAAATGCGATCTGCCTGCAAGCATATGATTATGGAGCTCTATCGTATTATGTGTATAAATATTCACCCTTCTACCGCATGCAATCTGTAAGATATAACGGTTACTTTAAAAAATTGCAAAAGAAAATTGTCACCTTTTTAGCTATAACACGCAAGGTATTAGACCAAGTGCAAAGCCATTTTCAGAAAACTTGGCATACAATATTAGACAGATCATACTGCAATTAGAATGAAAAAACATTAAATATCTAATGAAACATGAGCATTTTTACTAAATAATTTTTAACTGCGCATGCTCAAGATTTAGCGAAATTTCATTTGCATAATTTAATAGACAAATGTGTTGAGCTACTTACATACAAACCCCAAACAAGTATAGTGTAAACTCAAAAAGCTGTACGTGATAGAAAGAACTAAACTTCAGCTGTTCCCAATAATAATAAAATGAAAAGGGGGTTTCCTCAATATTTATTTACAGCCATCGAAAACTGTATTACTACTCGTTGAATCAAAATACAAATGTGAGTAAAACCCCTTATAGTTTAGCTTTTTTTTTTTTTTTTTTTTCGAGAGAGAGAGAGAGAAACTGAATAGCAGTTCATTCTATCGCGTACAACTTTTTGAGTTACACGTTACATGTTTTTGGATTTTATATAAGTAGCTCCATATATTTGATTATTAAATTATGCAAATGAAATTTCGCTGAATCTTTCGCATGCGCAGTTAAAATTTATTTAGTAAAAATGCTCATATTTTACTAGATATTTAATATTTTTTTTTTTATTCTGATTGCAGTATACTGTGTCTAATATTGAATGTCAAGTTTCCTGAAAATGGCTTTGCACTAGCTTTAATATATTGCATGTTACAGCTAAAAAGGTGACTTTTTTTTTTTTTTCAATTTTCTTGCATATTTTTTTTAATAAACTGTTATAGCTTCATGCCGTAGAAGCATGAAAATTTGTAGAGGTAATGCGCAAAAGCCCCATAATCACATGCTGCAGCCAGATCGCATTTCAAGCATTACTTTTTACAGGGTGATGACAAATACTTTCATTATTCTTTAATTTTTTACTAAACCCCCTTTCACTTCCGCGACAAAACATTCACTGAAATAAATGAGGTATAACATGTTTTTCACTTTCTCAAAGTTTCAAGATGGTTTGTTAAGTACTTTTTGAGATATTTCAAAAAACATCTGAAATCGAAAGTCATTTATGGAAAGGCAATGTATATTTGTCAATCACAAAAATTTTCATTTATGATAATACACTATAAATGAAGTTTTTTTTTTTTTTTTTTTTTTTTTCATTTTTATGGTTTTAACATAATAAATTATGGAATCTTTTAGATATTTCTTTTTACCAACAACTTAAAATCTAGACAGCGTAAATTAAACTTTGTCATAAGTAAACTCTGTCATAAAAAAAGTAAAAGATCAGAGAGAGTATCTTTTCGGAATTTATTTCTGGCGTAAGGGAAAAAAAGTATAGCAGAGGTAATAAAGGAATGACAGATATGAGGATTTATTTACTTATGTCGGAGAAAATGAAAAACTCTATTGACAAAAATTGTTTAAAGTTTTTTCGTCATTCACTTTGAGAGGCCATTTGAGAGTACTTTAATGGCTAAAAGCCTCAGCATATAACGAAATCAATCAATGTTTTTTTTTTTTTTTTTTTTTTTTTTTTTTATTCTCATTGTAGAAGTCCATTAGTTTATATAAGTTTTCTTGTGCGGTTTTCTAATACTATGACATTTAATTAATAAACGTCAATTGGTCGGTTCTTTTATAGAAATGATGTAAGTTTGATGTTAAATTTTTTCTTTCTTTCTTTTCTTAAGGTAAATGCATCATCCGTAATATTTTTCATACTATAATTTTAGAATTTATATGATGCTTCATAAAGTAACAAATTGCTGTAATAATAATTGCATAAATCATCATTATTTAATATTAGTTTTTAAATTTAAAAAAAGAAAAAAAAAACTTATTTTGTTTGATGATAAGTACGGATTTTATTATTTTTACATAAGTCTAACTTTTAGTGTTAAACATAAAACAAAATTATTACCTTTTAATGTTTTTGTCAAAACTACTAATTACTTAATGGAATATCAATGGCTAAAATCATCAGCATAAAACCAAATTCATCAATTTATTATTATTTTTTTCTTATTTCTTTTGATGAAATAAGCCTATTACATCATGAGTATTCTTGTACGTTTTTTAATGCGACTTGATGTGATTAATAAACGTCAGCTGATCTATTTTATATAACAATAACATAGTTTAATGTTCTATTTTATTAAAACAGATGCCTTTTTCGGTGTATTTTTATGATGTCATTTTATAATTTACAATGCTTCATAAACTTATCAAATACATAAATACAAATTATACAAATTATGAATTATTTGTTATTAGATTATGTTTAATTTAACTATTAAAAAACATTTTTAAAAAGAATTGTGTTTTTTATTATTTACAGAATGTCTTATTTTTAATGGTAAAAGTAAAAGAAAATTACCAGTTTCATGTTTACAGCAAAACTTTTATCTAATTTTACATAGCTTTTTTTTATTAACATTTTTGAACGATTAAGTACTTGATAACGTTACTTAAATTCTATCATAATATTCTAAAGATAATTTTAAAAAAAGTAGAAATAACGATAAAAGCAACAACAAAATTCGATGAAAAGTTAGAAGTGTTTCTTTTTAGAACTGATTTTTATTTCAGAAACAAAAAAAAAAAAAAAAAAAAAAAAAATGAAGAAGCTACTAAAACAATGACAGAGATGACGATTTATTTACTTACGTCCAAAGAAATGAAAAACTATACTGACAAAAATGGTTTAAAAGTTTTTTGTCACTTACTTAGAAAGGCCATTTGAGAGTATTTTAATGGCTAAAAGCCTCAGTATATAACGAAATCAATCAATTTGTTACTTTTTTTCATTTTTCATTTTGATGGAAGAAGCCCATTAGTTTATAAGTTTCGTTGTGTGGCTTTATAATGATATGACGTTTAATTAATAAACGTCAGACCATCTTTTTTTTTTTTTTTTTTTTTTTTTTGAGTAATAATGTAGGTTTTTAGCGTTAAAATGATTTATAATAAAATGTCGACTCTGCAATTTTTTTAGGTGTATTCTTTGTATTGATATAATACTTTAAAACTTTCAAAATCAGGAATAATATTTAAAGAAAGTGTTAGCACAATACTTAATTTAATACTAGATATACTTTATTTATTTTAAATATTTCTAGATAAATTTAAAATATAACAGTACATAGATTTTGGTATTTCGGAATAACTAAACTTCAAGGCAAAACTTTTTTTTTTTTTTTTTTCCAAAAGGTTTTACATTTTTAAAGGGCATATTTAAAAAGTTATTAGTTTATATATATGTGAATGGTGAGATCTAGTTTATAAAGATTGATATTTCATTGATTGAACATACTTATAGTCGGCAGTATAAGTATCCGAGTACCAGCAAAATTCCTATACAAAAAAAGTACATTTAATATAGTTTTGTTAAATAAATTCTTGGTGAATCCTGTTCTTAGTCTGTCTAAGAACATGATTCAACAAGGATTTATTTAACAAAACTGTATTAAGTGTACTTTTTTTTATATAGGAATTTTTGCTAGTGCTCTGATACTTTTGCTACCGTCTGTAGAACCTATATTTAAAACTATAATGTATGTTTTTAAAAGAATGATGTTTTTCATTCCACTGTAAGAGTCACAATTACAAAATCGCACTTATTTAAAAGATGGTTTTTCTTTAGGAAAGACCTATATTAATATAAGACATTCAGTGAATTTACATGTCAGTGCTGTATATTTTTTTTCAAGAAAAATTAAATAAATAATAAATAAATAAACCTTAAATTAACATGGATTGATACCGATAATCCGCGCGAGGATACTAGGTCTGCACTGCGAAACAAAAATGTACCACCTTTCTCTAGAATGAGTAAGTGACCATTTTCTAAATCCCTTAACTAGAAATATAGATTTCCGAGCTATGCACATAAGGCACGCCAATAAACTGAATAGACGAAATTATCGAGAATTTCTAGTGTACACATTTCTAGATTGTGAAACAATATTCTGAATACTCTAAATATTCTGAATCATTTATATTGCGAGAAATTCTCGCTTGATTTTCTAGAATTGGGTAATAAACCAAGATTATAGTTGCAGAAACCCGCCTCTTGTAGTCTCATTTATTTGCAGAGATTTTTAAATAACTTTTCCTTCGAGAATATAGGCAAACGCTCTAGAATTCTAATAGGGGCTTCTAGAACTCGCTTTCCAAGGGGACTAGAATTTATAAGGATGACATGGAACTATTTTTTCTAGAGCCACAATTTAGATTCTAGATGTCAGTTACAAAAATTTTTCTCATTGTGGAAGAGAGATAATAACATTTTGGATCGGTCATTCAGGTCGCTAGGCATACACTGGACTAGAGCCCTGCACGGGTCGATCAAACGCATCCGACCCGCAAAATAACTTTCCACCCGAACCTGCAGCTCCTGACCCGCAATTCGACCCGCAGTAAAGTAATTTTAAATTTATGTTATAAAAGATATTATTATGTTTTAAGAAATGTTATGTTATACGTTAAGAAAATGAATTAAAATTCTATATCGCAAAATACAATTATAAAATTGAATAAATTTTACAGGGAATCATAGAAAATTACTAATATATGATTACATTAAAGATAGTATATAATTATATTAAAAATTACTAGTTTAATTATAAAAAATAAAAATAAAAATAAAAAAATAAAAAAAAAATCATTTTTTATTATAACAAAATTTCAAATGTAATAAAACTTACTTTTAAAAAGTGCTATTCTAAATATTTTGACAGTATATAGAAAAAGTAAAATAAGGTAGCAAATTGGCATTGAAAAATAAACAATTTTCGCATTGTATAGTTTTATACGTTAAATATTAAAATTGACGCAATTGTAATTAAACTCATATCATGAGTCATGTAGCTTTAAATTGCTTTACAGAAAGAGAATGTTATTCAGTCTGGACAATTAAAAGGTTATATTCATTTTTTTTTTTAATCATAAAATATTCTTTGAAGAAATAACTTTACGGGTACACCCTCGGGTTGACCCGTGAGTTGACCCATGGATCAAACATTAATGAATACTCGGCATGCACCCGACCTACAAAGCGGGTAACCTGCAGGTTACCGCGGGTACTCGTCCCGATACAAAACTCTACACTGGTCCACTGATTGTACATGCATAACAGTTAGTCGTTCCATTCATTTTCAAATCAGATAAAAATTGGCTCTCTGGAAACTGACTCCTTAAAAATGTTTAACGTTCGAATTTCATAGTGGTTCGTGAGTTTTTAGATATTGATGGCTTGTCATCGTTGTGCTAGAGAGATCATAAAAAATTAAAAATGTCAGGTTTTTAAGATTAAAATAATCTTTTATATTTTTGTAACATATTCCAGTAAAGTTGAAAAAGTTTTATGATTTTAGTTGTTCAATTTATTTTTTCATTTTTTGTTTGTTATAATAAAATCTAGCAAACGTATTTTAACTCAAAAAGTTTAAAAAAATATTTAAAATGTCGAAAAAATGTCGCATTTTCTAAAAGTAAAATAATCTTTTCTAATTTTTTTTAAACAGATTCCATCAAAGTTGAAAATTCTGTATGAGAATTCTGTTGGAAATTCTCTTGTTTAGTTTATCTGTACGTTTGTTGCTTGTCATAAGCATATCGTACAAAAGAATCTAACTCACTTCCTATGATCTGATTGAACTGAAATTTTGCATACGTGTATAACTTTGATTACATGCTCAAGTACTAACAGACTTAGGGTGGCAGCTCTTAAGAGCCCTGGGCCTCCAACTCCAGTTAAAAACTCTATTTCAAATTTTAACCCACTTGCAATATTATTCGATTGTGCTTAAATTTTTCCTTGCATGAATAATTAACCGATTTGACCATTTTTAGAAAATGTCTGTCTGTCTGTCTCTCTGTGTGTGTGTGTGACAAAATTTTGTGGTAACTGTATCTCAGGAACTAATGCACAGAATTTCATACAAATTCGCATGTGGTTGCACCTTGACATAAATTAGTGCCTATTAACTTTTGGTAAAAATCGTCTAACAGGTTGCGTTGCCATCCCGCTTTTTCTAAATTTTTAACATGGTGATATAGGGCAAAATTTTGTATAAATGTGCATAAAGAGAATTATTTTTTAGTAATCATTATGAAATTTACAAGAATTATTTATAATAGAGATAGTCAACTGGGAAAATTCTTTTGCATGTGTTGGAGCCTCGTGAACCCCCCTGGGGGGGAAGTCCCCCTCGAAGGGAGTAATTTTTCAAGATTGGTATCTTCAGAAAGGTCTCGTCAATACCTTTAAAACGAATGGTTGAACTATAAGTGTGTGATAATTTAAAACAAAGTTATCGAATTTTTTTTTTTTACTTGTAACGAAAAAAAACTTGGATTTTTTTTTTTTTTTTTTTTTTTTTTTTTGTTACTGAGTGAATTTGTATAGGAAAATATAGAAGAAAGTCTTATGGTGGCCACAACATACTAGATAACAGTAGTGGATTGGAGTGAAAGGGATTGGGAGACCTGAGTCCCCAACATTAGTTTAAAATTTTTAGTGCATTTCTGAATAAAAATTAATTAATTGTTAGATTTTTTTTTTAATCTACCTGGCATTATTCATTGGTAAAACTATAGTTAATCTACAAGGAAAAGGAATTCTATAAGGGAAGGAATAAGGACAAAGAAAATATATTAAATATATTCAGTTAAAAAAGGTATTATTTAACATTTAAAAGGGGTAGAAACTTATTATTAACGCGTACATTTAGATAACAATAGCAGTAAAAATATATGCCTTGTAGAATATAAAAAAGACAAGGAAAAGCAAGTGAACGTAATCTGTCATGACATTCTTATTTATCTTAATTTTCTAAATTAAGATGATAATATTAAAAGTGTAAAACAGGGTTCAAAAGCTATTTAAATCGTCAATAAGATTCAAGATAGTAAAATATTAATCTTAATTTTCTCCGATTTATTTAAAAAACGAAAGCGATTTTTGTTTTTTGAAAATTTTTATTATTTCACTACCGATATTCGTATTTCATTAATAATTGCACTAATTAATCATTCAGCGCAATATCTTCTAATTACAGAACAAAACGAAATAACGTAAAGAGTCATAGTAAATAGTTAAACTTTCCTGCCGCACATCACCAACTGAACATTCTCGTTTTGTTCTCATCTTCTAAATAAGCTTATATTGCTATTATTACTAGGGCTGTGCCGATTAATCGATTAATCGATTCGTTTAATCGATCAATGCTTAGTCCCGATCAATTTTTTTAATCGAGTTAATCGGATCGATTAATTCGATTAAAATTTTTCAAAATCCGATTAAAATGTTCAAACTACGAATTAAAGTAAAAATGCTGTTCTGCCTACAAAATATTTTTTCGCATATTTTGATAACAAAAATTCTAAGAAACATCCATCAAATAATGAAAAAGAAAAAAAGAAAATAATAATAATAATAATAAATAAATAAATAAATAAAAATGAATAAATAAATCTCTCAAAAGAAGTTGTTGCACTTTTGTTGATAGAGAAAAGGGAGAGGATAGTTATTAAACAAAATGCCGCTCAATGTGCATGCTGGAGCAACACAACCTACCTGTAGCCTTCTACAGAAAGTATTGGCTAGGGTAATAGTATTCCCAGAAACAAGAAGCTTTCAAAAAATAAAAATGCTATAAATAAAAAAATAAATGTATAAATAAAAAGAGAGAGAGAGAGAAAGAAAAGAAGGAATTGAAATTTCCACTATCCCTCTGATGGGGGAAATGTTAACAGAATTTCACAATATCTTCAAGCGTTTATTGTCTGTTCAGAAATGCAGATAGTAACTATTGAAGTAGAAACAGAAAATAACATTCTGTGTTCTAGTCCGAATTGACAAAGAAGTACTAAAATATAAAAATTTGAGACTTTTATAATAATGATATTGGATTTTGAGAATTCATTTAATAATAGTGACAAGGCCTGCAAATATATAACTAAGATATGTGTAAATTCATTTAATGTTTCTTTCAAAATTAATTGAAAAATTAATTTATTAAAAAAAAATAATAAGTGAAAATATTTATATAAAATTAACACTTAAAGTCACCAATTATTACTCTGAAAATTGATTTAAATCTCAGCTATGAAACAAATATAATTGATTAGACAAAAATTTTTGGAAAAAAAAAATTCTCATCAAACTTATGAATAATATATATATATATATATATATATATATATATATATATATATATATATATATTAGGTTGAGTCAAAAGTTTTGTCCGTTTTCTAATCATTTATTAAAAGTTAAAAAATATAACAATTATAACATATTTTCATTAACATATTCACCATTACATTCAAAAAACATTTTCCAATGTGTCTGTAGCATTGAAATTCCCCGGTTGTAAAAAGCCGTTGGTTTTCGAGCGAAGAATTCGGCAATGCGTTCTCGGAGATCGCATTTGTTGTTGAGCGCCGTCCACGCATAAAATACTCTAGAGACCTGAACAAATAATAATCTACAGGCGCAATGTTGGGGCTATATGGAGGGTGAGCGAAAAGTTCCCAGACCAACTCATTCATCTTCTCACGTGTCTGGTTTGAAACATGTGGTCTTGCATTGTCTTGTTGGAAGATAACTCGAGCTTTATTAAAGCCGTTTTTGACGATTTTCTGTTGAACGTAGTCCAATTGAGTGCAACAGACATCTGAGTTCATTGTTTGTCCTTGAGGAAGAAGATCCCAATGCACAACTCCTATCGACCTCCAAAAAACGCACAAAAGTGCCTTTTTTGGATGCATCCCAGGTTGAACCGTCCTAACTCAAAGCTTATGTGGGCTGAGCCATTGATATCCGGCTTTTTTGTTGTCGTATAGTACCCACTTCTCATCACAGATAAGAAATCGACACCATCGACCTCGGTTAAACTTTCGCAGCAATGATTAACAGATTGATTTTTACTGATTCTTTTGCATTTCGTTGAGCTCATGCGGTACAATTTGACCACGCCTAATCTTCTTGCCAATTTTGTGAAGGTGTCGATTTACAGTTGACTGAGAAATGACAAGATGTTGCGCTAATTTTGGGATGGTTTGAGTCGGAATGGCATTAATCGCACTGAGTAAAGCTCTTTCGTCGATTGTCGATGGTCGCCAAGAGAATTTCTTATCGCCGCGGTTAGTATCCCCGTAACGAACTTTGCATAACAACGTCTGCATGTTCTTTCGTTTATAGACTTCCTACTAAATGTTGCTCATATATTATGACATGCTTCAGTTGCATTGTGGACTTGTTTGAGCTCGTGAAAGCTTAGGCTGCGAATTTTTTCACTGTTTTTTGACATACTTGGTTTTTTTAAAGAGTAATAAATTTGTAAAAAGTAAAATAAACATAACAATTGAATACATCATTTTGATCAGCAGAAAAGGGGCTTTCAAAATATATATGACATTTACATTACAACTTTAATATAACATATTTATTGATACGCAAATAATAAACGGACAAAACTTTTGACTCAACCTAATATATACAGAATATGAGAGTTTTATTCATCAATGAAATATAACTATATAAAGAAAAATGAAAACCGTTTAAAAATTCGATTAATCGACCGATTAATCGATTAATGAACTACGATTAACCCTATTAAAATTCTTAATCGATTCCCACCCCTAATTATTACTATTACTAAATAGAATGTATGTAAAATATAGTGGTTGCTGTGTTTTACTTTTGTATCAGACAGAAGAGGAAAATTGGTAATTTTAACTTCTGAAAGGAAATTTGTGATGCAAAGTTAAATTATTCAATCGCTTACTTTTCTAAATCGTAAGGGGTTAGATATCTCCGACAGGCGGAAATATAAGAAAAAATAATTATAATAATTTCTTCACAATAACTTTAAAAATAATTTCTTTTGAATTTTGTATTTTTTAATTAATTTTAAGAAATGTTTCATTCAACTATTACAGCTTTTAGAATACGTATTATTTCCTTAAAAATGTTTAAAAAAAACTTATTTTTTATTTATATAGGCTTTGTGTGCAGAACTACATGGAAATGATACACGAACCTATATATATATATATATATATATATACACATATACACAGGAAAATACCCTATAATAAAAATGACACAAATAATTTTGTTTGAAAGCTCCATTCTTGTGAAAAAAATTATTTCTATCATTATTAAACATTTTATTATTCTTTTGGCATAATTATACTTATAATTACATGACTTTCAAAGTTAAAAGGCTAATTATTCGTCATTTCATATATTTATATATTATGTTAAAACTGTTAAACTTTTTTTTTTTTTCAGTTAATCATCACAGAGATACTGTGCGCGCAAGATTATACATCAACGAAAAATTCCCTCTGATATTTTTATGTAAAAAACAATAAATAAAATAGAAATAAATAACACAGAAATAATATAGAAATATCTACATGGCAGCAATAATTTTTTACTTTCCGAACACTATAGTGAGGAAAGTATTGTAATCATGTCAAAAATCCGAATTCGAGATTTTGATGTTTCTATACGTTTTGAGGTCCCCTGAGTCCGTTTTCACTATTTTTACGATGATGTATGTATGTGTGTGTGTATGTGTGTATGTGTGTATGTGTGTATGTGTGTATGTTTGTGAACACGCTAGCGTCTAAAGGCTTTGTTCGATTAACCTGAAAGTTGGTACGTATATTGTAAGTCACCATAGTACGAACCCTATAGATTTTGGTGAATCTAGCACTTATAGTTTTTTTACAGGGACACAAAGAAAAATTCTTTATCATTATGGCCTATGGGACCAAAATCTTAAAAGTGCGATAGCATCTAAACGCCTTATTCAATTGAGCAAAAATTTTATACCCATATTATAGGTCACAGATACTCAATCTGTATAGATTTTGGAGAATCTAGCTCTTATAGTTTTTTTACAGGGACACAAAGAAAAATTCTTTATCATTAAGGCCAAAGGGGCCAAATTTTTAAAAGTGTGATAGCGTCTAAACGCCTTATTAATCTGAGCAAAAAAATTGTACACATGTTATAGGTCGCATTTGCACCAACTGTATAGATTTTGGTGAATCTAGCACTACAGTTTTTTTACAGGGACACAAAGAAAAATTCTTTATCATTATGGCCTATGAGACCAAATTTTTAAAAGTGCGATAGCATCTAAACGCCTTATTCAATTGAGCTGAAAATTTGTATGAATATTATAAATCACTGTTGCACTAACTATAAGCATTTTGGTGAATCTAGCATCTATAGATTTTTACAGGGACAAAACGAAAAATTCTTTATCATTATGATCTAAGGGCTCAAAATTCAGTAGCGTTAAATAAAACCTCGTGTGATATATGGAGAAAAAAACACTCTATTATGGTTTTCTCTCTTTTGTTTGTTTAGCAATTCCTCTTTCTTTATTTTATCTACAAAACTGTTAGTTACTCAATGTTCGGAAAGTCGAGTGGAGTCACTCCAGATTTTTTTTCAATGCCTATTAAGACTTACCAATTTTAAAAGTAGTAACTTTCTGACTTACTGTAAATAATGCTATAATTATTTTTTTCTAACATTTTCTCCGTTCAAACTTGCCCTTAAATAAATACACCACACTGGTGACTGAGAATTTCTGCTCTCAAATATGATACACAAAAGACGCAAGGTTCCAATCCAGATAGTGTACGGCCTAGCAGTTCGTAGTTTTTTGTGGTTTTCTCCTAAACTGACGTCAATATAAAGTCGGCAGCAAAATTATTGAAGCTCATATACACACTTTTCATATATATATATATATTAGCTTGACCGCTAATTTTTATCACCAACATACTTTTTTATGAACAGTATAAGACTAAGATCATGATTCGACAAATATTAACTCAACAAAACAGTATTAGATGCCCATCTGTTAAGTAGGAATTGTTGCTAGTGCTTCAATAATTTTGCTGCCGACTGTAGGCCTGTAGGCCAGTTCCAATTAGAAAGATTCTTACGCAGGACATTCCATTGAAGGTTTAGCTTAGACAGTCGCTTTTAATCCGCACACCTCCACAACAACAACACCTTAAGTAAATATCTCTTTAAAATAAAGTGAGCTTGTAACTTTTTTTATTTATATAAGAATAAACGCTTATAAATATTTTTTAGAATTATTGTTATCCTAAAATATAACATTTGTATTTCAGTGATTGAAAATATAAAAATTACGATATGGAATCATATAATAAAAAAAAAGAATAATATATAGAAAAATATTAAATGATTTTAGAAAAAATTTCCCCAGTTAACAGTTAGGCATTTTACTTCTATCACAATTCACATTTAGTTAAAGATAAAAAAGAGAGAGAGTATAGAAAATAAAATGAGACATAATGGCAGCTAATTGAATCTTGAGCAAGGTCAGCAGCAAATAAAGATCAATCTAGTCCTGCTTCTAAGCAAATATATATTCATGGTCAAGTGAAACTCGCGATTATTTATCCTTGAAAATGAAGATAAGTGACTGTTCGGTCTTGAATGGAATTACGGAGTAAGAATTATTTCATAGAAGCAATAGGATTTAAAGTTTTATTATTATTACTTTATTCGATATTAAAAAGAAGAAAGTGCTAAATTCATGCAAAATTTTGAACTTCTGGTTTTCGATAGATTTACAGGTTTTGAGATTCTCTGAATACGATTTCTCCATTTTTAGAAAATGTCTGTCTGGATGTGTGTGAAAAAAAAAAAATTCTACCAACTCTGATACACAGAATTTTGTAAAAAACTATATTTAGTTGCACTTTGACAGAAATTGGTGACTATCAACTTTTGGTGCATATCGCTCAACAGGTGGCTTTATCTTCTCGTTTTATTAAAATTTTTAATATAGTTGAAAGTAGGTAAATACGGAATAACACTTATATTCGAACTCACCATAAACTGAAGTGTATGGATCATTGTGGAATTCCAAACATTCAAGTGTTGTTAATATTTTTTTATGATTTTTATTGTTACAAAAAAACAGAGTTTACATGCAAAAGTTTTAGTTTTAAAAAAAGTTTTATTCTTGTTATATAGATTAAACGAGTAATATGCAATACCCATTTCCTTGAAGGAAAGTATAAAATAGGTAGTATGTTTAAAGAAAATCCTAAATAATTGCAATATAAACATTTTATTTTGAAATTAGTATTGAAAATAAACGATAGTGAATGCGAAACTTTTAACTAAAAATATATTAAATCAAACAAACCACATAATTTTTCATTTCTACTAATATTACACGCATAATAAAATACGGGAATATAAATTGCAGTTGATTAATTTCATTTATTTGCGTTGATAGAACTCAATAAAATATTTGACATTTGTAAGAGAAAAACCATATTTCTTCGGAGTCGGGATAAATATGTATGAAGCATATTCGATATCGACATTTAGTATGGAATTCTGCGACTTCATTGTTACATAACTCAATAATATCCCTGGTATAGATGAATTATTCATGTCTCATAAATTTACGACAGATCAAGCTAAAGGGATTATTTTTTTGTTGTAAAAATTTTTAGTATTATTGTTATTAAAATAATATATATGTGTGAGCATATATAAGCATTTTTTTATCGTACAAAACTCTAGAAAAAATTTAAAATGAAATAAAAAAGAAAAACGTAACAAATTGAAATATCAAATGATAGATATGATAAGATTCACACCAGTAATAAAAAATTAATGGTCCAAAGAGTGCAGCTAGGTTTTAATTAGTGGTTCAACAATTTAAATTATAGACAAACATATGAAAATATGCCTACTTTATAAACATATTTTACTGTATATGTTTTTATGCAAAAATAGCCCAAACTCTATAATTTTTATGTTTTTAAACGCAAGCTGCCTATTTGCTTCTGTTTTATTAATACTGATTTTCTTAAAAATAGAAAAGTTTAAATTCAATAATTGGTTTAAACAAACAAATTAAGCAATAGAAGCAGTGTTTTACTAATTGTAGTAATCTCGAAAACTTATCTCAAAACATGAGGAAATTAAGCAAACGCCCTAAATTATATAAACCTACAGCTATTTATTCGTACGAGTACTTTTACTATTTGTAAATTTTTTGGTATAGGTTTTAAAGCTAATTTTCTACGATGATGAGCAAAACTTACGTGGAATTCTGTTGGTCAGCATTCTGTTCGTAGAATTCTGTTCTGTTCATTCTTTCTAATAATTACTAACCTTACTCCCGTATCTGTAGGAGAAAAGCACGGAAAATCAGGAATGAGTTGACCATTCAGACTTGGGTTCAAAATTGGCACCTCCTGTTCACGGAACTTCAAGATCAAGACTTTTCCGCTACAAATGGGTCATATTTTTGTACAGTAATTATAAAAGTTGTTCTCTATGTTTCCAACACTTTATTCGTTTTATGGAAGTTCATATACTTCCCAAAGAGTATACGTTAGTCTCGATGAGTATATGTTCCTGTACATAAATATACAACGTCATATTTAAAAGGTGTGTGTTCAAAAGCTAGCTACAGGTAATTCTTGAACAAACATTAATTATTTTATTTTGTCACAAAATTAAATATTTTATTTGAATTTTAATTTGGACATTAATTTGAATATTTTTTTACTTCCATTAACCTACTACCGTAGGTAATGGAAGTATTGTATTCGGTCCAAAAATTCGATATCGAGATTTCACCTGATTTACACGTTTTAAGGTCCCCTGAGTTCAAAAAAAGTGGTTTTTGGCAATTGGCCAGTGTGTGTGTATGAATGTATGCGCGTATGTATGTATGTGTGTATGTGTGGAATCTTCTGGCTATCATATCTCTTAAACTTATAAAGACAGAACTACAAAACTTCAGAATTGAAACAGGTCTGGTGTACAGATGAATTTTCCAAATTTTGGTGAAAATTGGAAAACCAGAAGTGGGACATCAGAAACCAGAAGTGGAACCGTAATTCCGTATCTCAAAAACGGCTCTAACAATTTTCTTCATACTTGTTATATAAACACTCTAATGACACTTTATGTCCTTTCGAATGATATAGTTCGTTAGTTCAGGAAAATTGATAGACGTCCTGTATAAATAGCTCAATTTCAGGTCTCGGAAGTGCGTTCCTTTAAAAACAACTGCACGGATTTTTTTTCAAACTCGGCAGATTAACTCACTTTTAAATATCCTTTTGTATGTAATTATTGTTTTCCTGTCACTAATTGAGTTTTGGCAAAAGTTGGTATCTCAAAAACAGCTCTAATGATTTCTTGAAAATTATTTTATAAACCCATTTCTTTCGCATGTATTTATTACGTGGTTATTAGAGGAAAATTAACAGTCATCCTGCTTAGGTAGGTTAGTTTTAGATCTCGGAAATTGGTGTTTCAAAAAATAACTCTACTATTTTTTTCCCCCTTATTTTTTAACTCGTTGTGTAAACTCTGTTTTACAGGTCTTTACATGTGCATAAAGTTTCTCTTACCGAAAAAAAATTATGTTTCTACTTCTTTAGATCACTTTTATGTCTTCTGATCACATTATCTCCAAAAAAATAATTATTCATTGCGTAATTTTCTATAAAAACTTATTTTTTAAAGCAAGAATCGGCTGCTCATGAAGGAATGAAATGCTATTCTTTGTCAAATACTTGTATTACCATAAAAAATAATAAGTGTTATCGTGGTTTACTAAAGAATTTTCCTTAGTAAAATCTTGAATATATCAGTTATGGTTATCTAACGAAATTATACAAAATAATATTACAATATATTCTGGTTTATCAGTAAAAAGTATTTGAAGTACAATCGAATGATAACTGACCTGAAACACAAAATTCGTATATTAAGATTCGTCTTAATACATTTTTCGCTGAAAACGTGAATTACTTAGTATTTGCCCAGTATATTTCGTTTACGGAAACACATACGTACTCAATAAATAAATAAATAAGCAATAAGCGCGTTTACAAATGAGCAAAGAAAGGTTTTAACAAAATGAATCATCAAAATGCTACGTTATGCCTGTATAGCTTAGTGTCCATATTACATTAAAATATAATAAAATTAATGTATATTAATGAGTTGCACCATACTATTCAATACAAAAAATATTGTGTATAATAAATATACTTCGTTTACAAGCATATGTTCAGATAAATTTTGGTAGAATATACTATCAGTTGTAAACGCTAGAACGGTGTTCTCATTTATAAACTTCTAAGAATTACATAAATCTTTGCTAAAACTTCAAATATACAAAGAGTGATCAAATTATTATATACATATATTCATAAATCTCCTATTAAATTTAGAACGGTTACTATTGGATATAATACCTACTGCATTAATGCTAATAAACTGCTTCTTGATATTCTGAAATAGGTTTATAACATCACTTGTAAAGATCGACACTTTCGATGCCTTAAAAGTAGTTACCAACTCATTAACCATATCAAAAACCTTGATAATGTAGATAATATTATTACTCATGATTTTCAGGATCTGTTTAATAATATTATTTTATCTGACATTTATCAAATCATCAATTATCTTTTCGTTAAATACAAACATCATATTAAATTATCTAATAACTTTAAAGTTAAAAAATTTAAAACTCTTCTTAATTTCATCATCTATAATAACTATATCTTACACAATAACCTCATTTATTTACAAAAAGTAGGCATCACGCAAGAGGGGTGCAGCTCGAGTTTATTGGCTGACCTTTATCTTTATTATTATGAGTGCAAACTTACTTTTGACCATATCTTACTATACCGATATATTGATGATGTAATCATTTTATTCATTAATAATAAGTCATCTGATTTAATTACTTTAGACTATCCTTCGAATTTAAAATTAACTCAGAGTTTACTTAAAGATAAAATCATAAACTTTCTGCATCTTAAAATTCATTTCATCGATAATAAAATTTATATTGATATTTATGATGAAAGGGAAAATTTCATTTTTAAAGTAAATTTGTTTAGTCATTTTAAATCATGCCTGCATCTCACTGTTTTTAGAAATATCAATTTCAATGACTTATATCGAACCAATAATTTATGTTCTGCTAAATATAAAAATAAAAACATTAATAATATAAGTAAATTTTACATATGGGCTTCTCAAAAACTTTTGTTTATTCATTGATATATCTATAAAGTATCTGCCAAACCAAAAAAAAAAAAAAAACTCTTATGTGTGTAACAAGAAAATTTAAAAAATAATAAAAGACAATACAAAGGGTGATGGATTTGTGGGCTAATGTTTAATTAAGGAGGTTGGGTGGCGTTGTTGGTTGCGTGGGTAGGTGGGATGATAAATTATATATATATATAAAGAAGGAAGGTTTGTTGCATTTAATTTTATTCAAATATTCAACGCTTGTTTTCGAAAAGTTAACATTATGGATCAATTAAAATTAAAAAATAAATCTTACCTAGATTACATGCAAAATACCTGTATGAATACTGCTAATAGAATTCTCAAAAAAAAAAAAAAATAAATAAATAAACTCTAAGAAATCTTAAGGTTAACATTAAAATTTAATTAGTTGAAAATTAATTTTATTATTAATTTTGATAGACTTACAGCAATACAACTCATTTCCTTACAAAGCCATTTTCACATACAATGATCTTTGTTTGTTCGTGTTTTGATTTTATTTTTTCTGGAAAATATTTCAAAAAATTCAAGATATTCTATCATTATTACACCTGTTTCAATTCAAGGTAATTTTTTTCTTGAAGGTTCATGTTATAACTTTATTTTTTCTTGAAGGTTCAAGTTATGTTTTTATTTTTTCTGGGAAATATTTCAAAAATTCAAGATAAATTCTGTCTTTATTTTACTTATTTCATTTCAAGGTAATGTTTTCTTGTAGGTTAGTGCTATCATTTGGTATTTTGCTAAAATGCTTATCAAATACAGAAAACCTACATTTCTTTGCTCAATGCTATGGGCATAGCACTATAAAACGTCTTATAGCATTTTGAGCTTTACAGTTTAAATTCTTATTTTGCTTCTTGTTAAATTCTTATTTCTTATTTCTTATTTTTAATCTTATTTTGCTTTGGTCCGAAATTCTTTTGCTAATTTCAAAATAAAAAGATTCTATTGATTAATAAAAGTTCTATTATTTCCCATTAAAATACTATCCTATAGTAATCCTTCTTTTCTTCAGCATCAAAATACGCGGTCCTATATTATGTTTCATCAGGTATTCTAGTCTAATAAATTAAAGTAAGTAATATTATTAATCTTAAAAATTAAATCAATTTAAGATAACTAGTTACTTTGTTTGGCCTGTGTATGTTTCTGTGGTGAGTTATTGGTCTGACTATTCTTCGTTCCCATTCTTTTCTATTATTATCAAATGGATTATATATGTATATATATATATATATATATATATATATATATATATATATATATATATATATATATATGTATGTATTATTTTATTTTTATTTTATTTTTTTACACTTTTTCAATTTCTTTTTTTAAAGCTAGACGAAATGGCTTAGAACTTTTGACATGCAAAGAACATTTAAAATCTCGCACTTTTCCCTATCGTTTTAGTCACGAGTGCAATTAGGAGACCAACCATAAACTGAAGAAGAGTACAAATATTTTGGATCACCCTGTATCATCAAAAGCTACAAAATACTTTTAACTTTGACATATTGTTGCACATACTATTTACAATATTTATATGTTTTATTGTGGAAATTTCGCAATAATTTAGAAATATATATATTAATTTAAATATGTATATAATATTGTTTAAATATGATTTTGGAGTTGGTTTTGCTTTTCAATGGGATGTTTAAATATATATATATATATATTATATACAGATATATATATATATATATATATATATATATTTCTTTCTTTCTTTTTTCTTTCAAAAATTATTAATTATTTTGGCAAGTATTTTGCTTATAACAAGAGCGGATTTCCGTAAAACTTCACAAAACTTACAGAAAAATTGACATAAAGTTAGATAAATATTATTCCGAAACATAAAATTCGCATGCATAATATTTGCTGAGATATGTGTATTTATAGTAATTTTTTTTTTTTTTTTTTTTTTTTTTTTTTTACTGCGCATGCATGAAAGATAGAAAAAAATTTATTACATGTGTTAAGAGCTAGATATATTGGAAAACTTTTGACAACTGTTCATTTGAATAGAATAAAAATTAAGCAAATTGTCGGCAATAGAACGACTTAGATTTAAGTATTTTCCAAAGTTCAAATATATGCTGCATATTTAATTTGAAGATCCAGTTATTTCAACCACATTGCAAAAGCTCTTTTTTGTGAAAAACCCCTTATAAGCTCACAACTCTTAGTAAATAAATAAAAATATGTTAGAGTTACAAGCCTACCAGGAGTTTTTCACAAAAAAAAAAAAAAAAAAAAAAAGAAAAAGAAAAAGAAACTTTTGCGACGTGGTTGAAATAATTGGATCTTCAAATTAAAAACGCAGCTTGTGAAAAACCCCTTTTGAAATTTCATCTCTGGAAAATACCTAAAACCTAGCTTGTTCTTTTACTGATAATTTGCTTAATTTTTGTTGTATTCAAATGAACTTTTGATAAAAGTTGTCCAATTTACCTAGCTTTAAACCTATGTAATCGCACATGCGCCGTAAAAAAGTATTTACTATAAATGACCATATTTCAGAAAATATTATACGTATGAATTTTATGTCTCAGAATAATGTGTAACTAATATTTTGTCAATTTTTCTGAAAGTTTTGTAAAGTTTTATGGCGATCCTTTCTAGTTATAAGCAAAACACTTGCCAAAAAAATTGATAATTTTTGAAAAAAAAAAAATATATATATATATATATATATATATATATATTTCCAGAAAAAATTGCGTAATTCCCCCCCCCCTTCACCTCCAAAAAAAAAATAATAATAAATAAATAAACTAATAAATAAAATATAAATATTGTACATGTGCAACAATGTGTTAAAGTTACAAACCATTTGTAATTTTTTATGATACAGGGTAATCCAAAGTATTTTTGCTCTTCTTCAGTTTATGGTTGGTCCCTTAATTGCACTCCAGACTAAATCTATAGTGGAAAATGTGAGTTTATTTATTTATTTTATTTTACTTTATTTTATTTTTTGCATGTTTAAAGTTCCGGGCCATTCCGTCAAGTATTCTTTTGGAAAATCGAAAAAATTAGAAAAAAATACATAATAATTTGATCACCCACTATATGACGACTCCACGAGCTTTGTGATCGTTTATATTGTACTTAAAGTACTATTTCACAGTGGCGGATCCAGAACTTAACATTTGGGGGGCTAAGATTTTTCAAGATGCTATTCCAGATCGATGAAAAATTTACCATTGTAACATTCAATTGTGAATGTCAGTGGCTTTTAGAGGAGGGGGGGGGCTTGAGCCCCTTACCACCCCCTCCCCTCCCTTAAATCCGCCACTGTTATTTCGCTTTCATAAACGCTGCAAAATAAAGTACGATCAATATATTCTGGACATTAAATATTTACTAAGACAAAGATATTTACCGACCTGACTATATTCCTTTTAATGGTCACTTTTCTATGAAACTAGAGAAAAGTAGGTGAATATAGAATACCATTTCTATCTACTCATTATAGTAAACTAATGTATTTTAGATCATTATGGATTCGACTCTTGCAAACTTTCAAGTGTTATTAGTATATTTTGATGGTTTCGTGTTACAAAAAATAGGGTTTACATGCAAAATTTTTAGTTAAGAAAAAAAATTATGTTTCGGTTATATGGACCAAGAGGGCAGTATATAATATAGTTTGAAGGGAAATAGGGAATACAAACTTCCTTAAAAGATAATGTGAAATAGAGTAGTATTTTTACAGAAAATCTTGAATAATTGCAATGAAAACATTTTATTTTGAAATTATTATTGAAAATGAACAATATTGAAAAAAATTATCAACATTCAAGTTTTCCAATAATTTCAAATAATATATGATAATTAAAATATATAAAAAAAAAACACTTTAAACATGCATTAAAATTTATTAAAAACGTTTACAAAGCTTTTGGCCGCAACATTATGACTTCATGAGGTAATTTGCACAAAAACAGATTAGATAGCATCTTATATAAGTGAGAATAACCCTACAATTTGGTTCGATGTTTATTATTAAAAAAAAAAAAAAAAAATCCCATTACCCCCCTCCCCCCCCCCTCTTTGCTTTTTTCACTCACGCTATTGAATTTAAACTTTTTTTTTTTTTTTTTTTTACTATCATATTTTCCGTGCTATTAATTATACTACTTTTCAGTTTAACGGAAATAAAGAATTAAATAAAATTACCCAATTAGTTATTAATGCTGGTTACAATAAAACTAATATCTTAAAACTAATCAGTAAAGTTAGAAATAAATTATATTATAATGCTAACACTAATAACCAAATTACTAAAATTAAATATTCTTACACTTTACCATTCTGTAATGAATTTAAAAATTTTAAACACTTTACCCTTCGTAAATTTAATATCCTTATTCCTTTCACCTCCTCGCTTACTATTAAACAACTTTGTGTTAATGATCGCGACCTTAACAGACCTACAGGTGGCGTCTATAAAATTCCAATTAAACTTAATGATGAACTGTATTACTATATTGGGCAAACACGGCGTATCCTCAAGACTAGAATAAGCGAACACATCTACCGTGTAAAAGAAGAAAAAAGCTCTGCTTTAGTTCAATTTATTTACAACAATCTTGGTGCTATTCCTTTATGGTCCAAAGCCGAAATAATAGCTGCTCCGCGCAATTACCAAGATCTTCTCCTGACTGAAGCCATTAATATACTTAAATGCAATAAAGCTATTAATTTCAAAGATTCAGCAATTCCCCATAATCTTTGACATATATTATGTAAATAAATTTAATGATATTTATATATTTTCAAGTAACCTCAATTTTTCAAGTTGTATGCTGCATGTTGTTATTGGAAATCTCCCGTCTTCTTTTTAAAACCAAGTTTCTTCTACAAGTATTTGTGACATGTTACTCTGGTGTGACCATACTGGAACTCAACCTTATTTCCTGAATTCATGTAACTAAGTAATTTTTATGTTCAATATAAGACATCGTTCCTGACAAAATTGCTCCTACTGAAACCTACAGAATGTAGTTCTGCTGCTTCCTTATTTGTTCTTAACCAATCATTACGTACTCAAGTAACAAATGGATTCCTCATATTTTATTCAAGATATCCTTATACTGTAACCGTATCAAAATTCCTGGTATATATAAGATGTTGTCTCCCCTGTTTTTGTGTAACTTATCTGATGATGCCATAACGTTGTGGCGAAAAGCTTTGTAAAGGATTTTAATTAATTTTAATACCTGTTTAAAGTGTTTTTTAATATACAACTATTTTAATTACTATGATAACATGTGTGCTTAGTATAAATTTTAAACTTTTAGAAAATTTAAATTTTAATTAATGTATGATAGTTATTTATCTTTTCGTTACCTTTAAAATTTAAAATTATTATTATTATTTTACAGACATCATTTTTTGATATGCATGCACAAATATAATATTATATATATATATATATATATATATATATATATATATTTTTTTTTTTTTTTCACGTGAAAGCATATTTCATTTTATGCTGAAAAAAAATGGCAACAATTAAAAATTTAAATGTCTATTTTAAAGCTATGTCTATTTTCATATTTTAATTAATTTAAAAAAACTAATCAAAAATTCGTTACAAATAAAGTACCAAATGAAAGGGACGATTTTTCTAAACCCGTCGGATTAAACAGCTTATCGATCGGACAATTAGATTTTTTAAAATTAACTAAAGTATGAAAATGAGGAAACAAACAAACAAACAAAAAAAAAGATATGTGTGAGATTTTTGCTCTAAAATATAACTCACACAAATACCTATAGAAATTCGTCCCAGGTGAGGCGTGAAAGAAGGGGGAGGGGGGGGGGCTATAGGGCGAAAAAAAAATAGAAATACAGTTAGACCGTTCAAAATTGGTACAGATGGGTTTTAGATGCCTGCAAGTCGAATGAGGATATTTTCGAAATCGTAAAGTTATTAGCAGGGACAGGAGGGAGGGAGGGGGCAAAAAAAAAAAAAATAGAGTTAGATCGTTCAAAATTGGTACAGAGAGGTTTTGATACCTAAAAATCGATTGCGGATATTTTCAAATTTGGAAAGTTATTAAGAACGGCAAAAAGGGGGAGGGGGGGCAGAGGGGCAAAAAAATAAAAATAGAGTTTGATCGTTCAAAATTGGTACAGAGAGGTTTCTCATACCTACATATCGATTGCGGTTATTTTCGAATTTGTAAAATTATTAAGACATAAGGGAAGTGGGAGCGAAGGAGCAAAAATATAGAAATAAGAGTTAGAGAGTTGAAAAATAGTATTATTAGATTTTAAGGCCCGATAAATCGATTGCGGATATTTTCAAAAGTGTAGAATTATTACGAGGGGTGGGAAGGGGGTTCCTGCGCAGGGGCAAAAATAGAGAATTCCAGACAGAACGTTGGAAATTAGTATTATTAGGTTTAAAAGCCCGAGAAAACGATTTCGCATATTATTGAAAGTGTAAAATAATTAGGTGCAGCTGGAACGGTGGTCGAAGGAGCACGCGCACCGTGCGTGCGTGTATACGCTGCCGTTGTCAATGGGGGCCCTGACCGATTATTCCCCCGATGAGAGAAAAAAAGATTGTATTCTTTATTTATGTTTTTCCCTTACTATAATATAGTGATTCATTAAGATTGTCGAACATAAATGGCGCACAATGACCTGCACTGCTAAAGGTAGTGGGGATCCGGTGCGACATTTTTCCCGATCAGAATTTTTTTCCCTCTCTTTTTTTTTTTTTTTTTTTTTTTTTGCATGACAAAATTTAATACAATTTTGAGAATTCATTAATTATAGTGATTCATTTAAAAAAAGTGACTAACGAAGCGGGCGTAGCCTAGTAGTATTTATATATATATTTAAAACAATATGCAATTTTATTGCTATTTAATAACCAAATTTATATTCAAAATATCGACGTCCCACGAGGGCTTAGT
Organism: Salticus scenicus; assembly: GCA_963930645.1. NCBI lineage: Eukaryota > Metazoa > Arthropoda > Arachnida > Araneae > Salticidae > Salticus > Salticus scenicus. Next base: position 229,527,138 of record OZ005652.1, on the reverse strand, counting down.
AATTCCAGTATATTAGCTAATCTCCATCTTTATCACACATGTACGAGTACGCAATTTTAACTTTAACATTATAGAATTTTTATCGATATGATCACATATTAGCAATATTCTACAGATAAATGAAGATATTAATAACCTTAAATTCAATTATTCTTCTATTTCAACATTCAATAAAACTTTTTTAATTAATAATACTTTAAACATTCTCGATTTGAAGATTAAATTAAAAAACTAAACAATATTTACTGATTTTTATGACAATCATAAATATTTTTAATTTTAAAACTAACTTGTATACACATTTTAAATCCTGTCTTCACCTATCTATTTTTAGGGGGGAAATTCTTAACTTTTTATTTAGAATAAAAGAAATTGTGCTCATAAAAATTTATAAATTAAATTTCAATAAAATTTCTTATTATAAAACATACAATAAGATACATTCTGTCTTTCTCAATAAATTTGTTTATTCTCTAATTTACCAATAGATTTATGGTCTTTATCTTAAAAATATCACGAAAAAGAAATAATACAAATTAACCTTTTTCAATATATTTTGCATCATTTCTATATGTAAATATTTATTGATACCTTGCTAATTGCAATCTTCCTTCCTGGTGTTTAACCATCCATTATAATAATAAATTATTATTATTATTATTACATACTTATATATATTCATCCTGCTTTCGTAGTACAATTTTTTAATCGTCATACGTCTATTTAAAATTTCCCCTAAAGGTTCTTTTTGACCTTTCTTTTAAAAAATCTACTTTGAAGAAAAATTCATCTTACACAAACATGCAAGTTACATTACTCATAATTATATATATTACTTTTCTATTTTTCAGCATTTAAAATTCCAATTTTCATTTCATGAATTCCATTTCCACCCCCCACCCCCCTCCTTTGAACGGAACTCTTTGGTGATTTTATCCTTTCTCTTTTCTCTCAAATGTTGACTATTACTAATAATTCAAAGTTTTTGCAAATTCTCTCATCGTTAGGCTTATGTCATTTCTCTTCTGAATAAGTACTTTTACTTGTTTTTACTAATCATTGGTACTCAAATTAAATTAATACTGTGACTAATTTTAAACAAATAAATCTCAATTAAAATTTATTTTATGTTGGTATCTTCATCTATCTTTAGTCTGCTGAGTGTTGCAATGGTAATAAACAATTCAAATTATATATATATATATATATATATATATAATACATGAACCACTATTATTTACTCCTTTCAATATTTAGAGTTTTACATTTGAGAAACATTTTAATAATTTATATTAATTATCCTTAAAATTTTCCATTGTTGATTCTCCAACAAAACACTAATCTGCATTGTTACAAATACCAATATACTATAGAAAACCGATATACTATATACCAATATACTATAAATATCATTGTGAACTAGAGTTCCCTTTAAAACCCTTTCATTCCCCGATAATGCCAATTGGAATCATAACATTTCAGATTTTCTTTCTTACCATCAAACACTCCCACTGATTCAAAATGAACAATATTAAAATCTATATACATTTTTCCACTGAAAAAAATATTTTTTAGATGATTTCACTATCCTTGTTAATAATTGAAAGTATATTTTACTCTATTCTGATAATAATATCTCAATCAGTTTTCTGTTTTGGGCAATTTAAGCAAATTAACTGTTTGAAATATATTTTAATGTTTATATTTCTATTTTAATTAATTGCAATATGTATTTCTTCCAAAATTTTTATATTTTTATTTATTGAAAAGTTATGATTTTAAATGGCATCAGTGGTTATATTAAACATAAATAAACATTTCTCAGTTATTTTGTTAGCTATATTAAATCGTATTCTGCTACTACTCCTATTTTTAAAAAAATATTTATATATATTACCTTTGAAATAAATTTATGACTAAATATAAGTTTTATTGTTTTATGGATTGAAAAAAATGGGAATGAAGGGGTTAAAAATCGCAATATCTTCCATTTAGTTAAATGCAATTTTCAAACTAAATTATTCAGTACTTGAAATAATTTTCCTGTCCTGTTAGAGGGCTGGGATCTGATGACCATATAATGCTTGTCAAAAAAAAAAAAAAAATATATATATATATATATATATATATATATACTATATACATTAATTCAGTATTTTTAAACAATGATGCTTTAATTTTTAAAATTGTTATATTATTATTATTATTATTATTATTACTATTATTATTTTATTTTTTACTCTAATAAATTTAAATACATCAAAGGCTTTAAAATTTTATTATGTTTTAAAACATTTTTATTTACGATTTGTATAAAAGTTTCAGATTTCTGTATATAGTTTTGAAAATCTAATATACTTTGAGGTCTATTTTGCGAAGTGTAACAAAGTATAAATTCATTATATAAAGCAATGAAAAATTCCTCTTCCGTATTATATTGCAGGTTAGTGAAATTTTACAATCTTGCTGGACCAGCGACTTACAACTACAGGGAAGCTATAGAGAGCAATGCCTAATTGAACCTTAAAATCAAAACACATTTATAAACTTCCACTGAAAAGTTTTTCCTTCAATAAAATGATTTTAAAATTTTTTATGAAATATGACTTTTTCCTTTTTATAGTTTAAATGATAATATCACAAAGCACGTTTTATTTTTATTTTTTTAAATTTTTTTAGGCTTCATAATTCGACATGCGCATAGCTGTATGTTTCACTCAAATTTTGCTACTGATAAATTTATTTTGAATTTTTTTTTTCTTTCATATTGTTTTAAATAATGTAATTTATAAATAAGCTTGTGAAACATCGTGAATCTTTACTTTGCAAATTTTTCAGAAAACTTAATTTTTCAACTGAATGCTTGTCAATGAGATCTTTAAAATTTCTGCTGACTGAATAAACATTATAGAAAGTAAGACATACTTTTTATCTTTTATCAAATGAGTTAGAAAGAAAATCGGAAATATTCTTAAAAGGAATTAATTAATTTTTAATAACATGTTTCATATTTTTCTTTTATTTATTTTCTTTTTTCTCTTTCTCTTTTCTTTTTTTATATGTAAATTTGTGCGTATGTGTGCGATAAATTAAGTACAATTATGAACAATATAAAAATTTTAACTATTAAAAAATGACAAAAAATATGTTTTTTGCTTATTTATTATTTTATTTAACTTTTGAAGTAATTAGAAATTTTATTTTAATAAAAAAAATAAAATAATAATAATAAAATAAAATAAAAACTTTAAACCAAGATAGCGCGTCTTTCGTTGTCATTAATAAGAAACCAACAGTAATCAGGCTTACTTACATTTATGTCATGAATATCCACATTTCTGTCATACATCCACATTCAGTTTTATTTATCAAGAAATATCCTTTTTGAATATAGCTCGAAATATCCACTGTTGTTTATGGCAGCACCACATTAAATTCCTAAAGCTGTCTGATTACAAACATCAACTAGGAGTAAGTATTTTCCTATTCAAGATATAGATGGCAGCACCACTTAATTTGAAAACAGGAAGTTTCATCATTGAGTAACTAATAATGAAAGCATATTCTGCAAATTGTGACCTTGATTGGATAAACGGAGGGAAAGCAATTTAGAGTGGTTGAACTAAACCGCTATGTGGGAGTGAGTGTGTAAGAGAGGAAGTATATTTTACATGCTAGAATTCATGATGAAGCAAAGGGAAACATTTTTTTTTTTCTATCTCTCTCTTACTCTGGAAACGAAATCGGACCATTCTCGGGTGATTCATTCATATCTTTTTCAACGAATGGAAATTTATTTCTAGAATTCTGACATATAAGTAGCCTGCACCTTCTTAAAAACAATTTTACTTATTTATACATAAGCATTAGTTTAGAAAAATTAAATCCACCCATAACTATCTGCATATTAATTACATTATTTTTATTTGAATTTAGTTTGTTTTAAATATTAAATGTTATTAAAAAATTCTCTTTAAAGAAATAAGAAAATGTTCTTAAAAAGAATTAAAAGGAACGATCACGACATATTTTATTTACGAGTGACAATTTTTTATTTGTCAACCAACCAGGCCAATTCACCTAACCAATGTACTAATGTATTTTTATCATTTCACCGTTCATCTGAAAGTAGATATACATACAGACATTCACATATATGTATCATAGGCAGGGACCGATTTACTCACTTGGAGGCCCAGGGCACTCATGTTCAATGGGCCCCTTTTTCTCATACTTTAATGTTACAATAAAAAAACAAACCACTTATTTCTGATTCAGCCGTCTAAAAGTTCACTTCACTTTTCATTTTGTTGGTAAGAGTAAGGCTAAACAAGATCCGTGGGTTGTCTATCGGATCGACGTAAGTCGCCCCCCATGTATCTGCATTGCGGTGCGTGCCTCGGATTACTTAGCCTGTAAAAGTTTGGAATGCAAGTATTGGTAGTATGTAGTTGTTTTAGCGAAAATATTGCAATTTTTCCAATGAGTTGATAGTTTCCTTGAAAGATCATCACGCCGATTTATAAAACAGTGCAGTAATTCCTCCATCCATTGACGACAAACATAAAACAACGATATCATTATACCAAAATATGGAAATTTTTCATTTTAACTATTTTTTTAAATGTATGATGAAATTTTTGGGGGCCCCTTTACTGTGAGGGCCCAGGGGACGTGCCCCGAATGCTCTGCCTTAAATCAGGCACTGATCATAGGCATGGGAGGCCGACACAAAGGAAAAAGAATGAAAGAAAAAAAGAAAATAAAAAGAAAGAGGGTTAAACAATGCCCGGACAACTTAAATTTATTTGATAAATGACAGTGTTTTTCTCTATAGAAATATCGGTAGAAGCAATAGATTTGCTACTCGTATAAGATGGAAAAACAATCGTTGTTGCGAGAAATGATACGCAGAAAGCACCAGCAACAGAAATATCATATATATTTATACATATATACAGGGTGATTCAAGGATGATGGGGAAAACTTTGAGGGGGGGGGGGGGGTAGGACACGTTATTAGGACTCAAAATTGTATAGGAACCCATGTCCCCAAACGTCATTTTAACCCTTTACGGACCATGTGTTTTCTGTATTTTTTACCAGTAAGCTCCGCCTATTGCCGTTCCTCTTGAATGATGTATTATTTAACAGAGAGATTCTATTTATAATTGTTTATCATACAAAAGGCCATGCATAGTAAAAATTTTGTTTCCGAATAATGCACATTGCTTGAATACATATTAATATTGTGAATATTTTTTAGATATACTGTAACACACAGAATTTAAAAGGTACAACGTAGGTGGAGTTTCAAATACGAATATTTCTACGGTCATGGAACACACATTAAAGGGTTGAACAGATTACTAAAACATACATATTTTGTATAGGCATAACACAAAAAATTAAATATGAAATAAAAACATTGTGCAAAAAACGAAAGTAAAAACGTAAAAAAACCAAATACAGCCGTCCAAACATTTTATGATTCGGCATGCGCCTGTTTAAAAATCATTCCTGACTAGCTGGAACCCGTCGAATTCGACGATCACTTTATTGACCGTAATGTTTCAAAAACCGTCGCATCATTATTTAAATGTATTTCATGCTAAAGCATCTAATATAATTTACGGCATTTCACTTAATAAAAGAAAGTCGGAAAAATGCTTATAGGTAGAAATACTATATATGACATCACTTTCTACAAAGTACTGTCAATGTGACGTCAAACTGACTTCAAATAAACAGATGCTATATTTTATTTTCTATTTCGTTTAATTCTAAGACTACATCTTAGCTGACCCGTCCGGCGTTGCCCGGGCGTATGATACCTTAAATGAACCTTAAATTTGTATTATTTTTTACCTTTAACTCAATTTTGTTTGAATTTCTGTTTTTAAATGAAAGCATCACGAAAAAAATAATCATCTATAACAAAACAATTACCTCGAACCGAACGAAACTCTGCTGTGTGACCTCGGTGCTTGCTGCGGCGCATACATGGGCCGCTAACAACATAAAAAATTCCCAAAAATTAACCTGGAACCGAACGAACCCTCCCGGCAATGCCCGGGCCCGTGATAATAACCTTAAATGAACCTTAAATTTGTATGATTTTATATCTTTAACTCGATTTTGTTTGAATTTCTATATTTAAATAAAAGCATTGCGAAAAAAAAATAATCAGCTGTAACAAAATAAATTACCTCGAACCGAACGAAACACTGCCTTGTGACCCCGGTGCCTGCGGCAGCGCATACGCGGGCCGCTAACAACATAAAAAAAAAATTCCCAAAAATTAACCTGGAACCGAATGAAGCCGCCCGGCAATGCCCGGGCCCGTGATAATAACCTTAAATGAACCTTACATTTGTATGGTTTTATATGTATAACTCGATTTTGTTTGAATTTCTATTTTTAAATGAAAACATCACAAAAAAATAATCATCTGTAAAAAAAAAAAAATAGCTCAAACAGAACGGAACTCGGGTTCGTGACCCAATGCAGGCCGCTAATAACATGAAAAAATTCTCAAAAATTAACCTTGAACCGGACAAACCTCTGACTCGTGTTACCGCCGCCTGCGGCTGCGGCACCGTATAGCAGGCATGCTACGCACGCGCTGCAAAATCCATTTTACTCTACCAGGGAGCGCGGTATGTTGTATACGAACATCACCAATCGCCTTGAATTTCCAAGACCTTTCAAATAAGGTGTCACATGGTGGTGTCAACAACAAAATCCTTTAGTTACGCTTTCCACCGCCAGAGGGCACAGCGTATTCTATACGAACAACACCAATGGTCAGGAAATAACAAGAAATTTAAAATAAGTTGTAACATGATATGATAGAGTCTACTGCAAAATCACCTAGTTCCATTTTTAACCACCAGCTGGCGCACTATATTGTATACAAACATCCCCAATCAACATGAAATTTCAAAACCTTTATCAACATTCGCCTTGAATTTCCAAGACCTTTCAAATAAGGTGTCACATGGTGGTGTCAACTGCAAAATCCTTTAGTTGCACATTCCACCCACAGTGCGTTCTGTACGGACATCACCAACGGTCAGGAAATACCAAGACCTTTAAAATAAGGTGCAACATGATAGGGCCTACTACAAAATCACTTAGTTCCACTTTTCACCACCAGAGGGCGCCCTATATTTTATACAAACATCCCCAATCAACATGAAATTTTAAGACCTTTAAAATGAGGTGCTACATGTGTGGGTCTAGAACGAATTTCTCTCTTAAACTAATTTCCCCCCTTTCCTCCCCCCCCCCTTCAAATCTACTTTCCCCCTTTTTCTCCCTTTTAAAATTGAAAAATCCAAAATCGGATATATTGATATTTTAGTATTCGAGTCTAGTCCCCTCATGTACAATTTCTTCACAGTGAAGTAATTTTGAGCTGAGTTATGCTCGCCAACGTGTGTTTAACCCCTCCCCCCCCCAGGGGGAGAACCGTTCGACTTTTTTTCATTTTTCTCTTTTCATAACATATCTACAGACCAAGACCTTTTTTTAGACACCTCAACCAATTTTTTACACTTAGCCGTTCTCTCAATTTAGTGGAGACAGACAAAACACGTTTCAAATGAATATATAGATACAGTCTCCGCTGTTCCCATTACTGTTCCCTCTACTGTTCCCATTAGCAGCACCGTACATTAGATGCATGTCTGCGTTTTCATTAATAGTAAAATCTCCAATCACCGTTGAAAAACATAATAGTTTAAAATTATACTTTACAGCAGATGCAGATAACGAATGACCAGGTCCACTAAAGCTCTCTACCTTCAGCATTACCAGCCAATCACCCCAATTTTGTATAGTTGTATTACTTGCGGTGATTGCAATTTTAAGAATTTATTGTCAATACTACTGCAAAGAAACTGTTTGCGATGTACTTGAAACTCCGCCTACTGCGTAAGTTTTACATTTCGTGTGTTACAGTACATCTAAGGAATTATTCACAATATAAGCATTTACTCGATCAATGTAAGTATTCGGAAACAACATTTTATCATATATTTTCTAAGATTAACAGTAAAAGACAGAACCTTTCTGTTAAATGGTGCTCCATTCAAAAGCAATGGCAGTAGGCGAAGCTTTCTGTTAAAAACCCCAGAAAACACTTGGCCCGTAAAGGGTTAAAATGACGTTTGGGGATATGGGTTCCTATGCGATTCTGAGTCCTAATGATGTGCCCTATCTCCCCTCAAAGTTTTTCCCATCATAGTTTAATCACCCTGTATATATGTATAACAATAATGAATAAATAAATAACTTAAACAGACAATTGAAAAATTAAATAAATAAATTTATTGAAAATAAAATAGGAAACTGTGCGTACGAAACATCAGATATTAGGGCAATTCAATGTGATATTGCCGATTGTTTGAGTGTCACCCTGAAGGTTGTTCAGGAGCCCAGGAGGTATATCACATTTTTTTTTTTTTTTCCACGCATGAAATAGCCCACCGAAACTAAGGGTTACATTAAGACTCCTATATGATAAGAGCTGGCGCAGTGTCCGCCATTTTCTATCCCGTCTGGGAAAGTGTTGGCGGTAGAAAAAGCTAGGTTACCTGATTAGCGTTGTTATCGCCGTTAAACTTCTATACAGATCAAGTGAGCTAGAACTTCTTATCAGGAAACAAACAAGTTGGCAATTTTAAGAACATCGCCAACGTTCTCAAAACTGCAACCCTTCACGTTAAAAGAAATGTAATACTAAAGTTAATTTTAAAAGATTTTAAAACAATAACTTAAAAAAAAAACAGTACATTCATATTAAATTTGTAAAACAACTTTGAAGATAAAATGAAATAATTTGAAAATAAGGGAAATCTTACGCTACAAAGTTGTGCTTCTGCTCCGGGTATCCACGAGTTACATCTGCAATTTATAATCCATTTTCTCCTTCTTTCTGGATTAGAAGAAAATATAAACAGGTGGTGCCCTTTTCTAGAGTTATTCGTGCAATTTATTGCAGAAAAACCACCAATAATAAATAGTCAGCCGGTCTTGTGGGATAGAAAATGGCGGATGCGTCAGCCTGTCTATGTAGGAGTTCTAGGTTACATACAAACGGAACGCTTGCAACTTTGATGACGTAAATTCTGCAAGTCTTTTGCAAATACAGTCGGCAGCAAAAGTATCCGAGCACTAGCAAAAATTCCTATGTGAAAAAATTACACTGAATGCAGTTTTGTTAAATAAATCCTTGTCGAATCCTGTTCTTAGTCAGTCTAAGAACAAGATTCGACAAGAATTTATTTAACAAAACAGTGTTAAGTGTGCTTTTTTAAAATAGGAATTTTAGCTAGTGTTCGGATACTTTTGCTGCCGACTGTAGTCATACATTTGGAACGCTTGCAAACGGCTGCGAACGGCTGCAAACGACTTTGCAAACGGAAGTGTTTCATTTGTATGTACCCCTAAATGGATCTTATGCACGAGTGGCAACGGCTACGGGTATTTACCGATTTAAGCGGCTGGTATTGGCTGATAGAGAAGTAAACAAACGTTTCGAGCTTAGTGATTGGCGAAGAAACTTTTATATATCCGCAATGACGCGAGGTGCATAAGCTTCATTATGAATTATGTACTCTGATAGTTGATTAATTTTCACTCAATTAATTACAGAGAACCAATCGATATCTTCGAAACAACTGGAAAGTAAAGTAATTTATTTGAATAAATGACAGATTATTCTTGCATCGAAGTACGCAAGAAAACAATGAGTTAGGTTTAAGACAGCAAAGAAGTCGTTGTTACGGGAACTGGCACACAAAAATTAAAAAAGGTAGATGTCAATTGCACAAAATGTACCTATAAAAAAAGTAAATTACAATTAAAATAATAATAATAATAATAATAATAATAACACCATTTTTAATTTAAACATTCAATTTAATTAAAAGAAATTGTTGAACATAAATGATAAATTTAAAACTCTGTCGATTCGATTTATATTTCAAACCAGCTGACTTTGCCCGCTTCGCTAGTCATTATATTTAAACGAATCCTTTTTATAATATTAAGTCGTATTTGTTTTTTCTTTTATTTATTAATAAGCCTCAAAAATATGAATAATTATGTTTGAAATAATTTATTTGTAAAACATAACTTTCGAATGACAACACTTATGAAAAAGAAAAATTGTTGCTCTAAGAAAAGAGCTTATGTTTGTTATGCAGATGAATAAAATATCTGTAATGTGGAAATGTTTTCTCCTATCTACATATATAAACAGGAAATGTCGCTCATCAATTATTCATCTATTAATGTTAAAATCAAAATCGTTGAAGCTAAAAGTACGCCGTTTGGACAATAGGTTCTTTTCATGACACAGGGGCTCTTGAAAGGAAATCGAAGTTTTTTAATATTTTCAACGTATCTCTGCTGTGGCTTTCAACAGAAGCTTGAAATTTAGTAAAATGTCACCTCTTTGCCCTAATTAAGGTAAAATATGAGAATTTTCCGAATTTTAACACTTAAGGGGGTGAGAAAGAGCATTTCTATCTTTTTTTCACACGTGAAAAATCACAGTGGTTTACAATAAAGTTTTTCAACCGATTTGAACAAAGCTTGGTTTTCATCAGAACTCAGAATAAACAATCTCTGGCCAACAGGTCAAAATGGCATAGGTTTGCGAAATCGTACTTTTCCATTTCTTTTTTGCACTGTGTTGGGTGTCCCTGATGTTTTAGTACACTGAATTTAGAAATGATTGTCTTTTCTTCCTATCACGTAAGGATTTTTCACAAAATAAGGAGGAAGGTTGGAAAAATTTACATAGAGGCTATAACAAATTATATACAATTTATGTATGAAATACGTTAAAATAGGATATTATTTACACATTTTCTTTTAAACGTGTTTAGTTGGATAGTTTTACGTTGGATAGTTTTTCCTTAATCAGCATCCAAAAATACATAGAAAAAAACACATCATCTTGAAGAAAAAAAATTTCATCGTCTACCTGTGTAATGGACTTTATCCGCGTTACATAATAAATCCCTGACATGTGACTATTACAGGGGAAAATGCAGGATTATAATGTTTACATTTATGCTTTATGGGGAAATGTTTGCATTGCGTAGGGAAATATTTGTATCTAGAATGAAATTCATAGGGAAAACGAGAATCAGAAGTCACATGTTGGGTATGATTTAGCCTCGAACCCAAGAAAACGGATATTGTCCATTGGCTTTGCTTTCAGTTTTTTTTTTTTTTTTTTTTTTTTTTTCCAGCGCGATGAACGGGTAGAAATTCTAGTTGTATTATAATATTGAGTTAACATTACTGTTTCTCACTACTTATTCAATCGCTTGTAAATATAAGCTCTACACAATCGTAGTAGAGCGTAGCAGTTTTCTCTAATAAAATGCACTTTTCCTATCGAATCACTTCTGAGAAATGAAAATATTTTCAAAGACAATATAACTTCATTTGGGAGGTTTTTTTTAAAAAATGACGTTGTTTCGGGTTCCCCCTACTTATGCAGATGCAGAACCTTGCAGTGCCCTCCTGCGAGAACAGCCATTATTATGTCAGTTTCGAGCAGCGATCCGCTGCGGAGCATGGTGGCTTCCCGGATCCTTTACCTTCTATGTTTTTTGTGCTATGGAGCACTATTTCATTAATTGGTGCTATGGTGCCCCCATCCATAAATTGTATGTGCTATGGAGCACCTTTGATTTTCAAATGCTCATATGTAAATATCATATGTAATTAATTTAGTTTTGTCATTAAACTTCAGTTAAGAATAATTTTAGTTTTACTTCCCGAACCCTGTGCAGTTCACCATTTTACAGTCGTCATTATAACATAATATAAAAATTATTTTGATTTTATTACATTAAGACACTGCGATATTTGAACGTATTCACGGTAGAATATTTAAAACGCATGCATGAAATCTTGGCGAAAGCGTAATTTTAGTATGTATTTTTTTACTCATTTCGCCGCTTTTTAAATTAGAACTTTTATGAACCTCTACTTAGAGAGAAAATGTACATTAAAAGTAACCTACATGTTGAAGTTGAAGTTTCTAGTACATTATTACTGTGAAAATCATACAAAAACATGGTTTTTAAGAAGGTTTTCCTTCACCCCTTTCATTACGCATGCTCTAGAAATTCGAAATTCTCACACTACTTTAACCCTAGTCATAAGCAGTAACTGTGTCAAGTTTGGTTCAAATTGGTTCAGTGGTTTGGGAGAAGATGTACGACATACCCACATACTAACATATCCACATAGAACGTTTTTATTTATATCAAGATAATCGATTGCTGAGAAATTGTACAATATTATCGGAACAATTGATAGCAGATTAGTATCAGAAACTAATCAGTTACACTTTCCGAGTAAACAAAAATAAAGTAATTAATCTAATTTTTGGCTTAAAATGGAAGGAGAATTGATTTACTAAAGATAAGACAAAATACCATTTGTTTTTACTCCCGGGGCATTTAAGGTATTTGGAGGTAATTTTTTCTCCTTAAGAAAGAAGATTACTTTATTTATTATACTTAAGTCAGGAAATCTGCCTTATTGCTTTGTTGTTTCCTCACAGTTTCGAAACATTTATTGATTTTTCTGCTTCGAATTTAATTATTAACAATAAATCTGTGAGAGGTATAATTTAATTTAGTACAACAGGACTATTTTGTACATTACGAACTTTTTTAAAACTATTATTTTTTAATCTATTCTTATATATAAAGGCATGCGATAATTGCACAAACGGATATAAGCCCCGTTCGCATACTTTTATTGGAAAAGTTTGCGTCTATTGTCGTATAGTGTACCGTTGTATAGTGTATTGGATTAGCTGGTAAATCAATGTCCATAATTTTTAATCTTTCGGTGAATTCTTTCAAGTTTGCTGAGTTAAAATTTACATTAAATTGATATACTATTCAGTTTTAGAAATAATTCAGAATTGGGTTTGGAAATAGTTTCATTCTTCTTTCAAAATTATAAAGTTTCACACTTTAGCAGCGGTTACTATAATCTCTATGTATTAAAAAAAATAACAGTCGCTGGCGTCAGATTCAGGTAATTAGATATCTGTATCATCTTAATTAACGAAGTTATTAACTGAAAAAGTCGAGTTTATAAAGGTACTCTATTTACCACCGTAGAAAAAGTTTCTCTTGTGACGTTGTTCTTCTGTCATGACATCATTTTCCACAGGAAAATTAAAATGTGATCCATGGTGTAAAAAATAATAAAATCAATGTCAATGCTGCCATTAAGAAAAATATTTCTAAGTGCATCTTTTTCCAAAGAATCTCCTTTGTCTTTTTCCTTTAAAAACATATTTTAAAATACTTCGGATATATTTTGGCATACAAAAATATTTAGATTTAAATTCAAACTGAATTAAATGAAACAATCTTCTTATTCAGCATTGGTAATATTTTAACATTACAGAATTAGACATTTCCATGATACATTTCATATTTCTATTTATAGCAAGAAAAAAATTCATCACCTAAAATTCTTTTAATCAATCGAGCAGATTTTCTTCTTCGTTAATGTATGAAGTAGATAGGAGAGAAAGGTAATTTTCATGTCGCCGGCGCAAATTTCATGGATTAAAAGTAAATTTGTAACTTAGATTTTTTTTTTTTTTCAAATTATACGTTACTAGCAGGCAACGTCCGCTTCACTGGTCCCTATTTTTAAATGAATCACTATATTTACTGAATTCTCAAAATTGCATTAATTTTTATCACGTGAAAAAAAAAAAAAAAAAAAAAAAAAAGAGAGAAACAAAATCTGATTAGGAAAAATGTGGCACCGGGTTCCCACTGCCTTCAGAAAAAATTCCCAAAATGCTCTAACTCTTATTTCTATTATTTTCCCCCTCCGCCCGCGCCCCCCCCCCACCCGTCTATCCTAATAATTTTACAAATTCGAAAATATCCGCAATCGATTTGTAAGTACCAGAAACCTCTATGCACCAGTTTTGAACGATCTATCTTTATTTTTATTTTTTTACCTCTCCACTGCCCCCCTCATCGCCCCTCCCAATAATTTTAAAAATTCGAAAATATCCGCAATTGATTTGTAGGTATCGAAAACCTCTATGTACCAATTTTTAATGATCTAACTCTATTTTTTTTCCCGCCCCCCTTCCCGGCCCTCCTAATAACTTTACACTTTCGAAAATATCCCCATTTAACTTGCAGGCCTCTAAAACCTACCTGTACCAATTTTGAACGCTCTAACTGTATTTCTATTTGTTTTTGCCCCATGGCCCCTTCCCCCTGCTGCCCCACCTGGGGGCTGAATTTCTAAAATTTCAGAAATTGGTTTTTAGATATTTGCATTAGCTATATTTTAGAGCAAAAATTTCACGTATATCTATTTTTTTGTTTGAGATATATAGGATTATGCGAAATCACGTTTCACGCATGTGAAATCACGTTTTGCCCCCTCCCCGCCCCCCTTGGGGACCGAATTTTGAAAATTCCAGAAATTGATTTTTAGACATTTGTACTAGCTACATTTTAAAGCAAAAATTTAACGGATATCTGTTTTTTTTTTTTTTTTTTTTTTGAGATATGAAGGATTTTGTGAAATCACGTTTTGCCCCCCTCCCCCCCTTTGGGGGGCGAATTTTGTAAAATAGCTTCTTAGTGGATGCCTACGTCATAGAAAGAACATTGTCACAAAATTTCATGCTTCTAGGTCCAGGGGTTTGGTCTGGGCGATGATGAATCACCCCCTCAATCACTCACTCAGTCAGTCAGGAAGAACGATTTTATATATATAGATTGAGGATTTGACAAAGTAAATGTTATATTTTTTATGGGACAACACTCTTAAAAGCTAGCTTTAAGCAAAACTTCAGAAAATTTAATTCTTAAAAATATAAAATAAATAAAATAAAATAAGTAAACGGTCATGTCTCTTTAATGTTTTTTCTTATTATTATTCGAAGTGTGGTATAACTATAGTATCTCCCCACAACTGGATTTGGCGATTTTTCTTTGGCGCTGTTTTGAATGATAACGATGTCGTTCTGGATTCTTTGCAATATAATATGGCAGCCTGCATGCTGTTTATTTTAGATTTGTGATTTATGATTTAGCTTATGATTTATATTTTATGATTTCGCCCTAATCACCAAAAATATATCGCCAAATCCAGTTGTGGGGAGATACTATGTATAGTTGTTCCCGAAGTGTTTTGGAACTATTATTCTTTCTTAGGTGCTTAATGATTGGCGGCGGTTATATCATTCTTGGCCTCGCCGGCAAAATGGAAAAGTACCGATTATATACTGTCATAAATTAACTAAAAAAACTCAACAGTAAAAAGTACGGGCATTATAAAAAATAGACTCTAATTTTTTCAAAAGGTTAGTCTAATTTAATTAAAATGTTCTTTTTTTTTTTTTTTAAGTGCGGAGGACTATTAGTCTCAATCTATGGATAAAACGTTGTCGCCAGTTTTACGATGGTTGGACATACATCGAAATCAAAAATTCACCGAAAATATAATTGAATAATTTGAAAACGATGTTATAATTTAAAAAAAAAAAAATAGTCCTCCATACTAAACAAAATTCTGCTTTTGCCAAAATTTCATCAAAATCTTTTTTTTTTTTTTTTTTTAATGAAAAAGAAAATTATTTTATTTATTTTTAGTTATTTATTTATTTTTAACAAGCAATTATACCAAAATATCCATCGCCAAATAGCGACAAAAACTTAATTGTCGCCAAGGAGTTCATATACTATATCTGTAACACAATATGGTCTAGATATTACGAATTTCTTTCTTTTCTGAAAAAATATTACTGATTTTTAGCATATTATTTCATAAAAAAAAATGGCATTAAATATTCCGTATTTCAATTTGACATTAAATATAGGTATTTCCATTTTTTTTTTTTTTTTTTTTTTTTTTTTTTAAATACAGTATTAATTTTCCTATCCAGTGAAAGGTAAAGAAGCGAACAGACGGGCAAAGCGCCATAGGGGTTAATAAGTGAAGCGAGTCGTGGACGCGAAACCTTCCTTGGGGGTTGGTGAGCGGAGCAAGCAGGAGCCCCCCTAGTAATTTATTAGCCCCCTAGTAATTTAAATAAAATGTCTTTTTTACTATCGTTATTATTTTAAACATTAAGATATATATATTTTTTTTTTCAGCTGCAAATAGAATATAAACCAAATGAATTCAAATTTATTTATTTATTCATTTTTATTTAATCATTAAAATGTATTAGAACGTTTAGTCCATGAGTTTGAATCCGACTGTTAACAAAAAACTTCATTTAATGAAAAGTAAGCCATACATGACGCATGTAGAAAAAAAAAAAAAAAAAAAAAAAAAAGGCTAATTTGGACATTTTATTTATTTATTTTTGAATCTAATTTTTGAACGATTTGATTTTTTTTTTTCTTTTCAGAAAGAGGAGATTTTTGTTTAACTTAATTAGTTCATTACTTGTCAATCCAATAATTAATAGTCGAATTTCAAATATGTAAAAGTTTTTAAATTTTGGACATATTAAGATAAGCAAAAATAAATAAATAAATAAATAAAATGGTAAAACAGGACATCCTAACGTATTCAAAATGAAACACGGCAAAAGATGAGAAAGAAAAATGTCTAATTGAGGGCAATCAACAGTCCTGTTGTACTAATAAATGAATAAATAAATAAATATTACGTTTAGGGTACACACTACATACAAAAATTTGGTGTTCCGAAAAGTTTATTTAAGTCATGATTTAGTGGTCTGAAAATATAAAATGGTGGACAAACCTAAAAGATTGCATACTTTATACACACACACATATATATATATACAGTCGGTAACAAAAGTGTCCGAACACTAGCAAAAATTCCTACCTAAAAAACGTACACTTCATACGGTTTTGTTAAATAAATCCTTGTCGAATCCTGTTCTTAGTCAGTGTAAGAACATGATTCCATAAGGATTTATTTAACAAAACCGTATGCAGTGTAATTTTTTTACATAGGAATTTTTGCTAGTGTTCGGACACTTTTGTTACCGGCTGTATATATTTAACACATCGGGACTAACCGACAGATGGCGTTGCAAATGAAACATTTCTATATGGGCAAGGTAGTACTAACTTTCAAAAGGTACATCTCAAAGTTTCATGATATTTTGACCATTCTTTACTGAGATATAAACATTTTAGTGACTCTACTTTTGATATTTTCAAAGGGATGGAAAAGGCTGAATTTTGTGTGTTGGTTAAACATTGTGTTTTGATAGCTAAAAACTGTTGAATCTCAGAAATGCTTTAAAAAGTGTTACAAAGAATATGCTCCATCGAAGACTATTATTTGTCGATGGATTGCTGGGTTTAAGTGCCGTCGCATGGATACCGATGATGCTAAACGCTCAGAATGTCCAAAAAGTGTAACTGAACACAGTAGCACTCAAGTTCAGAGCTACTGAACTTTGAAAACATCGAAAAATTCTAAAAATGATGTTACACAACCGTAAATTGAAGTTTCAGGAGATAGACACCCTAAAGATATCCAAACGCAGTTTTGAGTACTTTAAATGAACATTTGCATATGAGAAAAGCGTTATCAAAATGGGTGCCGTGTGCGCTCACACTGAAACAAAAACTACAACGCGTTGATGACTCGGGGCTGGTACTCGGTTTGTAGCTGTTTAGGTGGAATAAGCAGGACTTTTTGCTCTAGTATGTGACAATGGATGAAACACCAATCAACTCTCCAGTGTTGCATCGGTCGTCAGCTGGGTGGACCGCTCCCGATGAAAGCCATCCAAACAACCGAAGACACAACCATCGGCCGGAAAATTTCTGGCTAGTGTATTTTGGGATGCACATGGCATAGTATCCCTCGACTATTACATGCAAAAAGGAAAAACAACAATATTCAATACTACACACTGTTACCAGATCGATTAAAAATCAAAATCACGAATAAACGTCCTTATATGGCGAAGAGAAAATTGCTCTTTCACCAAGACAATGCGCCATCTCACAAGTCGATGGTTACGATGACAAAATTGCCTCAATTGGGCTTCCAGCTTCTTCCCCACCCACCGTATTTTCCAAATATTGTCCTTAACAACTATTACCTGTTTTCAAATTTCAAAAAAATATAAATAAATAAATAAATATAATAAAATACTCCAGGGAAAGAGATTTTACTCTAATGAAGAAGTTATATCGGAAACTCTATTATAGAAAAAAATGCATTGAAATGTTAAAAAACTGTTGAAATGAATGTAGGAAAGAAGGAGACACTTCAAGAAGACTATGTCGATGAATAAAGTTGAATTTTGTAAAAGAAAAAAAAATGTTTTTTAATAGCTGGTTCCGGGAGTTCTTGACTGATGTGTTATATATATATCGAGCAGGGGCGTAGCTTGAGGGAGGTTATGCCAGAAACCTCATTATGCCGCCTTTTTTGTAAAATATTGGGGGGGGGGGGCTCCCCCTCCCAATGTTTTACAAAAAAGGGCGGCATAATGAGGTTTCTGGAGGCGCTGTTTTGCACCTTAAAATTTATTTGAAAGTCGATCATGATTTTGTTAATTATCGTTAGTTACTAAAAATACTAAAGATTTTTATGTATCACAAGCTGCCTTCGGCGGCGACCAAATGGTTCACCGACCAGCAAAAAACAATTCGCATTAAAATGCGAACTGTAGCTCGCATTAAAATGTCTGACTGTAGTAAACTCCCGTTAGCTAGCACCTGCGGCACCCTCTTAACTTTTTAGACGCCTAAAATAACCTTTTTAAACGAATTATAACAGCCTGTTTTCCTATCGTGCAAACGACTCTTGAAAATTCTCATCGTATTTACGAAACTTAAAAAAATCGCATCATAGCAAATTACTGTTTGGGGGCGCGTATGGAATGATTTCCCGTTTTAGACACTTACAATAGTCTGTTCGCTTACCGTGCAAAAGACTCTAACAAATTCTGATCGTATTTGGGACAGTTTAAGAATAAGTTAGTAGCAAACTCCCGCTGAGTGGCACCCTTTCCTGTTCAGGCTCATACAACAGCTTGTTCGTTTACCATGCAACGATCCTTGAAAATTCTGACCTTAGCAAATTCGTGCTCTGTGGAGACTGAGGCGCCCTTCTTCCATTTCAGACTCCCACAACTGACTCATAAGTATGTGCAATTCGAAAACTTAAAATTACGAATTTTCAAGCCCTTAGCTCGAATAAACGGATTTCGGCATGAAAAATGAATTTAAATAAAATTATCTGGTAATTTATTTAGCTGTCTAAAATTATTATTCTTTTTATTCCATTGGATCACTAAATATCTGTCTTTCAGAGAGCTTATCTTTAAATCTTTAAACAGAGGTGATGAGGAAAACAAAATTTCGAGCATATTACATGCTACAAGAAAAGAAAAAAAAAAAAGCAGTTTATAGTTATGGCTGTTGTATAAAGACGAAATTAGATTAGGTTTGGTTTGGTTATAACGATTTCTCACTAACAATTTTTTATTCTAAGTGAACTTTTAAGGAAATTTTTTATTTTAGTTTCATCGCTAACAGGTTTTGAAATATTTATAAGTCTATAGAATTCAACTAGAGTTTCTTGATATGAAATAGCTCGAGGAAGCTGATTTAACGTCGCATTAATAGGTACATATTGGGCAGATGATGACGGTTTGGGATTAACTCCCCAGTGGCGGTCCAAAAACAAGCCATCACAATTTTTATCTTCTGCGGAAAAGATGGCTCCGCCGCTTCGGTATCTACCAGAGGTATTATTTGAACGGAGCATGAAAGACATTGCAGCCACGACATATTTTGATGGCGCCAGAGGCTGATGTACATGATGGTCTTCGGCTGGCTGGGATATCGAATCCACAATCTTTCTATTGCGAGATCGACGATCTATCAACCAGGCTACCATAACAATATGAAATAGCCCATACAGTGAGTAGTTGAAAAGAGGAATGGACTTTCAAGAGAGGATATGGGAGGAAATAATAGTTTATTGATGGAAGAAAATTTGTTATTGAGCCTGTAGCTAATAATTATCGATTATAAATATTCGGCATATGAAAGATATTTTTTCAAAAAGGTTGCACTGTAATCCCTAAATTGGATTAAATTTGACAAGACTAATTAGAAAACTAAACTTATTAGTAGCAGACGAATGGATGTCGTTATAAGTATGTTCTAGTAAGCATTAAGTAAGCATTTAAATAATTAATGTAGAAATTCAAAATTTCCGTGTAAAAACCTTTTTTTGGTAATTGCTATTATATCCTTCAGAAAGAAAAAAAAATCGCTATCAGCAATTTTATTTACATGACGGGGCATATCTCTATGAACTTCTCTGTCTTATTTGTCTCTAAATCAATCTTCTTCTGACCAATCAATCTTCTTCTGACCATGTCGATAGCGAAGAATACTGTGTACATCAAAACAATATGTCAACAGATGAAAAAAGTAAAATTACACTACCGTAGGTAATTATTCGTTTTAAAGACATTGGCGAGTTCTTTTAAAAGATACCTATACTGAATATTTGTCCCCCTCGGCCGAAACTTCACCCCCCAGGGGAGAAGCGCTGCTCCGATGAGTCCAAAATTTTTGCCTGCCTAATCATTAATAAGAAAGCACCACAGAACTGGCGTTTTAAAGTAATAAGTACAAAACTTTGAATAAACCCCATAAAATGCAATAAACTCGGAACAATTGTTTCGGAACGAAAGAACACACGACCCTTCGTCAGAGAAACAAATTAAGTACAAGTGCTGTAATCAAAGTGGCTACGCGACGAAAATTCGTGTGCTTATTACTTGATCATTACTATTATAAATAATTATTTTTAATTTTATAATGATTCGTGAAAAATAATTCTTACTGTGTACATTTATAAGAAATTTTGTCCTACACTGTCAAGTTAAAAATTGAGAAAAATCCTGATGGCAACACCACCTACTAGACGATTTTTCTCAAAAAGTAATAGACATTAATTTCTGTTATAGTGCAGCTACATATAAATTTATATGTAATTCTGTGCAGTGCAATAGTTCCTGAGATACAGTTGGAACAAAATTTTTCTCACACACAGATAAACATTTTCTAAAAATGGTCAAATCTGGAGCTCTCAAAACATGTAAATCCATCGAAAAATGGAAGTCATTTTTTTTTTTTTTTCTCATCTAATACTTTCTTCTATTGAATATAGAGGAAAGTAAAAAGACTGAATTCATGACGTAGGATAGTCTATTATAGCTATAGCAAGAAGATGGAAGAAATTAAGCGAATAAACATAGCGAGGTTAAGGTTGAATGGATTTTACGACGCTCTAAAGATTAAATATAGAGAAAAAAGAACATAATGGGAAGCCCAATTGAATTCATAGCTTTTATTAAATTATTTGTATGTAGATTAGTATTTTTTAAATCTTTTTTTTTTTTTTTTTGCAGCAATGTTTGCCTGATACATGAGACTACACGAAAACAGTTTTTCATCATTTATTTCGGGGGTGGTGGTGGTGGTGGGGGCCCCCCTTTGACTATGGTCTTGAGTCATCGTCGCACGAACTGTATAGATTTTAAGGAGTCTAAGCATTTATAGATTTTTACAGGCACATAACGAAAGTTTCTTTATCATTAGGATCTATGTGCTCAAATTAATGAAGGGCATTAGCGTTAATTTGGAAAACATATCACTTAGAGAAAAATACTCATATACCCTATTATAATTTTCTCTTTTGTTTATTTAATGATTTGTCTTATTTTAATTTATTTATACAATCGTTAATTACTTGATGTTTGGAAAGTCGAGTGGAGTCACTTCAGATTTTTTCTCATTTACTTTTGAGATATTTTCATTTTCACTTTTTTTTTTTTTCACAGTGAAACTGTTCTACCCATTGTCCCTCTTTTTATTATTATTATTATTATTATTATTATTATTATTATTATTATTATTATCAAACATTTGAGATGCCCTAGAAAAATAATTTAAAATTTTACAAGACTAAAAATGCCCGAAAGTTTCTGCCGAGTGCCAAACAGAATATATACAGTTTTATTTGAGTTACAATTTGCAATTTTGCTTCAGTTGTCTCTTTCAATTCAAAGATTCTCTAATAATTTTGAAATAAATGCAAAAAATATTAATGTGTGCTATTTCAGAAAATGTCACTCAAAAATGTTGTTTTTAATATTTTTTTTCTTCAAGATTTTCTTTCTTTCTTTCGTTTTATTTATTAATTATTTAATTAATTAATATTATAATTATTACTTATTACATCTGAAGCAATTTTTTTTTTCTAAATATAACTTCTGTTACAGTTTTATGAAGAATGCGACCAATAGATGGCACTATATGCACATTTCGGTCTCTAGTTTCATTTTTATTTTGTAAGAGCACGGCCGAACTCGATCTTTCCTCCCTTTGCGGCCTTCACAATCACCGTTAGTTTCGGAATCACTAAAGACTCTTTTCCCCACTAGATGGCGCGTTTTCCCACTGTAAGTAAAAATGCTTATTAGAGGTTACTTTTCACTTTCCATACATAAAGGTGCAAAATAAACGATTTCTATTTCTTTTCTTTCCTTTTCTTTTTTTTTTTTTTTTTTTTTAAATCTTTGTACTTAAGTATAGAAGAAAAACTGTATAAAAAGAAGATTCATAGTAGTAAAGAAATGAATTCAATTATTATGATAAAATCAAAACATTTAGATTGAAGCAATGTTCAAGAAGTTAATAATAATAATAATAATAACTTCATATTAAACTAAATCAATTCCTTTATGAATATTTATTCATTATTTATTCATTATATACAATCTTTTGATTATTTTTAACAATTAAAATGTGTAAAACATTGATTCGAAACATTGATATCTATAAAGTTTTCAATATTTTAGGAGAAAAAAATTGCAAAATTTCCCACTAAAATATCACTTTAATTATTGCAAAATAAAAATACAAACTATTGGTTACATTGCACGATGTTCAGTTTTATATATAAAGATACAAATCGCACAAATATTTTAGACCATTTTACATCGAGTATTTATCATTAGATATAATGATAAAATTGTTATTAAGATAATGATAAAAGAATAATATTTAAAGATTTCACTATATTTCAAAAATAAATTCCTTATCTTGAAATTGTTAAAAGATGCTATAGTAATAGAAATATCAATCACATATAGAATTTGCATATTCTTTAAAAAGTGTCTTCTTATTTACAAATTCTTTAAAAAGTGATAATGTAAAAAGGAATTTAATAGATTTAATAAATACATAAAAAGAAATATAGTTATATCAGAATTTTGGACATTTTTTAGTACAACAAATAACATTTAAAGTATTTAAGTTTTTTTTTTTTTTTTTTTTTTTTTTTTTATGTCATTTACTTGACTTCATAATGTTAAAAAAGTTACATTGTTTTTCCTCAATGCACAGAATTCAGTTATGTCAAAATTATGTTACAGAGAATTAATGATTTTGTTTAACCGCTATCTGCTATATAAATAAATTTTAATATTGCAACATTATATATAAGGATCAAGAAACAGGAAGAAAAAAATTTTCTTTAGCATTGTACCAATAAAATATTACAATCGAAATAAAGAAATATAGAATTTAAGAAATATTGGAAAACTTAATAGATGAAGACAAAATAATTTTAAAATTTACTGCATTACCTTTATCAAGGGCAATATATAGCAACACAGGAAAATACACTGAGTTGTTGACAATGATATAAGAAATTATTTGAAATCACTATCATTGAACAATATCTCTGAGATGTTAACAATGAATTAAAATTTAAATAATGTGAAAAATAAAACCTTTTTTTAATAAATAAAATTTATATTAAAATTAGATGCTATAATTATGTAAAATGAAATATAAAATAAAAGATATATATATATATATATATATATGAAAGGATAAAGAGAGGTAAGTTTTTAAATTATTATTTTATTATTTTAAATTAATAGTGAGTAATAACTTAAAGAAAATCCCATTAGAAAGTCTTAACTTAAAATTAATTCTAAAGTTTCACTTGTAAAGTAAGTTTTAGTACAAGGCGCGAGCATAACGCAAAACTCATAAAAGTGAACAAATTTTAAGATAATAAAGAGCTGAATAAACGCAATTTGCAGTTTCTTGTGGTTAGTTACTGCATAATAATGAATCCCGGTTATCTGGACCTCAGCTAAGCTGTCAATCCTTAAGTTAATAGCCAATAATGAGATGTAGGAGTGGTGTGATTTCCCGCCAAAAATGCCGGTATTTAAGAGAAAGCGAACCGTAGAGGAGCTCTCTTCTTCTTGTGTTCTAGTGCTCAGGGGCGGACTGGCTCAATCTGGCCCACCCGGCTATGAGGTATTTTGGCCCACTCACTCCAGAAAAGCCTCTCCTCTTCCAGTATGGCTGCAAGCAATAATTTATAATAAAGTCACAATTTTAGAACATTTTGCTTTCCACATTAATATAAGTTTTATAAGTATATAGTCAGATTTCTTTTTTTTTCGGGGATCAGTACTTATGTTTCAGATATGCAAAATCATTGTTTAATATTGACATGAGAACATTAATATTTATCTAATACATTTCCTAAACTTTTCTGATGTAAATATATTTTCAATACAGTCGAACCTCGCTGTAGTAAACCAGGGATACAGTAAACTCTCGGATATAATGAACTTTTTCGGCGGTCCCAACTGAACAAAACACGTATTTTTATTTTATTAAAAATAAAAGTTTGGTTTATAGTGAACCTCTGGATGCAGTGAACTTTTATAAAGTCCGGTTACGGTTCACTATAACGGGGTTAGATTTTCCTTTTAAAGTTAATTACATTCTGGGCTCTACAGGTATCAAGATTGCATAGCTATACGAGTGATGCTAAATGACAAAATTTCTTTTTGCCCACTTTTAAATAAGATTTTACATGTTTTATATAATACGAGCAAAGTTCTGATGTTTTGAGGGTTCGGAAAGCAAAGGAAGTTAACAGTAAACATTTTGCACGTTATGAATTTTTGAAAATAAAATGCTGCAGATGGTGAAGATCAGCAAATTTAAGTTGCTTTGTAAATAATTGTAAATTTTAAAACTAAAATAAGAGAATATATTTTTTATGTTATAGAGTAAAAATAGCATCAGAGAGAGAGAGACAATAACTATGGCAAAATGTAAAGTAATATGCTTTTGTTTTCAGTTTAATTTCATGTTAATGAGTCTTTTCAGATGACGGTGACATGCTGATATCTGTGATGATGATATGTTTTATTGCAAAATTGTATTTTAATTTTAAAAGTCATTTGCAAGATCATCTAAAAACAAACATTTTTTGTCTTACCATTTAATTATTTATAAATATATATATTATATCATTTCATAACTATACGTTATTTAATAGGGCTATATATAAACAACACATAGAACTGCTGCAGGGTGGTATAGCTTCCAGTCTTCTAACAGATTTATATTTATATTATTATGAAAGAGACATTAAGAGTACTATTTTTAAATTACTGAGGTACATTGATGATATTATAGTCATATATTTAGATATAACCATAACAATAATCAAGACTCACTTGTCACCCATTACTTATCCTAATAATCTATCATTTACTGAAACTGAATTAAAATCTGGTGTAATTAATTTCTTAGATTTAAAAATTATTCTTAATCTTTATTTGCAACTAGAATTTGACTTGTATGATTTAACGTAACAATTTTCATCTTAGTGGAGTGGATGGCTTCTCCGCTTCAACAGATTTTAGTCCACTACCCATCGTTACTGTACACGACACTATTAATGTTAGACGGGACGGCTCGAGTGTAAAATCTGAAATACAGTAGAACCTCAATTATCCGAACCTCGATTAACCGAAACTCTCCGTTAACCGAAGTCTGTTTCTTCTTCACTTTTTTTTTTTCACTTTCTACTATCATCCAAAAATTTCTCTTAACAAACATGTATTTTTAAAGTTTTTTTTTTTTTTTTTTTTTTTCCCACATTCATTTTGTATGCAAGCCATCCTTTCCAAACTACGAGTGCTGATAAATATTTTAGATGATTATTGATGAATTCTCGATTATCCGAAAATTTCGATTATCCGAAGTGAGTTCGCTCCCAATTACTTCGGATAATCGAGGTTCTACTGTACTTCGAATACTGGCTCGACGCTCTGCGACAGTCGTCAGCAAAATTATACGGGTGATAGCAAAAATTCCTATATAAAAAAAGTACACTTACTACTGTTTTATAAAATAAATCCTTGCCGAATCGTGTTCTTAGACTGATTAAGTACATGATTCGACTAGGATTTATTTAACTAAACAGTATTAAGTGTACTTTTTTTATATAGAAATTTTTGCTAGCGCTTGCATAATTTTGCTGCCAACTGTAGCTTGTCAACAGTAATCATTTTTTTTTTTTTTGGTTAAAAAAAAAGAATGAAAAAAACAGATTTATATCAATTTATAAACGAATGTTTGTTTTTCTTTCTTATAAAGTACAATCTTAAAAAAATTATGTTTTTACAATTTAGAAAAAAGAACATATGCAATGGATGAATTTAATTTTTATGGAAAAAATTTTAAAGGGAACATCTCGCAGCAAATAAGTTTTTCTTTATACAGTTTGGATTCCCTCTCCAGTGGCAGTTCTGAGAACTTGGACCTCCTTCACAAGCAATCTGACCCTCAATAGTCCAGAATAAGACCCCTATATGAAAAGAGCTGGCGCAGTGTCCGCCATTTTCTAGCCCGTTTAGGAATGTGTTGGCGGTAGAAAAAGCTAGGTTACCTGATTAGCGTCGTTATCGCCTTTAAACTTCTATACAGATCAAGTGAGCTAGAACTTCTTATCACGAAACAAACAAGTTGGCAATTTTAAGAACATCGCCAACATTCTCAAAACTGCAACCCTTCACGTAATATTAAAGTTAATTTTAAAATATTTTAAAGTAATAACTTAAAAAAACAGTACATTCATATTAAATTTGTCAAACAACTCTGAAAATAAAAATGAAATAATTTTAAAATAAGGGAAATCTTACGCTACAAAGTTGTGCTCCTGCACCGGGTATCCACGAGTTACATCTGCAATTTATAATCCACTCTTTCCTTTTTCCTGGATTAGAAGGAAATATAAACAGGTGGTGCCCTTTTCTGGAGTTATTCGTGCTATTTATTGCCGAAAAACCACCAATAATAAATTGTCAACCGGTCTTGTGGGCTAGGAAATGGCGGATGCGTCAGCCTATCTATGTAGGAGTTCTAGTCGGGAAGACCGTCGAGGTCGAACTTGCACATTTCAAGTGTGATTATCGAACATGTATATTCTAGTATTCTGCTGGGTTTGAACTTATGATTAGTGTTTCGGCAGTTTGAAAGTGTAAGCAACCTAACCACCTCATTAAAATAAATAAATAAATAAATAAATAAACCTCCAGATTAAAAATAAAAAGTTTGGGACCATATTTTTTATGACTTCGAGATTCAGGATAATTTATTTCCCTTCAGTTTTTAAAGATGAGAGCAGGGAGGCAATTCTTCTACCTGTCGCCAATAGACAAGTGGAGCGATGGATTTGTTCGCCAGTTTCTTTAACGGCTGGTCATCCTCCTGAGACAAAAACCGAGGGGAAAAAAAATTGGGGAAAGATATGTTATATTTTGTGCTTTTTTCTGGACCAGTCAGTGTACCTCAAAGATTTTCATTTTATTGCTAGTTTTGATAAATTTTAAGCATTTATTAAAGCAAGAGTCTGCTCAACAATTAAAATTAAATAACGATAGTGCAAAAAATAAAATTATTGTTTTTTCTTTTCATCTGGCCCATTCTGGCAACTGGCCCACCCGGCGATCGCCGGGTAGCCGGGTGGGCCAGTCCGCCCCTGCTAGTGCTTAGCAAAACCACGTCAAAATAACGGCCGGGGAGGGGTCACGGGGATGGCATGATGTGTGATCGCGGTTAGTTATTGATTAGTTATTAATATAAAATCAAAAAAAAAAAAAAAAAATCCTTTACAATTGGTCAAAATTTCAAATTCAACACGCGTTGCCATTAGCATCGACTTTTCCAATCGCTTCGGGATCTCCTCTGCCTGCGGCAGCGGCCGCTTATCTTCCCCTCTAATTTTACAATTTGAAAAGTAAGTTCAATAGAATCCCGATACCCAAAACTTAGAAACCCGGTTTTTATGGCTCTTAAATCTATTTTAAATTTTAAAATATTTGTCACCATCTTCTACCCCCCCCCTCACCCCCACCCCCGCATAGGAATTTCAGCTTCGAAAATATTCAAATCGATTCCTCACATTAAAGAACCTTGTTACACGGACGGGTTTTTCCAGTTCTTATTGTACTTTAAAATTTTTAAATACATATTCCCTATATCCCTCTAAAAATTTTATAACTTCAAAAGTATACGCAATCAATTCCTCACTCCTAAAAACACAGAAACGCGATTTTTCAAGACCTTAGCTAAAATTAAAAACTTTTAATTTATCTGCCATCCCATTCTCCTATTCCTTTTACAGCTTCGAAAGTATGCTGCAAAAAAATTGAACCTCGTTGCACCCATTTAGATGAAAATTTTATGGTGAACCGTGGAATTTACGAAAAATTTGGGTTCAATTATGGAAAATATAACAAATTAAGCATAAAAAATAATGATTAGCCGTAAAATTTACAGCTAAATTTTGGCAGCGAGATTACAATTTTTTACAGTTTATGCGCAATCGATTCCTAACCCCAAATACCTATTAACACGTCTTTTGTAGACCCATAGCTCTATTTTAATTTTTTCTAAATAAATGTCCTTATTGCCCTCCTAATAATTTTATGGATTCGAAATTTAGCAATCTATTTCTCATTGTCTCAAAAATCCAGTAATACAGATTTTCAAACCAGAGTTCCAGTAAATATCTGCTCCCCCATTTCTATTTCTATTATTTTTATAGCTTTGAAATTGTGCAGAGTAGATTCTTTCCCTCAAAAAAAAAAAAAAAAAAGTCCTTAGTTTTATTTTAAAATTTTTAGTTTTTAGTCTTATTTCAAAATTTTATTCTTTATTTAAATAATAAATTTTAATTAAATTTAAAACACTGAATCTTTTCTTATATATATAGTGATATAGAATATCTTTCAATATATATAATATACTGGCATAAACGGAGATAAGTGGCGCTGTTATACTGAAATTATTTCTGTTAGCGTGAAAGCTATATCTCAGTTTCAATAGGATTTAAGTGTCTCAAATTTGACAGGCGAAATGGATATTATGAAAAATTGTAGACATACGATGAAATCGAAACAAAATTGTGCAAGTAACACGGATATTTTTGCAGGTTATCACTGATTATTTTAATTTTCTCACGGATTATTTTCATTTTTTAGTGTTTTACTAGAAATTTTACTTATGAAAATTTTAACTTAATTTTTTTCTGAATCACTCATACACACAGCATTAGACTTCAGAATTCTCTGAATGAGCTAGAGGTTAAATGGAATATTTTTATAATCATTTATAACAAAAATTTAAATTTCATATCAGGAAAAAAAATCGCATCGAATTTCCTACCTGCATTTGGTAGCAAGAATCGTTCTAAATTTATCATAACATTATAATTTTTCAAAAATTTCAAATCTACGTTAAAAATATAACTTCACGTTAATTTTAATTATTCAACGATACATAATTACTAGATTTAGTAAATATAGTTGTATATATACAGAAATTTATGGCGATAATTTAATCTCTCGTCTCAACTTTTTATAATATGGAAACAATAAGAATGTGTTCATGATTTCCCTATAGTTGATTTATTAAAAATATATTTACATTTCTTATGCAATCATATTAGTGGTCTGTGGGATATTAAATTAACAGTTTGGTTGTCCTTAAAATTGAAAAGGTTAGCGACCGCTGATTTAAAGCATGTATAAAATAGTATTATTATTATTATTTTAAACATCTTCATTTATTTCTCATAAGACGGGAGAAAATTGATTACCAGTAACATGTTAAACCAAGGATTTTGTTTTGATATTATTAGGTATAACTTAGATTCTCTTAATCAGTTTTCACTTTTGTTGCAGACTTTGGCGTTTTCCTACTGACAAAACATTGACTAAAATACTTATAATGCATTTAATAAAAACAGCATGAATCATAATTATTTTAAAACAATTTTATTTTAACATTTTCACACATAAAGTTTGAATGATGCTGTATATATTTTCTTTTACTGAAATCTTAAGGAAAATAACTGAATTAACAGCTATATTAATACCTATTGAAACCAGCTTACTTTTATAAACTGCTGTAGGTATTACTATTGGTTGTCTCTTCGTATTGGTGCTGTTGGTACTGAAAATAAATAATTAAAATTAAAAGTATAGTATTCGTCATTTCTAGAGAAATATTACGAAATAATCATTTATTCAAACAGATAATAAAATAAATACCTCATTTTAAGCATTTTTCTAACTTTAAGGTAATATATATATATATACATACAATTCATGGTAAGGAAATACTCTTGCGCAGAAATATTTAAAGGTATTGAAGATTTCTTATTGCCTCTCTAGTTTTTACGAAAATGCAAGTAAAACAAATCCTGAAATACACTTTGTTACATGAATAAATATTTTTTTTCTTTTTTTTTCTTTTTTTTTTTTTTTTTAACCTCACCAGAAAAAAAAAAAAATAATAATTTTTAATATAATTAATTTTTCAATGCATGTAGTGTATTTGTATAAAAAGAAAAAAAATTTCCAAAAAATTCTGTGATAAAACAGGCAAAATTAATTAAATGCACACGCTCTTTACATAAATATAACTTAAATAAAAAGGCGATTCATTACAAAATAATCGCTAGATAATTGAATCAATTTCATAATTGTTTCTTTTTTAATTTTAATAATAATTGTTTTATTTTACGGCTACGTAATTTCCCCGTTGTCCTTTTCTTCGTGCGTAGTCAACCATTAACAATGTATTAACAAAAGAATGAAAAAAAAAAAAAAAAAAAAAAAAAAAAAACTTATTTTTTCCGACATACCAAATTACAAACTTGTATCAGAACAAAAAAATATAGCGAATCGATTACTGGAAGATAATTAAAATTTGACCTTTAATTAATTTTCCTCAACTTATCTTTTCTGACTGCATCTGACATTAATTAGAGAATAATGCACATGTGTATTTGATATATTCCAGCAAAATCTCCAGAACGTTTTATAAATGATCCTTAATTGAATATTAAATATATAAAAAATTAATTAAAACATAAATTAAAAGTATTTTATTTTAAATAAAATATTATATAAATGTTGATATTGGAATTACAAGGATAATGATAAAGTGTAAGACATGCATAATAATGATTATATTTTATAGATAATAATACATATATAATACATAACTTGAAATACAAACAGGAAATAAAGCTCTAATTAAAATTCAAGTCCTTGTGTAATTGTTAATTGTACTCTCTTTTATTCTACGCATGACTTTTCATAACAGCTCCGTATTATAAATTTTTATAACTATATTCTGTTTATAAGAAAAAATATTAGAAATTTAAGAAAGCGCTACAATATATCTATCTATCTATCTATATATATATATATATTAAATATTATAAATTAAAATAAATAAGATTTATAATTGCTTTCTTTTATTTCAATTATTATGAGGAAAATAGTCTTTTTTATTTCCTTATATTTAATTTATGACATATTGCAGCAGGTCTATACTAAGTAGCTTTCTAATGATGTACTGTTTACATAAGTTATATGATTTTTCTTATATAATATTAAAAATTTTAAATAATTTTATAATCATTTCTTATATTCTTCTATATTCATAGAAAAATCTATACTGAATTCGAAAAATATTTAGACTTCTTTTTATTTGTGTATTTATTTTTGTTTTGGTGGATTTACATGTTTTGAGTTATCCTGAACACGACTTGACCATTATTATTATTATTATATTTACTTTTGTCTGTCTGGCTTTTTTCTTTTTTTTTAACAGCTGTACGTCACCAACTAATGCTCGGAATTTTATACAAAGTTATATTTAGTTGCACTTTGACGTGAAGCTGTAGCCTATTAATCTTTAGTGCATATTGCTCAACAGGAAGCCTTACTATGTTAGAATTTCTGCCATTTATGGGAAAGCTGGGAAAACTACATCTCAGTTTCTATAACGTATAACTACACAAAACTTAATATGTAAGAGGACCATTTAAGAAAACTATGCCTATTCAGTTTTGCTGCACATTAGACGAGAGGTCGTGTTACTATGCTGCAATTTTCCCATGTACGAAAAGGCTATAGAAAGGCTTCTATAGAGTAGAAATGCAACATACATATTTGATATCATACGGTTTTTATTTAGAAGAATTTTGAATTAATTTGGATGTATATTGCTTGACAGTTAGCGCTGCTATTACTCTCTATTTCTATTTTCCGTATTATATCTCAAAATCTTATTGCATCAAACATTCTGCGAAATTGTATTGAATAATTTTTTGTACATACATAAATACATTGGTTTCTGATATAGTGCCACCACGTTTCCCGCGCCTACCATTGAGGACGATTCTAATGGCTTGCCAAACTCACCGACAGGTTGGGAATTGTAAATCATTCAATTATTTAGTATTCCCTTATCGTTTATTTTTTCGCAACCATAACGGTTATCATCCCTATTTTAACGCTGGACTCATTGAGTCAGCACATGCGCAGAGTTTCCCATGATCGCAAAGAACATGGTTGAAAAATATGTAGAATGATATAGAAGAAAATTTTTGTAGTGGCCACAATATTCTAATTTTGTTGAAATATTATAAACAAAAATAAATAAATTTTAGATGAGATTTACAATTATTATTTTTTATTTTTTTAAATTATAATTTTATATATTATAAGGGAAAATAATATAAATTTAAGATATTTAATCCACTGTTCTATTCATTAATAAATAAAAATGGGGGAAAATATATTGTTAAAGATTTTTAATAAGGCTAATAAATCTATTCTTAACCCCCCCCCCCCTCATTTAGTTCTTATTAATAAACACAAGACTTATTTTCATTCGTGCTTTATTTGCGGTAAGATATAGTATTTCAAAAATAAAATATTTGGTAATTACATTAAGTCTGTTTGATCTATAAATCAGCATCTTCAACGACTCATTTGAATTATCCATTGTTAAGCAGTTAATTCTTATTTCACCTATATTGCATATATGTTACGGTCAATGTGATTAATCGGTAATTATTAATAATAACCAAAAAAGACGATTAATTTAAGAGAATTTATCACATTGACCGGTTATTATTAATAATTACCAATGAAGTTTGGTTAAAGTAAATAATTTTTGAGAATTTATCACATTGATCGGTTATTTTTAATAAATACCAATGAAGTTTGGTTAAAGTAAATAATTTTTGAGAATTTATCAGATTGGAAGGTTATTATTAATAATTTACAAATAATTTTGTTCAATGCAATGATTATCTACGTGTTTAGCTAGAGATTTCCATTACGCAAGAGTAAAATTTCTTTTTTTTTTTTTTTTTTTTCCGCAAATTATTTCTTGTCCGTCAGCAACAATTAGGGGAGACTGGGGTACAATGGATCATGGAGTGCAATGGACCAATCCCTATAATTGTAATTATTTATTTATTTTTCTGGCTCGTATTTTGGTACATAGATCGCAGCACTGCAGTTCTGAAATTTAGCGAGCAACTTCATGCCTAACTAATAATTTAGCCATTTTATTTCTGAAATTTAGTTTACGATAGCCAAAAGTAAATATTTTGAGTTAAACATTTTTTCTTTTCATCATTCAAGAATTATGATCTGGAAGAGGCTATTTAGCACAATAAAGAGCAAAGGTCACTTATTATATTTAATATCATAAAAATATTTTTTAAATGGATTTTTTTTTTTTTTTTTTTTTTTTTTTTTTTTTGAAACATTTGCTGTCAGAGGTCCACACGGGGTACAATGGACAACTTAGAGCCTGAGTACAATGGACCATGGTCCATTTGCCCCAGTTCTCTGTTATAATAAACTGATTTACGAAATCTATATTTTTGAAGTGTTAGCTATAAATTATACTTAAAAATTTCTTAGTTAACCTTAATTAGATCTATTATGTCTTCAAAGATGAATAAGAAAGCAATTTACTTTGAGGTTTCTTCTTATTTATTTTTAATAACCATTCAGATACTTTTGTATTGTTATATTTTTACAAATATCATACAGCTATAACAAACTGAATTAAATAATGCAATTAAAAAATAATAATACAAATAAATTTGACGAAAAGGACAGTTTTACATTTTGTTCGTTTAATCACAGAAATAAAAGATAATGAATCTGTTTTTGTGAGATTCATGCAACGAAAACCTAATCAAGATCTCTACATTTTTTCCTGAGAGTGTTGATATATTTGTAGTAAATGTTCAAGCTATTGTAATGATGAATCTTCCAGACCCTAGAACTTCACAAGAAAATAGCAGATTTTCAGTGACACAAAAATCGTTTGGTGCATCTTTTTTCTAATTTTAATGTTCATTAATTTACATTATTTATATGAATCGAAGACATAAACAAACAAATATAATATATATTATACATTTTATACTATTAATAATCTGGTGTGTCACTCACACGACTTTCTCTTACCCTGAAATTAAATACTATAAATACAGGTTGGAAATTAAGAGGTAACATAAAGAGTACTGTTATGTAAACCTATGTTAAAATAATTCAAATTAGGCTTCGGAAGTGTTTTATATGATAATTAGTTCTGTGTGAGGGGGACGGTAGCCCCCCTCAACTCCCCGTTTCATTAATGCACCTACATTTATATAGAATTTAATTCTGTTATTAAAATTAAAAGTTTACTTAAAATTATACAGACAATTTCCACACGCAACATTCCTTGAAACTTATCAATCTTGATCAAACTTTTCCAGCAACAAACTTATATTAACTTCAAAATGCAACATTTGAATCTCCTAAAATTATTTTTTTTAAGTCACTACAAGACACACAGACAAAGATCAAACGTTAAAAAACTTGACTACGGTAATCAGGAAGCCTCAAAACGTGTAAATATATAAAGAACAAGCGATGAATATTTAGCTTAAAACATACATTATTTACCATATCTCTATGAGGAATTTATTTCAATTCCCTAACAGCTTTCCTGGAAATGGTAAAATATTATTTGTAAAGCACATCCACTAACAACAAATAACTAGTGTGTTGTGGCCACCACACGACTTTCTTCTACATTTTCCTATACAAATTCACTCAGTAAAAATAATTTATTATAATTATTTTTTAAAAAAATTATCTTCCATGATAATGCAGACGATTTCCATATTAGAGAAGAAGTATAACACTAAATATAAAAAAAAAAAAGTTGAATTTATTCTCAATACTACATTTATATTAAAAAAAAAAAAAAAATTGTTAAATATGAAAAAGATCGATAACTTTATTTTTAGTTATCGCAGATCTATGGTTCAACCATTCGTTTTAAAGGTATTGGCGAGCTCTTTTGAAAGATACCCATCATGAAAATTTACTCCCCTCGAGGGGGGGACATCCCCCCCCCCCCCCCACAGGCGGGAAGGCGAGGCTCCTACATACACATTTTTTTTTACCAGTTGACTATCTCTATTACAAAAAATATATATTCCTTTCCTTTAGTTTAGTGTAGTCTATAGATGTTAAACTCTACTTACCTGCAATTTCCCCCATGGACGTAATGTATTTGAATACTTTTGAGTGTCCCTGTACACGAACCATTTGCTTCATCTCAACGAAAAGCTTAGTGTAGCATCCTTATATGATACACATTTAGAATACCGAGTTTCGAATTTCTGCTACCATTTATTCTTGAGATATGCTGATAACAGACACACAGACAGACAGACACACACACAGAGACCATTCGCTAAAAACATAATTTTCGTATTCAAGGGACCTCAGAACATGTAAATATAACAAAAACACACTTTCGGAAACTTGACCCTAAAACAATACTTTCTCTACCTTATGGGTAAGAGAAAGTAAAAATCGCACTACATTAGTATACTTTTAAAATTTGACCTGTTTTACCATTGTACCGCGTATCATGGGCTTTTAACTGAGTGCAACATAAAACGCAATATATGAGTAACATATTTTCAATAGCGAGAAATCATTACTTTGTGAGTAAACACTTAAAATTTCCAAAATTGGTCCATTGTATCCCGGTCTTCCCTACACGATATCAGTTTAATATTTATTAACACGCTTTTATTAGCTTCACCTGTATGTATGTATGTTTGTATGTATGTTTGTATGTTTGTAAACGCTCTGGGAGCAAACAAAATATCTATATTGTAAAAAAAGTCTTTCTCTGAGTGAACGTCGTGGCGTTGATTTATAGCTCCGCGCTACGAGCTTAAAGGTCTAGCGTTTGATCCCAGTCAGGGGAGATTTTTTAAAAATGGTTTTTGTTTAATTCTAAATTATTTTAATTAAAGATTTAAATGTATGTAAATATTACGGTGTGTCACTCACACGATTTTCTCTTACCCTGCATTTTAATACTAAGATATTTTGTGCTTTTTAGTTCACATTTCTATAAAAGCGTGTTCTTTAATTTTTTAAAACTATAATATTATTTATTTTAGATGCTGACGATGACAAATATTTTGTATTCGATTATTATTATTATATTTTTTTTTAATTGCATGTAGTTGAAAATCTGATGCTGGTTTCGTTGTTAAATTTAAGAATTTTATGTGACAAATTCGAAAAAAATCTTAAGAGTCCCTTTTGAGACACCGACTTTCACTTCCACTCTCATTTTCACCAAAATTTGGCAAATTCATCTGTTTACCGGAAGCATAGAATTACAAAGGAAAGTTATATAAAAGGGAGTTCATATGACGAGTTTCGAGAATATTCGTAGAAACCTTTTAAATAAACGCATTTGCGAGCCTTAAAATGAACCTACTTATACAAGACGCCTATAAATTTCTCGAAATAACTAACTAATCTATAAGAAAGGACATATAAAAGGGTATGTGGCAACTTTGAAGTCGTTAGAGTCGTGTTTGTGGTACAGTTTACGGCCCTTCGTAAAGTTTCCGATTTTCACTAAAAATCGGAAAAATCACCCGTACACTAGACCTGTCTTAATTATGAAGCCCCGTTGTCTTATTTTTAATCATTTTGGATGTATGGTAAAAATTAGACTCCCCATTCACATACATATATCCACACACACATGCACACTGACCAATTGCCAAAAACACTTTTTTGGACTCAACAAACCATAAAACATTTAAGTAAACTGAAAACTCGATATCGAAATTTTTGACCGGATACAATACTTCAGTTACCTAGATAGTCGTTAATGGAAGTATTTAATTAACCGAAGCAATTATCTAATTCATGAATTTTTTAAACTGTACTAATGTCTAAAACGACAGATTAATTATCACAGTAGATAGATACATAAAAATTAAGTTAGAGTTGAAGTTTCAATGAGGTAAGACTAACTAATCACATTCTTTCTTGGTAATTATTAATAATAGGTTAATGTGATTAATGTCCATTAATTAATCACATTCACCAAAAAAGGCGATAATTATTAATAATCCCCTCTCCGGATTCATTACTTTAACCGTAACATTTATATATATATAAGATTAACTCGTTTAAGTAGATAGTGAATGAAAATTTCTGTTCTAGATTTGAGAAAACGTGCATATATATGCATTGAAATACAACAATATTAAATGTATTAAACTTTCTCATTAAAAAAAAAAAATGTAAATGCTGTAAAATTTTTAAATATATATTCTAAACATTTTTGGATTTTGCCTTTAAAATTTATTGATCAGTTTTTTTTTTTTTTTTTCCCAATATTTTTTTTGGTTTTAATGGTAAAATATATTGCAAATTTTTAGCATTCAGACAAAATAGCACATACGAAATTAACTGACCAATAAATCCACACCGTAACACTCAAATATGTTTAGAATGTATTTTTAGACTATAGTAATGTAAAATTGAGAGAAAAAAATAAATAAAAAATTACTTACCAAGGAACATTTATTTATTTATTTTATTTTATTTTTTAAATATATAATTTTGATTTTGATTTTTTTTTTTTAATTTACATCGTTTTTGCAAAATAATAATGTATATATTTAATATTGCTTTATTTCAATGCGTATTTACACAAATTTCCATAACTCTAAGACAGTACCTTTGTAAGAAAATTATAACATCAAGAATTTCCTCAATAATGTGACGTCTTCTTTATATTGGGTGTTACCGCGCACTCAACCTAACCCCTAACTGAATATCTATTTCCTATACTACTTTTCTTAGTAGTATTAATGTGACGTATAACATTTTCGAAAATTCACGTCTACGAGCTGCCAAGCATAAGACATTAACATCGGAATACTATACGTTGTGGCTAAATGACGTGATAAATAGCCAATAAAGAAATTAAAGGGGGAAAATTATTTAAAATTTGCATTATTATTATTATTATTATTATTATTATCAAAGTAATGGATTTCGAGTCATGAACGTAATTTAAATTTAATTATTTATGAAAATTAACTTTCGTGAAAAACCATCCTAAGTTTATTTGTCGAAACCTAAATACCACAAATTTAGTCTTTTTTATTTATTATTATTATTATTTTTTTCTTTACAGTAAAGCGCACTAATTTTTGTTATTCGATTTGAATTCATTACAATTTATATCATATTTAATATTATCAACATTATTAACATGTTGAGCGTTACGCGAATTCTCAAGGAAATCCCCGTCAGGCCACGCGCGCTGCTTAGAAGCGCGTTATGTTTATCTTGTTTTAAAAACATCCATTAAAATGCCTTAATGATATAATCCTGTAATAAATAAAAATTTAGTAAATTTTAAATGAATTGTCAGTAATTACTTAAAATAATGTAATTCTTGTTTAGTTTTTTTTTATTATATTATACTAGCTGGCTTTGACAGCTTCGCTGGACTCTATAATTAAATGAGTTGTAAAAATCACATATCAGTATTAATAACCTAAGTTTAAGTTCCCGCTGTGTTCTTTACATGTTTTTACCTCTCGCAACGTGAGGAGTCCGGGTTTCCACTGGAGCTTACCTGCTTCTTATCTCCTCTCCCCCAGCGGGTATGTCCGAAATTTTGCGAAATCCCCCCCCCCCAAAGCACATAATGCGTACACTTAATAAATATCCACACACCAAAATTCGAAATTCTAAGATATTTTAAGGCGAATTCTAGCAGGAAAACGTGTTTTTTCACGTGTTTATAGCCCTCCGACTCCAAGGGAGTTTAGGGGGGGATTTCGTAAAATCCCGTTACAATAAGTGCCGGATACATATAAACAATTTAGACATCAAATTTCGTGACAGCAAAAGATGGATCTCGAATTTGCAACTTCCTACACCCCCCCCCCAAAAAAAAATAAATAAATAAATAAATAAATAAATAAATAAAATAAAATAAAATAAAATAAAATAAATAAATGAATAAAATAAAATAAAATAAAATAAAATAAATAAATAAATAAAATTAAATAAAATTAAATAAATAAAATAATAAAATAATAAAAAATTAAATTCACAATAACAAAAACGAAAATGTGCTTTGAGAAATATCCTAAAGAAGTCACATAGCTGTTTTCAATATTTTTGTAACATTTTTAGTAGAGCTCTACTCAAAAATCCCGAATTTCTGAGATTTCCCCCCGAAAAACGATTTTTCCCCCTCTCTCTTTTAAGAATCAAGAATTCCAAAAACGTACATAATGATTTATTTATACTCAAGTCTAGTCTCATCTTGCGCAATTTCTTCACCGTGAAGTAAGTTGGGGCCGAGTTATGCTTACTATAATTTTTTACCTCCTACCTCCCTCCCCAGGGGGAATTCGATAAATCCCGTTACTTTAGGTTTGAGATACATATAAACAATTCAAGCACCAAACTTCGTGACCGCAGCTCTCATAAATTTTCCAGGACAAATTTAGTGCTTAAAAGTAGCAAGTTCGAGACCCCCTTTTAGCGCTATATCTGTCTTGGGCAATCTGTCTCGAAATTGCCCTTCGTAACACATACTCCCCTCTCCTCCATCAAAAAAAAAAAAAAATAAGTTGCAGATCACAAAAAATCAAAAATGTGTTTTGGAAATATCCTAAAGAAAACGCATGGCTGTTTTCAACATCTTTGTTCCATTTTTGGTAGAGTTCTACACAAAATCCGGAATTTGCAAAATTTCCCACCAAAAAGTCATTTACCCCTCCCTTTCTTTAAAAATCAAAACACTCTAAATCGCAGATAATGTTTTATTTGTACTCATGTGTAGTCTCCTCACGTGCAATTTCTTCACTGTGAAGTAATTTGGAGCCATGTTATACTTACACTGATGATTTTGCCTTCTGTCTCTCCAAGGGGGGGGGGTGGACGGAGGTAATTTTTATAAATCCCGTTACTCTAGATTTTGGATGCATATAAATTATCCAAGCACCAAAATTCCTGAACGCAGTTCCCGTAGATTTCTCAGGACAAATTTAGCGCTAAAAGGTGTGTCTCGATTTTGCCCCCTCGTAACCCCCCCCCCCCCCCCAAAAAAAAAAAAAAAAATATATATATATATATATATGGCTGAATATCACATAAGTGTGCATTTTGGATTTTTTTAAACTTTTTTTTCAAACTTTGTATTTTAATTTAAATTTTTTTTAAATAAGTCCGTAAGTACATCTTAAATAAATTCTGAGTTTGACAGAGATCGATCATAATTTTTTAAAATTTTATTGAAATTTTTCAATAAAAATTTATAATTTTAATTATCTTATAAAATCAAAATTACCATTTAATTTTTTTTAAATTTTTTTTTTTTTTTTTTTTTTTTTTTTTGTGGTTTAGATTCATTAAAAAATACAAGACTTAGGCTTTTCTAAAACGTTCTTCCCATTTTAAAAATTAAAATAAAATAAAAAACCCCAAAATTTTTAAATTAAAAAAAAAAAAAAAATAAATAAATAAATTTAAATTTAATTTTTTATAAACATAAATTATATCAATGGGAAATATCATAGACTGCATACCTCTTGACTATAAACTGGAAATAATTAGTTTACTTGCATTAAATTTTAATTATAGCATTTAAAGATGTCAAAAAATGATGTCACTGAAATGACTGGTTTGTCACTGAAATGACAATGTTTGTCATTGAAACGACTGTTTGTCACTGAAATGACAATATTTGTCAAAATGACTATTTTTCACTGAAATAACATTGTTTGTCAATGAAATAGGACCATATAATATTAAAAATGGAACATATTAGAACAATAGAGAAAAGATTGTGAAGGGAAAAAATAGAGCAATAATGAGAATATCAAGCAATTTTATTGTATTAAAATCCTTGTAGTTACAAGTTTAACGATTAACTGAATTAAATTCAGAAAAAGCATTTTGAACATTATTAAAATCTTCATCCTGAAGTTTAAAATATCTATTTGAAGCAGGTTCAGGAGAATTCCTAATTTTGCACAGAATATGTGGCACTTGAATTTCATGGACATCCTCTTTCTCAGGCCATGCAAACTTATTTTTTCTGCATCCTGCCATAAATGACACAAGTAAAATATTTTGAGTAACATTCTCAATAACACCTTAAAGGGAAAAAAAAAAAAAAAATTAAAAGTTTGCTTTTTTAATTGTATCTTAATATTAAAGTCGTATGTAATTTTTTTATATTTACATGGATACCGGAAAGTACTTTAAATATTTAAATATAAAGCTTATCCTACACCAACAAATCTTTTAACTAAAAATAAAAAAAATATTTAAATCCAGGGCTTACAAAATAGTAAATCTACAACAAATGTCATTTTCGTGACGTCACAAAAATGACCGTCACGAAAATGACAAATCGTCAATAATTCCTTCTGTACTGAAAAACATGCTTTCACTAAGCCGACATCGTCACATTTTCTTCTTCTGGTCGTCATTCTATATTAAAATAAAACTTTGTTCTAAATTTTATAATAATATTTTTTTATTTTTTATTCATCTCGAAAATGACAAGCAATAAAAATACGCACAGCATGTAAACAATAAAAATAATGTTAACTCTTACCTGTTTTTAATTTTCTTGAGATTTATTTTCCCCACATATCGTCAATGTTGATTTCTGATCTTAAACTTTAAAAAAAGTGAATGGTGGCACCATCCCTTGATGATATATGAAGTTATTTTCACGTGTCACGAAAATGACGTCAAGACTTGCATACAAGCATTTTAATTACTCATGCATGAAAATTAACGTAATTAAAAAGAAAAAAAAATTTCCTTTGAAAACAAATAGTTTTTTTTACAAGAATTAACAATTATTATAATTATCATTTTATTTTTCTTAGTAAAAAACATACTTTGTATGTAAACATTTGGTCTTGGAGACAGTCACGAAAATGATGATTTTAAGGTTTAAAATTTTCTAAAAAATACTGAAATTGCTATAAACTCACATTTTATGATTGAATGCTTTTTTATAAAGGTACTTCTAAAGAATAATAATAAAATTTTACAATTTATTTGCTTAAAATTAATAATAAAGACCTGAAACACTAAAATGCACATTTATGTGATATTCAGCCATATATATATATATATATATATATATCGCAAATCACAAAAAATCAAAAATATGTTTTTGGAAATATCCTAAGGAAGTCGCATAGCTTTTTTTTTCCACATTTTTGTTCCATTTTTGGTAGAGTTCTGCTCAAAAATCCATAATTTGTGAATTTCCCGCCAAAAAATCGATTTTCCCCTTTCTACCCTTAAAAACCGAAAATTACTAAATCGCAGATAATTGTTTAGTTTTATTTATGTCTAGTCTCCTCATGTGTAATTTCTTTACTGTGAAGTAATTAGGAGCCAAGTTATGCTTACAAACGTGTTTTTTAATTTTGCTCCCCCCCCCCAGGAAGGAAACGCGGGGGGGGGGGATTTCGAAAAAGTTGATAGATATAATTTTAAGTTGGGTAAGAACCAAAATTGTCCCGTTGAATTCCGTTCAGCGGTTCTCACGTGATACACAGACAAAAATAGCGTTACAGACACACACTCACGACGACACACACACAAACAGACAAAATTTTCTAAAGTCCTTTTTGACTTCCATGGTGTGTGAAACGTGAAGATATCCCAAATTTTTTTTATTCTGACAAATTTACAGACAAAAGCCTGATTTTATTAATATAGATAATATTAAATTGAAACCCTATTTACAATTACCTTATGTATGTAATTATATTTTCAATTTATAATTTGTTACAAATATCTTGTTTATGAGTTGTCCGAGAGAAGAAAATCTCAAATGCCTTAATCCTCCCATAGACAATCTTAACACAGTGTGTATTCATCGCCAAATACGTCAATTAGCATGGCAGCGTTGCTTAATTTACATTTTAATTTTTTAAAGTCTATTATTTTCCCTTTTGTTTTTTTCTTCGGATTAGCAACCCTGATCTTATACTAAAACTGTACCTTTTCTTCAATATTCAACTGCATCGGCAATCTATTAGAGTTTTCTGCATTGAAATTTTTTCAAATGATAAATACATGGCGATATTTGAATTCGGTATCGATATCAGGTGGCGGATATATATAAAGAAAGAGAACCGTTGTCTATAACATAAATATAACGATTCCCCCCCCCCCATTCAAAGCGTTTTACTGACAAAATCTTTATGGCGCATGCGCAGACGTTTTTTACCCACAATTCAAAAACTAATCAAAATTTTGAAAATTTCTATAGATATAATTTTAAGTTGGGTGAAGACTTAAATTCCTGTCAAGTACCGTTGAATTCCTTCCAGCCGTTCTCGAGTGATACCCGGACAAAATAGCGACATACAGACACGATGACACACACACACAGGCAAAAATTTCTGAAATCATATTTGGCTTTCATGGTGTGTGAAACGTGAAGATATCACAAAATATTTTGATTCTGACAAATTTACAGACAAAAGTCTGATTTTATTAATATAGATTTTACACCGTCAGCCACCGATGGTTGACCCGGCTTTATGTCACATTTTACAGTGTCAGTCACCGGTGGTTGACGTGGCCTAAAAGGAAAGTTCAGTGTCAGCCACCGATGACTGATATGGCATTCAACATGTTAAAATATTTATTATTTATTATCATTTTAATTATTTTCTTTTGCGTTTTCCTCTATTTTAAGCAAATATTTTGATCATAATTTGGTTTCTTTCAATCCAAGAACAATGATATATATATATAGTGAAGAGTTTAAGAACGTAAAAAATTTAGCAATTAATAAGTACATGATTAATACCAAAAACACTCAAATAAAAGTTTTAATTCCAAATATTAATTTTGAATTTTAATAATTCAGTTTTCAAGAATATAATTGGCATAACGTACATTCAGTTAGCAAAGACAAATAGTATAAGAGTATTAAAAATTAAATAATAAAAGTAATTATTAATTGGATAAAAAATTAAAATTATGCACAAATCTTTAAGCGTATTTGCAGCTATAAACAAAGTTCATGTAATTTTTAAATTAA
The DNA here is from genome assembly GCA_963930645.1 of Salticus scenicus. Classification (NCBI taxonomy): domain Eukaryota; kingdom Metazoa; phylum Arthropoda; class Arachnida; order Araneae; family Salticidae; genus Salticus; species Salticus scenicus. Next base: position 229,482,431 of record OZ005652.1, on the reverse strand, counting down.
AGGTAATGCCAAAATAGGCCAAAATATGTATATATGTAATATTTTAGCAATGACATCAGTCTCATACGTTAGTTTCCAGAAACTTAAGCTTTTATTATTAAGAAGATTATTAAAGTTTAAGGTGGAAGATCTGTAGTTGAAATTTTCAAAGTAATTTAAATAAATTGTTTAAACTACAAAATTGTTTTATAAACTGTTTTATTTAAAATACATTTCTGTTTAAGAAACATTTAAGGCTGATATTAAATAAAATAAAAAAAAAAAAAAAAAAAAGTATTTCAAAGTACTTACAGAATTACTGCCTACAACACTCTTTCCTATTCTTTCGACTGTTTTTGAGTAGCCCTGTATATATCATCTATAAATTAAATATGCACCAAAATGAATACTTAAATTTAGCCCAGTAAAAAAGAAATAAACAAACAAATAAATAAAATCATAACACAACTTTAAATGCACTTCCAACAATTTCATGATAGCCTTAATATATCCGAATTATTTTGTGTGATTCTTTAAACGAACAGTGAATAACTTTCATGTCAAATCCTAAACGAATCAAGCTTTTATGCAGATAAAAAATAAGATAATTTCATTTTGTTTAATGCAGTCTGGAGGTGTTTAACTGAACCTATTTGGAATTTTAAAAGACGTAATGTGCCCGAATATTTTTATATGTCTCTGCACACGATCTATGTATCTCGTCTCAACAAAATATTTTAAAGTATCTTCATATGATACAGATTTAAGAAACCGTGTGTAAACGTTTGGCTAATATTTGCTCTTCAGATGTGCTGATAACAGACACACAGACATAAAATCACACAGACCATCCTCTAAAAACCAGATTTTCGGATTCAGAAACCTCAAAATATGTGCAACTGCTATATATAAAAACTCAGTTTGGGAAAATTCGACCCCTGAACAGTATGTTACTTAACACAGATAAGTAAGAAAAAGTAAAAAATGTGTATCGCCTGCAGTCTCATTAACAATATTGAAATTTGAAAAGACAAATTTATGCTGAATTTTGTGATATTCAACTATTTTCGGAAATTCTATTGTCTATATTTAACTTTATTTTTTAAACTTAAGCATTAAGTGTAATTTTGAGTAAAATCCATTCAATTGTTCTATTGTGTTAAAGTAATTATGATAATACGCTCAGATGCACATGGGTAATCGAGAGAAGAATGTTGTGAAACGTCAAACAAATTTTTGAACAAAATAGATCATTTTGATTACAGGTAAGTTCTTGTATGTTTCAACATTGAAAAAAAAAAAAAAAAAAAAAAAAAAAAAGAGGTGCCATTCATAAAGATTTCTATGCACGGAAAAGTTTTACATTATATTTAGTACAATTTCAAAATCTTCTTTACAGAATAAAAAGGAAGTTATTATAACAGAATGTGGAGGAAATTCTTTTATATCTGCATGTTTATTTATTTATTTATTTTTATTATTATTATTTATCTGCTTGAAAATCTTTCTACATGTATAATTAACAAAAGAAAGAAAGAAAAAAAGAAATGAAAAAAATTCTTCAAGCGTGCTTAAAGAAATATATCTGATTAGTTTTGTAGTATCTTGAAATATACAAGAAATATTATACTCGTATATTGCTACTGATAATATATATATACTATATATAACAATATTTCCAAATAATTTGAGTTGCCCTGTAAACGAATGATGAATGATTTCCATACCACAATCTACACAAAACATGCTTTTATACGTATTTAAAAAAAAAAAAAAAAAAAAAAAAAAAAAATGGGTGTCATTAAATGTCAAACCAACAAAAAAATGTTGCATTTTTAACCCGACCCCTCAGATTTTAATGAAATTGGGCTCATTTATCTGCTCTCTAGAGAAATGAATGTAAACCAATTAACAAGTCCCTAATTCTTTTAGTTTTTGATATACAGGGCTGCAAAACTGGGTAAAAAATGGAAATTTTCAAAATTCTTCTACTACAAATGTACCAATTATTTGTTACCTAATTAACTTAGAGATATAAAATTGGTATCATTACAAATATTATAATACAGGCTTTCAAATGATATGTCACATGCATATATTTTAAAAAAAATTCATTTGAAGGTCAAACATTTTGACCTTTGACCTTCAATACATCGAAAAGTTCATATTTAATTTTTCTTTAAAAGTTATATGTTATTTTTACGCTTATTATACTAACATGACGTAAGTTTTACAAAAAATATTCTGCAAATATAATAAAAGGCACAATGTAAGGGAAACTTCATTGCAACTTTCAATTGCTCACATTCAGTATTTGTACATTATCTATCAAAGATTAGTGATAATTGGGATCTAGGTACTGTTTAGTTCCCCGGAAAAGAAAAAGAAAATAACGACCTTATACTAAGTAATATTTGGCAGGATTTTATTAATTCTATTAATGCATTGTTTTTATTATTATTATTATTAATATGCATCAATAAAAGTTAATTCAGTGAAGACACAGTGAAATGTTAGTGAAATGTTATTAAATTCAGTGAAATGTTAATATTGTGTTATTTAAAGGAGGCTTTTAAACAATTCAAGGATGAGTATCAAGATATTAAAATTGGATTTCTTACATTTGCAGAACTAAAACCAAAAATTGCATTTTGGTTGTCGAGAAGTGAAACACATTTTATCTGTGTCATATATATGAAAATCAGCATTTATCATGCTGCTTTGTTCAATTTGTAGGAACTGAGTGAAAAAGAAACGAAACAAAATTCATACAATAACAGCATAAATTTTATTGGTTTGAAATCCCCATAACTGCCACTGGAAAAACTTTCACTTTGTCTCCTGAAGAAATGAAATGTTCAGCGCCCAAGCGGCTTTTAAATTAACAGTAGAGATTTTTCACCACTGCAAACTGCACCAAATCTTCGTAAATATATTTGTACAAAAGCGGGTGTTTTTTTTTTTTTTTTTTTTTTTTAACAGAATGAGAAAAGGGGTGATTTTTTAAATTATTATTTAATCATTTTAAATTCAGATTTTAATATGATTGTAAGTATTGTAAGTTATTTATATTTTCAATCTATTAAACACTAGAGGTTAAAGGCCCCCTTCCCCCTGCATACACATACACACCAATACTAGCTGATTTCTACTGTTTAAGCCATAAAGTGGTTCCACTTAGCAGCACATTTAAAAGGAATGCTCAACCAGCGGATTAACATTCCAAAATTTCAAGCTTTCATCATTCAATTTTTTCATCTTTCTTTCTTTCTTTCTTTCTTTTTTCTTAATGTCACGTAATTATTAATTACAAAAACGTTTTAATTAACTATTTTCCTTTTACAGAATTTCTATAAATGCTAATTTGGCCCACCCAAATGAAATCATAAAATATTTTATATACTATTTCAGTACGAAAATACTGATGCAGAGTTGTATTTTAATTTATAACTCAGCATCCCATAGCCGTCCCATGTTGAAAATCACAATAATTAAAGACAATAAACGTAAGAATAACATATATTTTTTAAAGGAAAATAAAATATGTACTTTTTGAGATATTGAAGGTCAAAGGTATAGAAGTCTGACCTTAAAATGAAAAGAATTAAAAGTATATACATGTGATATACCATTTGAAAGCCTGTATTATAAGCTTTCTAATGATACCAATTTTACATCTCTAAATTATTTAGTGACTAAAATATAGGTACATTTGTAGTAGTAGAATTTAGAAAATTTGGATTTTTTTACCCATATTTGTAGTACCATATATAAAAAACTAAAATAGATAGGGACTTGTTAATTCGTACACATTCATTTCTCTATAGAAATATAAATGAGCGCAATTGCATAAAATTCCGAGAGGGGAGGGGGGGGTGCAGGTTTTTAGCTGTGTTAATTTGACATGCAATGGCCCATGGTTGTTCCATTTCGTTTAGGGCAGCCTATAAGTGTTACATTGTACTTACCAGAAATTTCTCCCGTAGGCGTAATGTATTTGAATTACTTTGAATGTCCTTAAACACGAACCATTTGCTTGATCTCAACGAAATTTTAGTGTAGCATCCTTGTTATTTTTATACGATTTGGCCCCACCAGTTGCCGAGAGGTTCTGCTCTCGAAGCTGGGACGGGAAATGCCGTGTTCGATTCCAGGTCGCTCTTGTCGATCTAGCTCTTCGGACTTTTCTGTGTTTTTTTCCAAAATTCAAATAAATATGGGCTAGAACTCTTAAAAAAATATCTCGGAGGGTAACCCCCCCCCCCCCAGACCCACTGTCCCTTAGTGTAGACAGTTCGCCTTAATCCGAACACTAACACATTTTAATAAATACAAAACTTTGAACAAACACCATAAAATGCAGAGTTTTGTACATAACTTTTGTATTCAAAGTTTTGTACTCGCTACTTTTAAACGCCATTCTATGGTGCTTTTTTTACTTTCTCTTACCCATAAGGTAGAGAAAGTATTGTTTTTGGGTCAAATTTTTGAAAGCGTGATTTTGTTATATTTACACGTTTTTAGGTCTCCTGAATGCGAAAATCATGTTTTTAGCGGTTGGTCTGTGTGTGTCTGTCTGTTATCAGCATATCTCAAGAACAAATAGTAGCAGACATTCCAAACTTGGTATTCTAAATGTGTATCATAAAGGGATGCTACAGTAAGCTTTTCGTTAAGATCAAGCAAATGGTTCGTGCACAGGGACAATCAAGAGAATTCTAATACATTACGTCTATGGGGGAAATTGCAGGTAAGTAGAGTTTAACGTCTATAGACTGCACTAAACCAAATGAAACGAATATATATTTTTTGTAATAGAGATAGTCAACTGGGAAAAGAAAAATTGTGTATGTAGGAGCCTCGCCACCCTCCCTGGGGGGGGAAGTCCCCCCTCGAGGGGAGTAAATTTTCATGATGGGTATCTTTCAAAAGAGCTCGCCAATACCTTTAAAACGAATGGTTGAACCATCGATCTGCGATAATTTAAAACAAAGTTATCGATTTTTTTTTACTTTTAACGAAAAAAAGCTCAGAATTTTTTTTTTCTTTTATATATTGAGAATAAAATAGACTTTTTTGGATATATGGTGTTATACTACATCTCTAATATGGAAATCGTCTGCATTATCATAAAAGATAAATTTTTTAAATAATAATTTTAATAAATTATTTTTTAAAAACAGAATTATTTTTTTAATAACCGAATTAAATTCTATATAAATGTAGGTGCATTAATGAAACGGGGGGGTTGAGGGGGGCGGCAGCCCCCCTCACACAGAACTAATTATCATATAAAACTCTCCCGAAGCCTAATTTGAATTGTTTAACATATGTTTACATAACATCGTTATCTTACCTCTTACCCTCCAACCTGTATTTATAGTATTAAATTTCAGGGTAAGAGAAAGTCGTGTAAGTGACACACCAGATTATTTTTATAACCAACACCTTTTATATGATATCTTTGCCTTTTAATTACGCAGATCTACAAAAAATAAAGTTGCCAAAATTTTATTTGATAATTTTAGCTGATACATATGTCTTTTGGTGTGCTGAAACCAAAACTGAAGCCAGTTTTTCTCTATCACGTACAGATTTTTGTCGGGTTGTATAGAAGAAAGTCTATACGTAAGAGAGAGAAACCGGTTTCATTTTCCTTTTCAGCACATCAAAAGACAAAAAGATCAGAAAAAACTATATCAAAAATTTAGATGTGGACCCATGAGTTAAATTCGAATAGAATTGAATATGTATTGGATTTTTATCCATATTTAATGCATTATTTCTTATTTTTTATCTGAATAAAATATCCCAAATTCAATTACATTGATGTGAAACACAAGGAGAAAGTAATGGAACATTACAATAATTTACATAACAATTTTCAAAAACATAGATATCACTTAAATTTCTTTCTCCATTAGGAAAAAAAATCATTTTTCTTTAGAAAAAGATATAATTCCACAATGGCAGATATGAGTACTGAATAACTGAATACAAAATCGTAAAATGCAGTAAATGCTAAATTTCAGGTGTGTTCATAAATTTATCTGATAAACGGTGTAGCAATTGTTTAGATATCGTATCACACGTTCCTAATAAAACAAAGGAAGCTTTTAAATACTTTGGCAAATGGTTGGTTTTGGTTTATCGACAATGCACTCATTTTTACTTCCTTATACAAAGTGTAAAGAAGTATAGTAATCCCGATTTGCGAAATCGATTTTGCATTTCGTATAGCTCAAAAACGAATGATCGTAGAATGTTGCAGATTTATATGTGTGACTGTCATGATGTCAAGTTTTACACCTGCAAGTTTCGTCTTAAGGGCCCTCTTCACTCACCGCCGCCGGAAGCCGAAACTAATGCTATTCTATGGGAAATTTTTCTTTACAAATAACTTATTAACTAATACATATTTTTAAATTCTGTTTTCACATTCTGAAAGTTCCCGGCTGTAAAATTGACGCACCTTTTCTAAAAAGTTATTATTTTATTTTTTTATATTTTATTTTGAAGCTGCAAAATACGAATTTTCAGAATGTGAAATTTTTTCATTTTGCAATTTCGAAATAAAATATTAAAAATTAAAAAAATACATTTTTAAAAAAGGTCCGTCAATTTGACGGTTGGGAATTTTCTGAATGTGAAAACAGAATTTAAAAATATGTATTAGTTAATAAGTTATTTGTAAAGAAAAATTTCTCATAGAATAGCATTAGTTTCGGCTTCCGGCGGCGGTGAGTGAAGAGGGCCCTTAACACAAGATCTCGTTTTAAAGATATCAGCGACTTTACACATTTTTTCGTGACGTCTGTATGTGTGTATGTGAGTGTGTATGTATCTCGCATAGCTCAAAAACTGTTAGACATAGAATCTTACAAATCTGTATATAGGTTTGTTATAACTTCTAGTTGTGCACCTCCCTTTCTGGACTTTCTGTGACTATTCGTTTTGGAGATATTTACGAAAATTATATTCATAATGGTAAATATACAAAAAAACGGCCATTATATATGACCTACCATTAAAGAGATTTCAAAATAAGCTAATGGTAGAGCACGTAATGATATTATTATGAAAGTTGTCAACACTTTTGCGTGTAGAAAAGTAATTTGTAAAGACATAAGCAGGTTCTAGTCGACGAATGCATTATATTTAAGGAATATTCAACTCGTAAATAGAGCCCGTAATGATAAAAGTTGCCGATATTTTTGCGTGTAGAAAGTAATTCCTAAAGGCATAAACAGGTTCTAGTCGATGAATGCACTTATATTCAGCACGTAGATAGAGCAGTAATGATACTGTTATGAAAGTTGGCAACATTTTTTAGTGTAGAAATTAATTAATATATAAGCAGGTTCTAGTCGACGAATGCACTTTATTTTGTTTTAGTCTTGTTTGTTATTTAAAGAATTTTCGAAGAATTTAGTTCAGCGCTATAAACCACTGAATCTTTCCGGAAAATTCCAGAATTCTGTTCTTATTGAAGTTAGAGCTTCCAAACTTTGGCAACCCTAAACTACGAACTTTTGCCAAAATCGGTCGCCAAGTCACCAAATTCGACGCAAAATCGCCAACTGTGCCAAGACAAAAATTATCGTTGGCTTCAAACATGGAGACTTGGCGAGATTAGTGATCCAATTTGGTGGCAAATATTGTTTCAGGGTAGTCAGAATTAGCAAATACTTTTTCAGTTTTAACTGAATTAATTGTTTCGGTAAAATGCATAATTCTTCACCTCTAATTTTCAACAAAGAGAACAAAAGTAGGCCATCTATACTCGAAGGATTATCATTACACTAAGCTATGTATTTGCCAATGAGAGATTCTGTAATAAGCCATTCCTAGAAAAACAAGTATATTTGCTTGGAGGTACATATAATCCTATTATCATGACTTTTGTGATTAGAGTAGCAGTTTTTTAGCTTTTCTTCACTTACCTCACACAAAAATATCAATGTTTTCATAACAATATGTATATTCCAATGGGTGTATAAGGAAGTCATGTGGTATCCACATCAGGTTTTTTACTTTCATCAACTGACTACGGTAGGTAATGGGGGTATTGTATTCAGTCAAAAAAATCGATATCGAATTTTCACCTGATTTAGATGTTTTAAGGTCTCCTGAGTCCAAAAAAAAAAACTCATGTAATTGTTGTTTTCTGGTCAACAACTGAGTTTGCCAAGTTTTGATGAAAGTTGGTATCTCAAAACGGGTTTAAAGATGTTCTTGAAATTTGCTACATAAAACGCTCTTCAGATGTCGTTTCGCAGTATGTATTACATGGTTATTACAGAAAAATTAACAGTCATCCTGATTAAATAGGTCAGTCTTAGTTATGAGAAATAAGTGTTTAAAAAAACACTCAACCGATTTTTTTTTTTTTTTTTTTTTAATTAACTTGCTATGTAAATTCTGTTTTACATGTCTTTACACGTGTATCAGTTTTCTCTTAGAGGAAAGTTGTTAGGTGCCTAATTTGTTAGGTCAATTTTATGTTTTCTGTGCACATTATCTACAAAAAGTGCATAAAATACGTGTAATAGTGAGTAAATAGAAAAGCCCCGGTTCGTGAACGAACCGAATTCCGAATGCGGGAAAAACTTCAAAATCAAACTCAAAATGTAAAAAACTCGGCCTGATGCTGTTTGCGTACCAATAGATCAAAGTTTGTTAACGAAACCTTTTTTAAATTCATGAAATCAATGAAGATAGTGTAGAACTTATCACTAAAAAGATCTCCGAACAGAAATAAATGAAGATTTCAGACCAATTTTTTATAGTAGAAAGAACTAATAAATACTTTATTTAACTAAATTTATCCAAACAAAATTTTAGAAGAAAATTTCCTTACACTGAACGTTTTTGGTGAAAACATTTTCGCGTTTCTTAATTAGACGAACTTGTTGGGGCGTATCGAGAACTTTCACCTTAACATCTGAAGAACTCTTGACTCTCGAAAATTGACTCTAATTAAAATTCAAAAGCTCAAGCTGTAAAACAAAATGTAACCAACATATTTGCTTCTCTTTAAACATTCTCTTATAAACACTTTCTTTATTCTATTTCTTTAATTCCATTTCTTTAATCTAATATTATAATCTTTAGTCATTTTATATAGATGCCACATGCATCACATAAACTATTAATTTTTACACTCTTTTAAAGATAACACGTGATCATATTTTTACATAAAAATCAAAACATTAGATTCATTTAATCTTTTTTTTTTTTTTTTTCGTTGAGCATGTGATCTTATTCTCGGTGCGTCCACACACAGAGTCCAAGGAAACCTCTTAGCCATTTATATATATCGATGGAAGTCATATGGTTGTTACACGCCAGAGGAAAAACCTGGAAAAAAAGTCAGTAGGAAGAGCGTGGGGAAGGGGAGAAAGATGGAAAAAAGTTCAATCACAAGTGAGGGAAAAAACAGTTACCACCAGTAAGAAAATGCAAGAATAATAGACTAGAAAAAGAAACCGAGACGGAAGAAAGGATGGCACGGCATTCTGAAGCTATCGATGAGGCGAGGCCTGCTATGTCTAGGCTACTTCTTTCGGTTCAGATTAAAAATAAATAAATAAATTATTTAGCCACAACTTTAGGAAAATCTTGCTTTTTTAGTAGTCAATCTCTAAAATGCTCTTTTAGGGAGGGGGAGGAGGTACAAATATAAATATTTGCCGTAAGTATATATATATTTTACAAAACACGGTTCTGTGTCACCAACACACAATAAGATTTTATATTACCTTACAAAAACCCTTACAATACAAACCAATTTCAAAGGGGGATAAAAGCGGTACTTTTCTGGTTCCGATACTTTTTCTCGTTCCAATAATAATAATAATAATAATTAATTTTAATTTTAATGATAATAATAATAATAATAATAATAATAAAAACTTTAGAGCTATAATGTCGTCAATTTCACCCTGCAAGTTTAATTTTTCACAAAGTTTTATATAAATTTTAAAATTTACGCGCGAATTTCTTTTCATTTCAAAAAAATTTAAAACCAACTCGTAAACTTATTTGGTAACAATTCAAATTTTAAATAAATTATATACTTTTGTCTAAAAAAGGGCTTCTTCACTTTTTTCGATACTGATTATTAGGATAGAGGACTATTAGTCTCAATCTACGGATGTTTACGATACCAGTTTTACGATAGTTGGACATCTGTCGAAATCGAAAATTTATCAAAAATATAATTGAATAATTTGAAAGTGATGTTATAATTTGAAAAAAAAAAAAAAAAAACCAGTCCTTCGTACTAAATTAAATTCTGCTTTTGTGCCAGAATTTCATTAAAATCGTGTTTTTGTTTTGTTTTTTTTTCTTTTTAAAAAAGAAAAGAAAATTAATAATAACCATTATTGAAACGGACAGTATCGAAAAAGTTGAAGAGTTCCCTTTTTAGACAAAAATACGTAATTTATTTTAATATTTAATTGTTGCCAAAAAAGTTTACGAGTTGGTTTTAATTTTGTTTTTGAAATGAAAAGAAATTCACGCATAAATATTAAAATTTATATAAAACTTTGTGAAAAATTAAACTTGCAGGATAAAATTGACGTCATTATAGCTCTTTTTTTTTATTATTAATATTCTTTTCTTTTCTTTTTCTTTCAATATATATATATATATATATGCATTTTTGTCTAAAAACTTTTGTCTTCAACTTTTTCGATCCTGATTGTTATTAATTTTCTTTTCTTTTTCATTCAAAAATAAAATAAAATAAATAAATTAATTAATAAATAAAATAAATAAATAAATAAAAATAAAATAATAATATTAATAAAATAAATAAATAAAATAAATAAATAAGTAAATAAAATAAAATAAAATAAAATAAAATAAAATAAAACGATTTTGATGAAGTTCTGGCAAAAGCGGAATTTAGTTTAGCACGAAAGACTATTATTATTATTATTATTATTATTATTATTATTATTATTATTCAGATTATTCAATTATATTTTCGATAAATTTTCGATTTCGATAAATGTGCAACTATCGTAAAACTGGCGACAACGTTTTATCCGTAGATTGAAACTAATTGTCCTCCGTTAAAAAAAAAATAAAATAAATAAATAAATAAATAAATAAATAAATTAAATAAATAAATAAATAAATAAATTAAATAAATAAATATAAAAAAACTCAACGATTTTGACGAAATTCTGGCAAAACCATAATTTAGTTTAGTACGGAGGAGTATTATTTTAATTTTAATTAATTAATTTTTTTCCCCAAATTATAACATCGCTTTCAAATTATTCAATTATATTTTCGATAAATTTTCGGTTTCGTTAAATGTCCAGCAATCGTAAAACAGCCGACAACATTTTATCCGTAGATTGAGACTAATAGTCCTCCGGCCTTTATTAAAAAAAAAAAAAAAAAAAAAAAAAAAACGGTAAAATCCTTTGCTTATAATAAACAAGTAAATCACGTGATATATGATACTTGGTTTCATATAATGCAATGTTTGAAAGGGTTTTCAATATATATATATATATATATATATATATATATATGTATTTGTCTTAGGTTTATTTGAAACGGCTCTAACGATTTTGATGAAAGTTTAGTATAAAGTTCGTTTAGGTTAAAAATCGATTGGATTTATCTTCATCTTTAGGAAAATTTGGATTCGAAGTTAACCGTTTATCTACCGGTTGCAAAACATAACAGAAATTAGAAGTTTTTGAATTTTTAAATTGGATTTAAATTGAAAATGGATATAATGATTTTCATTAAAGTTTGGGGTTAAAGATCTTTTGGCTTAAAAAACCAATTGGACTTATCGCTATTTTCAGGAAAACTCGCATCCGCTGAAAATCTTTTATTCGCCGGTTGCAAAATAGGGTAGAATTTGAGTTTCCCCAACAATGGATGTAACAATTTTGATGAAAAATTGGTTTTAAATACTTTTGGGGAAGAAAAATCGATTAGACATCTCCTCATCTTCAGAAAAATTAGCGTTCTTTATGAACTCTTCCTTCGCTGTTTTCTAAATATAATAAAAATTTGGTTTATGCTCAGAAATGGATATAACGACTTTACTAAAATATTGGGATTGAGTTTTTTTTTTTTTTTTTTTTTAATGAATATTCGATTGGACTTATCTTTATTTTCAGAAAAAAATGCATTAATTCTTAACCCTTTATCTGCATTATTATTTTCTTTAATTTATGGTTGGTCCCCTAACTGCACTCGTCATTTAATCGGTAGTGGAAAATGACCATACATTTAAATAATTTGAACCCATAGGCTATAATCATACAGAATTTTTCTTTGTAACCCTGTATAAAAACTATAAGTGCTAGATTCACCAAAATGTATATACTTTTTGCGATATTGACTTATAACATATATATATATTTTCAGCTAAAACGAATTAGTTACAAAGACGTTATTGCACATTAAAAATTTTGAGACAATAGGCCATAATGCTTTGTGTCCCTGTAAAAAAATTATAAGTGCTAGGTTCAGCAAAATCAATAGGGTTCGTTCTATGGTGACCTTTAACATACTTACAAACTTTCAGCTCATTTTTCAAAGCATTTAGATGCTATCGCGTTCTCTCTCTCACACACACATGTATGCATACATCATCGTAAAAATAGCAAAAATGAACTAATTGGACCTCAAAATGCATAGATGCACCAAAATCTCAAGGTCAGACTTTCGACATGATTATAGTACTTTCCTTATATAAGCATGTTAGGAAAGTAAAAAGCATTTGAGATAAAACATTTTAAATATAAGTTGTCGAATCAAGCTAAAATACACTTCACACAGCAATTTCTTTATTTGCTACTTATTGCTTATTTGCTGGATCATTACAAAAATTAAAAATCTGTTTTTATCTATTACGAGTTAGTGCCGGTAACTATTTACAATACGTTTACGTCTATTTTAAACAAATAAATTGATTATTTTTATTACAGGAATTTATAAATATACACTTTTTAAATTAAAAATTGCACGAAATATTTGTTTTGTTTGTTTATTAATAACACATATGCACCAGACTTGTATGCTTGACTCAAAGTCCGCTAAATATGTAAGTTAAAAAGATGTTTATAAAATAATTTTGGAAGCTGGACTCAATTTTTTTTTCTTTATTACATAAAGTATGATTAAGTCTACACATTATATTCAAAGCTAAATCGAATGATCTAACAAATAATCAGTACATTGTCGATTTTGGTATCGGTTCGATATCCTTTTGCTATATTCCGCACATCAAATGTTACAGTGAATGATTGCTAAAGGCGTTCTTTTATTAGTGTTTAGGTACTCCAAATGAAGGAAATTTGCATATCATATACTGAGAATAAAATTTTAGCTCATATACCGGGCTGCATAAAAAAAAAAAAAAAAAAAAAAAAAAAAATGTACATTTAACAATTATGCGGGTTTTTTTTCATATCGGTGTCAGATCAACGCTTTAAGTTTGCTGTGATTTTATAACATAAGGGAGAAAGGAGAAAAGAGATCTTTACGTCTCTGCAGCTGCAATCTCTCACACCGACGTATTCTCAGCGCTCATCCCTTTTAAATGTTATTCCCTGTTTATTTTCCACTGGCATTCGTAAACAAGAAGTGCATATAATAATAGCAAGTAAAGTAATTCCACATTTTGGAAACGTAGTCTGCATGTCCTCAGAATGCACGCTAACATTACGGTTGTAAATTTTTCATTGATTTTAAATACTATCTTGAATAATCTTAGCTTACTCCAAAAATAAGTTTCAGATCCGCCATTAAATAAATCTTGTTTTGTCGAAAATTGGTATTAATAGCTCATCTTGGCCAGTTGAACATTTTTGCAACTTACTATTATTATTATTATTTTAGATATCAGCTACCGCCTGGAGGCCTATATATCAAAATTGAGATTTTTTTAATAATTTTTTTCAAGTTATAGTGACGAAAAAATTTAGAATAGTGTTAAAATAATATATATATATATATATATATATGCATATATATTGTGTATGTGTGTGCCACTAGTGTAACATTAGCTTCCAGATATGATTTTAATTTTGTAACTTTTTTATATAATTTTTAAGTTATCTTCCAGAATTTGGATTTTCGAGAAAAAAAAGTACAAAATCTTTCTTGTGTATTTTTATTATATCATCATGATCTAAATTTATTGTGTGAATTTAAATTGCTTAAAAGTATTACGGAGAAAATGAAACAAATACTTCAAAATGTAGGCCTCCTGGCCAGCCTAAAGATGATAGCAGTAATAATAATAATAATTACAATAATAATAATAACAATTATAGTAATTTGAACTAATTTCATTAGGGCCAAGGCCCAACTGTTTATAACTACCCGGTTCTGAAAAACTAAGTTCGTTATCTTCGATCCACTTTAATCTATTAATTATATGAATAATATTTTTAATCGAAAATTTGTCTTTGAATCGCGTGAGTAGTAGTAAGTTAGTATATAAAGTTTCTTTTTCTTCACTTTCTAAAATTTTTGTATTGTTAAATTCATATTTAAAAGATTCAAGGCCATTCTTCTGTCAAAATATAAAATTTATGAGTGAGTGAGTTAAGTGAGTTTTACGTTACACTAGCGCTATATTATGGGTAATTTGCAACGATCCGGAGACATACCATTACAATTTTAATCCTCCACGGAGGGGATGGCTCTTCCGCTTCGGTGAACCTAGAGGTATTATTTCGGATGGGACCTTACAGGGCATTGTAGTCACGGCGAATTTTACGTGCACCAGTCATCATTAGTGTACACGACGGTCTTCGACCAGCTCGAACATTGAACCTGCAATTTTTCAATTATGAGCTTGGGGCTCTGCCGACTAGGTTACAGAGGTCCTTAACCCTCCGTCAGGCGCAATATTGAACCCGACAAGTTCGGGCGCAATGTGCTTCTCAGGCGCACAGAAAATAATCGCTAATTTATAAGCAATAATTTAATTTTTAGTATTCTACAAGTAATCAGTTATTACTATAGGAATATTTAGAAAAAAAATATATGAAATTTATTTAAAAAAAGAACTTATTTTATGTTTAGAAACCATTACAAGAAATTTTCAGATTTTGACTAATGTGTCTTATTATAAGTGTAACAAATGCAAAAATTTGATAAATTATAATAATTAATTTTAATTTTAGTATTCTAAAAGTAATCAGTTATTACTACAGAACTATTTAGAAAGAAAAAATATGAAGTTTATTAAAAGATAAAGAACACGTTTTATGTTTAGAAAACATTACAAGAAATTTTTAGATTTAGATTATTATCAGGTACAAAAATTTGGTAAAATTTATACAGTGTCGTGGAAAGTTCAGAAATCGATATTTACTTTGAGTTTAAGTTACACAGCAGAAGAAGGGCATTGACAAATAGCACAGCACGTTCCGCAGATCATATTAGCGTGAGTGAGGCAGATTGCATTGTGACATTTTTTACACTCGTAGTTTGTCATTCTTCTGAAGCCTGTTTCCGCTGTGCAGGTTGAGCATCTACGTCTTTTCCGAGTTTGAGATGTTGAGTCCTCTGAAATATCTTTTGTAGGTTGGTATTTTTTCAGTCTCATCTGAAGACTGGTAGGGATTCCAACAGTCTTCATACTTCTTCGACTTAGCTCTCCAAGTACCAGTTGGTGTGCTAGTGTTTTTAGGAACGACCTTCTGCGGCATGGTTCTAGTTGATTTCCAAGATAAATCACTTGCGAATTAATACCACTTATATTCAGCATTGTGAAAAATATGACCATTGGCCAGCGCTTGACATTTCGGCTCACGCTGTAAGTGGCGCACATTTGATCTGCAGTATCAACGCCACTTTTAGTAGAATTATAGAATGTGATCATCACTGGTTTCTTTTGCTCTCCAGTTGTAGGATCGATTGCATTATCATCATGAAGCGAAGACACTAGAATTACGTTCTTGTTTGCTTTCGGTACATAGGACATTAATGTCTTCCCATCAAGAAAGCCAAACATACTAGTGTATTGTTTTCTTCCTTTAACAGAAACAAATTCATGTGGCAACTGTCTTTTATTTTTTCGCACAGTTCCAACATATGATAACCTCTTCATTTTTAAATCATCAATTAGATCCATATCTGTAAACCAATTATCAGCGGTAATATTGCGTCCAGACCCAAATAAAGGCTTAGCCATCCTTTTTACCACTTCACTTGGTTTGTTGCTCACACAGAATGGACCTTCAGGCTGTTTCCCAGCGTAGATTTCCATGTTAGATTCCAAAACGTAGATTCCAAAACATCTTTGCATCCACAAGAGCAAAACATTTTATTCCATACTTGCTCGGTTTTGACGGTATATATTGCCGAAAGGGACACTTTCCTCGAACACCTGGAAGCATTTCATCGATTGTGATGTTTTCCCCGACGCTATAGCTCTTCTGACAATTTTCTACAAATTTTTCGAACACTTCACGAATCGGAGCAAGACGATCGATTTTTTTTCGTTCTACTCTGGTAGTAAGATCATCAAAGCGGAGGCAGCGGATCAGAGTTTTGAACCGTTTAATATTCATCACAAGACTAAATTTTTCAACTCCATCACCATCTGTCCCCCAAAGTTCTTCCAAACTCTGACGATTTCCTCTGAGAGCTCCTGCTAGATACAACAAACCAATAAAAGCTCTTACTTCAATGACGTCTGTAGAAGTAATGTCCCTTTCTCTGGAAAATTTGGGCTTGATAGATTCTATATACTGATTTGTATATCTTACAATTGTATTCAAAATGTCATCAGTGAATAAATTATTCCAACAGTCAACGGCAGTTTTCGCATTCCTGGCGTTTCCTATAACACCAGGAAGGTGAGTTATAATATTGTGAGCTCTCTTACGCACAGTTCTTTTTGGCGGATTTTTCGCCCATTTGGAAGTTTTATCTTTTCCCCAAAAAAAGTTGGACTCTGATTCTGGTTCATTTTCACCCTCAGTAACCTCACCATCTTGCTCTGTGTCTGAATTATCTTTACGCTCTTCTACTTCATCCAGAGAATCGATGTCACTCTCTTCACCCAAATCCTCGTTCACAGCTGGGTCGTCCTCGTCGACATCTTCTTCCAACAAACGCCTCACTTCTTCCAGATCCTCCGGTTTAGACAAATCGAAGAATTTGCGCGCCATTTCAGCGAAATTCTGGAAGATATCAAAGAAAATACATTCATAAACACATGTTCGGTCGCAATGCGCCTATGAGGCCGGGATGAAATATACACATATTTACGAAAAAATACGACAAATTTTACATGATATAGTTATGAAATGAATAACAGAAACAACTCTGATATTAAAAAACAGATATTACTAACCTTTGTATGTGCAACGAATTCGGGCGCAATGTGCCTCAGAGGCCAGAATTACGCTAACAGCTTTTCACGAAGCGCGCGAATGAACTAAACAGGTTGGCTTCACACATCCGGTAAAGATAGGCGACTACTAGGAGACACAGATTTCTACCCCTCCTGTGAGTGGAGGCGGGAATGAAAACATCATTGGTGTGCCTGTCAGGCCAGTTGCGCCCGACGGAGGGTTAAGCACATAAAAGAATTGAAATCTTGTGAAAGCATAACAATGGTTAATTGTTACGAAATAAAAAAATAACAGATGAAATAAAAATAAGACAAGTGATTAATAAAACAGCGAATCTCGAGAAACTTATAGCCGTTGTTAACATAAAATCTCTTTTACATGTCTTTACGACATTGTATTAGTTGATTACTACAGGAAAATTGGTAGGCATCTGGTTAGTTAGGTCAACTTTGTGACTTCTGACCACATTATATCGAAAAAGACAAAAGATTTTGTAATCCAATCTTCAAGAAATTTCAAAATATGGCGAAATCAGATTTTGACATAATAATAGTATTTTCTTTCTTTTCTGTTTTAAATCACACTATTTTCCTTTTCTATGATAGCAGATCTCTAAAATGTTTATTTATGCATTTATTTATTTATTTTGTAACTGAATATTGCAATGCTTAATATTATTTTAGAGGTCGTGTTTCCTTTCTTTTTATCTTTATCTATAGTTATGTTCATAATGTGATTCCTGGTCTTAATAGAATATAAATATTACATCACAATCAAAGTGTGAAATTGAATTTTCCCATAAATATTATAAATATTTACTTTTCGCGTAGCTTATTCGATACCAGACAAAAATAATATGATTTTCGATGAAACAAGTAGATATACTTAACAATCTTAATATAAAAAACGACATTTTTATTATTTCAAATATCAGCTTATTGTAACGATATCATTCAAAATAATATTAGGATTTCAATTACAAAGATGAGATTTTAAAATGTAGTGTTCTTCTTTGTTAAGTAAATAAGGATTTTCTTCTTACTATATTGTCCTCAAAGGTCCTTACCAGAAAATATTGAGTTTATATTAACGCAAAAGAATAAAACATAAATGTCTTCTAAGCTTTGTTCTTCATTTTTTATCATTTAGTGAGTGAAAAGGAAAACAAATCCTAATAAAATACGGCGTTATAAAATACAGTTAAGAAAAAAAATCCAAACCGCTGAAAATATTAGAACTGAGTAAATTTTTTTTATATATATAATCATTTCTTCTACTAGTTTTCAATTGAGTTTTACAAAGGCAATAACAGTAAAATTTCTGATTTTTATTGAAAATGAAAATTGACATTTTATATCGTATATACTTAATGGAAAACTGATATTTTCATATCTATATCTGTCAAGTTAAATATCAATAAGAAAAAAACTTAAAAGGCATTCTCTTGGTTTAGATTAAAGAGAAATATTTTAATAATGAAATAATTTAATTTCTTTATTATTGTTTAAATGCTCTAGATATAATACACTATAAAATTTTATTTTGCAAAATAGGAAAAAAAATTATTAAACGTAAAAGGAATTTTAGTTGGCTAGACTTTCAATTTATATTTCTTTAAAACAAACAATATTGATTATTTTTAAAACTTAAACAATAATGAGTAATATAAAAATGTATAAAACTTTTTAAGTAGCATATTCAATTTGCATTTTTTAATTGTAAATAAATAAATAAATAAATAAATAAATAAAAATAAAAATAAAAATATTTTCTAGGCATTGCTTTTTATTATTTTATCATCCTTCTTACATTTAAGTTAAGCTTATATACATAGGCTCTTTGTTTTCGTAAGAAGAAAATTGTCTAAATATAAACTCAAATATAAAATTAATTTAAGTTGTTTTACTAAATTTAAACCTGCAGAAACTCAATTTTCATAAGTAGAAAAATGATTAATGAAAAAGTTTACGAACGTAAAATTACATTCCATATTTTCTGGCTTTCTATATATTTATCCTGTTTGAACTTCTCTTCAATGTTAATTATTTTTCTTTACAAAAGAGATAATTCCATGCTTATTAACAAAATCAATTGTTTTTTTAACAAAGTCTAAAATATTCAGATACATTTAACAAAAAATAAAATAATATAAGAGATAGCGCTTTTATCTAATAAAATGCATTAGATTTAACCATTTAAGTTTCGTTGGCTTCGCCCTGAAAGCAAACATTAAAATATTTTATGCATAAATTTTTTCCTTTGTTTTAATCGATTTTTAAACTTTTGTTTCCTCTAGATTCGGTATAGATAGCAGCATTATTTAACAAAAGATAGTCTAAAGAAAGCCATGTGCAGAAGTTTCTTTAAATTCATTATCAAGCGCTTTCGCTCCTTGTTCCCTTTCCTCGTACCTAGTTTTTTTTTTTTTTTTTTTTTTTTTTTACTTGATGAAGGACCATGCTATTATTTTGACCTGAAACAACTGTTGCGAGTTTTTGAAATTTATAGTTTTTACTTACAAAGTTATTTATTTATTTAGTTTATATTAAGCTATTTGAATTTAATCATGTTAACATATCGATATTTCAAATACAAAATTTCTCGAAAATTAAAAATATTAATTTTTTTCTTTTGAGATATTTATGATCAACTAATTGTCTACTAGCTATTTTTTAAATTAGTTTAGTAATTTTCTTTAGGTGAACGTGAAAGGGTCAAATATCAAAAGTTGACTGATATCCGTTTCATTTTTTATAAGACTTTTTTTTTTTTTTTCTTTTTCAGAAAATGAAAAATTGTAGTGATCTAAAATTTCTAAAAGCTTAATTTCAGGTTTTTTCTACGCATCAATTATGATTCAAGCCTATAGTCCAATGCCATATTAATCTTCTTCTTCTTTTTTTTTTTCTTTTTAACATGTATAATTAGAGCTGCTCCCGCGAAACTACTCTCATATCACAATTTTTTAAATATTTTTGTTGCTATTAGAATGGAGTATAGAAATGAAAAATAATATATATAATGCAATTATATAAACTCATTATAGAAATTGAAATTATTAAATCAGTTAAAGAGTCAATTTAAAAAAACACACACTTCATCTTCTAAAGAAAAATATCTACATTTTCACAAAATTCATTCTTAGATTTGTTTGGCATAATATGTTATGCATAATTCTGAATTTATTTAAAATTTCCAGTGGAATTTCTTTTATTAATGGTCAACATTCTATATTATGTATCTTAACTCTTCATAGCATTGAAAAAACAATCAGGCAAAAAATATTTAAAAAAAAAATTACTTTTATATCATCATTTTGTTGTTGTTATTGCTGTTTGGTTTATTTTTCGATGCTATGAAGAGTTAATAAGTAATACTGGTATCGCCCAGTAGGCAGAAGTCGACCTTTTATTTATTTATTTATTTATATATATTTTTTTAAAGCAAATAATTAAACGTTACATTTAGAAATTCAAAATTTCCGTGTATAAAATCTTTCAACTAATTATTGTATCCTAAAAAAAAAAAAAAAAAAAAAACCTATCAGCATTTTTTATTACATGACGATACACATATCCATGAACTTCTTTATCCATTTTCATCTCGATCTGACGAGATCTATTTTAAGGTATTCCAATAGCAAAGAACACTGCCTATAAGAAAACAATACGTCAACATTTTGAAAACAATATATATAATAAAATGGGTAAATGGTGACAGTCTAGGATGCACCCCTAAGGATGGTGCAGAGATGCCATCTCAATTTTTATCCTCCACGAAGGGGTGGTTCCCCCGCTTCAATGATCCTCGATCATCGAGGGGGAAAATGTGATTTCTTCTCATCCGGGGAAAAAATGGCCGTCTTTTCCCGAGTGAATACACACGGGAATACAAGCGGATAATTTAGCAAATAAAATTTATGAATAATTTGTGTACTAAAAGTGAATGAAAAACTCCAGATATAGTTTGAAATTTATTTTTCTTTCTTTCTTTTCTTCTTTTTGTTTTGTTTACTATATCTATTAACTTAGTTAACATTTAAAATTAAACTCTTTTTATATATTGAAACTAGTAGGCTTTACCTGCACTGGTGCTAACTATTTTGAAAAGTGCATACTACATACTAATATAAAATATTAAAATGTAAAAAAAGAAAATGCCATTAAATATGAAAACAGTAACTACTTCATAATAATAACGAAGCAACTGATTATAAAAATTATATTTTTTATGAATTAGTCAAATATAACTTAATGATGGAAACTTATCCCATTTCCATTCATATATTTATTAGAACAATTAAAAGTCACGCAATATTTCGGTATTTTCAAAATTCATCAACATTCGATTCCATCACTGTTGCCGACTTTCAATACCTAATGATGGTTGATGTCAAAACATTTTTTTGGCATCAAAAATGTTTGGTCGATAACATGGGGATGACAGATCTATGTAAATTACTATATCTATAGGTAAAAAAAAAAAAAAAAAAAAAAAAAAAAGCTAAATCACGAGCCGTTGTATTCATTTTTAAAAACTGCACATGCTAATTTCACAACTTTCTTCTAACGTAATTTTGAATACAAAATATTACATATTGTTGCGTATTGGGGGTTCGTGAGTTGTCCGAGAATGAAAGACGAAATTTACAAAAATTCAGTAATTTATTCACAGAAAGTTCCAGAAAAATACAGGTCTATAAACCAAGTATCAGCTTCAATTCAACCAGTAAACACAGCTTAAACAACAGCTATCAATAGCAAATCCACAGTACAAACTGTATAGCAATAACACATAAAGCTAAAAACACATAAAGCTAAAGCCTCTTCCAAAGAGGCTCAAAGCAATGTAACATTGACAGAAGCTGATCTCAGACTGAGCTGAACTGACCTGGCGAAAAAAACAGCCCTTATATACCCCTGTAGAAAAGTGTGGAAACTTCCAGAAATTTCCGTATCTCATCAGCCAATGAGATTAGAGCTTCCATATTTGGTATATCCCTAATAAGGATTTTCTCGCCAAGGTCGCCAAAAAAAATCGCCAAGGTGGGAAAAAGTCGCCAAATTTGGCAACAAATCCATTACCTGCCTTATTGGGGCTTTTTAATGCGTTTTTAAGGGAAAATACGGCTATTTCAACGCTAAAACGACTAGAAATGCACAAAATTAGCACTTTATCAACTTACTAAGTCTCTTTGAAAGAATTTATACGAAAATAAACACAATTTACAATTTTGTAACATTGCCCCCCTCCCAAGGACTGCACGTCCCGGGCAGAGCAACTCTTGGTCAAGAGGCGAAACTAAACAAATTTACACAATCTAAAATAGAAAAACTAAGTTGCATATCACGATAAAAAAGAAACCAAATCAAGTGAGAAATATTTACAAAATTCACATATATGTGCAAGTATTTATGTACAAATATTTACATTACGCATGAGCAAATTTTACCAGTATTTACATTTTAAATTTTAATATTACCGTAAAGTGTGGTACTTGGCTAGCCTGTTATAGTGCACCACCTTCGGTTTTGATGAAGGTGTTTTAGTGATCCGTACTACTACATCATTCAGCCTTTTTAAGACTGTGTGCGGTCCGTCCCAGTTGCTGGTTCCTTGATACTAGAAGAGAGAGGTTATTCAGAATGGCACGGTTGAACCACTCGACCATGCCGTCCGTCACGGGATGTAAGGGTGTTGTCTGGGTTTTGTCTATGCCGAGTAGTTGACACAGTCCTTTGAAAACCCCCAGAGGTAAAGTTCGTACCTTGGTCGGTATGAAGTTGTAGGGTCGTGCCGTATCTTGACACCCATTGCTGCACTAGGTCCTCCGCAACTGTGCATGCCTCTTGATCGGAAATAGGATATGCCTCAGGCCACTTGGTGAAATAGTCCATCACGACGAGGATGTATTTATATCCACTGGAGGTCCGTGGCAAAAGACCCAAGATGTCGAGTGCAATCCGTTCAAATGGTGCTCCCACGTTATACCGTTGCAGTCTTCCTCGACTTCGTTTCTGCGGGCCTTTAAGTGCCGCACAAGCATCACAGGATTTACACCATTTATCCACATCCTCCTTTGCCTTGCACCAGTAGAAGCGTTCCCGAACTTTCTGCAGAGTCTTCATTCCCCCAAAATGGCCTCCGGTAGAGCTACAATGCAGTTGTTCTAAAACTTCTGGAATTTTTAAACTTGGAAATACAATCTTCCATCTGAAGCTTTTCCCATCATCAGATTCCCTTTTTTCTGTATAATACACCGTTTCTGATATGAAGAGAGTCCCAAAGTGCCCAATAACTTTTCGTAATGGGACTAAATCTGGAAATGTCCTGCCAGGTAGGTCTATTGCTGGTCGTCTCCTTCAGCTGTAATATTTACTTTATGTCAGGAACTTCCACCTGGGCTTGTGTAAGTTCTTCGTCACTCCGTGGATCGGTAACTTGATCTGATGGTGTTGAGACAGTAACTTGGCAGGCAACCGGATTTATCGTCAGGTATTTCTTTTCGGCGATAGAGCAGTACTTGCAGCTTTCCGAGCAGGGCTTCCGTGACAAGGCATCTGCATTGCCATGTAGAGTCCCTTTACGATGACGTATGTCGAAGTCATATTCCTGGAGGCGTTGTATCCACCTCGCAATCTGTCCTTCCGTGTTCTTGAACTGGAGCAACCACGTTAAAGATGCATGGTCAGTCCGGAGCAGGAATCTTCTGCCATAGAGGTAATGGTGGAAATGTTCTATGGCTTTTAAAATGGCGAGTAGCTCTTTCCTGGTGGTACAGGAATTTCGCTCTGGTTTAGACAGGCATTTACTCCAATATGCAATGACATGTTCTTAACCATCAATTTCCTGCGACAGAACAGCACCGACACTCTCATGGCTGGCATCTGTATCAAGTATGAACTGTTTGTCGGGCTGTGGATACGTCACGATAGGGGATGATGTTAAGGCCTCTTTAAGTCGCTTGAACGCTTTTCACATTCATCTGTCCGCAGGAACTTCTGTTTGGCTTCCGTCAGCTTGTGGAGTTGTCTGGCAATATTTGAGAAACCCTTGACAAACTTCCTGTAGTAATTGCATAACCCCAGGAAACTTCGTAGTTGGTGTACATTTTCAGGGCGACTCCAGTTCTCGACTGCAGAGATCTTCTCAGGATCAGTTCTCACACCTTTGGCAGAGATGATATGGCCGAGGTAGCTCACTTCACGACGGAACAAATCACACTTGCTTGGATTGAATTTGAGGTTAGCCATTCTGAGTTTCTCCAGCACCTTTCGAATGTTTCGTAGATGGTCTTCAAAGGTGCGCCCCACAATGATAATATCATCCAAATACACCAGACAGGCTTCATAGGAAAGTCCTTTTAGCACTGTCTCCATCAGGCGTTCGAAGGTGGCAGGTGCATTACATAATCCGAATAGCATACTTTAAATTGCCACAGTCCTTATCCCGTGGTGAATGCAGTCTTCTCAAGATCATCAAAATGTAATTCTACTTGCCAATAACCGCTCTTCAGATCCAAAGTCGAGAACCATTTATTGCCAGCAAGTGTGTCTAATGTGTCGTCAATTCAGGGAAGAGGGTAACTGTTTTTCTTCGTGATGTCATTCAAACGACGATAATAAACGCAAAATCTTGTTGAGCCATCCTTTTTTCGCACCAGTACTATGAGAAAGGCCCAAGGACTCGTTGATGGCTCGTTGACATCATTGTGCTGCATTTCACTTAGAAGTTCAGTGACCTCTTCCTGTTTAGCAAATGGAAGTCTTCTTGGATATTGTTTGATTGAAGGATGATTTCCTGTATCAATTCTGTGCTGGGAGATGTTCGTGCTCCCGACGTCTTCAGGTGTTCGAGAAAAAAGGTCTTTAAATTCTTGAATAAGCTTCTCCGCAGCACACCTCTGTTCACTTCCTAATTCTGCATTCTTGAGTAGTTCCGTTGTTAATTGCTCAGAAGACTTGGATTCGGTTGATTGCGTGGGGCGGTTGATGCATGTAACAGGAGTGCAGGTTGCTAACACATCATCCTTCTTCACTGTATAGACCTCATCGCTGATGTTTGCAACTCTCACAGGAATAGTACTCTTTGAGAGATCAACTAGAGATGAAGCTACCAGAACTCCTCTTGGGCTATTGTGTATATTCGGGTATTCAATCAGTCCATAGCGGAAGAATTGCTTGGTAGGAGGTGTTCCTGAAACTATTGTCTCTGTGTGTGGAGGGATGGAAATTTCAGACTTGGCTGTTATCTGGCATATTGGCTGAATGTCTTGATTTTCAGTGTTAAACACAGTTATGTCTTCCGAACTCGAATGCAGTTCATTATTCTTGAAGTCCAATTTAAGGTAAAATTTTCTCAGGAAATCAATTCCAGTGATTACAGGATCTCTTATATCTGCCACATATGCCATATGATGGTAACTGGCATTTCCAAGCGTGATGGTGAAGTTCATTGTTCCATATATTTTGACTTCGTCTCCGGTCACAGTCTGGAGTTTAACACAGGGCGGAGTTCAGATGATCTTCTCTTTTAATTCTTGAGCCAAATCCGTTCTAATGATGGTCACGTTGGCTCCCATGTCCAGAATCATCCGGCAGGTGTTGTTAACTTGGCCATAGACGTAAAGTCCATTATTGCAGCCACGCATCGAGGAAACATGAAATACTGTAAATTGGGGCTCTTTAATTTCAGGCAACCTTCGCCCCGCGAGATGGCCTTCTCTTAGTTTCCCTGCAGTGATGGTGAAGCCGGGTGATTTCCTTTAGTTGGTCGTACAGGACAGTTCCTCTTCACATTACCATCCCCTCCACAGCCCCAGTACTTTATCTTCCGATCCTTAATTTCCATATTATTTTCCAGGCTGCGCAATCTCTTTAAGATCTCTGCAAGACTTCTCTTCATTTCACTGTCATCAGCAGGCGTATCATTTAATGAGACTGCTCTTATGGTATGGCGGTCTTTAGGGGAGGCTTGTTGGGCTGCCTCTATCCTAAGTGCATAACCTAAAGCTGATTCTACGTCTCTGATGTTGGAGAGTCTCAGCGCTTTTTGAATTTCTGGATCCCGAACAGCATCGATAAAGTACTGAAAAGCTAAGTCGTTTGGAGTGTCAGCATGACAGTCTGAAAATGTTAGGTGTGACAGTCTCTGAATGTCCGCTGCCAGCTCTTGCAAACTTTCGCCCGTTTTCTGGTAACGGGATTTTAGTGGAGGCGACTATAGTCCTTAGAACACTTCTCTCCGAACCGTAGCTCCAGTGTTCTAGTCAGGGCCTCGAAATCGTTCGTTTCTTCTTTTGAAACATTTCTCAGTATCTCGGCTGCATCTCCCCGTAATGTTGCTGCTAAGTGGACTGACTTGGCGGTAGAGTCCCAGCCGTTAGCTTCAGCTACGATGGAAAATTACGTCTTATATACATGCCAGGAAGAACTGCCATCGTGGGTAGATAGCTTAATAAATTCCTGATTCTGGCTTCTTTAATCTCTCTTTTCAGTTTCCTGAGGCATGGATTCTAACTTTTCTTCGAGACTCTGAATCTTGTTCTGCAGTTCATTCCCTATTACTTCTCCGTTCCACTCTTCTTTCATTTTTTTTTATCAAGATTTCTCTTAAACTTGCTTTCTATCTCTGAAAACCTTCCTTTCAGCTCTTGATCAAAGTTTTCTTTAAATTTCTCCTCAAAATTATCTTCTATCTTCATAACTTTCTCTTCTATTCCATCTATTCTGCTTCCCATATCCGATAATTTACTTTCAATCACTTCCTTTACTGTCGAAAGTTCTCTCTTCATCTCGTCTTGATTAGATTTGATTTCTTCAGTTCATTTTCTCTTGTACTGCCTTCATTTCTTTCATCTCTTGACTCAGGCTATCTTTCATCTCTCTCTGTCCTTCTTTTATTTCATTCATCTGGGTAGCTAAGCTTTCTAGAAGTTTTTTCATTTCTTGCTCCGTAGCTCTAGTTATCACCATTCACAGACAACCCCACTCCTTACACCAGAAATGTCGCGTACTTGGGGGTTCGTGAGTTGTCAGAGAATGAAAGAGGAAACTTACAAAAATTCAGTAATTTATTCACAGAAAGTTCCAGAAAAATGCAGGTCTATAAACCAAGTATCAGCTTCAGTTCAACCAGTAAACACAGCTTAAACAACAGCTGTCAATAGCAAATCCACAGTACAAACTGTATAGCAATAATACATAAAGCAAGTCTCTTCCAAAGAGGCTCAGAGCAATGCAACATTGACAGAAGCTGATCTCAGACTGAACTGAACTGACCTGGCGAAAAAAAAACAGCCGTTATATACCCCTGTAGAAAAGTGTGGAAACTTCCAGAAATTTCCGTATCTCATCAGCCAATGAGATTAGAGCTTCCATATTTGGTATATCCCTAATAAGGATTTTCTCGCCAAGGTGGGGAAAAGTCGCCAAATTTGGCGCCAAATTCATTACCTGCCTTATTGGAGCTTTCCAATGCGTTTTTAAGGGAATATTAGGCTATTTTAACGCTAAAACGACTAGAAATGCACAAAATTAGCACTTTATCAACTTACTAAGCCTCTTTGAAAGAATTTATACAAAAATAAACACAATTATTTACAAGTTTGTAACAAATTAAAGGAAGGAAAATTGTATAAAAGTAAATGAATGTTTATCTGCCATCTTGGCTTTATAATAAGAATATTTCTTTATTTTCTGAAACTCACATTAATCATACCTTTTGAAGGATACCATTTTTAAGCCACTCCGCTTATTCAAACGAGGCTAAAGACGTACGACAAGTTTTGTGTTTGTGCAATAATATATAAATAGAATAAGAATATATAAGCTCATTGTAAAGAATGTATACAATGAACTAGAAAGCAAATAGGAAATCATTTCTGGAATTAAAAAAAAAATAATAATAATAATAAAATAAATAAAAATAATAACGTTTTACAAGCCTTGTACCAATAAGAAACAAATCATCCTTTTTTTTTTTTTTTTTTTTTTCTTTTTCTTATATTAAGCAGGCTATTAAATACTTCCATATCGGAAAATTCTTTCTCATATTTTAAGTATTCTATTAAAAAAACATCATCACGCTATCAATTTCGCAACAATTATTGTTTGTTTCATATCTAAATGCTATAATAAGCGATTTAACGGAACAATTTTCTGTGACTTTTTTTTTTTTTTTTTTATTCTTGGAAACCTAATCTTAAACTTGTTTACTAGAATAGGGTTAGTGCAACTTTGAATTAGTTTAAAATCTTTGACTAAACTTTGAACCAAAAACTTTGAAAATAATTCCAATTTATTAGACAGGAGGAAAATAACAAAAAGAAAAACAAGATAAATAAGGAATACCCCTAACATTGTACTCTCTTGACATTTATTCTTTTTTAGGTTTGTCCTTAGTGGTCATTTTTCCTCTTTAGGAAAGAAGATTATCTCATATATTCTGGTAAAGCCATGGTATCTAACATTTTTGTGATTTATAGGTGTTGTTTACTTCTAAAAAATTTAGAAAGATTTTTTTTTTTTCTTTTTTAATAGGCTTAGGCTTAGATTCAAACTTTAAACAAACTAAAAAAAAACTGGTGGTATTTGAGTAAGTTTATTTATCTATGTATAAAGTAAAACATAATCTGAGAAAAATTTAAAAGAAAAAAGTAAAGGAAAGAATAATCTAAGAATTGGAAATTTTAAGGAATATAAAACTATACATCAAGTAAATTTCTTGCTAACAAAGTTAATAACGTAAGTTTTCAATTCATGCGGTTATTAGCTTTACATTCGTAAGATTTTGTTTATAAAGAAAGTAGAACCTTTCCTCGACTTTCATTAATTGAACGAAAGCATTCTGTTTCATTGAATGTAATTGGTGGAAGTGCTTCACGTTATTTTACATGGCCAGGAAAACTTTCCAGAAATGAAAATTAATTCCTTATACCTATGTTTTAAATAAAGCATTTTTTTTCATTGCTTGTTTTTTGTATCTTCTATTGCCTGCGACCTCGCCTTACCCATGGTCTCCAATTTCGGTGCTTATTGGGTGACAATTTCGAAATGAATATCGAAAAAATCGAAAGTGCCCTTTTATATTTAAACCCCTTTGCATATTAACAACACTATGCCTACTATACATGACATTCACTTTAACGTTATTTATGATATCAGATTTGATTTATCCGGTCAACTATAAAATGACAGCAATTTAACGCCAAATATAATATTACAACACTATTTCAACCGTATGAGACAACTAATTTTTATGTGGTTATATTGTAAGCCTGATCATGCTACAGCTCTATTATAGCTCCCCTTTGATGACTTTTACATTTTTGTCGCCACTTTGGCGACAGTTTATTTATTTATTTATTTTTTTAATTTCCTGGATACAAAAGGGTGACATTTTCGAGTACTTATTTTGCAAATATTTTTAACTATTACACCTTTTCTTTAATTTATAAGAATATTTCATATTCTGTTTATTTTTGCAATGTATGGCTAAGTATAAAATAGTGCTTGTAGAAATAATTTTTTTATTCTTAAAAGTATATAAAATGATATAGTCAGAAAATAGTAGATAATTTATGTGATTATTGTTTCCCTTTCATTATTATTATTATTATTATTATTATTATTGTAAAATTTTACAATTTATTTATATTGTTGATGTACGACGTCAATTAAGTTATAATGACTTCATTTTGTCATATACATAAGAAAATTTAATTTTTGATATTTTTTTATTATTCACAGGAAAATATATTTCTTTGTATGAAAAAAAAAAAAAAAAAGGAACGCGTAATTTTTTTTGGCAACAAGTTAATGTGCTTTAAAACTAGTTTTAAAATGAATATTAGGTTAATTTTTACTTTCTACTATATTCAATAGAAGAAAGTATTGGATTCGTAAAAATTTTCGATTTCCAGTTTTCGACGGATTTACACATTTTGAGAGGTTTAGAACACGATTTTACCATTTTTAGAAAATGCTTGTCTGTCCGTCTATCTGTGTGTGTGTATGTGTGACAGACAGAGAGACAAAAATGTTGTGGCAACTCTATCTCCGGAACTACTGCTCAGAATTGCATATAAATTAATATGTAGATGCACCTTGATGTAAATTAGTTCCTACTTTTGGTGTCAACCGCTCAATAGGTTGTGCTGCTAACGGCGATTTCTGCAGTTTAAGGAAAAGCTACATCTCAGGTTCTATTGCGTATAATCAAACAAAAATTGATATGTGAGAAGGTCATTATGAGATATTATACTGATTCAAGTTATAAGCTTATAGGCCAATAGATAGCGCTGCAATACTGGAAATTTTCTCGATAATGGGAAGGCTATATCTCAATTTGTGTGGCATATAACTGTACGAAACTTGATACGTGACATAATCATTATAAAAACGCATTTTTTACAAATCTCTTTCTTTGGATATTTAGTGTTAGTTTTCTCTAAGATGGAAATCACTTGCATTCATCATGTTAGATAATTTTAATAAATTGTTTGCTCTTACTGTGAATTTGTATAGGAAAATATAGAAGAAAGTCTTGTGATGGCCACAATATACTAGTTTTTTATATTTTAATTAATTTAAAAATAGTGATTATTTAAAAAAAAAAAAAAAAAAAAAAACGAAATTAGGGTGATACACCCACATTTTTAAACTTACGCTATCCATAGACATTGCTTTTTATATGTACTCGTATAAAGATTGTGCGTTTTGACATTACTATCTGAATACTTTAGTGAAGTTTTAATGGTTGTTGTCTGTATGTCTGTTAACTGCGTAACTTAAAAACAAATTAATCAAGGTAATTCAAATGTTATATTTTGAAGCTCATATGTGGTCGGTACTTGAAAAGTTTGATCCAGATTTATAAAATTTAAATAGTGTTGCACATAAAAGTTTTCTGAATAATTTAAAAAATAAACTTTTAGATTTATTAACGGTCTATATAACTGTAAGAACTATCAGGCCCTGATTGACGCCAGGGCATTTGGGGCCGTTGTCCAGGGCCCCCCTTCTGGAAAAGGCCCCCCAACAGGCATAAGCAGAAATTTTGCAACCTAAAGACTTCTTATGCCACTGTAACCCCCCCCCCCCAGAATAAGCTTGCCCCGGGGCTCCAGGTAGTCTAAGATGGACCCTGAGAACTATATTCAAACGGGGTTGAAGGGATTGGTAGTACTCTCACATAGAACTATTTATAAAATACAGCTATTCATAAATCTAGTTTGAATTCTTTTTAACGTAGGCTTATATACAGTACTTGTTATCTTACATTTTAATCTGCAATTTATCTTCTCTATAGTATTAAAATACAAGATGAGAGAAAGTCGCATGTGTGCTACACCAGATTATTTTCTTCAAATCGCAGTGCTATAACTAATGTTTTTAAAAAACAATTTATAATGAAGTATAATGGGTCAATCCGTTGAAATGTAAAACTCACAGGCGAAAAATACAGTTTATATACCATAACAAGTATAAACATTTTTATTTTATTTTTTTATTTTTTCGTATGTAATACAATAAAATGCAATTATTTCTATTAATATATTGTAATACAATAAAAGCATAAAATTTTACAGGGAATTGAATGGTAATAAATGATATGTAAGCTTGTTATCTCATATGATGTGAAATTAAAAGCTCCTAAATTGAAATAAGTTTCAAATGGTCTAATAATAATTATATTTCATTCGTTGAAAAAAAAAATGCCTTTTGTAAAGCCTTGTGCAGTTAAATGAAAAATTATCATCTAATTCTTAATTAAATTAACTCATTATTAAATTTATTATATTTATTAACTCATTCTTATATTTATCAATCCATTATTATACAATTAAACTCATTATTAAATATCCACAATGCGCACTATCTACCAATAAGTATTTGGACACTTTCGAATTTAGACTTTTTGTGGAAATATCTAGAAAAATTCTTCAGAAATTACCTTGAAACTTTGGCAGTATAAACAGCATGATAAACCTCATATATTTTAACAAAAGTTTTGTCCTAAAGAGGAAAAGGGGGCCAGTAAAAAATTAAATAAAAATGTTTGGAATCACCTGTAAAAAGTCTTTTTTGCTGTAGCATATGATTATAATGATTCGTCGAATTATATGTGTAAATTTTATGTATAAATTTTGCATGGTTTGAATGTTTGCTTCTCCTATATTCATTGAGATATAACAATTTCTTTAGAAAAAAAAAACAGTTTTTTAATTACTATTGGATTTGCAGATCCGGTGCCTCAATGTCCTATTTGTATCAATTACTCAGCAAATAATTTTTACTTATTACATAGTATTTAAAATAATTATACATATAATTAACAAACTACATAAATATGATTATGAGGGGGCTATCGTCCTCTCAACCCCCCCCCACGTTGTATCGTTTGTTTATATATATCTGAATATATATATATATATATATATATATATATATTTCCTTGTAACTCATAGCTTTGTGTTAATTTCTTTTAACTCATTAACACTTGTACCGAATTTCATGCGAAATGATTGCTTAAATTATCAAACTATTTTGTGTAGCTGTGTAAACAAATTACCTACTCTATGCCAACCATTATTCAATGATATCTTGCTTTTTAACATTCTATTAATGTTTGTTTATTTAATGGAGTGTTAATGGAGTGTAATCATGTTAAAATGCACTTATAAGAAAGGAGTAAAGTGCAGTTTCCACTGAGGGTCGGTTGGAAATGTTTCGAGCGGCGCTATTCAGAATCCTTTGATGTGGTCAAGCGGTTGGACCCGGGTCTACAGGTCGGTTCGAAAAGGGAGAGTCCCTGGTTCTAACCCCCAGCTGAGATAATTGAGGGGCCAGAGGCAGATATCTTTGTCAATTTTGCATGTTTTCCTTTGAAGTAACTACGCAATCTGATAAAAAAGGGCTACAACTGATGACAAGACATTTGGCTCTTTGTGTCGGAAGCGTGATTAATGACTTTTTGAGCCTTGGTCTAGAACTCGCAGTGGAAACCGGCCTTAACCCCCGTTTCGCCGACAAGAAATTTCCTATCCCCCTGTTTTTCCCATTCAAGCTTCCCTTTTGAGCTATTTAAGGATTTTTCCTATAATGAATGAGGAAAACGAGTGGAAAGAAAATTTCAATTCGACGAAATAGCAGGGTACTAGTTACGTAAGGAGATTGTTGTCCAGTCCACCCCTTTTTATCGGTTGACAAGACTCACAGGCCCAGGTGCACAAACACGTGGTGAATTGGAATTTTTTTTTAATTTTGGGTCGAATTAATTTGATTTTCGGACAAAATAAGCGAAATTTCTTTCGTAAAATCAAAGCATGCAAAAAATCTAGTCCAATACCAGAATTTCCTTTTCCGCGATATATTAAAGAAAAAATAAATAGATGAAGGCAAATAAAGATTATAAATGCAATAAAAACACACATATAAAATTTATAGTACAGCAACATTTATAATATAGCAAGTTTTTATTATTATTATTATTATTTTTGTAATAATTTCTTTTGAAAAGGAAATCTTTATTAGTGTATATTAGAAAATTTATTTGTTTTTCATTTATTTAATTCCTTTTAAAAGAAAATTCTGCATTTTCTTTTATTTATTATATTGGTCGAAATCAAATGATAATATAGTGTAAAGTACGAGAGCTATAAAATACATGGTTCAAAAACTAAATTACATGCTGATATACAGCCATCTGTCAAATCTCAGTTCTTAAAGAATAACAGATCCACTTGTCGTCGATAAATACCCAAACTGAAGAGCCCGGGAAATACCTTTCTACATGTAGTGGGAACCTGGGCCCGATGTAATGCTAGAGCACGTAAGCAGCGGTTACCCGAAGCGAGGTTTAGAGCGATTTCATTGTAATTTTTTTTTTTTAGTTTTTTACTTATAAGGGCGTATAAAAATAATTAATGATTCAATTCTTTTGAAGGTTCATTAAAATATAGTGACCACGAAGCCAGGCATTTCCTTCAATGGTGTTATAATATAGTATAAAAATAATTGTATTATAAATTTGCAATTTTTATTACAGTTTAAAAATATTGGTAAAGACAAATAATTTATTTATTTTTATTTTCAGTCTTTGGATTCTTCTTATTTTTTTTTTCTGTATGTGTGTGTGTTCAAGCACAAATATTATTGGGTTAAAGGAATTTAGGTACCTATCTCCAAGATCTAGACTTTGCTTAAAATTAACTTTCCTTATCCCATTAAATTCCGTTTCTAAAATAATACCATTGAAGAAAGTTCTATCATGATTTTCTTCTTTGAACTTTATTATAAATTTCATTGTTTACATTGTTCGTAATCAGCAGATTTCTGGAGTCTACTGTAATTTTCAAAATGCTTGTTTTTTATTACCTTAAAAAAATCTTACATTATCAGTTTAAACACATATATACATAAGCTCAATAAAAACCAACAAGTAAAAAAACACATAAATGCTGTTACAAATAATAATAATAATAATAATAATAATAATAATAATAATACTTCAATTTATTTATTTTTTACTTTTCTACCAATTGTTATTACTTAATCAATACATAATCAAAAATTTGTTTTCATGATAATTTCTGAAATACTGAATTAATTTAATCAAATTTGTGCTTATAAAACTGAAAGTAAAAATTAATAATTAAAACAACCGAAAAGAAAAAAAAAAATTTTAATGAATATTTTCTAGCAGTTCTGATTTTGCTTGATGTAATACTTGGAATTAGACTGAATTTAAAAATGAGTTGGCTAGTAGATAATTAAAAAGAAATTCCACTGCTTATTCTGTTTTACGGAAGTTATATATATATAAATGTATTTATATTAACTTTTGCGCTTGTATTTATTTTTAAGTAAATAATAATAATAATAAACTAAGTCTTATCCTATTTAAAAATTATGCCTGAGTAGACCATTTTGGCAACTAAGAAAAAATAACTGTGCCTTTAACGCCTGGCGCTTTATCACATTCTAATTTCTAACTATGGGTTTAGCCTATTTATTTCCAATTTTTTCTGCTTCTTAGCTTCCAAGTATTATTGCCTTCAAACAACACACTTCTTCTAAATGTTTAACATTCTAAATGCGCTTGAAAAATTTTAGTGTCAGAAAAACTTTTAGGAAAAAAGTGTCGGCGAAACGGGGGTTAAACCGATGATGATTTTCCCTTTTTTGGGGATTTTGTAAACGAAAGGGGGTAGGAAATTTTATTGTCGACGAAAGGGGGGTATAATCATAAGAAATACCGTGTATAGACCGTAAAGGTAGAAAATTCTTTTGAGTTTTCCTGTACACGAGCCAGACTTACACACTAATAAAAGCATAAACTAATTCATTGGAACTCATTAATATTGAACCAAACTTGACATCACTGGGTGATTATAGAATGTCATCGGAATTCTTTTGTGCGATTCTCTAAATAAATCATTTAGAATATATCTAACTTTTTTTCTGGAGAAAACATGCTTTCAAGCATCTCTCTCTATATAAATGGCTAAAAGGTTTTTGTGAGTCTTTTTTGTCTGTGTGATCACGCATCGTCCTTTGTGGGGAAAAAAAGTTCACGAAATTATCTGGCGAACATATTTAATTCCTTTCAAAAAACGTAGTCATTTTTATAAGGTATAATAAGATAGAAATCAAAATATGAAAGAATGTTTTGTACAAAATATATTACAAAAATATGCATCTCGCGTGTATAGTTTTGTATTACGTTTTAATCGCCAAATCCCAAAATCGCCAAGGACAACAGATATCAAATTTATCAAATTTGCAAAGAAACTTCTAGTAACTTTTTTAAAAGCGAAGGATGTTCACAATTCTTTGTAGACCTAGTAATGGTTCATTTGTACATAATGATAAAATTCTTAAGGAAGACTATGAAGAAGGATCATTCGAGACAACAACGTTTGTAGCTAACGATTTATAAATAAATCTCTAAAAAAGAAAAAAAAAAATTAATTTTTGCGCCGCCTTCAAATATTATGATGACTTGTAGCGTTTATGTTGTTTGACGAAGGAATTTATTTTATACTTTTAGGCGCAATTTCATTTTATGCCAATTTTTACTTCCATTATCCGACTACCGTAGGGAAACTCGCGTAAATACGGGCTAGGACCCCTTAGAAAGACCCCCACGGAGGGCATTCCCCCTGTAGGCCTAGGACACTTAAGGAGTCAATCGGCCTTAATCCTACAACCAACCAACCAACCAACCGACTACCGTAGGTAATGGAAGTATTGTATTCGATCCAAAAATTCGAGATGGAGAGATTTCGCCTGGTTTACATGTTTTCACATAAGATAAAGCTCTCCTGAGTCAAAAAAAGGGATTTTTGGCAATTGGTCAGTGCAGGGGGGTGCCAAATCGGCTGCGCATACGACGTCGTATTCTAACCAACGGCGCATGACGTAGTTGTGGAATCAAATATGTTTGTTTACATTTTTTTTGTAGCACATGCACGTTTGGTTTTGTACTTTTACTAAGATAACAGCTTTTTTCAAAGCTTTATGTACAATTATTTTCTTTTTAAATTTGATATTTTTTATTGTTATTTGTTAATATTGTTATTTTTCATCGTTATTTATTTTGTTTCATGGTGTTTGTTGTTTTTCATTCTTTGCAATGCCTGGGTGCTCAGTAGCCACTTGTAAGACATACAAAACTGATTTAGACGTGAGATAAGAATATATTTTACATTTCTTGTCCTCTGCAGATCACTGTACAGTCCCAGTAATAAACGAATTTTTGTAAATATCCCTTTTTGAAAAGGTAGATAAACATTTTCTCGAACCAACTGTCATACCTTGGCATTGAGCAGAAAATTTTCGTAAGATACTTTCTTGGACACTGAAATGGACACCGAAACCACATACAACTGGTCGATCACCTATTTGTACTCTAGAATTCAAAATGTCAAAAGAGTCATTTAGCAATTCTATAAATGTAGCTGGGCTTTCTTCGGCTGGCATTAAGTATCGTAAGCCGTTTATAGTATGGTTAGAAAATAACTGAGTTGCCAAGAATACATTTTGGCGATCCCTGCATTTTATAGTAAGTGATGTTTGGGCATATTTTCATTTCCCCATAGTCAAGGACTAATAACTATTCTATTGATGCTTTTGTTACTTCCTTATTTCCTAGTAAAGTGAATCCAGAGTCTAGAAAAGGGTTTCTAATCAATTTGAAAAGATGTGGTACATCAGTAAATATCCAGACTTTTCTTTTGGGATCATGAGGATTTTCAAAAGATGAATTCAGATAATCAACATTTAACTCAATCCACAGTTTCTTATTCTTTGGCCCAAGATCAGCTACAACTACAACATTAAATTAAATTCTTTCCAAACTTAAAATAATGCCCTTCAAAGTAGCAGCTGTCATGGGAACATCAAAATCAAAATATATTGGCTGCTTCCAGTTTGAAAAGAGGCAACGCGCATCATATAATATGCCTGGACGACATTTAAATGACAGATTTATCCAACGTCTTAGTGTGTTAATTCCAGGTAAAGGAATCCCATTCTATCCCTCAAAAAATTGTAGCACTTGCATGAAACTGAACGCAAAGTTATAACCTAACATATATCCGTCTTATTCTATTTAACAGATTTTTTTCTGTCAGCAAACAACATATCTGATTTTTAGTAAAAGCTTTACTAAGAATTCAATTTATTTTTTTGTGATACCTCTAACTCATGATTTTTTTCACAAAATTTTGTATCTCTTTACGTGTCAATGCTAACTTCTTAGTACTTGAGTCATACTGTGATTTTAATTTATTGTTTTCAAGAATTAATTTTTCATTCTGTTTCTTCATTAAACTAATGCGCTTCAGTAAATCTTGTTCCGCAGTTGAAGTACTTGAAAGATCCTCTGTAGAAACAATTTATCCAATTTTCTTTTTTTTGGGGGGGTGACACATTCTTTATGGACTCGAGGGCTCTTATTCTAATTTCACGTGCTTCATATCTGTTGGCTGCAGGGCTGCAGTTTGTGTCATTACAGGGAACAGCAACATCGTCTAACTCACAGCTCTGGTTGTTCTTACAACTGGGAAGGTTCAGTGTTGGTACATCATCTGGTTTCAAACGTTTTTTCGGAGATAAGCCGAGTAACTCAGACTTCAAATCTCGAATATACATAACTATCAGCACTGAAATGCTGCGAACAAATTCTTCCTGTTTTAAGATTGAAACAATCCTTTCTTTTGCACTTTTCAATCCACACCTTTTGCTATTTAATGCAACTGCAACTTATGAATGAAACTGCAAAAATTAAAAAAGCTGAGAAACAAAAATATCTCAAGTGTCAAACTTCAAGAAAATGAATGCTGTTTAAAAGGTATTTTCTTTAATAACTTTAACTGTATAAAATCTGACTTTTTGTTTAATTTTGAAAATAATGATTTTTATTTTTAATTATTTTCTCCCCCCCCCCCCTATTTCATCCTCATTTGATATACTTTTCGATTGGAAATTTTATGAATAATGCAACAAGAGAATTCTATGTTTAGTCAAAGTTTATATGACAGTTTTCACTTTTGTTGCACAAATTTAATATTTTACTTAAAGAACTTTGAAGTTGAATTTTCTATTAATATTCAGCTGTTTTTAGTCTAACCTTGTAAAACATTGTGGTAATTAAAATAACTTTTAAGTATTAAATTATGCATTCATGACAGTGATTTTTTACACCTCATTATAATTCAGTGTTAAAATTGTTTACTTCCCCAAATTTTAAATGGTTGACAAAAATTCAGTTGAACTTAATTTTTGATAATTACGTGTTTTTTCTTTTTTTACTTTGTAGCATTTAAATTTAATTAGTTAATGTAGCAAATATAAATATTGTCAAGAATTTTAACTAGTGAGAAAATACATTTATAAAGCATAGATTTCATCATTGTTGTTTTGGTAACTAATAATTTTTATTAATGAGTAAAATTTCTACTCCTCTTTATTAAAAAAAGAAAAAAAAAAATTTACAGTTTTTTTTTTTTTTTTTTTTTTTTTAAAGATGCATTTATTTTATTTTGTCACACCAAATTTAATTTCAAGTCTAAAATGCGAAATAAATTCTAAATCCCCTATTTTACTTAAGTTTATATGAACTAATGTTTTTGTGATTTCATCTTTTCTATATATTATACGTTTTTGTAGTCAAGAAAATCATTATATTTAATGCATTTATTATTCTGCATGTAATTTTTCTTGATATAGAAACTGAAATATAGTCAATTATAAATAAATCTGTATCAAAAAATAAATGTCTAAACGTAATCTGTGTTAAAAGTAGCATCTTGTCTATTCAATATTAAAATACACTGAAGGCAAATTTCAGATTAAACCTTTTAATTTCACCTTCAGCAATTATTTCGTTAACGGTTTTAAAACTGAATGTGATAAACTTTTTTTTTTTTTTTTAAGAAATAATTAAAATGGGGTGAATGCAAATTTTCTTTCAAAAAATATACGAATTCGTATCCTAATTTATTCTTATGCAAACAATAACGATACGATAATATATAAATTTATTCACTGGTTTAGAGGCAATGAATCTTAAAAATAATAATAATAAAAATGTGTTATCATCATGTTAAATAATATAAAAAGTATTTTTAATCTCTTTTACGTCGCTTTCTTTTTTTTTTTCCATGAATACGCGTAAACAGAGTTGATTCCACGATGACGTCATGGCATTAACCAATAGCAGCGCGACTTCGGTCTGGCTCAACCTTATAGTAAAGTATTCAAGAGACCTTGGGTCAGTGTGTGTGTGTGGGGGGGGGGGGGAGGATCTTATGACTATCATATCTCCGAAACAAATAAAGATATAGCAAAGAAACTTCGGAATTAAGACAGAACTGGTGTACAGATGTGTTTTCCAAATTTTGGTGAAAATTGGCAAACCAAAAGTGGGACATCCAAAGCCGGAAGTCCGTATCTCAAAAACAACTCTTCTTCAAAGTTGCTATATAAACACTCTATTAGATGTCCTTTCGAATGATATGGTTGGATAGTTCAGAAAAATTGATAGGCGTCATGTATAAGCTGAATTTCAGGTAATGCGAGTGGATTCCTTTGAAAACGGCTGTATGGATTTTTTTCAAACTTGCAATACTAACCCTCTTTTAAATATCTTTTTGTATGTAATTGTTGTTTTCCGGTCAACAACTGAATATGCCAAGTTTTGGTAAAAATCCGGTGTTTGAAAAAAGGCTCTCATGATTTTCTTGAAAACTGTTACATATTACCCATTTTACATATCCTTTCTCATGCTTTACGTGGTTATTACAGGAAAATTAATAGTTATCCTGATCACATAGATCAGTTTTAGATCTCGGAAATTGGTGTATTAAAAAAAAAAAACTTTTTTTTTTTTCTTCCTATGTAAACTCTATTTTATGTCTTTACGTTTTCATGCGTTTACCGCAAACTTGTATTAACTTTCTCTTACTGGAAAATTTTTAGTTGTCTATTTAATTAGCTCAGTTCTATGTCTTCTGATCTCATTATCTGCAAAAAGGGCATATAATACGTGTAATAGTGGGTAATGGAAGTCGTGTAGTTGTTTCACACCAGATTTTTTTATTTGTAGTTGTTTGAATAATAGTTGCTTTTTGGAGTC
Source organism: Salticus scenicus (assembly GCA_963930645.1). Lineage (NCBI taxonomy): Eukaryota > Metazoa > Arthropoda > Arachnida > Araneae > Salticidae > Salticus > Salticus scenicus. Next base: position 229,441,449 of record OZ005652.1, on the reverse strand, counting down.
GGTTCTATTTTTTTTTTTTTTTTTTACAAAAAGATTTTATTTTTTAAAATAAACAGAAGAATAAAATCAGGGAGGGGGAGGGAATTAATTACCTTTAATGCTAAAGCTTGCGTAAATCTACTGCGCCATGATACATAAGTACTCTAGTTAATTTATCCCATACAGCCACTGAAATCCATAAGACATCTATAAACATGTACAAAAGTTAAAGAATGATCCATTAAACTTCTATAAATATCCTACAGATATCTATTAGCACGACAAATGTCACTCTTTTTACTTCCTCTTACCCATAAGGTAGAGAAAGTATTGTTTTAGAGTAAAATTTTCGAAAGTGAGTTTTTGTTATAGTTAAATGTTCTGAGGTCCCCTGAATACGAGAACCATGTTCTTAGTGAATGGTCTGTGTGTGTATGTGTCTGTCTGTGTGTCTGTCTGTGTGTCTGTGTGTGTGTCTGTTATCAGCATATCTCAAGAACAAATAGTAGCAGAAATTCCAAACTCGGTATTCTAAATGTGTATCATATAGGGATGCTACACTAAGCTTTTCGTTGAGATGAAGGAAATGGTTCATGTACAGGGACACTCAAAAGTATTCAAATACATTACGTCTATGGGGGAAATTACAGGTAAGTAGAGTATGACATCTATAGACTGCACTAAACGAAATGAAACGAATATATATTTTTTGTAATAGAAACAGTTAACTGGGAAAATTTTTTTGTGTATGTAGGAGCCTCGCCTCCGATCTGCGATAATTTAAAATAAAGTTATCATTTTTTTTCATTTTTAAAAAAAAAAAGAAAAAAGCATTAATGTAATGGAGGGCCCTCACACAGAACTAATTATCATAACTCTTTCGAAGCCCAATTTGAATTGTTTAACATAGGTTTACATAACAGTACTCGTTATCTTACCTCTAAATCTCCAACCTGTATTTACAGTATTAAATTTCAGGGTGAGAGAAAGTCGTGTGAGTGACACACCAGATTATTTTACATCCATTAGATGTCTGTTACATATCCAATAAATCTCCAATTATCCAGCAATTAGACTTGTTAGATCTAATAGATAGTGAAAATATCTAAATCTTGTTTTGATCTACCACGTGACATCGAAAAAGGCACATATAAATTCCGTCTGTATTTAAACATCTAAATATCTATAATTAATCCTGGATATCCAGGGCCTTTAATGCGCATTCTTTAGATATTTTGTACCTTTTATGGATCATTGGATGCAATTTAGACACCTAATGTCTATTAGTATCTGTTTGTTTTACATCCTAGTATTTATATGTTTTGGAGTCCAAACGTCTCCAAGAAATTAAAAATGAAATCGTAATCTTTAATTTAAATTTTATAACCTCGTGTTTATTTATTTATTTATATTATTAATTTGTCGTGAGGTGTTGAATTCTCCATATTTAATTTATTATTATTATTTTCCCCTCACGTATTAAAATTCCGTATCCAAAATCATGCAAACCATGTATACAATTTTATTTTCTTCAATACATTGTTGTGGTTGTGATGTCAGTTTTTTCGTTAAAGAATCCTTTTTTATTATTTTATGCAGTTGAATTTCACGCATGGAAACCATGAATAAAATTTTGTATTCATTATTCCAATGCATTGTTTTAGCATTATTTTCCGAAAACGTGGACTTTTATTATTAAGAATATAAGTAGTAGAAAAATGAATATGATTTTCCCATAGACTGGATTATATTTTTAATAAATCTTCTGAAGCTCGTATGTGTTGTCATAATAATCATTCTCTTTAAAACTAAAATATAACGTTCATAAACATTTCTATTATTTATTTATTTCTTTTTTTAATAACTGGTGAAAAAATGTAAGACTATTTTCTAATATTTACTGATTTACTGACATATAAAACGCAGTCAATATAAAAGTAGTAAATTTACTTGTCACATGAATTGAAATCAAATTTATTTTTTCAATATAAACGTAAATTGAATATCAATAATGGAATTCGAATTGAAAAATGGACCCCATTTCTTGAAACGTTTTTGTAAAATATAAATGTCAAAAACACTTTCTTCGACAACATAGTAACAGCCGTGTAAACTGTTGATGTAAATGGTAAACTTTTGAAATAAATATATTCTTGGAGTATACTATAAAGATACGTAATAAAGAAAAAAAAAACATTTGTAATAATAGAAAGGAAATGTGTATTCGAATGTTTATTTGAATTTCAAATGTTGAATAAATATATAAAAAATAATATAATTCAAAATCCGTAAAGTATAATCCTATAAATAAAATATGAATGGATAAGAATAGAAGTTATTTAAACCGTTAAATGCGAGTTTTTTTTTTTTTTTTTTTTAATGAAACTTTTTAATAATGATACACCATTCGGTACAAACATAAATAATATCGTTTAACTGCTTAGAAATAAAGCACGCACATATTTACTTACTAATTATACAGGTCTTTACTTTTAATTTTTTTTCTTTTTTTTTTTTTTTTTTTTTTTTAATGGCACTGCGTTGAGTGTCTCTGATGTGTTATGATACGCTGAATTCAGAAATGATTGTTTTTTCTTCCTGTCACTTGAGGACTTTTCACGAAGTAAGAATGAAGGTCATCCGAATTCACCCAGAGGCTTTAACAAAGTCGAAACTATTTATCAATAAAATGCAATAAATTAGGCTATTATTTATACATTATCTTTTAAATGCATTTCTGTACATCGAAGCTCCCTTTAGAACCTTTTACCTTCTGCACAGCTTGAGGTCCTTGTGGGTGGGGAGGGGGGGGGAATCTCTATGCCGCATCCAACAATAATCTGCTAACATGTTTAAACTTCATCGTCCCTGATACCTCCTCTACATTTATTTGATGTCTTGGTAAAGTATGTTTAATTGTTTTTCACTCACATCACCCAAAATGTCCGGGAAATGTCTTAGATGGGAGTTAAAAAAGTGAAGCTGTAAGCTCAAACAATCTATTTTTTATCTAAACTGTACGAGACGGAAATTTTTGAAAATTTTTTCCTTAACCAGCATCCAAAAATACCTCAGAAAAACACATAATTTTGTAGAAAAAAATTTTATCGTCGAGCTGTTTTTCTTTAATAATTATTAAGAAAAACAGCTTGATTTTTTAGAAATACTTAAATCTTCTAAAAAATTTTGATTGTCACTCCAAACTCTCACGAACGTTTTTGGACGCCTAAAAACAATTCGTTAATACAACTGTCACATTGAAAATCTCGGAAATTTACTTTTTCCTTTTCCTTTTCTTTTCTTTTTTATCCCTTCTTCTTCTTCTTCTTCTTTGTTTGAATGCTTATTATTTAACTTATAAACTTCTTCAAACACCATAAACTTAATGTAAGCACTACCGGTCTCGAATGGACGTGGCCTTTCTTCTTCGGGCGCAAAAAATACGTGCTTTTACCATGGAGGCAAAAGCAAGACTAAAACCCAAAAGGAGAAGAGCAACACAATCAACCAATAGGAAACAGCGTGCAAATCCGATCCAAATATTTATTGCTCTTTAATTTATTACTCTTTATTTGAATGGACCAAGTTAAAATGGCATACAGCCAAAAATAAATCTTTTACTAAGATTAAATTTTTAATTAAGAGTTAAAGACAGTGTTTTGCTTTTGATACACTATGCATTTTAGGGTTAAAATTCATTTAAAAAAAAAAAACTATTTTTCAAAAATCGATGCAAAGTTAAACAAATTCAGAATTAATCAACTTGAAGCGATTCCAAAGATGCGCTACGTTCTAATTCATTTTTTATTTATGTTTTATACATAACCGTACAAAAGTGCAACAATATATTTTTAATACAATCTTTATAATAAAAATAGCCTTAATTTCACATCGAACACAATTTCAGAATGAATCACTCTGCTTGAGAAATAACTACAACAATATTTCGAGACAAAGAAAATGAAATCTTTTTCATGGTTCGTAATAAATAAAATAATTTTATTAAACGATAATTTAACAGAATTAAAAATGATAACAGCAATAATGTAATTAAAAAATAAAAAAATATCTGATCTATGGTTTTAACGAATAAAAGAAAAAGAAAAAGTAATTTAAAAGGAAATCAATGTAGAATTTTTTTCTGTTTTTCAAAACAACACGCATGACGTGAAAAAACAAGCTAATTTAATAAAAATTACTGATATTAGATAATAATCAGCTAGTCAGTTTCCTTTAACCAATTAAGTTGCACTACTTGATTTGTGCCTATTTCCTTTGTTTTCCTCACATCTACGTGAAAACATCGCCGGGAATAACGTCGTCCGTCAATTCATCGCCGTCAAAACGTCGCTTGTCAAAACGTCGCCTAGTCAATAACATCGCCTCGACAATAACATAGCCGATAGAAAACAAAGCGCTTTTTTTTTTTGGTTAATAACAATTGAATAGACTAAACATTAGAAGGAAATTCTTTTTTTTTTTTTTTTGGTTTGTTTGTTCAACTACAATTTAAAGATTAAATATAAATATCAGATTGATTTTTTATGTCATGACGACACTATTTTTAACATCTTTCTTTTTTATTACACGCTTCTGTAAACATAAAAAAGTTTTAATTTCAGCTATATATATATATGTAAATAGAAATATTTAAAGAAAGTATAGGAATAATGAAAACTTTCGACCACAAGTTTTCAATGGATCTACACGTTTTGAGTTATCTTGAATATTTTTTAAAAGTCACCTTTGGAAAATATCTATGTACTTCTAAAATTTTTTAGACGCTGTATCGATTGAAATAATTCGTAAAATTTAACCAAACTTGAAACTTGGTAGACCTTAACTTAAATTTAATTTTGATTAGATATTGGGGTGCCAACAACGTCTTTTAAGGAAAATCTATATCTCAGCTTCTATAGAGCTATAAATGCACTAAACTTGGCATGTGGAATGGATGTTATGTAAAATAATGCTGGTTCGATTTAAATGGAAATGGGCTGATAGCTGGCGCTACTATGGTGCAATTCAATCCCATTTAGGGGATGGCAATATCTCAACGTCTATGATATATAATTGGACTAAACTTACTACCATGTACAGTCGGCAACAAAAGTGTCCGAACACTAGCAAAAATTCCTATGTAAAAACAGTACACTTCATATGGTTTTGTTAAAAAAAACCTTATCGAATTATGTTTTTACACTGACTAAGAACAGGATTCGACAAGGATTTATTTGACAAAACCGTATGAAGTGCATAATGCACATAAAATGCTTTTTTTACATACGAATTTTTGTTAGTGTTCGGACACTTTTGTTACCGACTGTATATTAGGTAAAATTATTTTGATTCACTTTGGGTGTGTAGGAATCGAACAGGTGGCACTGTTATGTTGTTATCATATTTTATATTCACAGGCAGGCTATATTTCAGTTTCTATGTTATATAAAAGGACCAAACTTCCTATGTGAGCTACATATTATAAAAAATTACGCTAATTCTATTTGAATGCATATCGGTCTACAGATGGTGCTACTATCATTTTTTGTGTATTTTCAGATAGCCATGTCATCATCTAAGTAGTTAAAACTGCAGCGACACGCAATGCAAAGTATGAATTGTGAGAAGTTACGCTTATTATATTTTTTTGCATATCAATCGGAGAGATACCCTGTTATAAACAATGACATAGAAGATAGAACACTTTTTGTGATGACCACAACATAGGTTTTTTTATTACTTTCTTCATATTCAATCGAAAAAAAGTTTTGATTTCGTAAACATTTTTTACTTCTTTTTTTCGATGGATTTACACGTTTTAAGAGGTCCAGAACACGATTAAGCCTTTTTTAGAAAATCTTTGTCTCTCCGTCTGCCAGTACATGTGACAAAAAAATTGTGGCAACTATATCTCAGAAACTACAGAGCAAAATTTAATGTAAATTTCTATGTAGTTGCATATTACATAAATTAATGCCTACCAACTTTTGGTGCAAATCGCTCAACAGATGGCGCTGCTATACTGCGATTTTTCCCAATTTGGGGAAGGCTATATCTCAAGTTCTGTTGTGAGTAATCAAACAAAACTTGGTAAGATGGTCATTATAACACATTATACTGATTCAATTTGGGTGCATATCGACTAATAGGTAGCACTGCTATACAAACTTTTTTTTTTTCAAGGAGAGGCTATATTTTAGATTATGAAACCCTTTATTAGTTCAATTTGGGTGCATATCACCCGACAGGTAACGCTTCTGTGCTGCGGTTTATCTCAAAAATAGGAATGTTAAATCTCAGCTTTTAAACATATACATGTATCAGAGACTTATTGCATGAGATAACCATTAAGAAAACGGATACCAAATTAATTTGGGTGCATATCGGTAGACAAGTGGCCCTGCTATAGCTTACATAACGCAAGGTAAAAAATAAGCGAAAATAATCTGGTGTGACTACTGCCCCCTCACCCCACGTTTCATTATTGCAACTATATTTATAGAGAATTCAAATCTGTTATTAAGTTCGAAAGTTCATTTAAATCTATTTATACAACTTTCACACGCATCATTCCTTAAAACTTGTCAATCTTGAACCAACTTTTCTAGTAACAAACGTATTCACTTCAAAATACGTCATTTGGATCGTCTGAAATTATTATTATTTTTTTATTATTTATTCTAACAGACACAGGCAAAGATCAAACTATAAAACTTGCCTTCGGTATTCAGGAAGCCTCAAAAGTGTAAATATACAAGAAAACAATCGATGAATAAGCTAAAAAATACATTATTTACCATATAACTTTAAGGAATTAATTTCAATTCTTGAGCAGCTTTCCTAGAGATGGTAAAATATTATATGTTATAGTATATTATAGTAAAGCACTTCCACTAAGAAATAAAGAAGAATGTTATGGCTTAAATATTGGCAGCCCTGTATATCTTCTGACAGTTTTGTACGCATCACATGGTGCACATAAATATAATCCTATATTAATATAATAACACACAGCACAACCTGAAATACACTTCCATCAATTTTCAAGTATTGTCGCATTATAATCTAGTTCTTTTGTGTAGCCTTGTAAACGAACAGTGAATGATTTCTATACCATATTCTGCATGAGGCATTTTTTTATGCATAAATAAAATATACATTCATTTCATTTGGTTTAGTGCAGTCTATAGATGTTAAACTCTACTTAACTGCAATTTCCCCCATAGACGTAATGTATTTGAATACTCTTGAGTGTCCCTGTACACGAACGATTCACTTCATCTCAACAAAAATATTAGTGTAGCATCTTTATATGATATACATTTAGAATACCAAGTTTGGAATATCTGCTGCTATTTGTTTCTGAGATATATTGATAGCACACACACACACACGCAGACCTACCGCTAAAAACACGATTTTCGTATCCAAGGGACCTCGAAACGTGTAAATATAACAAAAACTCACGTTCGAAAATTTGACCCTAAAACAATACTTTCTCTACCTTATGAGTAAGAGAAAGTAATAACTGGAATTTCCCCCATAGACGTAATGTATTTGAATACTCTTGAGTGTCCCTGTACACGAACGATTTGCTTCATCTCAACGAAAAGCTTCGTGTAGCATCACTATATAATACAAATTTTGAATGCCAAGTTTGGAATCTCTGCTGCTGTTTGTTCTTGAGATATGCTGATAACAGACAGAAATAACAGGAATTTCCCCCATAGACGTAATGTATTTGAATACTCTTGAGTGTTCCTGTACACAAACGATTCTCTTCATATCAACGAAAAGCTTAGTGTAGCACCCCTATATGATACACGTTTAGAATACCAAGTTGGAATCTCTGTTGCTATTTGTTCTTGAGATATGCTGATAACAGACAGAAATAACTGCAATTTCCCCCGTAGATGTAATATATTTGAATACTCTTGAGTGTCCCTGTACACGAACGATTTGCTTCATCTCAACGAAAAGCTTAGTGTAGAATCTCTGTATGATACAAATTTAGAATACCAAGTTTGGAATCTCTAAAACAGGATTTTCGTATTCAGGGGACCTCAAAACGTGTAAATATAACAAAAACTCACGTTCGAAAATTTTACCCTAAAACAATACTTTCTCTACCTTATGGGTAAGAGAAAGTAATAATAATAAATAAATAAATAAAAAGATGGCAAAGTATTCTTAAAAATGTATTGAATTATTGTAAAATGTGCAACTTTTAACTGAAAATATTTATTTTAATAGCATTTGCTAGAATCATAGAATTATCTGTTATTCAGAAAAAAAAAAAAAACTATTATTTTAGATTAATGCATTAAAAAAAAAGAAGAAGAAAAGAGAAAGAGAGAGGAAAAAAAAAATGAAATATAATTTCCGGAAGAGATCTAGATTCACAGATAATCTATTTTAATAGCCGTCAGTTTGACTGCAAGTCTGACTCCGCTGCTTAGAAAACCAGACATTCTATCCTAAATAATAACTTATCATTCGGCTATGTTTTTGCCATCGATGATTTTAGCACAGCGATGTTTTTGCGGCGATGTTTTTTCTGGCGATGTTATGACGCGATACCCTAAGCTACACTTATGGAAATTTGGCATCCGATTCGCTGTTAAAAATAGAAATCGCTTTGTCAAATCTTAGTCTTAAAATTTCTAGAAAATAAATGTTAATTTGCAACAGTTCAACCATAAAATTTTACAGTTAAAGGTTGTCAACGAAGTTTCATTTTTTACAATGTTGAACAAAATTTGTTACGATAGAAAATGAAATTTTGTCTCAGTTAAAGATTTTACTCTGAATTTTTAATCAATATAAAATCTTTTATCTTATAAAATGTTTCATGTGTGTAGCTACACTAAAAAATATCTGTAATTTTACTGTAAAGTTTATCCAGAATCTCTGAAATTTATAATAATTCTCCGTGAAAAATAAGTAGTATTCAAGATTCTCAATCTTTATTACACATTTTATTCATTTTTTATTTATGTTTTAATAACCTCTGACCTTTTAATAACCTCTACAGCTTTTGTCTGTAAGTCTCTCTGTAGTACTTTAGCTTCTAAACGTTGTAATCGATTCCAATACAATTTTCTTTTATTTTTTATTTTTTAGAACTCTTATTTAATCGGTATGGTTTTTAGCTAAGTTTTTTTTTAATTATTTTTGATAGGTTTTTCAAAAATAATTAAATTGTTATCTTTCAGGCCACTTTGCATTGATATTTTAAATTGTTCAAGGTGACATTTTTCTAAATTCCAAATAATTCTGATAAAACCTGACAATTAAATCATGTTAAATTATAAATCACGTGTTTTACTTTTATTGTAAATTTTGCATTTGAGCATAAAAACACTTATTTTAAAACTACGAATTTTAAACCGATTTTGACAAAGGTGAAAAATTGGCTGTAAAATGTGGTTATAAATTCACAGTATATATAAAAGAAAAATAAATAAATAATAATAAAAGAAAAAAAAAATCGCTAACACTAATTTTATTTGAAAATTAGAGATTTTAAAGAAAAGTAATATCTTGTTAAATTAAAAGCCAGCCTTGCGGTAACATTTTATAATTTGCGAGCCAGCGTTCTTAACTAAAAAAACAGACTTTATTTAAAAAGAAAAAAAAAGAAGAAAGAAAGAAAAGAAACGAAATAGGAATAATATTTAATTAGCTTTATGGACAAGATATTTTACATACATATAAAGCTAGTTACTTGTTATACTTTTTTTTTTTTAAATATATATATATATTTAATTAATGTATTATAATTTATTAATATACTTCCGCAATTATTGATTAAAATAATATTTACCATTTAAATGGCATTCTATAAAATAATCTAATAACATCTTAGTATACTTTTAGCTGTAACTTTGCTTAAGACTATAAATAATTTATAGTAGGTTTTTCGCTGCAATTTTCAATACTGCATGTTGCAGTAATATCAAAATTTTACACAATCAATGGTTTTTTTTTTTTTTTTTTTCACGCTGCAAATTATTAAAAGTTTGTGATTATTAAATTATATTTGAGTAATATATTAGCTGTAACCATAGAATAAGAAATCATGTAGCAATGAATTGTCTTATATTACTCAAGGCGGTATGTAACGTATACTGCCACCAACATAAAAGGATATTATGGGATTATCTTGGTTTCAAAGGCTAAAAAAGCATATATTCTCTATTATTATTATTATTATTATTATTATAACAAATGGAATTTTTATTCAAATATTTGATCACATAAAATAGCAATATCTAAGCAATATTTGATAAAATTTACATTAAAAAATTTGGAAAATTCAGCCGATGGGTCTTGATTTTCAGAGACCATTCATAAAAGCGGTGGACACGATTTCTCAAAAACTATTGCACTGATTTTAATGAGATTTTGTATGCTTCTTTAAAATAGAATTGACCAACAAAAAAAAAAATTTTTTTTTTTTTTTTTTTTTTGGTCAATTACAACTAATTTTACAAGGATATACGCGGCGTAAAATGTACCGTATTTTTTTTTTTTTTTTTTTTCAATACAACTCTGCCAAAATTTCTCTCTGAATCTTTCGCTCAAACACTAGTGTATTCTTTCAGGAAGAACTGTTCAAACTGTTCAAAATTTCAATAAGATCGGTGTTTTTTTTTTTTTTTTTTTTTTTTTTTTGAGAAATGGTGTCCCCCTGCTTTTCTGATGGGTGATGGGTCTGCGGAGACCAGAGTCCATCCGCTGAATTTCCCAATTTTTTTAATGAAAAGTTTATAAAATATTATTTAAATGTTGATATTTTATATGCACATTTTTTTTTCTATGTTAGGAAAAAAAAAAAAAAAAGCTTTTTCTGAAACCCAAGCAACCCCTTAAATGGTTCCAACTACTGGACTCAAAAATATCTGGTCAATCTATTGCAAAATTTTTAACAGTGTACGATCAACATTTTTTTTCAATAAAGGGCAATTCCAGTGTCAGTCACTTTCAGGAATATTTCAGCTTTTCTGTCTTTGCCACCATTTTTTTCTTAAAATAATCACATTCTGTTTAATAAGAAAAAAAAAAAAAAAAAGCAGAAATCCCATTCTTCTGTGTGACTGACTCTACGTGTGACATAGAATCACGCAAAAACATTTCCTATTTAAGATATTCGTATTTGCATTAATCTTCAAGTATAATTTCACATTGATTGTGTCATTCACTCAGAAAAATATGCGACTGAAATCTAGAATCTAAATTGTTGCTCTAGTAGAAATAGTTCCATGTCATCCTTATAAATTCTAATTTCCTTTGCTAGCGAGTTCAAAAATTCCCTATTAGAATTCTAGACCGTTTTCCTTTATTATGATGATCAATTTCCTTTAAAAATCTCTGTACATAAAAGCGAACACAAGAGTTTTAGTCACTATAATTTTTGTTTTACGACTCATTTTTAGGATATCAACGAGAATTTCTCGCAATATAAAGAATTCATAATGTTGTTTCACCATCTAGAAAAGTGTAGACTAGAAATTTTCGATCATTTCGTATATCCAAGTTGTTTGTTTGCCTTATATATATAAGTTGGAAAACTATATTTCTAGTTTAGGGATTTAGAAGATGAATACTTGACTACTTAGATGAAAGTGGCATATATATTTTTTTTCTCAATGTTATAGGGATCTAATTCTGTCTTTAAAGAACTGTTTCAATTGTCGACTAATCTTGAAATTTCGACTCTGTTTTAAATAACAGATGTAAACTTTCACTATGTAAAATTCGAACCTGGTGGAAAACAATAAAGAAATAGATTTATCTTACTATGTTATGAGAAGGTTTTCTTATATGCAAAAATATACATTCTCGTTTCAACTGTTTGTCATAATAACGCTTAAAAATCTTAATTTTATGAAACAAAATTAAATTTTTGGAACCACAAGATTTAGATTTCTGCTTCAAACGTAAATCTTTTTTTTTTTTTTTTCTTTTTTGTGTGTGTGTGTGTGTTTGTGTGTGTGTGTTTTGAGGTCTTGGTGTTTAATAAAATTCATTTGGCTGTAAACTGTTATCCGTTCATTACAAAATAAATTGTGTAAAATTTGCATGATTTTTTTTTTCATTAGAAAGAATTATTGTAAATGCGGTGAGCGGGGGCTGCTCCCTGTTAAATATAAAAAAAACATATGATAATTTTTAACTGTATTAAGAACTGAATTATAATATATAAACAGAACATAAAAATTTAAATTGTAATCCATATACACTATATACCAATAAATATTTGGATACTTTCAACTTTAGACGTTTTCCCAAATATCTAGAAAAGTTCTTTAGGAAATATATCATGAAACTCTGGTTGTGTAAAGGACAATCTATACCTCATATATTTTAGCAAAAGTTATGACCTGAAGAGGAAAAGGGGACCAGTAAAAAGTTAAACAAAAGTCAAAACGTTTTTAATCAACCTGTTAATTTTTTTTTACTTGTCCCCTTTTCCTCTTTAGGGCACAACTTTTGCTGAAATATATGAGGTATAACATGTTCTTTACACTACCAAAATTTCAAGATTGATTCCTAAAGAACTTTTCTAGATATTTTACCAGACGTCTAAATTCGAAAATGTCCAAATACTTATTGGTAGATAATGTATATTTTTTGAAAGAATGCAACGTTTTATTGCAATTTCAACTGGCGTTTTAAATGCGCTGTAATAATAAACATCTTCAGAAATTAGAAAAAATAAATCATTTAATGAGTTCCCTTTCCACAATTTTTTTTTGCTTATTTTTCTTTATTATTTGGAAATATCTTCTATAATTCGAATTTTTATTTGAATTTAATAAAAAATAAATGAAAACAAGAGCATTTGTGAGATTTAATTACATATGATGAGTGGAAAAAAAATTTTAAATTAAATTTAATGACATTTTGCATGTTTGCAGAAACTTTCTCATAAATAAATATACACTAAAAAAAATAAAATAAAATAAAAACAGAAAGAAAGAAAGAAAAAGAATCACTGAGAAAATTTCATATTTTGTTAAAAAAAAAAAAAAAAAAAAAAAAAAACACCAATTTTATCATCCAAATGTAAAGGTCAAACAGGTAGCGATCTTGTCGGATAGCTAATATCTATGCTGAATACGGATATCCAAAGGCAAAATTACTATTTCACCCCTATCTTTAAATAATTAAATTGGCCGTTTTTAAAGGCAAAAATAAAATTATCCAAACGCGGCTTTTTCTTTTCTTTTCTTTTTTCTTTCTTTCTTTCTTTTTCTTTTCTTTTCTTTTCTTTTCTTTTTTTTTTTTTTTTTTTTTGTTTCTTAGTGTATACAGCAGATATTTTCAATTATATACAGTGCGTATCGAAATGATAGGTCCACCCGCATTTTTCAAAATTTCGACTCTTAATTGAGAATAAAAATCACTTTTTTGGTAGAGATAATTAACCAGTAATTGTTATAACTATTTATGAAGAAATTTCTTAAAAATAAGTAATTCCTTTTTATTTTATGCAAATTTTCATTTTCAGACGTTTCGAAAAGATAGGTCCGCCTTCAGAAATTTTGCACCAATCACATTTATTTTCAAAAAAATTGCATAAATATCGTTGCTTAGTCTTACTGCGGGATTATGCTGGCTGCTGTAGAGGTATTTAAACAGATTTGAACATCACGTTGTAATCGAAAGAAATGGGTCGTCGTTGCAGTCTTTTGTTGGTTGAGCAGGGGAAAATTGATGCATTTAAAACATGTGGAAAATCAAATAGAGAAATAGGTAAACTTTTAAACAGATCACATAATGTTGTAAACAATTATTTGCCACTTAGAAATGCTTATGGCAGTAAAAAATCATCTGGCCGCCCATCAAAAGTGACACCCCGACAAAGAAGGATTGTCGTAAAGGAGTTAAAATCTGGAAATTTGAGCTTAGCCACTGTGGCCAAACAAAAAAACACTCCAATATCAAAATCTACAGTCCATAGAGTGGTAAAGAAGTTCGGCAATATAGTTTACGTGAAGAGGAAAGCGGCTCCGAAATTGATTAAAAAGCACAAAGAAAAGAGATTGAAATTCGCACATGAAGTGATGTCATGGAAACAAGATTGGCATCCTGTGATATTCAGTGATGAAAAGAAATTCAACCTGGATGGTCCAGATAGTTGGCAGTACTACTGGCACGATCTGCGTAACGATAGACAGATATTCTCGAAGAGGCAAGCTGGTGGTGGTTCCGGTAAGGTATAGGCCGGATTCGGAGGTGCAGGAAAAACTGATATAGCATTTGTAGACAATCGTTTGAATGCTGCAGTCTATCAACAGCTGCTTGAACAATATTTTGTTCCGCAAGCAGAGCACATTGGGGGCCCATTCTTCATGTTCCAACAGGACAATGCTCCTGTGCACACTGCAAAGTCTTTCGAATGGTTTCTGGATAATGTTGTACATGTTATCGATTGGCCACCTTGCAACCCCGACCTGAATCCGGTAGAAAACATGTGGGGTATACTCGCAAGAGCGTTGTATGCAGGCGGAAGGCAGTACAACAGTACTGCAGACTGGAAAAAGGCTATTTCCTCCGAATGGTCAAAAATCGAGAAAAAGTGTTTGTAAAAACTTGTAGAAACCATGCCGAATAGGATTTATGAGCTTATTCTGAAACAAGGTGGAAAAATTTCTTATTAATTCATCATTAATTTGATGCTTGGTTCAGTGGACCTATCTCTTTGAAACAGCTTTTTCATGCAATTTTTGTTTTTATTATTACTCCTATTATTTGTATAATATTCATGTATTTTTTTTACATTGAATGAAGTAATGTAGGTTATAAAATAGTACTTTGTACACAATGAAACTTTTTTTACCAACATAACTTTCGTTTTTACTGGTGGACCTATCATTTCGACACGCACTGTATATTCCATGCAGATCGATTTGATATGTAGAACGTGAGTGAAAATAAACTAAAAAAAGGGATTGAAATAAGTTATGATGCTTCTAATATTCTGTTATTTATTTTAAACTTAAAAAAAATTTAATCAAGAACGTCATTTACTTGCTTTAAATTATTAGTTTTTATTTCTTAAGTATTATTATTTTATTTTATCAATTCCTTTTTTTATTTCTTGTTTCTGAAATTTATACTTGTGATATAAAATTTTACTTAAAAAATGTATAAAGTAAAAATGATAATAATCAATAATAATTATAAAAAATACTAACATTACCTTAGAATAATTCTTTTACAAAATTGCATTTCTAATATAAAGAAGGATTTAAAATTTAAAAATAAATGAATAAATAAAAACATAAATAAAATTTAATTTTTATCCGCCAAAACATTACAATTTAAATATATATATATATATATATATATATATATATATCATAAATTTATCCTTAAATTGAACATTATAGATGTGAAGCCGAGAACAATAATGAAACTTTACATTTTTTCTAAATTCAAGAATTAAAAAAAAAAAAAGAAAGAAAGAAAGAAATAGTAAAAGAATTGGTAAATACATAAAATTCGATGATTTGAATAATGCTCAATAAATAAAAATTTTATGTACTCAATATGTATTAAAAGCACTTAAATATACCAGAATTTTTTTATAAAACTTAAAATTAATTTCTTTCAATTAACTTAAAATTACTTAAAATTAATTTCTTTCAATTAACTTAACATTTATTTAAAATAATAACGCAAAATTAAAATATCTTTAAATTATTTTTATATAAATTAACACATTTTCAAAGTTACTTTTGATGATTATAACGAATATAATTGGAATTTTAAGCTTAAGTATCGAAATAAAATGAATTTAATTAAAAATATGCTTTATAATATTATTAGAAATATTATTTTCATTCACATGTAGAAATGCAATCAAATTTGTGTAAATTTTTTACTTACTATATGAATATATTATAAACATTTTGTATGCGCTGTATAAAATATTCCTGAGAAATTTGACCAGATAAACTTTTTAGATTTACATGTAGGTCTCTTAATAACACAGAAAAAATATTCTTAATTTATTTCACAATTCAAATTAATAAACTTACAGTTATAATTAAACTGCGCATTATACTATTTAAAAATTATATTAACTTTTTGATAGTATACAGTTTTTATGCATAAACTTGCATCAACAATAATATAGAAATATTTGCTAAAAAATAAATTTCCAGTAATCCTTTTTTTTTTTTTTTTTTTTTTTTTTTTTTCTTTTTAATTGGAGAGCATTTAAAAAAAAAAAAAAAAAAAAAAAAAGCGAAATAATATATATATTTAGTTATTTATATAAACTTCTTCACATACTTTCAATCACACATCTGAAAAAAAAAAAAAAAAAAAAAAAATGAAACTATAATTTTCATTAAAATGTTTTAAATACTTCATAAATTATTAGAGAGTAAAAGTGCACTACTTCATTTCTTATATTTGATGTTTTAAATCAGAACATATTTAAAATCGTAATTGATCAAAATAATTCACACTCTAGGCTTGTAATTTCTGGCCTTATACAATGCTCCCGAATCTATAAGAGAATAAGCTGTATCTATAATTGTATCTCTAACATTTCGTGGATTTACTTTTAAAATATTTTTCATTCGGTGATTTGAATAGGTATAAGCCTGACCATACCTAGGATACACCAGACTAGCCGATTTATCCAAAAAACTGAAAAGATAAACAGCAATATAAGGTGCAGTCCAAGTTGAAATGCAATATCCATATTTCCCAAATTCCGATTTAAGTACCTCTGCAATTTCTTTCATCCACAAATGATCAGACACAATTAGATGACGATTGTTTGCAGCTTCTGGTAAAATCATCGCCTGTAAATGAGCTAGGGCTACATCTCTCACATCACAAATAGATATATACATGTGTGGCACCATCGGAGACGTGAAATTCATCAGGCGTTGTATGACTTCAAGACTGGTGCTAACAACACCGCTTATAGATGGACCAAGAACAAATCCTGGATTCAGTGTAACAAGTTCAATTTTTCGTCCTGGAGGCAAAGACTGGATAAAATCCCAGGCTGCTTTTTCCGCCATTGTTTTACTTCTTGCATAGGTATCCATGTCTCGCGAAGATAAATCAGTCCAGTCATCCTCTGTATAAACTCGCCCAAATTCATTAGTGAATTCCCCATGTACTGCACTTATAGAACTTGTCAGTACAATTCTTTTAATAGTTCCGGAACTGGCACAAGCTTGCAAAACTCGATTAGTGCCTTCTAATGCAGGAACAATGACATCTGCTTCCCTTTTAGGGGGTGCATTAGGAAAAGGGGATGCCACATGAATGCAATACCTGCAACCCCTTAAGGCTTCGTCCCAACCATCATCACGTGTTAAATCGGTTTCTACGAGTTCCAACGGATATCTTGCATCGGGACACAAATCTCTTAAAGGTTTTAATTTAGCTTCATTTTTTAGATTCCGTACAGTTCCTCTCACACGATATCCTTCACGCTGTAAAAGTTGAATAATATGAAGAGCTATAAAGCCCGTAGCACCCGTCACTAAAACAATACCTTCTTTTTCTCTAGACATTCTCATCTGAACGCTAACGCAGGTATGAAAGAAATCAGTGAAAGTATTACATAAATTTAAATAAATAGGCATATGATTGCAGCGCTGTGACCTTAGACGACCTATTTCTGAATTACGAAATTGCCTTCAAGGTCTCGTTATGTTTTCCTTCCTCGTACGTGCAAAGAACCCGTCATGCATAGGTTGCTCCTGACGAGGAATTTTTCCCCTCTGACATAGCTCAGATCATCTTTTTAGAAAATATTTTTTTCCTAAGTTGATTGCGTTGATTAAGATGCATTGAATGCCAGACCATTATCATTTTAACCCTTCCATTCCCAATTTTTTTCATCCATAAAAGAATAAATCTTATATTTAGTCATAAATTTATTTCAAAGGTAATATATATAATTTTTTTTTTTTTTTTTTTTTAATAGGAGTAACAGCAGAGTACGAATTAATATAGCTAACAAAGCAGCTGATATTTGTTTTATTTGTGTTCAATATGACCGCTGATGCCATTTAAAATCATAATTTTCCAATAAATAAAAATATCAAAATTCTGGAAGAAATACATATTGCAATTAATTAAAATACGAATTATAAACATTACAAAATAAAATAAAAAATATTTCAAACAGTTAATTTACTTAAATGGCCCAAAACAGGAAACTGATTCCTATATTATTATCAGAATAGAGTAAAATATATTTTCATTTATCAACAAGGATAGTGAAATCATCTAAAATATATACTCGTATTTTTCGATGGGAAAATGTACATAGATTTTAATATTATTCATTTTGAATCAGCGGGAGTGTTAGATGGTCAGAAAGAAAATCTGAAATGTTATGATTCCAATTGGCATCATGGGGAATGAAAGGGTTAACGGCCCTCTTCACTTTCCGTCGCCGGAAGCCCGAGCCAATGTTATACTATGGGATTTTTTTTTTTACAAATATCTTATTAACTAATACATATTTTTAAATTCTGTTTTGACATTCAGAAAATTCCCAACTGTTAAATTGACGGATCTTTTTCGAAAATGTATTTTTTTAATTTTTAATATTTTATTTTGAAATTAGAAAATAAAAAAATTTCACATATTGAAAATTCGTATTTTGCAGCTTCAAAATAAAATATAAAAAATTTAAAAAAATAATTTTTTCAATTTAACAGCTAGGAATTTTCAGAATGTGAAAACAGAATTTAAAAAATATGTATTAGTTAATATTTGTAAAGAAAAATTCCCCATAGAATAACATTAGCTTCGGCTTTCGGCGGCGGTGAGTGAAGCGGGCCCTTAGAAGATTTCTTTGGATTTTTATGTTACCGATCTAGTTTTATTTTTAATGAAAGGGAATTGCATTTATTGATTGAATTTTGTTTCCATTTACGATTGTTTCAAAAATTCACTTTTATAAAGTATAAAACTGTTATTGAGCGGAGAATAATCATATAAAGGTGACCTAGAATTTTCGATACTTTAAATTTTAATCAAGAAATATTCCAAACTGATTGAAATAAAAATTTATTTAAGTAAAATACTTTCCTTCCATATAATATTCTCAAACATAATTTCCCCCCGTAATTTTATAAATACAAATTTAAAAAAGGTTTTTATTAATTCTTTAAGAGGAAAAGTTGCATGCAGAAAATATCAAAATATATTCGGAATAAATACATATTATCTTCTATGTTATTATAAAAACAGAATTATCGATAAATTATTTGCAAATTTTATTTCAGATTACGATCGAATATTTGAAGTATTTTCTAAAGGGATAAGTTTTAAGGAAAAATTAATTTCCTTATATTTAACAGATTACGGAGTCAAATTACTATTATAATAGCAATATTAATATTAATAATAATGATGATAAATAGTAATGTATTTTAACCTACTTTTAAATTTGACATTTTTAAAAGGTAATTTCTAAAATGTTCAAACCGAAAATCGCAGAAAGAACTATGCTGTCCATACAGTTCAGTTGTCATACTTCAAGAGACATTAGGTATTGTTGAATTGTCTAAAGAATTTAAAGAGAGGAAAGAAAGAAAACAAAAACAAAACAGCCAATATCGTTTAAAGTAAAAAAAAAAAAAAAAAAAAAAATGTTTATAAAAAAATAAATTAAGAATTTTCCATTCGCTTACCCATATATGGTGGAAAAAGTATAGTTTGTGGTAAAATTTTTGAAATTGAGTTTTTGCTATATTTACACGTTTTGTGATCTTATGAATCTAAAAAAAAAAGAAGGTTTTTAGCTGTCTATGTATCTGTTATCAGCATACCTCAAGACAAAATAGTTACAGGAAGTCCAAATTCGGTATTCGAAATATCTATTACATAGGGATACTGCACTATATTTTTAGTTGAGATCAAGCAAATGGTTCGTGTACAGGGACATCCCAGATAATTCAAGCCAAACTTTAATCTAAAACATTTTTTACTGCTGAATATAATTGATGAAACTGCTTTACTATATTTTACCAACTCCCAAAAACTGCTTAGGAATTATAATTACATTTTTTTTTTTACTTTATTTTTATGTATTTCGTTCTTCCTTCCTTTTTTTTTTTTAATATATGTAATTATGCGCTTTGAAATCCTCTGAATACAAATGTCAAGCTCTTATCGGTTGATATGTGCGTTTAGGGTGGAACGAAAATGGCCTTTTAAATTTTTTTTTAGATATCAGTTTGGTAATAGTGGGGAAAAGTTGCCTTTTAGGCTCAAAAGGAAGTAAAAAAAAAATTGGATGCGGTACTATAATATCTTGAGGTGCCGCAAATAGCTTAAAGTTTGTAAAAACATTGAAAAAATTGAAAAATAAAAAATAGGCCTTTAATTTTTTTTTTTTTAGATTTTATTTTGGAAATACTGGGGAAAAGTTGCCATTTAGGTTAAAAAAGAATTTTTAAAAATTTGGTTGCAATATTACAACGTCTTGAGATGCCGCAAATAGCTTAAATTTTGTACAAAAATTGAAAAATTATAAACTTTGATAAATTATTTTTTATGAATTTCTCCTACGCATAATGTTACAAAAAATCGTTTCAAATACATATATAATATAAACATTAGAATTGGGAAAAAATATTATTTACAAAATATAATAAAAAAAAAAAAAAATATTTTGTAATGTTAAATTTTGGAAATTTTTTACTTCTGTATTCTTAAAAATTGCAAATGTTACATCTGCAAAATGTTTGTTTCTACTTCATTTACAAATTAAACTGTTTTTTCGTATTAAATTTTGGCATTTTCTCACGTGAGTCAATTTTTGCTCTTATGTATCCTTCTCTTGCGATTGAACTACAGACATTTTGAGCCGATTCGGTCACCAGTTTCACAGCTCTTTCCACTGCTTGCGTGTGGCAAGGAAGCCGGGGAAAGTTGATAACCGGGTCCACTTTACTATTTGGTTCAGCTTCAAATGTCTTCCGTATAAAGTCACTCAGAGTGTCCCTTGAAACATGTTTTAATAAGGGAGGTTCAGTTACGTCATTTTCAGGCCATAAGATCATGTCGATGTAATCCTTTGCATCGAAGTTTATCTTTGGAACTTTAAACTTCCTGACTCCCCCTCTACTTTCTGTTCTTGCTTTTAAAACACGTCGTAAACCAAGTTCTCTATGAATTTTGCGTTCATCACATAGCATGGACATAAGGAGATTTTCCGGGGCAGCAAAATACCCACTTCTTTGAATAACCGGATCTATAACGTTCTTGAGATCGTCTGAGAGATAGCGTGAATATGAGATAAGTTTAAACAGATGTTTGGAACCATAAGTACATGAAGGTTTTAACTTAATATTAAACCACAGAGGTGCATACACTTTCACAATGTACTCAGCCAGAGTCTTAAGATTTTCAGTTGGATTTTCATTTGCCACATACAGTCTAAGCACGCGGCTGGCTAATGTCAGCCATCTAGAGTGAGAAAGTTTTCCAGGGTTTCTTAAAGATAAATCTAGTGGGCAATTTCCACTTGATACAGCTATACTCATATACAATAAATACTTCTGATCTGTATTTAACCTTTTGTGTCCCGTTATAGCCGAAATCATCCGAGCTACTTGAATCCCGTTATAGCCAAAGCTAGCTCAAGAAAATTCATCCCCCCCCCCCCTACCGATAAGGAACAGGCAGTCTTGGAGGCGTGGGAACAGGTCAGTGATGGATAGCGCTAACAGGTGTCATTCCCGAACAAAAGAGAGAGAAACAAGTGTCATTTCTCTTTGGTTGAAAATCGTCGTTGTTTCTTTGACTTTGCATTCGAAGACAACAACTTTCATTTTGAGATATTTAGGAGAAAAAAACATTTGATCTTTTTTTTTTTTTTAATGTAAAATGGCTTTTAGAAAAAGAATAAAAAGACAAAATTAGGACACATTGTGCAGAGCTTATGGGAATGTGAGATTTGCAAAATTTGCTCATGCAAAGACTGCTTTTGATAACAATATGATATGATATAATTCCTTTTATATCAATAACAGACCATAATGAAAAAACTGTGATAAATTTAATACTATCAAAGAAAATCTAAGCCATGAAAAATAAATAAATAAATAAATAAGCAAAAACATCTACGAATATGAATATGAATATAAAAAATAATCCATTTATTTACAATATAAAATAATTAAAATTAGTAATTCTTAAAACATCACATTTATAAAGCATGTGTGTTATTTATTAGTAGAGAATTTTGAATTAAACTTCAAACAGTTAAATTGCATATTGAAAACTTAAATTTAACCATATACATATTTGAAATTTCATTATTTGAAATGAAACAGATAAATCTTGGTTTATAAGCAAGTGAGGAAAATTATCCTTCCTATGCAATTCCTCCCCCCCCCCCATAAAATATATTTTTAACCAGGGGAACTCAAAACGTGTAATTTAACCAAAACCTTGCTTCAAAAGTTTGCCTGTAAATCGACATTTTGTCTGTCATACAAGAGCAAAAGAAAGCCTTTATCATTTCTACGTAATTGCATCAGATAATACACATATTCATATTCAGGGCACGCCAAAACTTTTAACAGTAAAAAATTAAGCTTGAAAATTCAATCTTTCTTTTGAATTTTAACATTATGTGTCAATATTTAAAAATTCTTTCTCAAGTGATTTTTTTTTTTAGAAATATTTAAAATTATAAAAAACACTTCTATTAAAACGTTATTAAAAAAAAAAAAAAAAAAAAAAAAAAAAAGATAGAAAGAGAAAAAACTGTCGCAAAATGTGACAAAGTATTAGAAAAGATGGATTTAAAAAAAAAAAAAAAGTATTTTTCTTTCTTTCTTTATTCTTATTTATTTATTTATTTTTCTTTCTTTAATTATTCTTATTTATTTATTTCTTTATCTTTCTTTCTTAATTCTTATTTATTTATTTATTTCTCTTTCTTTCTTTTCAAATTGTGTATGCATGAATTGTTTTAAATTGTGCATATATTCTTGGTGAAATCACTTTCCTCTATAAAATCATTTAATATTAGTATGAAAAAAAAAAAAAAAAAAAAAAAGAGGAAAGAAGGAAAAAAAATAATAATAAATCATAGACTAATTACAACAAAGAATTCGCTAAATGTAGGTATAAAATCATTATATTTTAAAATTTAGTAAAATTGTATTGCCAAAATTACATTGCCGAAATTTTGGCTGTATCTATATAACCTTAACTTGCTTAATAGTTAGAAAGGTGAACTTTTTAATTATCCATTCAATGTAATTTTAAAATGTGATAATAAACATTTTAAGGGAGAGTATTCAGAAAGTTAATTTACGAAGTAGTCCCTGAAGTTTATTTCACAGATACCCAAAGCTCAACAGTGGCCGAGAGATTCAATCCCAGATCGAGCTAGTTTTCCCCGAAACACGCATTAATATGCGGTAGGACCCTTAGAACGACCCCCCACGCAAGTAACTCTACCCAGACCTAGGTATCTAATGCAGACAATTAGCCTTATTTTTTACCCCACCATACCTACTCCGATTTAAAATATTTCATATATTATAATTATAACTCATGAATATCAACTACCGATAGCTCAGTATTTTTCTCAAATAATATGGAGTAAATTTCTCTTGACATAATAAAAAGGAAAAAAATGTCAAATTTTTATTATTGTAAGGGAAAAAAAAAAAAAAGCTTATTACATGGGTCCCGTTAATTTTCGCTTGGGTTTATAATTAATTGTTTTAGATGAATTCCTTTTCTTTGTTAATAAATTTTCATGTAACTGTTTTCATGAAACAATTATTAAAATTTGTACAATTTAAACAATTTACAATTATTTTCATGTTACATTTTGAAAATAATTGTAAATTTTATGTACTTCCGAGCTATTTACATTGGCCATATTCTCTTGACTTTGCGGAAACAAATCAAAATTTATATCACAAACCAATTTATTTGATATTATAATTCTGAAATTTAAACCCCGAATTCAAATATTTATTCTCTAAAATAGATTTAAATAATGAAATACTAAACAACGCATATGTTTACGATTTCTCTTCTTATCTGCTACTTATACGCTAACCGAGGGGGTGTAATTTTATGTCAGATTCTGATGAAAGGAAAAAAGACTATCTTCTTACTCCAGACATTAGGGACGTCCTTTAACGACATGGTCTGCAGAGTGAACAATAAAAAGAGGGGAAAGTAGTGACCGCAAGACTCGGCTATGTTTCTGGGATCCTGAGGCCCTCAGAATTTCCAGGCCGTGGGAATTATAGAGTTAAATCATTTCTGTTATCCAAAAGAGGAAGGTTATTTTCAATTGGCATGAAAGTAACAGCAGGAAGATTAGCACAGTTTTCAAGCTGCTGACCTATTTCGCCTTTAAACTCATTGGGTCCCTTCGTTTTACCATCTAAATGACAAAAAAGGTGTCGCAATGGTAGCTCATTAGCATGGAACATACAAATTAACCATTTGTAAAGGTCTTCCTATTTCCTTTTCAATCAAAGAAATCCCACCATTATTATGTCCCGTGTTTACAACGGTTCCATCACATCCAATAGCAGTAAAGTTCAAAAGTTGTTTGCTGTGTTCTCTATCTTCAAGAAACTGCAGTATACTGTCTGCTATGTCTTTTCCGGTGCCAGATTTAGGTGTTACGTGGCCTAAAAACCTTGAGTTTGGTTCCTCTATTAGTGAAATGTGCTCTTTGAAACAACTTTTGTGTACAACTTAGTTCCTTTCTTTTCTCAAACAATTGTTTTGCCTTTTCTTCCATCAAAAAACAATCCTCTATTTCGGTTATCGGACGATATTGACTGTCATTAATGAGATTTTTTCGATTTGTTGATCTTGCTCGTCTAATTTTCATCCTGTCTATTACATTGGTTTTGTCTTCTTCTGTGATTACACCCAAGTCCTGTAAAGCGTCACTCTATCTGATATTCCGATACAGTCAGCAATGGAAGCTACAGATGACAATTTAATACGCATTTGAGTGTTTTTCACTTCTTTCAGTTTTGAAGGCCCTGGTAGATGTGTGACTTCTTGTATATTTGATGGACCTGGTTGGTTTGCCTCTTCTGGTAAAGAACAATGCTGCCTTTCAGCTCTGTCATTGTTGCCAGTAACCGTTTCTAATGCACTGGTGTTTTTTGTCCGTTCTTGATTAAACTTAACTATTCTATGTAGTTCTTTACTTTTTCTGAAATCTTTCTACCTCAAAGCGCTTGTGGTAGCTTTATCAATATTACCTATAATCATTGCCCTGTTAGAACGTTGATCTTTCAGAAACTCTTGTTCCATAACTGGTACTTTTTTTTCTTTTATACAAGTACAAGTATTAAAGTTTGCACACTTACAGGCAGCAATATCAAATAAACGTTTCGCTTCTTCTCTAAATTTTGCAAGGTTTCAGTCATACTTATCTGACCCTTTTCTGCTTTTAGACCTTAATAAATTCCTATATTTACAATGATAAGCTTTTATCATTTGTAAAATTCTTTTGCTAGAAACAACGGGAATAGAAGCTCTTGACCATATTTGTTCTATTTTGGGAACTAAAATGTCACATATTTCACTTACAGTAGGATCCTTCTCTGAAGCAGTTTTGAGGTTATGTCTAATATAACAGTAACACTTCATAATGTATTCGTAAGTAGGCAGTTCAACTTCACACAAATCACCAAATTTCCCAAAAATGGGACATTCCGACATTTGTCTTGTCTTCACTATTTTAGACTGAGCCATTTTTATTCTCAAAAATAAAGTATTATTAAACTAAAACTAACAAAATATACCTTAAACGGTGCGGAGACGTCCACTTAACTGAACTTCGCAAAGCCTGACACCTGCTCTGAGCTTGTCAGGTGTCACGTGTCAGTACACGCAGACAAATCTCCGCCTCCTTCCACCCCCCTTCTCCCTCACAACATCTGCTCCGGCGATGACTCATGCTTCCTGATGCCAATGCAATAGTAAAACTGTTTCTATTCATAATAAAACGCCTATTTGAAATATTTTGTTTTATAATCGAGACCCGCAAAAAAACCCTTTAAAATATAGCAAAGATTTCAATTTTGTGAAACTTTAATGTCCTTGCTGCACCTCAAGACGTACTCCAATCGTTTTCATATTTTTTATTTATCTTATCTACACCAAAAGGCAACTTTTCAGCGCTATTCCAAATTAAAAATCAGAAGTTGGTTTTATTGTTTTGTTTTTTTTCAATTTTATGAAACTTTAATGTCCTTGCGGCACCTCAAGACGTACTCCAATAGTTTTCATATTTTTAATTTATCTTATCTATACCAAAAGGCAACTTTTCAGCGCTATTCCAAATTAAAAATCAGAAGTTGGTTTTTTCGTTCCACCCTAGTGCGTATGTCTTTACCAATATTACTTGAACACAAATGATTGCAGGAAATTCAAATGTGATATTTTGAAGATCATATAAGGTTGCAGTCTAATAAGTTTGACTAAGATTGGTAAATTATAATCGTGATGCGTATGAAAGTTGTTCGATTAGTTTGGAATAACATTTTAAATTGAATAGTAGCTTTAAATTCTTTACAAATGTAGATACTACATTCAAATGGAAAATTGAGAGGGCAGTAGCCATCTTCATACAAAAATATATATCTAATAAAACTGTCTCTAAAACAATTTTTTACTGTTTTTAAAATACGTTCATATACAGTAATTGTTATTTAAACCTCTATTCTGTAACCTGTCTTTATAGTATTTAAATGCAGGATAAGAGTAAGTAGTGTGAGTATTGCATTCATAAAAATTCTCGACTTCCAATTTTCGATGGATTTGCACGTTTTTGGAGTTCCAGAACATGATTTGACCATTTTTAGAAAATGTCTGCCTGTCCGTCTGTCTGTCAGTGTGTATATGTGACAAAAATTTTTTGGTGACGGTATCTGAGGAACTACTGCACAGAATAGCATATAAATTTATATATTCATCTTGACATAAAATGTGTTTATGAACTTTTGGTGTCAATCCGCCATTAGGGTGCCACTTTTGGTGCCAATCCGTTGCTATACAGTGATTTCCGCAATTTCAAGGAATGCTATATCTCAGGAAATACTGCCCGAAATTGCATATAAATTTATGTACAGATGCACCTTCTCATAAGTCAGGGCTTATCAGCTTTTGGTGCAAATTTTTTAACAGGTTGCTCTGCTATACATCGCTATCCGCAATTTTACGGAAGTCTATATTTCAAGAGCTACTGCACAGAATAACATATAAATTTATAAGTAGGCGCAACTTGACATGAATTAGTTTATGTACACGTTTTGTCACGATTGCTGAAGAGGTGGCGCTGTTATACAGCGAATTCACAATTTATGGGAAGGCTATATCTCAGGTTTTATTGCATATAATCGAACAAAACTTGATTTTTGAAAAGGTCATTATTAGACATCATACTGATTAAATTGGGTACATATCCGCCGATAGGTGGCGTTGCTGTTCTGCATTTTTTTTTCGAGAACGGGAAGGATAGCATCTGCACTGTAAAAATTCACTTCGGCTGGACATTTAGTATAATACTTCTCTGAGATGAAAATCGTCTACATTCATAATGAATAAAGAAATAAGAAATAATTTTTATTGCGTGAATTTGTATAGGAATGTACAAAAGAAAGTTTTATGATGGCTATAACATACTAGTTTTATTTGTCACTTAGAAACAATAAAATTCTCCTGCTTTATTTTACTGACTGGATGCGAAACATCTAGGAAATATTCATGTTAATAATCACGGGAGTCTTAGACAATCGACGCCTCCGAAATATATCTGTTATTAGTCTACAAAGTTATTCCTTTTAATTTTCTATTAAAACGTCATAATTATTTGTAATCGGTCATCTGAAATAATGTTGCATAAATAAATCTAAAGTTGTATAAAACATTTCTATATTTCGAGATATAATTATAATTGCGACGTGTGGAGAGTAAAAATGAAGAAATTAGTTTAATTATATAATTTAAATTATTATGCATTTAATTACATAACAATATAATTATACATTTAATTTCTCTTTACACGCGAATAAGACAAATTTGTATTATAATAAGAGGTTGGGAATGCCACTCTACGGACTTTTCGGGCACATTACAGATCTTTAGAGAGGGATTTGGTGTTTAAACCAGATTTCTAAACACTGCGAACATTCATACCTACACTAGGATTCGAACCTGGCAACTCCATGTTTTAGTTAAAACATAATAAAATTAAATCATGTTTCATATACAAATCAGGAAACACTTTTTACGAGATATAGTAGAAATCAGATTGAGTAATAAAATAATTGAGTGAATGTTATCTCTTACAGAAATGTAAAAGGCAGTTTTATTACATTCATTCGAGCAAACAAACTGCAAGTCGTATACCTGCGCCTGCAGGTATGAGAACGGGCGGGGGGTGGGGGGGGGGGGTGTAGCGATGATGTACCGTACATTTTTAAAATTCTTCTAAATTGTCTGTATGTTTAATTTTATTGTAAAAGATAAAGTCTTTTTAAATCATTAAATATTGCGAAAGAACCCTTTTTTTTTAATACAGTACTAACTTTTCCCATCTGCATCTATAGCGAAATAGCTTAGAGAGAATGAGATAATAGGTATTAAAAACTTTGCATAAACATCATAATATTGCCTTTTAAAGTGTTTATGCAAAGTTTTTAACTTATTATTTTTCAAATTCAGTCCTTCGGTGCATTTATATTATTTTTAACACTTTCCAACAAAAGTGAAAAGTGTTTATGACAATGGTTTGTCTGTCTGTCGGTAAATCTACCTGCTCATTTGTTTGTCTGTCCTTGCTCTAACTCTCGTAAATATAAATGGAATTCCTTGAAACTGAAATATGTTATTCGAGTTCACTATCAGATGCTCCCTTTTGAAAATGGAGTAAATACCACTGCAAGGACACCCGAAAATATTCCAAAGCATTGCGTTATATGAGAGGTATTTCTATAAACAACATTTTAATATTTTACATTGCACAGATGTTAATGAAAATAAAATATATTTTTCAAGTTTACTATCGAATGTTCCCTATTGAAAATGGATTAATAATCACTAATGGTATGTGTACAGGGACACCCGAAAGTGTTTCAAAGCATTGCGTTCTACGAGAGAGATTTTTATAAGCCATATTTTAATAATATCTTACTTTGCACAAGTTTTAATGAAATTGAAATATGTTCTTCCTATGCATAAAATCATGCGTTTTATAGAGTATAGTATGATTAGTTTTAAGAATTACAGAGTGACACAAAAATATTCAGTTACATTAAGGACTATTAATAGAAATTTGCTGGAATTGTACTTTCATTTACACATTTTACCGACTGTTAAGAGTGAATATGATTTGAATTAGTGTATATGTCTCTCTATTTGTCTGTCCTCCCCCCCCCTCCCCCTCTACCTCCAGCATTCGTTAATATTTTCAGATTTTTTTTTTTTTTTTTTCAATATTATATATATAGCATATTATTCAAGTTCACTATGGATATTCCCTATTTGAAATGGCATGAATAGGCTCTGTACAACCGGTTTGCATACACGGACACCCAATAACATGACAATGCATTTCTTTTTAGGAGAGACATTTTTATAAATAACTTTTAAATAATTTTCTATTGCAAAAATAATATCCAAATCGATACTTATAGTTAAATGTGCTAAAATAATTTTTTCCATAGAATATAATATGCTAAGAATTTACAGTGCTACACTGAAATAGTTAGATGCATTGAGGGTCCCACTTGGAAATTGCTGGCATCGCATTTTTATTTGCGTTAAGCATTTTAAACACTTTCTAACAAAGTTTAAGAATGATTATGAATTCAATTAGTCTATCTGTCTGCTTTTAAACCTATCAGTCTATTCGTTGATGATAACGCAAGAAAGAACATTGAACTTTAAACGATGTATCAATAAGTACATTTAGCAAATGTTAATAATCAATACGTACTGCACGATTTTTTGTTCTTTTTAATGTAAAAGTTGTCTTGTTTCTTCCTGAAATCTTGACATTATCCTGGCATTTTTTTTTTTTCTGCTGTCGTTTTTGAGCTGTAACGGTAGATTTTTACATGTAAGGTTTTTATATCTAAAATTGCGACAAAATTAAAGATACCCCCAAGTCTGGTTTCATTGTGTGATACGCTTTTTTAATGCAATATATGTATATATATATATATATATATATAGATATAGATACTATGTATAGATATACCTTATGGAAATTTACACGCAGATAATCGAGGTTAATAATAATGTGATGAATGGAAAATTAGCTTAAAAATAGTGCTGTCTAATAGCGGGTAAACGAATATTCGTGATGAAGAACACTTAGGCCGACCTTCAGTGGCGACTGATGAAATATAATCAAGTATCGAGGAAAAAATTTCGCAGGATAGACATTGACGCCTATGTAAAAAAATAACTAATTTTACCATATGCTTTCTGATATAAGTTTTGTTTCATTATCTTATTTAACCCTTTGAACTTCAACAGTTTTTTTTTTTTTTTTTTTTTTTTTTTTTAACCGTTAAATAAACAAAACTTTCCATCAACAGATTTCATTTGTAATTTTTCAGAATATATGAAACTATTACGATCTCCTTTTATCCTTATGTTTAATCTTTTTTAAGTTCTGAACATGATACAAATCGATTTTTTTTTAAACATTTGCTTTTTTAACTTGCAGTCATCTCACTTGGATGAGCAACGTGGCCGCCTAAAACAAAATTTCCATTTTAAATAGCTCAAAAATTTTATATCTTGGTAAAAACCGTACAACGAATATTTCGTTAACATTTAATTACTTTGCAATCTCGTTTATTATTATTTTTTTTTCATTCTAAAATTAATATTTTTTGTGGCATCATTAATTACCTTATTCTTGCCATTTTTGAAATGCTTTCTAAAATTACAGGTTTTCTGACAATTGCATTTTGTTTTTAACACTGGGCTCAATGCTAAAGTGCACGTGAAGGAAGACGTAATAAAATCTGTTAGAAAATTTGCTTTTTAAACGATAAAATTTGCGGTTGTAGAAAGTGAAAAGAAAAATATCCAAATGCGGCTTTTTTTTTTTTTCCCTTAGTGCATACTAAACTTTCGCTCGATGACTCCTGCGATGCCCTCTCCCCATTTCAAAACCAGCAACAGCCCGTTCGCTCGCTGCGCACACACTTTGAAAATTCTGACCGCACCAAACTCCAGCTCGGATGCTCCTATGGCGCCCTGTTCCCGTTTCACAACCCACAGTAGCCTGTTCGGTCAGCGTGCAAACAATTTCTAAAAATTCTGATCGTATTTTGACCTACTCGCCTACGGCCCCCTCACCTTTCATGAGGCTAGTACTAATTAATTATAAGATAAAAAAATTTTATAAACCATGTTTTTAAATTTTCTGTTAAATCATATAAACACTACTGAAGACAGACGGAACCCCAGCAATTGGATAAAAGTATTAAAAAAATTCCTTGCTATCGTCTTTTGAGCTATTATAAAAGTTTCAAATGGCTATCTAGCCGGGAAGTTAGTTAAAAGTTGATTGCAAGCTCTGTACTGGAAACGCTGCCGAAGGCAGCAGGGTCCCGAAGCAATTGGATAAAAATATTTTTAAAAAGCATTTTCACCGTATTCTGAACTATTCCGAAAGTTTCAAATATCTAGCTAGTCGGGAAGTTAGTAAAAAATCGATTGCAGGCTTTGTACTGGTAACGCTGCCGAAGGCAGCAGGAACCCGAAACAGTTGGCTAAAGGTATTTAAAAAATTGCATTTTCACCGTGTTCTGAACTATTCTATTCTGAAAGTTTCAAATGTCTAGCTAGTCGGGAAGTTAGTTAAATAAATTTTCTGTCGAATAATATAAGCGCTGCCGAAGGCAGTGGGACCTGAAATAGTTGACTAAAATTATTAGAAAAATGTATTGTCACCGTGTTATGAGCTGTCCTAAAAGTTTCAAATGTCCAGATAGTCGGAAAGTTAGTGAAAAATCGATTGCAAGCTTAGTACTGATAACGCTGCCGAAAGCAGCAGCAACCCGAAACAGTTGGCTAAAGGTATTTAAAAAATGCATTTTCACCATGTTCTGAACTATTCCGAAAATTTCAAGTGTCTAGCTAGTCGGGAAGTTAGTTAAATAAATGTTCTGTCGAATAATATAAGCGCTGCCGAAAGCAGCGGGACCTGAAATAGTTGACTAAAATTATTAGAAAAATGTATTGTCACCGTGTTGTGAGCTGTCCTGAAAGTTTCAAATGTCTAGCTAGTCGGAAAGTTAGTGAAAAGTCGATTGCAAGCTTTGTACTGATAACGCTGCCGAAGGCAGCAGGAACCCGAAACAGTTGGCTAAAGGTATTAAGAAAATGCATTTTCACCGTGTTCTGAACTATTCTGAAAGTTTCAAATGTCTAGCTAGTCGGGAAGTTAGTTAAATAAATTTTCTGTCGAATCATATAAGCGCTGCCAAAGGCAACGGGACTTGAAATAGTTGACTAAAATTATTAGAAAAATGTATTGTCACCGTGTTGTGAGCTGTCCTGAAAATTTCAAATATCTAGCTAGTCGGGAAGTTAGTTAAAAATTGATTGCAAGGTTTGTCCCTGACAAACACACAAACAAACAAACACACAAACAAACAAACAAGAATCGAAGTTAATAAAAACATGGTAATATAGTTTAAGCAATAATCTACACTAAAATACCGACCCCTTATTATTTTTGAACCTTCGAAAGTATGAGCAATCGACTCCTCACCCTTGAATATCTTTAATCCTGAATTTTCAAGATGGTACCTCTATTTTATAATTTTTTTTTTTTTACTCATTCTTTTTTTTTTTTTTTTTTTTTTACTCATTCTTTTTTTTTTTTTTTTTTTACACACCACGGTCTATCCCTAATAATTTTATACTGCAATCAATTCCTCTCCGCCTGGCGAATTTTGTATTTTTGTATTTTTTTTTTTTTTCTTTAGAGTTTTTTAATAAACTGCGAGTAGGCCCCTTACAAGCGCTCTACATCGCTCCAAGAGTGATGAGTGGGGGCTGCTCCCTGTTAAATAAAAAATTCCTCCCTCCCCTCGATGTTATAATTCCGATTCAGAAAAATGGCCTCATTTCTTGAAATAATTTTGTAAGATATAAATGTCATGTCAAAAACACTTTTTTCGGCGACATAGTAACAGCGACAAAAACTATTAATGTAAATTTTGGAATAAGATTTTTTTTTGGATACATAAAATATTTATTTCATAATTTTAACTGTTATTAATATATATTAAAGGAACTACTAACATTTAAACTAGTGGAAAAGGAATTTCGCTTATACAATTAAGTGTTTTTGTTATACTTAGGGGATAATGGAAGTCGTGTCGTTATTTTGTTACACACCAGATATTTTATGTATGTCTTCAGGCACACAAACACACAGAAGCATGGGAAATCGATTTTAATACAAACTATTACCAGTTAATATTAGACAATTATTTCCACATTTAGTTATATACAACATTTATCTAAAAGATAGTGATAATAACATCGTGGCACAAATTAAAAAGATATTATTAAATATATACATATATATACCATTTTCATCAGTAATTAACTAAAACTATTATATTAAATTTATATTGATTTTGACTTTCTGCAATATTTATTAGAAGAAAGTATTAAATTTCGATAATTTTTGACTTCAATATGTCTGTGAATCAGTGGTGTGTAATAAAAACATTGTGTTAGTACTACCTCAATAACTAATGGACAAAACTACATACTAACTTATATGTAGTTGTAGGAGATATGAATTCCAGTGTTTTCTTCCGAAAATCAATTAGATCATGCAAAAATTGTTTGACAAGACCAAGAGTCACTGCAAGATATGGCGTAAACATATTGAAATGTCTTTTGAATAGAACAAGATAATTATCAAAACTTTAAATATTAACTTTTATTTCATTATAATTGGAGACTTAAAGGAATAAAAACTATTTGTATAATACTTATGAATGGCCTTTCTTCAAATCTCACAAGTACAAAATCATTTAGTATCACATGAGAGGGTGTTCTTAATTAAAATTTCTCTGTAAACTTCCCTTTGCAAACATAAGTAATGAGCTGATTGCCACCGAATTTGGTATAATTTGGTATATAATCAGATACATTAACAGAACTTTTTGTAACATTTTACTTTAAAAATATCCACCATGTGGTGCTTTCTTAAAAAAAAAAAAAAAAAAAAAAAAAAAAAACAGAAAATATAACAGAAAGAATTGCTCATATACTGAATGCATAAATATATAAATTCTTCTTTTTTTGCTTTTTTCATTATATTACACTTTTTTTCTTCACTGTTCCAAAATATATGATGAGAGAAAACACATTAAAACAAACATTCAAAGCTTAAGGGTCATTTTATAGAACTGATACGTAAAAAGTCTATAAAATTTACACTCTGAAAACATAAAAAAATTAAAAATTTACTAATATTTTATTATAGATATTTTTATTTACCATACTTTTAAAAATAGAATTTTACGCATTAATTTGGCATTACTATAGAAGATTCTGTACAAGAAGAGCCGCCTGTACCCCGCCAGTGGCCAAGATGTTGTGCTCCGGAAGGCTCAAACGGGAGGTGTTGGGTTAGAACCCAGGTCAGGCTAGTCAGCTTAGCTGTTCGGTATTTTCGGTAGGATTCGCCGAATCTTACCTAAATACGAGCTAGGATTCTTTAGAAAGACCCTTATGGAGGTCACTTTTCTTTAGATCTAGATTCCTGACATCTTTGAACCCTATATAATCTGTACAAAAAAAAAAAAATAAATAAAAAAAAAAAACGTTTTTTCTTTCACATTATGCAACAATTTTCGTTTCGTTTTTATAAATCAGTAAACACCCTAGAATTTTAAATTTTAAATTAAAAAACAAAAAAACGAAAATTCATTGTCTATGTTATTTCAAGGCGTTCTTACACGCTGAAATACACAGTAAGTCTCTTAGTTATCTTTTTATAAAACATTGTGATCATATAATGTTTTAAATTTTACGTTTAACAATACAAATTTAAACATTTAGAACTAAAATTTCAAACTTGCATACACTTTTTTTTTTTTTTTTTTTTTTTTTGTACTTTTCGTTTCGGAACTGCCATTTATCAATAAGTCAGGATTCGTTCACAAATTTCACTATTAATCGCTAAATTATTTTCGAAACATTCAGTCACATTAAGGATGTTTAACATAAGACATAAAATAACTTAAAAGAATTAAGGTAATATTTAGGTAATTTAATACTATTATTAATAAGAATGATATTCATTTCAAACCGAATAAATTTACAAATATCGTATTTATTATATATTTGATTATTTGATAATTTTAATTATTATTAATTTTATTGTGTATTACAAATAGTTTAATGCAAATTGTGCTAGAAAAGAAAATCTTTAACGATTTGGTACTCAGATGTTTGTGTATCACCTTGCATATGAATCGCCCTATTCGAATATGGCGGTCTTCAAACAGTAAAGTACCCTTTCCCCTCATCATTTCACGTTCTTTGCTGTTCAATAATATTCATTTTGTTGTATATTGCTATTGATTCAAATCAAGATTTAATTTAATGATAAACTACATGAAAAGTATTTTCATTATAGGATAATTTTTGTAAACAGCATAGTTAAGTTTCGGATAAAAAAAAAAAAAAAAAAAAAATACATATAACATAATTTGATATGTAAAATTCTGTATTTATTGATATCTGAGGGGTTTTTTAACCCTTTGCGGCGCAAGACAATTCAGATCATTTAAATTATACTGCCACCGGAATTCATGAACTAAATTAAACTAAAAGAAATTTTAAATTTTAAGGTTAAAAAAACAGACCTTTTCTGATATGTTATAAACGTAAGTCTTTGCTAAAAAAATTCCGGGATGAATTTTTGCAGATGGATCTTAAATTTTGCGTCCTCGCAGCGAGGACAGCGCGCGTTAAGGGGTTAAAGCAAACTAATATTTCATGTATAATTTTACTTAAAAGAACATAGTTTATTATTATTATTATTATTATTATTATTATTATTATATTTATTTTTTTAATCTGAAAGAAAATAACGTTTTATCACAATTTCTTATGGAATTTTAAACATGCTATATTAAATGAAACAGGGCGAATATGGTTCATGAAATATTACACTTTAGGT
Source organism: Salticus scenicus (assembly GCA_963930645.1). Lineage (NCBI taxonomy): Eukaryota > Metazoa > Arthropoda > Arachnida > Araneae > Salticidae > Salticus > Salticus scenicus. The sequence continues at coordinate 229,405,223 of OZ005652.1, read as the reverse complement.
ATTTTTATGTTAACTTGCAATCTCAGTGCCATCCAGTGTTACCAGATTTTTGGGACTTGTTTATTGAATATCCACCACTAAATTTTAAATGTAACGAAATGTAATGCCTAATCATTTCGAAGATAAATCGTCTACAGTGTATTTCAAATATCTCTTGTCAAAGTTATTGGTGAATATTGAGTAAAAAATTAACAAGATTTGGACACTTGTGCCATCCAGAACTTCAGTAACTGAATGAAAATCAGTGATAAAATTACAGTCCAATAATCAACAATTTCAAACAACTTCGGAAATAGCGTGAAATTTACTTTCAGTAGGAGCTTTGTTACATAGAGCTTTCTAATGAAACGGCTGATATTCTGGCCACCGAAAGTTAGAGTTAACATGAATATCGTGTGTGTGCGCGCGCTCTGTTGTAAACATCTATACGAAGAAATAAATGATGATGAATTGAGCAAAATTCACACTGTAAAACATTTCTGTAAATCTAGTGAAATATTTATACAGAGTCTCTGTAAATTTACAATAGTACTCAGATATAATGAAATAATCGAGATTTTCAATCTTTATTCTGCACTTTTATTTTTTCATTATTTAATTTCCCAGTAAAAGTTTAAATTGTGTGATATTATTTCAGAAAAAATATTATGATTTTCTATTATATTCCCGCTAATAAATAATTAAAATAATATTAGCCATTGAAATACATGCATAAAATAATTTGTTTAAAATCTCCGTTTACTTTTCTCTGTAATTTTACAGAAGACTTAAATAATTACCAGCACATTTTCTGTTAAAAATTTTAACACTGCACCTATGCGAACTAGTTAAAATATAAAATTGGTCGATTAAAAAGAAATAATAATCAGTAAAATTTTCAAAATTAAATATCAAAGAACGAAAGTACTTGATTCACTAATATTCAAAAATTGAAATAAAATTATTTTTAAAAAATTACAAATTATTAATAAATAAATAAATAAATAAATAATACATGAAATCCCTTTCAAAATTTTATTAAAATTATTATAAGAAATATAATCGAATTCTGAACTAAATAGTACGAGAAAAAATATTTGTTTTTAAACATTTAATTAAAAAAATTCTTTACAGTATTGGTTAAAAACACATTGAAGGATACGATTTGCGTTTACAAATACAATTAATATTATCTTTTACATTAAAAATTGTATATATGTTATACTTACTGCAGCTTTTAATGCATTACGGATGTTTTTCAATCAATGTTTTAATTTTCCAGAGAAATATTATCATGTTGTCTTAACAAACACTGTTGAGTTTGTTATCCAACCAGAAAAAAATAAATATAAAAAAAACATAAACTTATTTGATTATTTCAAACAAATAATTTGATAAATATGATCATACTGTACACAATAGAAAATTATAAGAAAGAAAGAAAGAAAACAAATTAAAAATAATTCATTTAAACATTATTATGGACTTGAATAAAAAGACTTAAGTAAAAATATATAAATTATCCCTTCATATTTGATTTTATAACCCAGAACTTATTTAACCTCGACATTATTCACAGTAATTCGCGTTCTGGGCTTATAATTTCTGGCTTTATATAATACACCTGAATCGATGAGAGAATAAGCCGTATCTATAATCGTATCTCTTACATTTCGTGGATTTATCTTTAAAACATTTTTCATTTGATGATTTGAATAAGTATAAGTTTTTCCATGTCTAGGATACACTAGAGTGGCCGCTTTATCGACAAAACTGAAGAGATAAATTGCGGCATAAGGTGCAGTCCAAGTAGAAATACAATATCCGTATTTCCCGAACTCAGCTTTTAATATCTCTGCAATTTCTTTCATCCACATATGACCAGACGAAATTATATATCTATGGTTTGCGGCTTCTGGTACGATCATCGCATGTAAATGGGCTAAGGCTACATCTCTCACATCACAAATAGAAAAATATAGATGCGGTAACATTGGGTATTTGCGCTCCATCAGATTTTTTATGACTTCAAGACTTGTGGCGGCAACACTGTCAATACTTGGACCAAACACTAATCCCGGATTCACTGTCACAAGTTCAATTTCTTTTCCTGGTGGCAAAGACTGAATAAATTCCCAGGCTGCTTTTTCTGCCATCGTTTTACTTCTTGCATAGGTATCCATGTCTCGCGTAGATAAATCAGTCCAGTCTTCCTCTGTATAAATTCTACCAGGTGAATGAGTGAATTCTCCGTGTACAGCATAGATGGAACTTGTAAGTACAATTCTTTTAACAGTTCCAGCTCTGGCACAGGATCTCAAAACTCGATTTGTGCCTTCTAACGCAGGAGCAATAACATCTGCTTCTTTTTTAGGAGGTGCATTAGGAAAAGGGGATGCTACGTGAATACAATATCTGCAACCACTTAAAGCTTCATCCCAACCTTCATCACGAGTTAGGTCAGTTTCCACGAGTTCCAATGGATAACTTGCATTCGGGCACAAATTTCTTAAAGGTTTTAATTTAGCTTCGTTTTTTGAATTCCGCACGGTTCCTCGTACACGATATCCTTCACGCTGTAAAAGTTGAATAATATGAAGAGCTATAAAGCCCGTAGCACCCGTTACTAAAACAATACCTTCTTTATCTTCAGGCATTCTTACCAATTCGCTGAAAGGTTTGACAGTAAGCAAAGTGCTACATTGAGTTAAAGAAATGCGAAGTCTAATAACATGTCATAATCTTGAGTATTTGTATGTAGTAATTCAATTACGAAATCACTATCAAGGTCTTAGTATATTTTCCTTCCTTTTGTGTATGATAAAATCAGCCTTTTTAAAATTGCCAACAGTTCTTTAGTTTTCCTTATAAAAAAATCAATTATTAATTAGTTGCAAATTTAACAAGCGTGATATCAAAGGCAAATTACTATACCAATAAAACTGTTAGGCATTTCATGTTGTCACTATAATGTATTTTTTATTACGCAAATATTCTTAATTGTCTGAGGTATTTTTCAAAATACAAGTTTCAATGAAATTACTTTTACTAAAATATCAAAAATTCGTTGGATTAAAAATTAACTCTTAAAATTTTCAGTGCAATTAGAAATATTGTCTCAGTGAGAAAAATGGCGAGTCAGTTAAACAAATTTGCTAAGACCAGCAAGAGAGATTTGCTTTAGGATGCATGGATGGATGGATGGGTTTTACGCCGCACTAGTACTGCGCAAATGGGCAATTGGTGACGGTCTAGGACACACCCCTAGGGGTGGTCCGGAGACATGCCATCACAATTTTGATCCTCCACGGAAGGGAGGGCTATCCCGCTTCAATTTGCTTTAGGATAAAATTTCCTAAACTAACAAAATGAGAATGATTTTTACAAAATTAAAATATCTGTGGACTGACTCCACATGACTTTCCTAACACGATGAATGGCATTCTTAACTTGTAATAATTAACGGTTGTTTAAATAAATTTAAATGGAAGAATAAATCAATAATGGAAAATGATAATAATCAGTGTGAGTATTTTTATCCAAGTTCATATGTTTATGTAATAAACTGTATTGTGCATGAATTCTTTTATATGTCGCTGTAAAAGTAATAAAACTCGTAATCGCGCAAATTGCAGTAACAAACAAGCAGTAACCAAATTCTAAATCATATATTAGAAGCTTTTTATTGGAAATGGATTTTGTCATCGCGTCTTCGTGTCGCTATGAAAAACAAGACGCCTCCACTTTAAAGTAAATGTAAGCAATTTCGTTCGTCACTTGCTGACTTGTTAGTTGGTTAGAGCGCAGTGTTGATAACGTGGTTGTCCTGAGTTCAATCCTCGAACGGCCGATGTGTTGATTTTTGCAGATAATAGAAAAAGTGTCTATTGGTAAAAGAAAATTTACATTGTCTACACGGCTGCATAAGAATTTTTGAAGAGTCTTTTTTTTTTTTTTTTTTTTTTTTTTTTAAGAAGCTTTCTTTTGGTTACTAAAAAGCATAAACTAAAGTTTTAAGTTAATTTTTTTTTTTTTTTTTAAGCTTTTTATTAAAATTTGAATTTTGTCATCGTGTCTCAGCATAACGCTAAAAAACAAGGCGCATCCAGTTTGACGTAAATGTAATTATTATTATTATTATTATTATTATTATTATTATTATTTTATTATTTTATTATTATTATTATTATTATTATTATTATTATTATTTTGTCGCTTGTTAGCACAGTTGGTTAGAGAGTTATTTTGATAACGCGGTGTTCGTGGGTTCGGTCCCCAAAGTGCTGATGTGTTACTCTTTTGCAGATAATTAATAGAAAATTAAATTTTTTTTAAACATTCAAAATGTTTTAAAAAATATTCTAAAACAGCATTCTTAGTCATTAATTTTTGTGTAAGTATTTGTTAGAAATTTCTAGCGTGTTCTGTGACTTTTCTTGACTGTTATTTCACTTTTGGTTAGCGCGTCATGCTGATAACGCGATGGTCGTGGGTTCGATCCTCCAATTGCCGATGTGTTAATTCTTGCAGATAATTAATAGAACATATTTCAACTGATGAAAGAAAATCTTTCAATGTCTACGCAATACCCTAAGAACTTTTGATTAGTTCTTTTAAAAGCTTTTTTTTTTTTTTTTTTCCTGACTAAAATGTATAAAATAAAATTTTAAGTAACTAGTGGATCTGCAGATCAAGAGCCTCAACGTCCTATTTGCATCACGCATTATTCAATAGATCATTTTTATTTATTCCTTATAGGGGAAGCGAGTTCTAGAAGCCCCTATTAAAATTCTAGAGCGTTTGCCTATATTCTCGAGAGCAAAGTTATTTTAAAATCTCTGCAAATAAATGAGACTACAACAGGCGGGTTTCAGCAACTATAATCTCGGTTTATTACCAAATTCTAGAAAATGAAGCGAGAATTTCTCGCAATACAAATGTTTAAGAATATTTAAGGTATTCAGAATATTGTTTCACCATCTAGAAATGTGTACACTAGAAATTCTCGATAATTTCGTCTATTCAGTTTATTGGCGTGCCTTATGCGCATAGCTTGAAAATCTATATTTCTAGTTAAGGGATTTAGAAAATGGCCATTTATTCATTCTAGAGAAAGGCGACATATATTTTTCCTCAGTATAACATTAAACCTACCTTTCTTTTTCTTTTTCATTTTTTTTTTTTTTTTTCAGAGCTCATTCTTTAAGAATTCTTTAATGCATTTATGGATTTAAGCATTATAGTTTTCTTATAACGTATTCCATTCTTATAACGCATGTTATACACTATTTGACTATGTTAAAATTCATTTTAAAGAAAGTCATCTCTAGAGATTAATCATACAACATTGTTTTGTGTCTTCCTATGCAAGAAAAGTTTTAAAAGCCATATAGGCCAAAACCATATAACTAAATCAAAATCCCTCATAAATATTTGTACGAAATTGCAAGCTAACTAGATGTTTTTATAAAGTATCGGAAACATTTTGCGTAGCCCTGTATATTAATTATCATTGTCAAGATTTTTATTCAATTTAATTTAATATTTTAATTATTACTATAATCTAATAACTAAATTACTTGACTATTTTAAAATGTACTTAAAGGAAATACTATCCATAGGTCGTAATGTTGCGAAATTCTTTTTCGACAAATTGAGGCAAAGTTTACAAAAACAGAGGCTTAAAGAGATTATTAAAAAAATTTCGGCAAAAAATAATAATTCAGGGTTCTCATAATCAGTAAATCATTTCTCAATTTTAATGGAATTAATTTTTATGCTATAATGTTTAATTTTTCGCCAATAATTTCCCTCGGCTATTTACAATCGAGTGAAATCCATTGAAATCTAAGCTGTGCACAAGCGATATTCGTTCTCTGCAGTGTACATATTATCGTGACTTTTGTGTTTTAAGTAATAGTTTTCTTGGCTTGCTTTTAAAAATTTTCGTGGGCTGGAATCTGTTATTTATTTATTCTTTTTAATTAGGAACAAGTTACCACACACAAAAGTATCAATGTTTTCATAACATAATACCATTGTATATCTATCTATCTACCTATATAAATACAATATGCTTCATAATTATATTAATGTCATTTCCTGCGAAATTTTATACTATATTGTTGCAATTAAAATTACACATTTATTTAGTAATTTCTCTCTCTCCTTCAATTATGTATGAGTACTACCTAAAGTAATTTGGAATATAAATAAACTTGAATTAAATAAATTATTGGTTTATAAAAGAGGTTAAAAAAAAAAAAAAAAAAACCTAATAAACCAAATAATTAACGAAATTATTTGTCTGTTTATTAATCAAGGAATAATTTATTTTGGAAAACTTAGTTTAATTTGAAATTATCTCCTTAGTAAAAAGACAAAAAATTTATGACCCAGTAAAGATTTGATGAACTTGGGTATTATTTAGAGTATTATTTAGATTATTATTTTTAGAGATAGATCGACGCAAAGATTGGAAATTCTCTCTAAAATAACAATTTCTCTCCAACATATATAACTATTTTCTAATAATAAAGTCAAGATTAACATATCTTGACGCTTTAATATAAATCTCTTACAAATAAATGTTATTAAAAATGCTACAATATTTTATTTATATATCTTATTTTTTGCATGTTCAAGGAAAGAAAAATATCAAAATGTTCTCTCTATTCAACCTTGAATTTCCGTATTAGATGGATTTTTTAATTCCTAATTATCATACTCGGTATGTTTTTGCATTCCTTTACGAATATTTCCTTGAATTAAGTAAGAGTTATATCAATTTTCATTATTCTGTGGTTTCACCCATTCTGATAGTGCCATTTAACCGTGTCATAAGTTTCCTTATTGCTTCACAAATTATCCGTCAGATATTTCAGACTTTCCTCCTTTACATTGTAGTGAAATTGTTTATATACGCATTTTTAATACTTTCTTCTGTAAATATTAGAAGAAAGCATTGACTTCTTGAACAATTTCGACTTCTTGTTTTGAACGGACTTACACGTTTTGAGATATACTAAAGATGACTTGAGCATTTTTAAAAAATGCCTATCCAGAAATGTGTAACTATAATTTTGTGGGCTCCGTAGCTCATAAAATAATGGAAGTAAATCTATAAAACCTTATATTTTGTTGGACCTTGAAACAAGTTGGTGTTTTAGGTTTTGACATAAACATTAAGCAGGTGCAGTTGCTATGTTGCGATTTCTCCTATCTATCTGAAGGTTTTATCTCAGATTTTTACTGACTGTAAATGCATATAACTTGATAAGTTATGGACAATTATGAAGAATTATATGGACTCAGTTTGGTTGCATATCGCTCGACAGGTGGAATTATCATTCTGTAACTGTCTCAGTTTACGAGTGGACTATGTTTTAGATTTTATGATAAATAAGTGCTGTAAGCTTAATATGTAAGATGACTATTATAAAAAAAGATGCTAATTAAGTATAAGTGTATATCAGGCAACATATGGCGCTGGAAGTAATCATAATCAACGATTTTCGAACTGGCTATATCTCAGCCTCTATTGATTAATTTCGCAACAAAGTGCATGCGCATATTTTTATTTATTTATTTTATTTATTTATTTGTACTTATTTATTTATTTATTTATTTTTACTTATTTATTTATTTTTCTTTTTTTGCAAAAAAATTATATTAACTATAATTTTGCATGTTAACTAATAGATGGCACAGTTATATATAATGATATAAAGCAAAGCTTTGTGGTGACCACAAAATATTAAATTCAAAAAATGACTCTTCCCATCAGTGTGCAATAAAACGAAGTAAGAAGAAATTTCGTAGTATCTTAAAAAAGTTTTATTATAGACAGAAATTCACGAAAATGTCAAATTCCATTTTCAAATAAGAAATTTATAATCTCATGTGACACTCACACTAAATTTTCTTGCTTTGCATTTGTATGAAAATAAACTGGTGTGTCACTTACACGACTTTCTCTTACCCTGAAATTTAATTCTATAAATACAGATTGTAGATTAAGGAGTAAGATAACGAGAACCGTTATGTAAACTTATGTTATAACAATTCAAATTAGGCTTCCGAACAGCTGTATTTGGCAAATAATTTTGTGTGAAAGGGGCTGTCGCCCCACTCAACCCCCCGGTTTCATTATTGTACCTACATTTATATAGAATTCAAATCTGTTATTAACTTCAAAAGTTCATTTGAATTATCCAGACAACTTTGGCATGCAACATTCCTTGAAACTTATCAATCTTGACCAAACTTCCCCAGTAACAAACCTATTAAATTCAAAATACAATGTTTGAATCACCTGAAATTATTTGTTTTTAATTTACTTTAAGAGACACAGACAAAGATCAAATGTTAAAAATTTGACTTCGGTATTCAGGAAGCCTCAACACGTGTAAATATACAAAAAACTAAGTGTTACGATACCAAACTTTCTCAATTCATAAACTTTATAAACTGACAAACTTTTTCGAACTCTGATTTTTATTATTATTTATTTATTTTTATTTTTATTATTATTATTATTGGCAACAGCCACATTAGTTTAAATTTAATTTTGTAAATATGTAATATAGTTTTGTTAAATTATCGTGCTTTTTTAAGGGTCATGAAGTAATTCTAAAGTGATTATAATTCGGCAAGAAACTTAATTAAGAAAAGAAAAAACAGCTGCCTTGGAAAGAAGAATTTTAAGTAAGAAGTTCTTTACGTGTTCTATTCTTATATTTGATTCTACACCAAGCGATGAATATTTAATTGAAAACTACATTTTTTATCATATGACTGTAAGGAACTAATTTTAATTCGTGAGCAGCTTTCCTGGACATGGTAAAGTATTATATTAAAGCACTTTCAATAACAATAAAAAAGATTGTTATGTCTTAAATAATGTCAGCGCTGTATAGCTTCTGAAGATCATGTACACACCACATGGCGCACATAAATATAATCATATATTAATAACACACGGCAAAACCTGAAATACACTTTCATCAATTTTCAACCATTGTCGCACTGCAATCTATTTCTTTTGTGTAGCCCTGTAAACGAATAATGATAGATTCCCAATGATAGATTCTACATGAAACATGTTTTTATGTATATAAAAAATATATATTCATTTCATAGAGTTTAGTGCAGTCTATAGATGTAAAACTCTACTTACCTGCAATTTCCTTCATAGACTAGCATTTGAATTCTCTTAGTGTCTCTGTACACGAACCATTTGCTTCATCTAAACGAAAAGTTTAGTGTAGCATCCCTATATGATACACATTTAGAATACCGAGTTTGGAATTTCTGCTACTATTTGTTCTTGAGATATGCTGATAACAGACACACAGACAGACAGACACACACACACACATACACACAGACAGAGCATTTGCTAAAAATATGATTTTCGTATTCAGGGGACCTCAAAACGTGTAAATATTACAAAAATTCAATTTCGAAAATTTGACCTAAAAACAATACTTTCTATGCCTTATGGGTAAGAGAAAGTAAAAATAGGATATTACAGATTAAAATTAATGATAAAATGTTCTGTATTTGAACATATTTAAAGTTATTAAAACAATAGTTTAAAATTGTTTTTAAATCACCTTTATTCAGCATATAATCCGTCTCTAATCTTCCATATGAATGTTTTAACTACATTCCTTAAACCTTTAAAACTAGTTATTTGTAGATAGACTAGATTTCTCACTTTAAATAATTCATTTACTAGCAAGCCCGTGCGAAATGTTCGCACTTTATTTATCTCTTTGTTATATTTAAAATTTAAAATTATTATTATTTTATAGACGTCAATTTTTAATATGCATGAGCAAATTTAATATTTTATTTATTTATTTATTTATTTTGACGTGAAAGCATATTTCAATTTATGCTGAAAAAAAAAAAAAAAAAAAAAAAAAAAATATATATATATATATATATATATATATATGGCAACAATTAAAAATTTAAATGTCTATTTTAAGGCTATGTCCATTTTCATATTTTAATTAATTAAAAAAAATCTAATAAAAAATTCGTTACAAATAAGGTACCAAATGAAAGAGGCGATTTTTCTGAATCCGTCGGATTAAACAGCTTATCGATCAGACAACTAGATTTTTTAAATTAACTAAAGTATGAAAATTAGTTCACACACAGACAGAGTCCAAATAAATATCTTAGCCTTTTTAAGCGTGACGGAGTCAGTCAGTGATGATCGTAACTATATATGCTGACTGGTATGAAATATGAAAAATATTTGGAGATTTTTTTTATTTCTTTATTTCTTTAGAGATATTCTGTTTAGATTATTCTTTTAATCTTATTTAATCTCATGTTCTCATAAATTTCTAGATAACGTCTATTATGTTCATGAAAAGAGCTATAAACTACAGTGATGTTGAGGTCCAGCTGAAAAATATAATGCTCTACTCAAAAAGCTAACTTTTCCATGTTTCAGTATATTTACCTCATCCTGTTTTTGCTGTGCAATTGTATTCATGTTAGTTTTGTACTTAAGCTTTCCTGCCTCATATGCTATTTCCAATGTAATAAACTTAATAGAGTTCATTCATGTGAAATATTGCGCTATTCTGACATGTTTTGAATATCTTTAATGGCGGAAAACTAATTTTTTTAAATTTTAAGTAGAATTTTGAAACTAACTTTTGTCGTAAATTATATGATATCATACATGTCAAAAAAAAAAAAAAAAAAAAGCTATTTCAAGATGGATATTCAACTCTCAAAGCTTGTAAACAGGAGCTCCGCATTTAATACGTTTCACGCTTTTCGGCGAAACCATTTGGTGTTTACAGTAGTTTTCTCCAAAACTCGCAGCCATTTAGCGCGCCTCTTATAGCAAATAAGGGAGAAAAAGTCCCAAAATAAAGATATTCCTTCATGCTGATGTCCCTAGCGTAGGTAGTCGGCCTAAATCCACAAATTCAAATTTACGAAGTTCTCAAAGTAGACTATTAAAATTCAATATAATTTAAGCCAGTAACATAAAAATATTTTGAAACTGGTCCGACTCCTTTATGATCAATTACTCTTGAGTTAATGTGCATACAAACTAACAAACTGACAAAAAAGAATGTCTAATTATTCTACAGATGTCGTGGGTTAATTAATGTCGCTCTAGAACTGCCTAATGAGTTAATGACAACGGTCAACCTACAGGTAAGACCATATTGATTTTGTGATTTTTGAGATATCTCAAAATTCATAAAAAGAAAGAAGGAAAAAGAATGAAATTAAAACTTTTCGCAAATACAAATACAATGGAATTGTTTCCTTGAACTGATTTTATTTTTTGTTTCTATTGAATTGTTTCCCTGCATTAATTTAGAGTTAGTATCAATTTCTATAAAGCTGTAAGTTACAGCCATTGTCAGAGTGCCGCGTAACAATATCGAAATTTCCTTATTGCTTAACAAATAATTCACTGGAGGTTCCAGACTTTCCTCTTTCACATTATGATGAAATTGTTCATACAGCCGAACCTCGTTAACGTGAATCTCAAAGGGGATAAAAAATTTATTCATGTTATCAATAGTTCCTGCTATCAGTGTTAACTTTTATAGAATATGACTATAGGTAGTGGAAGACTGTATTAAAAGTTAATTATTGTAATTTTAATAAAATAGATTTTTAAATTTAAATTTGCTATAAAATAAATGCTTAATATTTACATAACGTTTTTTTTCCTACTGGAAGTAAGAGTCTGTGACCAACAGCTTCTTGCTAAAGATTGATTTGCACTGTACCCATTTACACTCTATATGTAAATATGTATATATACAGCCAAACCTCGTTAACGGGAATCTCAAAGGGAAAGAAAAATTTATTCATGTTATCAGTAGTTCATGCTGTCAGTAACTAAGAAACAAATCTTCCTTTTAATGGGGATTGTGGAAACAGTTCCTGTTAAATGTAATCAATGTTAAGCGTGTTCACATCAAGGAGGTTCGACTGTATTCGCATTATTTCATAAATATAATTCTTCTGTTTCGCATGCATAAGATTTAAAGAGTGGTAAGTCATCGTAAGAAGAATGATTCAAGATTACAAAAGAAAAGTTTTATTTTGCTTAGAAATTACAATTAAAAGTCAAATCCCATTTTGAAAGTTTAAATTACAGTAATCTGATGTGTCATTGAAACTATATTCTTTTTTACTACTTTTCTACAGAAAAAAAACCCCTCTAAAATATAAGATAAAAAATACTGTATTCGAGGAAATACTGTAGGGAACATCCGATAGTGAACTTGAATATCATATATCAGTTTCAAGAAATTTCATGAATATTTACGGGAATAAGAGCGTGGATAGACAGACAGACATACCGAAGTCATTAACACTTTTGAACCTTATTGGAAAGTGTTAAAAACATTTAGAAAGTGATAAAAACGATTAATAGAAACTAAAATGCAATTCCAGTAGTTTTCCAATAATACTCATTAATGTAAATGAATATTTTTGTCAGGCGCTGAAAATCTAATGCTAATCATACTATATTCTATGAAAAGCATTCTTTTCTGCATATAAATAATATATTTTAATTTTATTATGGTTTGTGCAAAGTAAAGTTCTTAAAATTTGGTTTATAGAAATACTTCTCATAGAACGCAATGCTTTGAAATTATTTCGGGTGTCCCTGTATACAAATGAGTGATGGTACTTACTCCATTTTCAATGGGATACATCCAATAGTGGACTTGAATAACATATTTCAATTTCATTAAGAATTGTTCAAAGTAACGGCATTAAAATATGGTTTATAGAAATAACTCTCATAGAACACAGTGCTTGAAATACTTTCGGGTGTCCCTGTACACAAACTAGTAGAGGTATTCACTCCATTTTCAATGGGAAATAATATCCGATAGTGAACTTAAATAACATATATCAGTTAGAGCGCGGGCAGACAGACAGACGGACAGACATACAGACAAACCGAAGTCATTAACACTTTTCAACCTTGTTGGAAAGTATTAGTGAATGATTGAACTATTTATTTGTGATAATTTTAAATAAAATTTCGTTTTTTTCTTTTTAACATGGTTAGAAACTGTTAATAACTTAGTTTGTCTGTCTGTCTACGCACTAACTCCCGTAAATATTCATGGAATTTCTTGAAACTGATATATGTTATTCAAATTCACTATCGGATGTTCCTTATTGAAAATGTAGAAAATACCTCTGCTGGCTTGTGTACAGTGACATCCGAAAGTATTCCAAAGCATTGTGTTCTATGAGATGTATTTTTATAAACCATATTTTTATACCTTTACTTCACACAAATCTTAAGGAAATAAAAATATGTTTTTCAAGTTCACTATCGGATGTTCCCTATTGAAAATGGAGTGAATACAGCTACTGTTTTGTGTACAGGGACACCAGTAGGTATTCGAAAATATTTCGTTCTACGAGGGTGTGAAGAAGTTTTATTGTCCGTGAAATAAGTGGCACCATCATGTAGTTGTAGTACATCGCTTACCGCAAAACACCAGGGCTGGAAATCCATAATCTTTCAAAAAGGAGTGATACTTGACAATAAATAATAAAAGTCACTTGCAATAGAAAGCGTTCTTTATTTTTATGTTAAAAAAACATGAATTATCAAGCATTCACTTATAATGGTTCTCATATGATCTAAAAAGGAAGAGAGAGAGAGGGAGAGCAAACGATAGTTTTTTACACCAGTAAACAAGAGATGTTGACTGTTTTGATGCGAGAGAAGTACTGAATTGCATTCGCCAATTCAAACCCGAAATTAATAAACTAATGCCAAATAAAGCGCCAAAAGAATGTTCTAATTGGTTAATTCAAAAATTTAATCCGTTATTCAAAAGACAAAGCCAAGCTTGGCAACATAAATTACGCCAAAGTAATTATTTTTTATTGGCGCCATCAATATATCATTAAGAATTTATCTGTTCTTTTTCATTTTATTATTATTATTAAAAGAAACGAGTTGACGCCAATGAGACTGAACAAAGTCATTATGATAGCACAAATGACAGGAAATGAAATAAATTTTGCAACTTCTGTTTATATTATAAAGTAATTTAGACAAATAAATTATTTCCTATCTATAATTAAATGAGATATTGAACATAACGTTATTGAAAAGGGGGAAATGTATCTATCTACATACGAATAAGTCCCTTAGTAAAATACAAATTAAATTAAATATAGATTGACTTTTATAATAGAATGAATTGATTTCAAAGGATATTACAGAATAAAATGTTCTTTTTTTATTGGAATAAATTAAATTAAAATAAATTTGTTAAAAGAATTAATTAATTTTATAACTATTCTTAATAAATTGACTTTTTTATTTAAAATTAAAAATTGAATTATTTAGAAAGAAATTAAATATTTAAAAGAACATATGTGTGAACTTGTTCTCACATATTTCTCCCCAATGCCCTAAAAAAAAAAATTAAAAAAGTTTGCTCTCTCTCACCTAGAAACAGCACATGACAATTTGAATATCTCAAGTAATATTGCTGAAAATAATACAAATAATCTTTTGTCAAACAACAATAAAAAACAAGGTGGCATATAAGGCATATAAGAATAAATTTGAAAATTTGAATAATATACATAGTTATAGAACAACTCACAAGACATATCATTGTTATAACACTGTGTATTGAACATGAAATAATCATCTAATAAGTGAAGTATACTAGTGTGACACAATATATAATTTGTTGAAAATATCAAAGTTCACATTCATAAAATGGCATATATGCTTGAGAAAAGGAAAAGGAAATCAGTAGCAAAAAAATATGCAAATCAACTGATTTAAATTTTTAATTGTTAATTTAAATAAAATAATATAGCATTAATATGAAAAAATATTCCAAACAATTTTTGAGTATATAAAAAATTAATCTGCACGTGAAAATCTAAATTTTTAACAAAATGAGCTAGAAAGTGTAGAATAGTACAATAGCTATGACCAACATGGTTTTGTGATGCCATACCGAACATAGCATAATGAACTGTATGTGAGGGAAGCAGAAGAGGCTTCATGTTGTGCAAAAATGACAACCAGCATTCTGCAAAGTGACATAATGAAATGTCCTTTGTATGTGTAAAAAAATGTGTAGAAAAAAAAAATCTAGCCCTATGTCAAAAAAAGAGCGCACATGTAATAGTTCTAGTAATGTTTTAAAGAAAAACAAATTATTTTTATTTTTTGTATTATAATTTATTTTCTCTGCAGAAATTCTGAACAAACTTTATTTCAATATATTGTGTTGGTCAAAAATTATTAAAAATTTACTCTTATGAAATAATTTCCTTTTCCCAAACAGAACTTTAACAAGTAATTAGTATTTGAAAAATTAATTTATATAATTTTGTAACAAAATTGGCATCGATAAAAATTAAAGTCATTTTAGTATAGATGTAACAAGACAAAACCATGTAGAAAAATTGTCAAAAACTATAAAATTTCTAAATATATATTGTTTTAGAATTAATTTGAATTATTGTTTTATCAAGCCTAAGCAATATTCCATATATTGCCCAAGAATCATAGCGTATGTTACACGGATAATTTTATAATATTGCTCAGCAAGAAATAGTCTAAAAAAAAAATGAAGAGTGAACCAGCCACATGCTTCTGCACAGACTACCTCTTGCAACACACAGATAATTTCAAAGTACCATTGAAAATGCATCTGTGGTGCAAAACATTACAAAATGGGATTATTTTAAATGAGAAATTTTAAACAAATAAGTATTTAATTTAAGTTGAAAGAAAATAAAAACAAAAAAAAATTTACTTATTAAACAAGAAATTATTTGTAAACCAAAAATTTTCTAACACGTACAGAATATGTACGGATATTTCACGTTTTATCAATGACTTCATTTTTATTCGAAAACCACATAGACTCTAAAAAAATATCAGAATTTACTGTAAGTTGACAAAGAAATAAAAATTATTTATCTACTTATTTACTTTTGTGTAGGTGTGTTTTATTAATATAACCAGTTTTTTTTTTTTTTTTTTTTTTTTTTTTTTTTTTATATATAAAAATGCTTGTAAAAATTTAATAAACAAAAATGTAAAACGACATCACCACACGTGAACCAATAAAATATTAACTAAATGGGTCAGAGAAAATTTTGTGAACGTGTGTATGTGTGTGTGTCAAACATTGGGTTGTGAGGCCAAGTCTGATAATAATGCAGAAAAGCATGGTAAAACATGCGTGTACAAGAGAATAAAATAATACTATTGGATATATTTGTTTTATGACTGACAAACTCATAAATCAGCCAATAATACAATGAAATTCCGACCCAAAAGAAAACATATACGGGAACACACATAGAGATCTAGTAACAAAAATATAAAATTTAAACTTTTTTTTTTATTTGTGTGAATTAATTATTAAATTATAACTTTAAAAATTGTTGTAAAAAAAATTAGAAGTCCCCTACACAATTACAGGTGTTGAAACCAATATAATGGTCGAAATCCAAAGATTATAAAGTCATTATTATACTGACAACCAGAGCAACACAATTGTGTTTTAAAGGGTAAATGTGTAAATGTAATTAAATTTGCAATTAAATGGGTGATATGTTTTAATATTTAAACAATATTGTAAAAAATGAATATCAACTGAAATAATTTGAACTATTAAAAAATTTAGTATATGTCTGTAAGTGTTCCACAATATATTAAAATTAAAATAAATTGCCACAAAAACAAATTATCATAGCTGTAGTGAAAGCTCTCTAATCACGAATTTAACGTGCACTAAAATGTAAACAAAAAGAAAAAGTAAAAAAAAATGTTTGTTAGTGTACACATAAAAAAATATATAGGCCTTTTTTTATTTAATTATTATTATTATTATTTTTATTGTGTGAGGATCCTTTTAAAAATAGCGCAAATAATATGTAAAGCATGGCCAGAATAATAACGGTTGACCTTTTGAACAGAATACGTCAACTCAAATAAATCAGTGCATATGCAAAATATATAAATATTAGTTGACCTTTTCAACAGAATACGTCAACACAATTTAAATCATCAGCTGGAATAAAATTAAACGGCAATTATATTTGCCTTCAACAAGTGTACACAAAAATATGATTCATATGATTGAATCTGCTAGCATATTTATTCGTGAATTCCCATTGACAAAAATCAGTTGACCTCATTGATCATAAATCAATTCTTTTTTTTTTTTTTTTAATCTTACTATTTCTCTTAAATATTTCTCTTCTTCATCAAACATTCATCTGCTATCATCATGTGTTTATACAAAAATAGTCAATAAAGGTAAATGAGAAAAATAAAAAAAATGTGTAATTCAAAATATTTGATAATTTCAAAAAAATAACCTTCAGTTAACTGCATTAATTATTAAATATGGTAAATTGACAAATGAAATAAATAATGTATTTTAAAATGAGTAAGTGTGTGATTGTATTTTAAGACATGAGGTGTTTAATTCACGACTGACATATTTCAAGATCTCGATGATCCAGCCAGGTTTATGTGAACACATCATAAGTAAATTTTAATCTTGTGTGTGTCAAAATAACTTATAAATAACTTTATGGAACCAAAATCACATTTGGCACAACAATTAATTGTTCGTTATTATGTAAAAAAATGTGTCTTGAAGAAATTCAATTTCTGTGCCAATACCATAAATAAAATTGTAATATGCAAAATAAAAATAAAAATATTGAAAAATATGAAAGGTGATAAATTTATACCTGTATGGAAAAAAAAAATTGCATTGTGATTTATTTAAAAAAATTATTAGCATATCAAAAACAATCTGAGCAGACCAAATATAATTATATATTATGCAGTAAGAGAGTAAGAGGGAAAAAAAACTGAATATGATTTGTAAATGTTTGAATAAATTTCATGTACAAAGTATTTAATTTTTTTTTTTTTTTTTTTTTTTTTTTTTTTGACAGAGGATGAATTATTTTTCTCATAATTTATTCAAGACCCAGTACCTGCAATACAACTTTCAATTATTAAAATATAAATAAATTGTGTAAATAAAATTACAAACTTTTGTGTTTCCTTAAAGGTTTAAAAATGGGCAAATAGATATTTTGTACAACTGAGAAAAAAAAATATGTATATACATGTAAAAAATGGTGTATTTTGTAGAAAATATTTTAGATTGTGTGTACTATGCACATATAACACTGTGACTAGCAAAGTTTTCTCTTTTTTTTTTTTTTTTTTTTTTTTTTTTTTTTAAAAAAATAGATTAGGCTAGATTTACACAATCATGCATAGTTTGTTTTGTAAAATAAGAAATCAAAACTAGAAAAACAGTTTTAAGCTACTGACACGGCTAGAATTACTTGATATTTCATAAATGTTAAATTGTGGAAATGTTTATAGCTAAAATTATTTTATGAAAGTGTAATAAAATGTGTATTATGCAAATTAAGTTACTCAAAGCATACCCCCACTCAAGACAAATTTTTGGCCAGAAATCAAGAGAAAGGATTATGCATCGAGCACCAAAATACCATTTCTGCATTTAAGCCGGCACTCAACACAGCAATGGGGCACAAATACACAAGATAAAAATAAAATGCAATTATGATAAATTGCCCAAAATAGAATTTATTTAAAAAAAATGAATATTATCAATTCAGTGTGATACATGTTTATAGTATTTAGATTGTTAATTTGTAAAAAAATATTGCAGCGTAAAAGCTTCGTATGTAACTAAATTAAAGCAGATAAAATTAATCTAAGTCATGATCTCAGTAATGAGTTAAAATGAAAATCATCCATCAATATATATATATCAACATTATCTACCAATGAAATAAAAGAAAGGTCTTTTTTTTTTTTTTTTTTAATCAATTCCTGGTAAATATTCATGTAATTGAGTAAATTTGATAATGATATGGGCAAAAACATAATTTTCAAATATCTATAAATATTCATATCAATAGAAAAATTATTTAAGAAATAACAATAATCATTTTATGCAAAATAAGTTTGAGAAAATAAATATATAACTACATATTACTGAAAATCAGAGTGCATGCACAATTTCTTTCTTTCTTTCACAAATGTACACATTTGTTGTAAATCTATTATTATACACTTCCCTAAAAATCGTTTGTTTGCAATAATAGTGTAAAAAAATGAGTTTTAAATTTATATAAATTAAATTATTAAGTTAACATTTCAAAATTTCTCAAATGGGTTGTTTAAAAGTGTATGTGAAAGTGTATGTGAAAGTGTAAAAAAAAACAGGAAACGTCGGTGTAAAGTTGTTTAAAACATTATAATGTGCATTTTCTAATATATTTAACACATTATTTACACTAGTTCCTAAAAAAAATAATAACTAATTAAAAAAAATATGTATATGTGTATTATTTAAACCCATCGAGAAATTAAAAAAATCCTAATAAAATTTCAATTTTAATCCTAATAATACATTTTTATGCACACCATTCTCAAGCAATAGTATTGAAAAATTTAACTTTAATAAACTGACCTCTCCATACAAAAGTTGACCATATCAAGTATAAGTATAAACACATATATAAGCATAACAAAGAAAAATAGATTATTAAAAAGCATATTAAAGCAAGCTATCAGTGGAAAATTTTGAACTTTTTTTTTTTTTTTTTTTTTTTTGAAGAATTAAACTTTCTTCCAAATTCACGAAATTGTTTATTTAAAAGAACAAATGCACACATATATATTACTTTCTTTTTAAAAAAATTGGTACTTAACATTCAAAAGTACAATTAAAGATTTATTTATTTATTTTAAATTAGTTTTAGTTAATTGAATATTTGCATTGAAATATAAGTGCATTTGTTTTTATATATATCTACATACTGAAAAAAAATATATATAAAAAACTTATCTGGAAAAACGTTAATAAAATTCTTGAGACGTCACATAATGTAAAAATCTTCAGGATCTTCCGAGAGCAAATCATGTTTATTTTGTCCTCTATATTGCTGAAAAATCTTTAACCTTCCTATTCTGAAGTAATTTATTCGTCAGAAACATGTCGATCTATAGAAAAATGTCAACACACAGTATGTTCCCATGAGCATTCGACATAAATAGTAATTAAATAAACACGATGGGCTTTCCTCCTGTATGAGAAAAGAAAAGTAGAAAGGAAGATATAATACACGCAACATACTTTCTCTTTTGGTTTTTCTCCTGTGCGTAAAGAAACGGTGAAAGCAAACACAAATCACAATAACTCACACTTGATATACCACTAAATATCTTATATAAAACTGTCTTGGTAATCCGTTATTCCGCATTTATCAATCATGGGGAGTGCAGTGGGCAGATGGGAAATCTCTAATTCTGATCCGGCAAATGGACTCCCGCAGACACATGGTAATAGGAAAGGAAACAACATTCTTTTTTTAAGGCTTCGCCTCAGATGGTATTTAATGTTGTATACTACGATGATCGGTAGAAGACACCAAAAATTTAGATTCATAAAGTTTTAAAAGAATCCAGTAATGACCATTTTTTAGTCTTAAGGAAAACAAATTTGATAGTCTAATGGCGAATGAGATAAAGTAATAGTTTTTTTAATAGTCCGACTGAGAATGCAACGAATAAAAATTTTTGTAACAGCCCCTCCCTCTCTCTTGATCCTAGTAGAAAAACAATGAAGAACCAATGGTCACGGAGACCAAGATTTGTGAAGAAGTTTTATTGTCCGTGAAATAAGTGGCACCATCATGTAGTTGTAGTACATCGCTTACCGCAAAACACCAGGGCTGGAAATCCATAATCTTTCAAAAAGGAGTGATACTTGACAATAAATAATAAAAGTCACTTGCAATAGAAAGCGTTCTTTATTTTTATGTTAAAAAAACATGAATTATCAAGCATTCACTTATAATGGTTCTCATATGATCTAAAAAGGAAGAGAGAGAGAGGGAGAGCAAACGATAGTTTTTTACACCAGTAAACAAGAGATGTTGACTGTTTTGATGCGAGAGAAGTACTGAATTGCATTCGCCAATTCAAACCCGAAATTAATAAACTAATGCCAAATAAAGCGCCAAAAGAATGTTCTAATTGGTTAATTCAAAAATTTAATCCGTTATTCAAAAGACAAAGCCAAGCTTGGCAACATAAATTACGCCAAAGTAATTATTTTTTATTGGCGCCATCAATATATCATTAAGAATTTATCTGTTCTTTTTCATTTTATTATTATTATTAAAAGAAACGAGTTGACGCCAATGAGACTGAACAAAGTCATTATGATAGCACAAATGACAGGAAATGAAATAAATTTTGCAACTTCTGTTTATATTATAAAGTAATTTAGACAAATAAATTATTTCCTATCTATAATTAAATGAGATATTGAACATAACGTTATTGAAAAGGGGGAAATGTATCTATCTACATACGAATAAGTCCCTTAGTAAAATACAAATTAAATTAAATATAGATTGACTTTTATAATAGAATGAATTGATTTCAAAGGATATTACAGAATAAAATGTTCTTTTTTTATTGGAATAAATTAAATTAAAATAAATTTGTTAAAAGAATTAATTAATTTTATAACTATTCTTAATAAATTGACTTTTTTATTTAAAATTAAAAATTGAATTATTTAGAAAGAAATTAAATATTTAAAAGAACATATGTGTGAACTTGTTCTCACAGAGGGGTATTTCTATAAACTAAATTTTAATAGCTTTACTTTGCTTAAATCTTGATGAAATTGATATAAATTATTCATATGCACAAAAGAATGCTTTCTACAGAGTATAGTATGATTAGCAGTTGATTTACAGGGTCCCACAAAATTTTTCAATTACATTTAGGTTATTATAGAAAATTTGCTGGAATTGCATTTTTGTTTTTAACACTTTCTAGCAATTTTTGATTGTGAATATGATTTCAATTCAGAGCTCTAAAACTTGGCAGATGGATATCCGGGACCGTACAGATGTGCACCTCAGCGAGATTTTTTTCGAATTTCGAATTTGAATTTTTTAATTAAATATTCAAAATTTATTAAAACTGATATATGTTATTCAGGTTCACTATCGGATATTCTCTACTGAAAATGGAGTGAGCACCTCTACTGGTTTGTGTACAGAGACACTCAAAAATTTTCCAAAGCATTGTGTTCTATGATAGGTATTTCTATAAATCATATTTTCATACCTTTATTTTACACAAATTTTAATGAAATTGAAATATGTTATTCAAGTTAACTGTCGCATGTTTTTTTTCTTTTTTCTTTTTTTTTTTTTTTTTTTAGAAATTGGAGTAAATACTACAAATATTCCATAGCATTACGTTCAATGAGAGGTATTTCTATAAACTTATTGTAATAGCTCTATTTTGCGCAAATTTCAATGAAATTGAAATATGTCATTCATGTGGAAAAAAGTATGTGTTTTCATGGAATATAGCATGTTTAGCACTAAGATTTTCAAGGCTACACAAAAATAATAACTTACTTTAATGGCTGTTGCTGGAAATTTACTGGAATGATATTTTCGCATACATTAAGCGTCTTTAACAATTTCTTACAATGCTTATAAGTGAATATGATTTGAAATAGTGTATCTGTCTGTCTGACTATCTATCTGTCTATCTGTCTCACTGCACATCTCCAGTGTCCGTAAATATATTTAGAATTTCTTAAAAATGATATAAGTTATTCGGGTTCATAGGAAACACTCTACAGTTCACAATAAAGTGTTTCTTATTTTACCCCCCCCCACACACACACACAGAAAAAAAAATGCATTCCGTTTTAGGACAGACATTTTTATAAATCACATTTAAATAACATTCTACTGCAAAATCATAAAAATAGTTAAATATGTTGCTAATATGCTAAAATAATGTCTCATATAGAATATGATATGGGTAACCTTCAGATTTGCAGAGCTACTCTGAAATATTCAGATACATTAAGTGCTTAGAATTTAAGGGCTGCATTTTCTGTTGAGTTAAGCATTTTCAAGAATTTTCAACAATGTTTACAAGTGATGAATTCAGTTACTTTATCTGTATGCCTTTTAGTTCTTTTGTCTAACCGTTGGGAGATAACGTAGGCAAAGAACACTGAAAATTATATGATACAACAATTACGTAAGTTGGAAAGTATTAACAATCAATGCATACCGCAGGATTTTATATTCTTGTTTTAATTTATTATATTTATTGAAAATCAAATGGTAATGCAGTAGGAAAAATTAAGTAAATTAAATTTTATATTTATAAAGGAATTTATAACTTTTATGTTTATGTATAATTTTTGTATTATAAAAACTTTTTTTTTTTTCTTTTTTTTTTTTTTTTTTTTTTTTTTAATTTATAGTATTTATCAGAAAAAAATATGGTAGTATATAGTAGAGTGGATTAAACTGATTAAAATTTAAGCTTAATTAAAATTTATTTTATTTATTTATTTATTTAATTCCTTTTATAAAAACATACTTCTTATTTTATTTATTATCTTGGTCGGAATCAAATCGTAATATAGTATAAAAATCGGGGGCTGTACAATATATGGTTCAAAAACTTAAATAATTAATAGATGCTGAGATACAGTAATCTTTATAATCGTAGTTCTTAAATAACAGCAGATCCACTTTGGTCGATTAATACCCAAATTGAAGTGTCCGGGAAAGATCTTTCTGCAGGAAATGAACCTGGACCCGATGCAGTGTGGGAGGAAAAAGAGCTGCAGTGGGTGCCCGAATTCAGTATATATATTTTTTTTCTTTAGTTTTTATCTATAATGTAAAAAAAAAAAAAAAAAAAAAAAAATAGTGATTCCAGTCTTTTGAAAATTCATTTAAATATAATGACCCGCGAGGCGGGCGCAGCCTGCTAAGTTACAAGTAAAAAAAGTTTATGTCAGTTTTTCTGCAGTGCGGCTTTTGTATATATATATATATATATACCACACTGTGTATATTTTTGAGTAAATCCAATTTATTATATATATATATATATTGCCATATATTGCAAACAGAGGATGAAAGGCTAACTGCGAACGAGAATTTTTCTGAAGATTTGGAAAGTTCAATCGATTTTTCAGCCCAAAAAAGCCCAAACCAAAACTTTCATAAAAATCGTTTGATCAGTTCCCTCTTATATATTTAACAAGTTACGTAATTAATTCCTTTAATGTTAACGAAGGATGTACAGTGAAACCTCGATCTATCGTTCCCACATCCATCGTTTTCCCCCACTGAACGTTTTATTTCTATGGTCCCTATGCACAAATTGTACTTAAATAATGCTAACGAAACCCGCAAGTATCGCGCTTCAAAAAGTCATTTTT
Organism: Salticus scenicus; assembly: GCA_963930645.1. Taxonomy (NCBI): domain Eukaryota; kingdom Metazoa; phylum Arthropoda; class Arachnida; order Araneae; family Salticidae; genus Salticus; species Salticus scenicus. The sequence continues at coordinate 229,380,873 of OZ005652.1, read as the reverse complement.
ACGCATTCATCGTTGTAAAATTTTTGTTCTGACCTTGTAAAAATTTTTCCTGAAAGTCAAAGTGGTTTCATATGGCTTATAAACTGGAATTACTTCTTTCATCTTTATCCTAAAATAACTATTTTCCCCATTTCCGTGGAAAATCAGAATTGTGATGCCATGTCTCCAGACCATTTATTCCTTTTCTAACTTTAGCATGGCAGGAATCTCTTCAGTAATCCAAAAAATTGCTTCGTGAAATACGGTTACGGGCAAAAAAAATGATTAAGAATACCAAATACAAGGGCAAAAAAATGATGATGATGATGAAGGCGATGAAGAATTGTTGCTTGTAGCACAGGATGCGTCTGGTACAAAATTTAGTGATAATATTTGCATTAATTAAGGCATTGCAACATCCGGTATCTTGAAAGCATAAAAAAATGTGTGATTATAAAAAAAAAAAAAAAAAAAAAAAAAAAAAGAATAGCGAAGAAATAGAGCGTAATTTTCACGCAGATGGCTCAATTATGGCGTTTAAAAATGCACGAACTTTTATATAAGCACAGAGAAAGAGCTGATAGTACAACAGAAAAGGACCAGAAAATTGTTGCAAATCTGGAAAAATTCCTGCTTAATTTATAAAATGAACGAAAAACCCAAGATAAAATTACTGATTTTTAAAAATAAATTTTACTTAATGTCCTATACAACAAAGATTTATTACTTTGTCAGTTTAGAAAATAACAAATTAGTTTCGATTAGTACTATACTGTATGCATTGTGTGTATTACTTCATAAGTATTGTTTTCTTCATGTTTTGACTTTAATCTGCATTCGTCGTTTTCCCGCTTTCATCGTTTATTTTCACGCACCCCGTGAAAATCAAAGGATCGAGGTTCTACTATACACATAAATAAATAATTATACATATATTGTTGCGTTCTTGGGGTTCGTGAGTTGTCCGAGAATGAAAGGCGATGCTTGTAAAAGTTCAGTAGTTTATTTACAGAAAATTCCAGAAAAATACAGGTGTATAAACTGAGTATCGATTTCAATTCCACCAGTAAACACAGCTTAAATAACAGTCGTCAACAGCAAATCCGCAGTACAAACTGTATAGCAATAACACATATAGCAATTGACTATAATTCAAAGAGGCTCAGGGCTCTTTCAGAAGCAGTGGAGCATTGACGGAAACTAATCTGAGACTGATCGGGATTTGGCGCGATATTCCTTTTTTTATACCCCTCTATCGAACCCAGATTGTTCTGGAAATTGCTAGTATCTCGTTAACCAATCATCTCAAAGCTTCCACCTTTGGTATATCAATAATAAATATTTTCTCGCCAAAAGTCGCAAAAATAGTCGCCAAGGGGAAAAAGCCGCCAAATTTGGCGCCAAATCCATTACCTGCCTTATTTGAGCTTTTTAATGCGTTTTTAAAGGAAAATTGGCTATTTTAACGCGAAAAAAGAGCTAGGAATGCAGAAAATTGACATTGTATCACCTTACAAAGTCTCTTTGAAAGAATTTATACAAAAATAAATACAACTATTTACAAACTCGTAACACTGCCCTCCTTCCGCCCCCCCAAGTACTGCACGTCCCGGGCAGTACAACCCTTGGGCAGGAGGTGAAACTAAACAAACTAAGCAATATGAAATACAAAAACTAAATTACATATAACAATCAAATGAAATACAGATTGCTAAATCAAGTGAGAAATATTTACAAAATTTACATAGAAGTGCAAACATTTATATACAAATATATACATTACACATGCACAAATTTAACAAGTATTTACATTTAAAATTTAAACACTACCGTTACATGTGGTAAGTGGCTAACCAATCATAATGGACCATCTTCAGTTTTGATGAAGGTGTTTTAGCAATTCTTAACACTACATCATTCTTAACACTACATCATTAAGAATGTGTAGGGACACGTCCCAGTTACACTGTAGCCTAGGAAAGAGTCCTTTGCGTGGAACAGAATTTCACAACCAAACTTTGTCTTCTTCCTTGAACTCATGTGGTATAGCCTTCAGATCGTACCTTGTCTTCATCTTCTCGTTGTCATTTGAATCTGCTCCAGAGCAAAGTTATGCACGTCTTCAAATCGTGCCTGGAGATCTTGGACGTACTCCTCGAGAGATGAAGGCGCATCTGGTGGACAACCAAACAGGAGATGACATGAGAGACGAAGTTTGCGTCCAAACAGCATCTGCGCTGGAATATAGCCGGTGGTTTCATGGACTGAACTTCGATAAACCAGCAGGAACAACGGCAATTTCAAGTCTCAATCTTGCTGGTTCCTTGATACTAGAAGAAAGAGTTTATTCGGAAAGATTAAACCTCTCGACCATGCCATCCGACTAGGGATGCAAATGTGTTGTCTGGATTTTGTCTATGCCGAGTAATTGACATAATCCTTTGAAAACGAAAGAGGTAAATTTCATACCCTGGTCGGTATGAAGTTGTAGGGACGTGCCGTACTTTGACACCCATTGCTGCACTAGGACCTCTGCGACTGTGTATGCTTCTTCACCGGGAATGGGATACGCCTCAGGGCACTTAGTGAAATAGTCCATCACGACGAGGATGTACTTATTTCCTCTGGAGGTCCGTGGCAAAGGACCCAAGATGTCGAGTGCGTTCCGTTCAATTGGTGCTTCCCCTTATATCGTTGCAGTCCTCCTCGGTTTCGTTTCTTTGGGCCTTTACGTGCCGCACAAGCGTCACAGGATTTATACCACTTCTCCACGTCTTCCCTTGCCTTGCACCAGTGCAAGCGTTCTCGAACTTTCTGTAGAGTCTTCATCACCCCAAAATGGCCTCCGGTTGGGCTACTATGCAGCTACTCTAAGACATCTGGAATCATCGATCTTGGTAATAAGATCTGCCATCTGAAACACCTTCCATCGTCAGATTCCCATTTTCTGTCTTGTACGCCATCTCTAATATGAAGAAAGTCCTAGAGGGCCCAATAAATTTTCATAATGGGTCTAAATGTGGAAATGTCCTGCCAGGTAGGTCTGTTGTTGGTCATCTCCTTCACCTGTAGTATTAGCTTTATGCACGAATCTTCCAACTGGGATTGTCTAACTTCCTGGTCACTCAACTGGTCCAGTTTTGATGGTGTTGAGACTGTATCTTGGCAAGCAACTCGATTTATTTGCTGGTATTTCTCTTCGGCTCTAAAGCAGTACTTGCCGCTTTTCGAGCAGGGCTTCCATAACAAGGCATCTGCATTACCATATAGTGTCCCTTTACGATGACATATCTCGAAGTCATATTCCTGGAGGCATTGTATCCACCTGGCAATTTGGCCTTCCGGGTTCTTGAAATTAAGGAACCATGTTAAAGATGCGTGGTCAGTCCAGTGCAGGAATCTTCTGCCATCGAATTATTGATGGCGGAAATGTTCTATGGCTTTTACGATGGTCAGTAGTTCTTTCCTTGTGGTACAGTAGTTTCTCTCCGGTTTAGACAGGCATTTACTCCAATAAGCAATGACGTGTTCTTGGCCATCAATTTCTCGCGACAGAACAGCACCGACACTTTCATGGCTGGCATCTGTATCAAGTATGAACTGTTTGTCGGGCTGTGGATACGTCAAAATAGGCGATTATGTTATGGCCTGTTTCAGTTTCTTGAACACTTTTTCACATTCATCTGTCCACCGAAAATTCTGTTTGGCCTCTGTCAGCTTGTAGAGTGGTCTGGCAATATTCGAGAAACACTTCACGAACTTCCTGTAGTAAGTGCATAATCCCAAGAAATTTCGTAGGTGGTGTACGTTTTCAGGGCGACTCTAGTTCTCGACTGCGGAGATCTCCTCAGGATCAGTTCTCACACCTTCAGCAGAGATGATATGGCCGAGATAGCCCACTTCTTGACGGATCAAGTTGAATTTGCTGGGATTCAATTTGAGTTTAACCATTCTGAGTTTCTCCAGCACCTTGGACGTTTCGTAAATGGTCTTCAAATGTGCACCACACAATGATGATGTCATCCAAATACACCAGACAAGCTTCATAGGAAAGTCCCTTCAACACTGTCTCCATTAAGCGATCGAAGGTTGCAGGTGCATTACATAATGAAAATGGCATAACTTTGAAATGCCACAACCCTTATCCGCAGTGAATGCAGTCTTCTCACGGTCGTCAGGATATAACTCAACTTGCCAATAACCGTTCTTCAGATCCAAAGTCGATAACCATTCACTGTCTGCAAGTATATCCTATGTGTCGTCAATTCTGGGAAGAGTGTAACTATCTTTCTTCGTGATATCGTGATGCCATTCAAACGACGATAATCCACATAGAACCATCCTTCTTTTGCACAAGAACTATGGGAGAGGCCCAAGGACTCGCTGATGGCTCGATGATGTCATTACACTGCATCTTATTTAGAAGCTCAGCCACCTCTTCCTGCTTAGCAAATGAAAGTCTTCTTGGATGTTATTTGATTGAAGGATGACTTCCTGTGTCAATTCGGTGCTGGGTGATGTTAGTCCTTCAGACGTCTTGAGATATTCGAGAAAAAGGTCTCTAAATTCATACAGTATCCTCTCCGTAGCACGTCTCTGTTCATTTCCTAACTCGGCATTCTTGAGTAATTCCGTTGTTATTAACTCAGAAGGCTTGGACTCGGTTGATTGCGTGGGCCGGTTAATGCATGTAACGAGTGCAAGTTGCGAACACCTTATTCTTCTTCACAACCTTTACTTTATCACTTATACTGGCGACTCTCACAGGAATACTGCTGTTTGAAAGATCAACCAGAGATGAAGCCACCAGAACTTCTCTCGGGCTATTGTCTGTATTCGGGTATTCAATCAGTTCATAGCGAAAGCATTGCTCTTTAGGAAACGTCCCGGAAACTATTGTGTCTGTGTGTGTGGAGAGATGGAAATTTCGGACTTGGCTGTTATCTGACAAATTGGCTGAATGTCTGGAATTTCAGTGTTAAACACAGCTATGTGTTTCGAACTCGAATGCAGTTCATTATTCTTAAGTCCAATTTAAATTTAAACTTTCTCAAGAAATCAATTCCCAGGATTAGAGGATCTCTTATATCAGCTACATATGCCGTATGATCGTAACTGGCATTTCCAAATGTGATGGTCAAATTCATTTTTAAATATATTTCGATTTCGTTACCGGTCACAGGCTGGAGTTTAACCCAGGGCGGCGACGTTCAGATGATGTTCTCTTTAAAATTATGAGCTACATCTGTTCTAACGATGTTAATGTTGGCTCCAGTATCCAGAATCATACAGCACATGCTGTTGTTAACTTGACCATAAACATAAAGTCCATTATCGCCGCTATTCATCGATGAAACATAGAATACTGCAAACTGGGGCTCATTAATTTCCGACAACCTTCGCCCCGCGAGATGGCCTTGTCTTTGTTTCCCTTCAGTGAACGCGATACCGGGTTAATTTCTTTAGTTTGTAGTATGTGGCAGTTTCTCCTAACATGTCCATTCTTTTCACAACCCCAGCACTTTATCTTCGGATCCTTTACTTCATTATTATTTTCAAGACTGTGCAATCTGTTCGTGATGTCTGCGAGATTTTTCTTCATTTCCTTCAGATCAGCTAGTGTATCACCCAATGAGACTGCTCTGGTGGCATGGAGGTCTTTTCGGGAGGCTTGTTGGGCTGCCTCAATCTTCAGTTCATAGCCTAAAGCTGATTCAACATCCTTTATATTTGAGAATATATGTGCTTTTTTGATCTCTGGATCTCGAACGGCATCTATAAAGTGCTGAAGAGCCATATCATCTAGAGTTTCAGCGTGGCAGTCGAAGAAAGCTAGATTTAATAGTCTCTGAATATCCGATGCAAGCTTGCACCCACTTTTTGGTAATGGGACTTTAGCTGGAGACGACTATAGTACTTAGAACACTTTTCTCTCAAACGCAGCTCCAGTGCTCGGTGTAGATTATTATTGATGAATGTGAAACCTGTAGATGGCGCTGTACGCCGTTATTAATTTTTTGTTTCTTCTTCTCTTAGTGTAGTTCGTCATGTAAGTGTTGTAGTGTACTTGTTAATAAATGTTGTTTGTCAGTATTCGGATTCCTCATAATTTTCATTTATGTGTTTTCATCGTGATCTTTGATAAATAATGGAACATGGAACGGCTGGCAGTCCCCACGAATCTCTGGCCCGATGAAGATAAGCCATTTACCTTATTTCTTGTTAAAGTACTGAAACTGTTTATTTAAATAACATCGCTATAAATTAGCGACACTCGGGTCAGGGACTCAAAATCATGCCGTTCTTCCTTCGAAATAATTCTCAGTATATCAGCTGCATCGCCCCGTAGTGCTGCTGCTAAGTGGACTGTCTTGGCAATAGAGTCCAACCGGTAGCTTCAGCGACGATGGAAAGTTGTGTTTTATACACCTGCCAGGAGGAGCTGCCATCGTAGGCGGATAGCTTTATCGATTATTGATGCTGGATTGTTTTAACTCTCCATTCATCTTCCTGGGACATAGGGGTTAACTTCTCTTCCACTTTTTTCTCAAGATGTTCTTCTGTTTTCTTCATAACTTTCCTTTCAAAATTCTGTTCTATCTTCATAACTTTCTCTTCAAAATTCTCTTCAGTCTTCATAACATACTCTTCAGTTTCATCCATTCTATTTCCCATCACTGATAATTTACTCCCTATCGCTTCTTTCACGGTTACCTTACTGATGAGAGTTCTTTCTTCATTTCACTTTGATTTAATTTAACTTCTTCGGTCAAAATGTCTTTCATACCTTCGTGAACTGCTTTCGCTTTCTTCATTTCTTCAGCGAAACTATATCGCATCTCTTTTTGTCGTTCTTTCATTTTTTCGATCAGTACTGTTTCCATCAGTTTCACTTGAGGGACAATGGCCTTCACAGTGAAACTACTAACAAAAATTTGTGGATAATTTATATAACTGTTCATGAAAGTCTAATTGTCCTTTTAAATTCTTAATTATTGTTTCATCTTTAAATAAATGTTCATGAAAGTCTAATTGTCCTTTTAAATTCTTAATTATTGTCTCATCTTTGACCTAATATGCGATGTTCCATCAAGAGCAATAACATGTATATTTCACTTAAAATTTAAATATTTTCTATGGTATAAAATAAGTAACATTTAAACACATAATAGAAATAAAATATATATATAATATACATATGAATAAATATTTATCCTGACATGGATTTTCTTATGCACTTTAAATAATCTTAATGAATTAATATACTTGAATATAAGAAACAAAATAAACACACACACATATATATATATGTAATAACAAATACAATATTAAACTAACTTATGACTTTATTCATGAATGCGTGATAAAGCATCTGCAATAGTATTACTGCTTCCTGGCTTATGAGCAATAGTCACTTGATAGCGAGATATAGCCAATGCCCATCTTTGTAATCTGGCGTTCTTAGGAACTGTTTCTGTCAAATATTTTAAAGGGTTATGGTCCGTGTGTAAGCTAATAGTGGTTCCACATTTCGAATTTACCTAATGCCCATATTACAGCATAAGCTTCCCTTTCAATAGTGCTCCACTTTGATTGAGCAGGGGTCAGTTTTTGGCTTGCGAAAGTTATAGGTTTCAGTTTATTCTGCTCATCTCTCTGCATTAGACAGGCTCCAATTCCGGTCACTGAAGCATCAGTATCGATTTCAAAAGGTTTCGACATATCAGGTGTATACAGAGATGTTATAGAGCACAAACAATTCTTTAACGAATTAAATGCGCTTTCGGCTTCTTCTGACCATGGAAGGTCGTTTGGCACAGTTTTCCGAGTTAAGTCCGTTAAAGGTTTTGCTATATTGGCATACCGAGGCACATAGTCTCTGTAATAGTTAAATAATCCTAGGAGTGACTTCAATGTTTTCTTAGTTTTAGGGGCTTTCAAATCTTTAATAACTGATATCTTGTCCGGATCTGGGCCGTGCTCTCCTGAGCCTACAACATGTCCTAAATATTTTACTTTCGACATCGCAAACGAGCATTTCTTTAAATTTGCCAAAAAATTCAATTTTTTCAGAGTTTCTAAAATGGATTTAATATGATTAAGATGATCTTCCCAGTTTGAAGAAAATATGATAATATCATCAAGAAAACTTTCGGCGTAGTCACTATGAGGTCGTAATACTTGATTCATTATTCTTTGGAATGTTGCTGGTGCTCCAGATAACCCAAATGGCATCACCTTTCACTGATACTGACCCTTTGGAGATACAAAACTGGTTAATTCTCGGCTTTGCTCTGCTAAGGGTATTTCTCAATATCCCTTAAGGATATCTAAAGTTGTCAAGTAACGAGCTCCACCAGCTTTAAATCTAAGATTTTCTGAATTCTGCATAGGAAAAGGTGGAATTTTACTAACTGAGTTCAGCTCTCTGTAGTCCACGCAAAGTCGGACAGTTCCATCTTTCTTGGCTACACTTACCAATGGATATGCTATTTCTGCTGAAGAGGGTTCTATCAGGTCTTTTTCCAATAATTCTGCTATCTGTTTTTCTATATTAGATCTTAATGTTTCTGGAACTTTATAAAGATGAGGTTGTTTCCTCTCTACTCCAGACTTTAACTGGATAACATGTGGAGGAACTTTGGCTTTCTTTAATTCCCCATCAAATATTGTTAGATATTCTTTAGTCAGATTCAACAGCTGTTTATGTTGCTTTGCTGATATCGAATTTGATTTTATATCAGCTTTTAGTTCTTCATCTGTTACTTGCCGTGATTCTACGGGAGCATGTTGTATATCTCCAAACTCTTCATCTATTTCGTAAATAATTCCTACAGCTCTGACAGGTTGAATATATTTACGCAATTTATTTTGATGAAGATGTCGAACACTTCCATCAGGTAGTTTGACATAAAAAGAATGTGGAGACTTCTTTTCTACTATTTCTCCTGGTCCTTTCCATTTTGAACAAAGACGATTTGTTGAATCAGGGATTAACACTACAACTTCATCCCCAACAGAAAATTCGGTATCTTTTGACCGTAAATTATGATAATGTACATATTTCTGCTGCTGTTCTTGAGCTATGCTATTCGCATACTGTGCCGCGTCTTCTAAACGTTTCCGGAGTTTCAACAGGTAGTCAGCTACAGATTCTCCAATCCCTTGAGGAAGTACGACTTCATCGTCCCAACTTGATTTGAGGATGGCTAGAGGTCCTACAGGTGGTCGCCCATGAACTAGTAGGAATGGAGCAACACCCGTTGTAGCGTTAGGCACTTCTCTGTATGCCCATAACAAGAATGACAACTGTTTATCCCAGCCTTGACCTTGTGAATTAATTGCATGATGTAGCATGGATTTCATAGTTCCTATCCATCTTTCAACCAAACCATTCGATTGTGGATAACCTGGAGTGGAAAATTTAGGAACACCTCCTAATCGTTTTAAAAACTCTTTTGTCAGCTGTGCGGCAAAATTTCTTCTGTTATCCATTCCAATTACTCGAGGAATTCCAGTTCGTACAAATATTTCTATAAATGCATCACAGGCTGCCTTTGCTGTTAAAGACTTCAGAGGTATTGCTTCCGGCCAACGACTATGCTGGTCCATAACGCTCAGTACATACTGATGGCCACGTGATGACTTTGGCTCTATTGGGCCTAAAATATCGACATTAACCACTTGAAATGGGAGTTCTGGTCTTCCAACAGCTTCGATAGGTGTTCTATCGTTTACCTTTCCTTTCCTGCGCATTTGACAATCATGACACGAAGCACATAATTGTTTGACTTCTTTTGGCATCCCTTCCCACCAGAAAGACATTGCAATTCTGTCTCTGGTCTTCTTAGCTGCCAGATGTCCACCAGTAGGAGTTTCATGAGCTAATTTCAAAATGTCCTTTCTTCTGCTTGCCGGTACGACCAATTGAATACATTTCTGTCCGCCTACTTTACCCATATGATATAATAAACCTCTTTCAATCCAGTAACCATTTTTATGTTGCCTAGCTTCTTCGAAGCACATTTTCAATGTAGGACAGGCTAACTGCTCATCCCTAAACACTTGTGCTTGTGGAACAGGGATATTTTCATTTCTTTCATCCTTACTATCGGTTTCGGTCAATGTCTGTTTAACTACTGAGTTATTAAAGACTTTGGTTTCTGGATGATGCGACTCGCTGTTGTTTAGCTTTGCCTTTCGAATAGTCTCGTGACTTTCTCCCTCCATACAGAACATACACTTTTCATTATCTTCTGTGAGTGGGGTACTAATTGCCTCATCCCCAAGATAATTGTCGTTTGAATTATTCTCAGGTACACTGAACAATTATTGTTCACCGACTTCATTTATTGTGATTACTTCAACCTCATCTTCTGAAGAATAGTTTTCGGGAGATCTTCCCTCCACTTTGAACAAGGACGGTTCATTGTTTTCTTCCACTGGGGTGATATTAACCTCAACCCCTGAATTTCCCGGATTTCTTCCTTTCACATGGAACAAGGATTGTTCATCGACTTCTTTCTTCGGGATATTCACTTTATTCCCTAAAGAAACGTTTTCGGGAGACCTTCCCTCCACACTGAACAAGGATTGTTCATTAGCTTCTTTTACTGAAGTGATTCCTGTATCATCTCCCAAATAAGAATGCTTTTGTTCCTTCAACCATTCATATACCCTGGGAGTGATTAAAGCTTCCTCATGCAGCCCTTCTACTACTGCAGCATGCACTTGAACATATGGAATGATTTCTTCATCTGTATGAAGACTTAGCGGAACTGACACAAGTTGTGCTTCCACTGGATTACCTATAGCAGGTCTCAAAAGAATTTTCCCACTTGACTGTAAGCGTTCCTCAGGTACAACTGATTTTCGTAGGGTACGGTGATTTCTGCACCACTGTCCACGATGCCTTGAAATTTTTGGCCTCCGATTCCTAAATCCACTTTCAGAAGCTCGCCATCTTTCTCATTGACTGGAAATTCCCACTCGAAACAAGCGCTATTTAGATTAACACTGACCTTATTAAGGCCCTTACTTTCTTGACTATTTTTGTTTGTTTTCACGTAAGATGTACTTGCTGAATTCAATTTGGGGCAGGATTTTTTCATATGGCCTTCCTTTCCACACAAATAGCAGGAGAATTTCGGACGAATGTCTCTTTGTTCTTGCTGTGGCTTAGTAAAAACCCTTTTCTCATCTCCATTGTTATTTCCGAAATTCGCCCCTTTGGATGGAAGATTCCAATTTTCTTTATGAGAAATTTCTTCTATTTTTTATTGAAAGTCATTTTGACATTTTCATAATCATCTAATTTACTGGAAATAATATCAGATGACTTAAACAATGACCATTCATCGATGAAATGTTCTTTAATTTCTGGAGGTACTTTCCTTTTAATTTGATCTGTAATAAACAAATCATATAATTCTTCAAATGTGTTAACTTCTAATCCCCGAATCCATTCAGTAAAATAGTTTTTCAACTCGTAAGCAAAATCTCTCCATGTGATATCAGCTTTTTTAGTATGCTTAATGAAAAGTTGTCGAAATCTTTCAGGAGTAAGTTTATATCTCTTTAACAATAACTCTTTTACTTTTCCGTAATCATTCGTGATTTCTTCGTCTTCCCGAGCTATAACTTCCGCGATTTCGTATGGCAGTAGCCCAATGAGATGAGAAACCCAATCACCTCTTTTAATTTCGGCACGTTTTGCCTGCCGCTCAAAAAGAACTAAATACAGGCTAATTTCGCATGTTTTAGGATCAAATTTTTGTAAGATGTTATGTAATTTTACGCGCGTTTTCTAAAAAGTTTCATTTGTAATTCCTTTCTTCTCAAGTTCTATTCTTGCATTTTCCAAACGCATTTTTTCCAATTCTATTTCTTCTCTTCTTATGCGTTCCTCCATCTCTTCTTTTCTCTTACGTTCCTCTATTTCTTCCCTTCTTATGCGTTCCTCCATCTCTTCTTTCCTCTTCCGTGCTTCAAGTACGTTCGCTAATGTTTCTTTAAATAATTCTTCATCGTAATTCTTTGAAGCCAAAATAGCATCTCTTAACTCATATAACTTTAAATGTTGAGCTCCTTCCACTCCAAGCTCAGTAGCAACTTCTTGCAAATCTTTTAGGTTGATTTCTTTAGAAATCGACCTATTGCAATCACTTCGTTTATCTATCTATCTATCTATCTATCTATCTATCTATCTATCTATCTATAATGAAAATTTTGTCATCACGATAACTCCCGAAATAATAATCGAAATGGAACCAAATTTGGACAGTGAACTAATCTTATAAATATCTTGAATGAGTTCGTTAACCAAGTTGCTCCGACTTTTTGTTTTCAAGTGGCAGCCACTTGAAAATTTCAAACCGACATTGTAAAAAGCATATTTAAAGCAAAATTTGCTTGAATTTTGTTGTAAATACAGGCCACATAAAGGTCTCAATGAAGTTTATTAATGAAGTTTATGCGCCATTTTTAATAAAGTGGCAGATATTTTAAGATAAGTGGGACCACTTGAAATCTGGCTACCACTTGAAAATTTAAAATCACTATAACTTCCGAAATAATACTCCAAATGGAACCAAATTTGAACAGTGTCTTAACTTATCTTATAAATATCTTAGATGAGTTTGTTAACCAAGTTGCTCCGCCATTTTGTTTTCAAGTGGCAGCCACTTGAAAATTTCAAACCGATATTGTAAAAAGCATATTTAAAGCAAGATTTGCTTGAATTTTGTTGTAAGTACAGGCCACATAAGGGTCTCAATGAAGTTTATTAATGAAGTTTATGCACCATTTTTAATAAAGTCGCAGATATTTTAAGTTAAGTGGGACCACTTGAAATCAGGCTACCACTTGAAAATTTAAAATCCCAATAGCTTCCGAAATAATACTCCAAATGGAACCAAATTTGAACAGTGTCTTAACTTATCTTATAAATATCTTAGATGAGTTTGTTAACCAGATTGCTCCGCCATTTTGTTTTCAAGTGGAGACCACTTGAAAATTTCAAATTCAAATTGTAAAAAGCGTATTCCGAATTTGTTTGAAATTTGATGTAAATATAGACCACAAAGGGTCTCAATGAAGTTTATTAATGAAATTTATCCGTCATTTTTAATAAAGTGGTAGATATCTTAAGTTAAGCGGGGCCACTTGAAATCACTCTACCACTTGAAAATTTAAATTTACAATAACTTCTGAAATAATACTCCAAATCGAACCAAATTTGGATAGTGTCTTAAATTATCTTATAAACAACTCACAAGGAGATGTCACGACATGGAAAATTCAGATCGGGACGAAATTGTGCAGGATTGTAGTATACTATGAAGGTAACAACATATTAAAGCAATAGGACCCACTATCCCCAAAATTTCGGGAAAAATCCGTTTAAAGTTTTAGATATCACTTAAGTATAAAATACTTCCCCATCAAACTGAAGCTCCAGTGGCGTGGTTGGGAAGGCACGTATCTTGCATCCAAAGGGCCTGGGTTCGATTCCACCTTGCCGCTGTTTGCCTTTTTTTTTTTTTTTTTTACTTTATTTATCTAAATATTTAGTTTATTTTTATGCTTTAACTCTTTTTTTATAATTACTGTTATAGTACATTACAAATTTACAAATTTTAAACATAGACAAAATGATAATTATGATAATTTATATTTATATGTATATTAAATAAAAAAATAATTAAATAAATAGAATAGAAGAACTTATTCAATTTTCAAATTTTGGAATTGAATATTTAGAAGATTAAATTTTACAAAAATGCATTCTCACAGTAGTTTGTCAGCAACTTAAATAGCATTAAAAAAAAAAAAAAAAAAAAAAAAAAAAAAGCGCAAAGTAATAAGTGTATAAATTAAAGAAAGACTGCCGAGAAAATTAAAATGAGTTAAATACACGGAAGTGTAAAAAGGATAATTAGCAGGTGTGATATAATATCATGGTTTCAGCCCTTCTGTTTTCATTTTATACAACCGCTTTCGACTTGTTAATATATGAGAGCAGCTGAAATTTAATTTCAAACAGAGGAAGATATGAAACAAATAGTTGTCCAGGAAATTGATCTGTTGATTAGTATTTGAAGAAATAAAGGAAATAAAGGCTTTATTTGCTGTTGTATAAAATCCTCACCCCCCCCCCCCCCCCCCCAAAAAAAAAAAAAAAAAAAAAGCATTTCTACTTACTGTTTATTCTGAGTTTCTAGAAAGATATTTCCTTTGATGCGTCAGTGTCAGTTCATTTTTGAAATCAATAACGAATAGACGCATAATATATTACACTTTGTATTATTATATAGTGCTTAGAAAAAAATATTAAAACTAAGGAATGTCGAATATTGATAGTGTATTAGAAGTTGAGGCCGAAGAATCTTTGTACAGTGATAAATCGAAATCTAGATTAAAGGATGCTGTTACATATTTTGAACATTTGCTTATGCGAAATAATTTAATTGCATCGGAACAGTCAAGTACAATTTCTGAAGAAGCTATATTAATTGGAGAAGAAATTTATAAAAATACATTAGACATGCTAGCTGAAAAAAAGATTATTTTTGAATTTATTGAAATTATTTTTGAAATTATTTTTGAATTAATATACATATAAATATAAATTATCATTTTTTCTATGTTTAAAATTTGTAATTTACAATAATAATAATAAAAAAACTTAAAAGCATAAAAATAAACTAAATATTTAGATAAATAAAGTAAAAAAAAAGTCAAATAGCGGCCAAGTGGAATCGAACCCAGGCCCTTTAAATGCAAGATACGTGCCTTCCCAACCACGCCACTGGAGCTTCAGTTAGATGGGGAAGTATTTTATACTTAAGTGATATCTAAAACTTTAAACGGTTTTTTCTCGAAATTTTGGGGATAGTGGGTCCTATTGCTTTAATATGTTGTTACCTTCATAGTATACTACAATCCTGCACAATTTCATCCCGATCTGAATTTTCCATGTCGTGACCTCTCCTTGTCAGTTGAATTTGTTAACCAAGTTGCTCGGCCATTTTGTTTTCAAATGGAGCCCACTTGAAAATTTGAAATTCAAATTGTAAAAAGCATATTCCGAATTTTTTTTTTAATTTTGATGCATACATAGATTATACAAGTGTCTCAAATAACTTTATTAATGAACTTTATTCGCCATTTTTAATAAAGTGGCGGATATCTTAATTTAAGCGGGACCACTTGAAATGAGGTTACCACTTGAAAATTTAAAACCATGATAACTTCCGAAATAATACTCCAAATGGAAACAAATTTTAACAGTGTCTTAACTTATCTTATAAATATCTTAGATGAGTTTGTTAACCAAGTTGCTCCGCCATTTTGTTTTCAAGTGGAGACCACTTGAAAATTTCAAATTCAAATTGTAAAAAGTGTATTCCGAAATTGTTTGAATTTTGATGTAAATACAGACCACATAAGGATCTCAATGAAGTTTATTAGTAAATTATATCCGCCATTTTTAATAAAGTGGCAGATATCTTAAGTTAATCGGGACCACTTGAAATTAGGCTCCCACTTGAAAATTTAAAATCACGATAACTTCTGAAATAACACTCCAAATCGAACTAAATTTGGACTGTGATATTATCATATAATTATCTTGAATGTTTTCACTGGGCAACTTGTCCCGACATCTTGTTTCTAAGTTCCAGCCACTTGAAATCACACTGCCACTTGAAAATATGCCATCACGATAACTTTTAAAATACTAAACTGATTCAAATAAAAGTTGGATAGTGAACTTATGGTTCAAATATCTAAGATAAGTTCACTTGGTGACTTGATCCGCAATTTTATGTCCAAGTGGCTGCCACTTGAAAATTTGTCAATATAGTAACTTTAGTAATACAGAATCAATTCGCATCAAATTTGGGTCGTGGATTTATCTTTCAAATATCTCAGATAAGTTCGATGGGCATCTTTCTCCGTTTTTTTTCCAAGTGGCGCCACCTGAAAAATTCTTATGACGATAATTTTCGTAATACTGAATTAATTTGAACTAGAACTGGACAAGGAACTTAAAGAAGTATACTGGATGATTTCACTGGGCAAGTTGTTTTGCCATTTTGTTTCCAAGTTGCAACCACTTAGACTGCCACTTGAAAATTTGCCATAAAATTAACTTTTGAAACACGGCACTGATTTAAACCACAGTTGGACAGTGAACATATTCTTCAAATATCTTGGATATGTTTGCTGGGCAACTTGTTCCTCTGTATTGTTTCTAACTGGCGGCCACTGGAAAATGTGTTATCACGGTAACTTTAGAAATACTTAATCAATTCAAATCAAAGTTGAAAAATGGATTTATCATTCAAACAAGAAAAATCTAGAAAATTCACGTAACTCGTGAACCAATCACTTTATTGCGTCCATCTTTGGTATATCAATTATAAGTATTTTCTCGCCAAAAGTCGCCAAAAAAGTCACCAAAGGGGAAAAATCGCCAAATTTGGCGCCAAATCCATTACCTGCGTTTCTGGATCTTTTTAATGCGTTTTTAAGGAAAAATTAGGCTATTTTATTGCTAAAACAAGCTAGAAATGCAGAAAACTAACATTTTATCAACCTAATAATTGAAAGAATTTCTACAAAAAAATTATTTTCAAATTTGAAACGATATTTTAGATGAGGAACTTTCTCTGCCATTTTGATCGAAGTGCCAGCCACTTAATTTTTCAACACGATGACTTTTGAGATTTTTAATTAATTCGAACTATATGTGTACAATCTCACAAATACATTTCATATATTTGTCAATTTAACTAACCATTTTGTTTCCAAGCGCCGGCCACTTGAAAATTTTAAATTCACATAAAAAGGTATTAATGAACCGATTTCCTTAAAATTCCATATGTGCATAGCCTACATCAATATTTCTACCAAGTGCATTAATGATTTGTAGCCGCCATTTTGAAACACTACTTGATAAGGAAAAAGAAATCAACCTACCCTTCGAATAAGCCGGAAGGACTTGTTTTATTCCCTTTACCCAAAAATGCCATCTTCGGATGGATGAAATCAAATCAAGTTCAAATTTTCCGTGCATAAAATAAATTTTCTTATATTTATAATCACAAACCCTATTGTTTTTCCCTTAAGAACGCCAGTTTGACATCTTAGTTTTTATCTTAAACAACATTTTCCCCCAAATTAAATAAAATAATCATTAAGTCGGAATGCATACATAAAAGGAGAAAAAGAAAAAAAAATATGTATCGAAATAACAAATTAAAAAAAATGTTTACACAATCAACTCTTTCATTAAATAAATCAGAATATACTTTATTACATAACCAGCTTTCAATAAATTAGAAATAATGTTGCTATAGCAACCTTTAATCAAACTTACTTTTAAACAGAAAAAAAAAACAATTTCCGATTCATTCCTCAAAGTAAAAACAAGTCCTTCCGGCTTATTCGGAAGGGTATGTTGATTTCTTTTTCCTTATCAAGTATCCGTCATTTTGTTTCAAAATGGCGGCTACAAATTATTAACGAATTAGTAGAAATATTGATGTAGGCTAACTCCATGGAGTTTTAAGCAAATCGGTTCATAAATACCGTTTTATGTGAATTTAAAATTTTCAAGTGGTCGGCGCTGGAAACAAGATGGTGCGCCAAGTTGACAAATATATCAAATGCATTTGTGAGATAGGACTACTGTACAAATATAGTTGGAATAAATTCAGAATCTCAAAAGTCATCGTGTTTAAAAATTAAGTGGCTGCCACTTGGATCAAAATGGCAGAGAAAGTTGCTCAGTGAACTAATTAATCTAAGATATTGTTGCAAATTTGAAAATAATTCAATCTTTTTTTCTTTTATTTTTTGGAGAAATTCTTTCAGAGAGGCTTAGTAAGTTGATTAAATGTTAATTTTCTGCATTTCTAGTTTGTTTTATCGTTAAAATAGCCTAATTTTCTCTTTAAAATGCATTAAAAAGCTCCAATATGGCAGGTAATGGATTTGGCACCAAATTTGGCGACTTTTCCACTTGGCGACTTTTTTGGCAACTTTTGGCGAGAAAATTCATAGTTTATGTATACATCATGTCATTATGTATACATAGCTTATGTATAGTCTATGTATACATCAAAATTCAAACAAATTCTTTCAGAGAGGCTTAGTAAGTTGATTAAATGTTAATTTTTTGCATTTCTAGTTTGTTTTAACGTTAAAATAGCCTAATTTTCCCTTAAAAACGCATTAAAAAGCTCCAATATGGCAGGAAATGGATTTGACGTCAAATTTGGCGACTTTTCCACTTGGCGACTTTTTTGGCGACTCTTGGCGAGAAGATCCATAGTTCATTAATAAACTTCATTGAGACACTTATATAGTCTATGTATACATCAAAATTCAAACAAATTCGGAATACGCTTTTTACAATTTGAATTTGAAATTTTCAAGTGGTCTCCACTTGAAAACAAAATGGTGGAGCAACTTGGTTAAGAAACTCATCCAAGACATTCATAACACAAGTTAAGACACTGTCCAAATTTGGTTCGATTTGGAGTATTATTTCGGAAGTTATCTTGATTTTAAATTTTCAAGTGGTAGCCTAATTTCAAGTGGCCCTGCTTAACTTAAGATATCCGCCACTTTATTAAAAATGGCGGATACGTTCATTAATAAACTTCATTGAGAAACTTATATAGTCTATGCGTACATCAAAATTCAAACAAATTCGGAATACGCCTTACAATTTGAATTTGAAATTTTTAAGTGGTCTCCACTTGAAAACAAAATGGTGGAACAACTTGGTTAAGAAACTCATCCAAGACATTCATAACACAAGTTAAGACGCTGTCCAAATTTGGTTCGATTTGGAGTATTATTTCGGAAGTTATCTTAATTTTAAATTTTCAAGTGGTAGCCTGATTTCAAGTGGCCCCACTTAACTTAAGATATCCGCCACTTTATTAAAAGTGGCAGATAAATTTCATTAATAAAGTTCATTTAGACCCTTATGTAGTCTAGATTTACATAAAAATTCAAGCAAATCTTGCTTAAATACGCTTTTTACAATGTAGGTTAGAAATATTCAAGTGGCTGCCACTTGAAAACAAAAAGTCGGAGCAACTTGGTTAACGAACTCATCCAAGATATTTATAAGATCAGTTCACTGTCCAAATTTGGTTCGATTTGGAGTATTATTTCGGGAGTTATCGTGATGACAAAATTTTCATTATAGATATATATATATATATATATAGATAAACGAAGTGATTGCAATAGGTCGATTTCTAAAGAAATCAACCTAAAAATAAACAAAACCGGACGTTCACAAGAATAATTCACTAGTTTTTTTTTTTTTTTACTGAGATATTTCATTAATATTCCAATAATAATAAAGATAAATCATTATCAACGTCTAACAAATAAACAATCATTCAATAAAACAGAACAAATAAATCAAAAGAGAACTCTCTTTTTTTTTTTTTTTTTTTTTTTTCACAATCTGCTTTAATAAGAACACACAGAAATTAATAACAATGATCTTGAATAGCATAAAAATATATTCTTTTCACCATTCTTTTTACTATTTTCCGGCTTTTTAAATACAAATAAACAAATATATTTCTATTTTTCATTTTTCAAACACTAGAATTATTATTATTTCAACATTACGAAATATTCAATTTTCATTTACCTATTCTTTACCTTGTTGGAATACAAAATCGGAACAAAATATCTAAATGCTTAATCCTAATTATTTAACATAAACTTATACAAAATATGACTCTTGATGGAACATTAAAAAAAAAACATACCCCTTTTTTTTTCATCACTATCATGAAATAATCCATACGTGCACTAGCTATTTAACATATCCTGCCGGATGCACCAATTGTGGCGACTGCTTTTTCGCACCTGGTTCTTTTCTTCCTGTACAATCATCTTGAAACACATTAAGGCACTGATCACGCTTTGTTTACTTTTAAACGTATATTTACTTACGGCACAAACATAAAATACATAACGAACACATAAATTAACATCAAGTAAAGTATTTTAAAAACAACATATAGAATGGAACGTTAGTCCATCTTGATTCACATACGCACACACTGTTGCCACATTTTCGTACCAAACTTTTCAGTTCTTGTTTTGGAGTACTCTCGAAATCAGAGGTGCGGCGTTCACACTTATCCTGTTTTCGTTTCACTCATCTGGGCAGCTAAGCCTTCCAGAAGTTTCTTCATTTCTTGCTCCATACCTCTCGTTATCACCATTCACAGACAATCCCACTTCTAACACCAGAAATGTTGCGTTCTTGGGTGTTCATCAGTTGTACGAGAATTAAAGGCGAAACTTGCAAAAGCTCAGTAGTTTATTTACAGGAAATTCCAAAAGAATACAGGTCTATAAACCGGGTATCAACTTCAATTCCACCAGTAAACATTGCTTAAATAACAGCTGTCAACAGCAAATCCACAGTACAAACTGTATAGCAATAACGCATATAGCAACTGACTATAATTCAAAGAGGCTCAGGGCTCTTTTTGAAGCATTGGAGTATTGGCGGAAACTAATCTGAGACTAAGAGAGATTTGGCGCAATGAACCTTCTTTTATACCCTCTATCGAACCCAGAATGTTCTGGAAATTGCTAGTATCTCGTTAACGAATCATCTCACAGCGCTTCCATCTTTGGTACACTGACAATAAAGATTTTCTCGCCAAATGTCGCCAAAAAAGTCGCCAAAAAGAAAAAGACGCTAAATTTATCGCCAAATCATTTACCTGCTATATTGGAGCTTTTTAATGCGTTTTTAAGGGAAAATTAGTTATTTTAAGGCGAAAAAGAGAGTAACGCGGAAAATTGACATTGTATCATCTTACTAAGCCTTTTTGATAGAATTTATACAAAAACACAATTATTTGCAAACTCGTAACAATATACATCTTTAATCTTTTAAATTTAAAATTAAAGTTATAATAAAAAATATTTCTTAAACAAAATTTAATCTAATACTTGAACCAATTTTTTTGACATAAAATATTCTCCTTTACCCACACGTTCGTATTTCTAAATTCTTATATTCTTTAATTGGTAGATTATTTCTTATTATGAAAAACTCAAAGTGCTTTATCGTAAATGGAGATTTTACTTTTTTTAATACTTGAAAGTAACAGAACTCGGATTCTATGAAATGGTGAGTAATGAAAGACTTGTAATAATAAAACCAAACTTTAATTAAAATCTACCAACATTACAACAAGTAAGCATAGCTAAAACGTAACTTGAATTTTCTGAAATTAAGTCTATTAAAATTGAAAACTATGTGTTTATTTAAAATTTAAAATGGTATTTTCATACTCAAGATAAGGAAATAGCTCTACTTTAATTTTATACGAAAACAATGTTTTGATTTTATTTATTTATTTATTTATTATTATTATTATTTTTATTTTTTTGATAAAATTTTAAATAATTTGTATTTAAATATTCATTTAATACGTTTCCTTTTTTGAGTCACATTTTTTATTTATTTATTTATTTTTTTGTTATTCTTTAATCAAAAAGACCTATTGAAAGACTGTTTGTCTTGGAGTTGCAACTCTGTTTTATAAAACCAGTGTTGCCAAATTTGGGGAATTTTTTATTCAATACCCGCAACTATATTAAAAAATCATTGATAGAATTTGAATAAAAAGTCTCAAGTTTAGCAATACTCTATAAAATAGGGGTTGATTATTTTTTACCTTTCAACCTCATTAGATATTTGTTTAGAAACGTTCCACTAGATAGCAGCACCAAAAACCGGAAACTACCTATTATATATTAATTTCGCAGGAGATTTCATGATCTGATCGCATTTTACCTTATATATATTTTTTAAAGATACATTTGAGTGAAACAGTTTATAGTAATTCTATTTTTGATCTTATATAAAGCTTAAGAGATTTTAAATTATTACATAAAAATTCTGTAATTAATTGTGTTGAAATAAAATAAATATAAACCAATCTCAGCTTATAATCTTTTACTTCATTTTATAATTTATTTTATTTCTATTTTTATTTATGTATTTATTTTATACGAAGCCTTCATTTATTTTAAATTATTTTAAAGTTATTGACTATTCAAGCTTTTGATTTTTGTAATTAAACTGGACATGGTCTTACGTGGTTGCATTCATAAAAATTGCTTTTGCGAGATTGTAGTGAATGGTGATATTCTTGGTTCTAGGTATTTCAGTTATTAAAAAAATAAATAAATAAATAAATAAATAAAAATAAAAAATCTAATGACAGAAAAATTTAAATGTTTATCGAGGAAAACATGTTAATAATAATTTAAAATTAATCATAAAATTTAGTTCGCTATTTTCATAAGTGGAAGGTGAAATTAAACAAAACCAGTATAATCTCATTTCCTTTTATTTAGTTTTTTAAAATAATAACTATTTTTATTTTTTTTTGTAAAAAGATTATTAAAAAATTGTCTAGCATTGTAGATTTTTTAAAATTTTCTTTGAATCATTTTATTTAGTTTTTAATCCGAAATATATTTTGTTTTAGTTTATTAACAGTAGATAGCGCCACCAAAATAGAGGAATATTTAAAAAAGGCTGATGTATGTGCTAGACCCACATGTAGTTCTAGAAGTGTGTGTGTGTTGGTGTTATGGTTGAGACCAATTGATTGCGCTAGGGTCTTATGGTAGGAGGGGGGGGGGGGGGGTTCCTGTCTGAGAGGGTTTTTCTAAGGGGTCCTGGCCCGTAGCAAATATGTATTGAATTGAGGCCTACAGATTGACTGTTGCTTGGATACACATTATCTCAAGAAGGAATGATCGTAAAGAAGACGGGACCGATTTTGAAATGTCATTCATCAACTTGCAGGCAGTATATCGAATTTCAGCAGTCTATTTTGAAAACTTTGTCAGTTAAGTGTGCGTGTGGTTCGATTGAGGCGGACTGGTCTTCCCGAGGAGCGGAGCCCTAGCTTATATTCGGCTGCACCAGCGGCCGAGCGATTCTGTGCTCAAAGCTGGTAGACGTGAGTTGCCGGGTTCAATCCCAAGTCGCGCTCGTCGGTCTAGCCGTTCGTAGTTTTTGGCGGTTTTCTCCGACACTTGCGTAAATGCGGACTAGGATCCCTTAGAAAACCCCCCACGAAGAGCACTCCCCCTCTCTGGCCTAGGATCCTAATGCAGTCAATCGGCCTTGCTCCCAAATCCAATCCCACAATAGCCCGTATTCGGCCGAGAGGTTCTGCTCTCAAAGCTGGTTGTTGGGAAGTGTCTGGTTCGATCTCGTGTCGCACTAGTCGATCTAGCTGTTCCATGGTTTTTTCTGAAACTCGAGTAAATATGGGCTAGGACCACTTAGGAAGACACCCCCACCATGTAGGGCACACCACCACACAGGCTTAGGATATTCGTATAGTTAATTAGCCTTAGCCGTAAAACTAACACCTAGCTAGTATTCATTTGAATTTTGGAGAAAATCTATGAGAGTTCCGAACAGCTGAGCCGACAAGCGCTACCTGTGTCTGTGCCGGCATTTCCCTCCTCCCGTTTATCATCTTCAAGAGTAGAAACTTTCGCCAATAAAGTATAAAGCTTGGGTACCAAATTAAATTATTTTTGTAAAGTCCTTTTTACTTTCTCTTACCCATAAGGTAGAGAAAGTGTTGTTTTTCGGTCAAATTTTCGAAACTGAGTTTTTGTTATATTTACACTTTTTGAGGTCCACTGAATCCAAAAATGATGTTTTTAGAGGTTGGTCTGTGTGTGTGTCTGTCTGTCTGTGTGTTTATGTGTTTGTCTGTTACCAGCATATCTGAAAAACAAATAATAGCAGAAAATCCAAACTTGGTATTCTAAATGTGTATCATATAGGGATGCTACCCTAAACTTTTCGTTGAGATCAAGCAAATAGTTCGCGTACAGGGGCACCCAAGAGAATTCAGATACATTATGTGTATGGGTAAGTAGAGTTTAACATCTATAGACTGCACTAAACCAAATGGAACGAATATATATTTTTTTATATGCGTAAAAACATGTTTCATGTAGGATATGGTATAGAAATCATTCACTGTTTGTTTACAAGGCTATACAAAAGAACCAGATAATAGTGCGACAATACTTGAAAACTGATGGAAGTGTACTTTAGATGGAAGTTTACTTTAGCTGTGTGTTATTAATATAGGATTATATTTATGTGCACCATATGATGTGTACATAACTTTTAGAAGATATACAGGGTTGCCAATATTTAAGCTATAACATTCTTTTTTATTTGCTAGTAGAAGTGCTTTATGTTATTTAAGCGTACAAAAAGAAAGTTATTTTAACTCTCTAGCTTACTAGATATAATCGCGGACGCCAAATAAATTTAAAGCATACAGAAGAAGTTATTTTAAACTTCTAAGCTTTCTAAAAAACTAAATAAATTCTAACAACAAAATCTATTTGCTGCTTTTATTCCATTGAAAAAATTTTGAATACTCAGAAAAAACAAACTAGATGCACGCTCACGAGCATCATCTCAATAATCTTTTTTTTTTTACAATAACAAAAATACATCACGTGAGTTAAAATATAAAAATGAGAGAAATAAATAAAACATGGACAATATCTAACAGAGAATAAAATAAAACATGGACAATATCTAACATCCTCCCACCTTTTGATTATATCTTATAATCAAAACTCTACATTTTGACATCTCTAGAAGATTTCATAAACTTCATAAAATCAGTCTATCTGGCATTTTAATTAGTCTTCCAGATCTAGTCTTTCTAAGTTCCCTGCAGGACTTATCCTCCAAAGGCTTTTCAATTTGTGCTTCCTTCACAGCTGAATTAGGAAACGTATTTTCAGCACCGTCACTAGATGATACTTCTAGAGGATAGATTCTTTGTATTGGTCGAAGTATCTCTGAATGAGATGTTTGTAACTTTACGAGGCGCACTTTTCCATCTTTGCCATGAATAAGCTCTATGATGCGTCCTAATGGCCAGTGCATCCTTTTTTTATTGTCCGCTCCCACCAATACAATGTCTCCTACAGAAACTGTCTGTTGGCTTCTTCTCACATTCGGTCGCTGAATAAGTAAACCCAAATACTCTGATCTAAATCGATTTCTTAAACTTTTCTGCAGTGCTTGTCTATATTTAAGCCTTCGTTTGAAAGAGTTTCCCTCGACTGCATCAATGTCTGGTACAATATATTCATGAATATCTTTCAAAAACATGGCAGGAGAAATTGGCTTAATAGATTCTTGCTCTGACATGTAAGTCAAAGGTCGAGAATTTATAATGCTTTCGCAATCAGCCAATACAGTAATCATTTCTTCATAATTCTAGCACGCTCGCCCAAGGACTCTTTTTAATAGATCTTTCATCAGTCTGATGAGCCTCTCCCACCATCCGCCCCACCACGCCGCAGTTGGCGGATTGAATTTCCATTCAATTGAATTGGTTGCTCCATCCTTTTGTATATGATTCCAGTTCAGTCGTTTCAAATAGTTGGCTGCACCAACAAAATTAGAGCCATTATCGCAATATATAATGGAACATCTTCCTCTACGAGATATAAA
The DNA here is from genome assembly GCA_963930645.1 of Salticus scenicus. Lineage (NCBI taxonomy): Eukaryota > Metazoa > Arthropoda > Arachnida > Araneae > Salticidae > Salticus > Salticus scenicus. Next base: position 229,355,303 of record OZ005652.1, on the reverse strand, counting down.
TCTTCTTAAAGCCATCAAAAAAACCTCGGTAGATGCTGATGTAACAAGCTCAAAATGTACTGCCCGATAGATAGCACATGTGAACAAGATAACCCAACTCTTTTGATTGTCTTTCAGAAACAAAGAACCAGCCATATCAATACCAATGATCTGAAACACAGCTGCATCTTTTACTCGATTTTCTGGTAGAGAAATAGGCGAAGATTCCACGTTCTTAGAGTTGAATCTTTTACAAGTAGTACATTTAGATAAAACAGATGTCACAGTTCTTCTTCCATTCAAAATCCAATATTTTTCTCTAATCAAATTTAAAAGTATCTGAGGACCTGCGTGACAATTTTTCAGATGAAAATATGAAATCAGTCGTTTAACAACTTCATGATTAGATGGTAGAACGATAGGTGTGAGAAAATCCTTCTTCTCTTGTCTGTACAAAATTTTAGTTTTCACGCGTATTATATCTTCCTCATCTTTGAAAGTCTCAAGAGTTTTCAATTTCTCATAATCTTTAGAGGAAAAAGCTTCTTTCTGAATCATCCACGCTATTTTCATTTCTGCTTTGTGAAATTCCTGACTTGTCAATTCTCCTTTCACTTTATCCTTTGTATTACAAGTATTATGTTTAAAACGGAGAATCCATCCCATAAGGCGAACGATTTTCTCATAACATGAAAAATAGTGATAGTACCAAGTATTCTGTGAATTTTCATCTACATTTATCAGTAATTTTGTAGATTTTAACTTTTCTCTTTCAACATCTTCTTCATTTATATTCTGGCAGATGAAATCCATATGTTTATTATACTCATATGGATTCTTAAGCCACGATGGACCCTCCCACCATTTGAGAGAGACAAGTTGTTTGGCTTTACAACCTCTAGAGGGTAGATCCGATGGGTTAATTTCACTGGGAATATATTTCCATAAAGAAGGATCAGTCAAACTCCTTATTTCTTGAACTCGGTTCCTGACGAAAACTGACCAGTTCTCTTCTCTGATTATCCATGCAAGAACTGTCGTGGAATCACTCCAAAAATATCTTTCCATATTTTCCCAACTGAATGCATCTGTTACTGATTTCGATAATCTAGCACCAATCAAAGCCGCTAAAAGCTCCATTCGAGGTATAGTTGGGCACTTTAAAGGACTGATGCGGGATTTGGCAGCCAGAAGGAATAATTTCACTTGATCAGCTTTTTCTATTCTCAAAAATACAACAGCAGCATAAGCCTGATTACTAGCATCACAAAATGTATGAAGAGTACATTTTAAATTATCTGGAGTGATTTGAATGTATCGCGGAATCTCAATTTCTTCCAATACATTTAATTCACGAAACCATCCGATAAACTCGTTTTTTAGATCCCCGGTAATTTCTTCATCCCAGGTTAAACCAATTTTCCAGGTTTTCTGTAACATCATCTTGGGGCAAATCATGACTGGTGAAGTAAAACCAATTGGATCAAAAACTTTATGTGCCACTGATAACATAGTACGTTTTGTTATTTTCTCCAGATTTACATCTTTCGTCCAGGATACATTGACCTTTAAAATGTCCGAAAATCTGTTCCAGTATAATCCAAGTACAACAGCTTCTTTACCGTGTTCCGTGTCCTTTCTCTCTTCTGTATGTTCCCATCCTCTTAGGTCGAATCCGCCTTTAGACATTAGGTTTTTAGAGCAAGTAATAAATCTCTTTAACTCTTCCTCTGTACGGACACTCGTAACTACATTGTCAACATAGAAGCTTCTCAACAATCTTTGCTTAAGTTCTGGGTCGTATTCTTCACCATTTTTAATATGGTATTCTATTACTGAAGCTAGCAAAAAAGGTGAACTCTTGACTCCAAAAACGACTCTAGCATGACGACATATTCTAAGCTCACTTTGTTCTGGATTGCTCCACCAGAGGAAACGTAAAATATCCCGATCTTCTTTCCGGATGCTTATTTGCAAAAACGCTTTCTTGATATCAGCTAAGACACCGAATTTATTTTCTCTAAATCGCAAAAGTATGTCAGGAATTAATTCAATGAGATTTGGACCGCAGTGTAGACATTGATTCAAAGATGGATGGTTTTGGATTCTTGCTGATGCGTCAAATACTGGACGAATTGGAGTAGTGCTATTCTCCTTTATAACTGGTCGATGAGGTAAGTAGTGTCCATAAAAGGACCTTTCACATTCAGGGACCTCTTCAATAGTTTTGTCGCCAAGCCATCCTAAAAGTACTTCCTCATATTTTTCATAAATATTACTCGCAAGTAGTTTTTGTGTGACATTGGTTAACCTTTTCTTGGCTAAACACAAATTATCAGGTAAAGGTGGTTTATCTTCAGCCCATGGCAAGGATATTTCATAACGACCGTCTTTATTCCGTGTTACTGTATGTAGAAAGTGTTCTTTCACTTGACGATCTATTTCCATCTTAGATAGCTTTTCGATTGGATCACTTATTCCAAGTAAATCTAATCTCCATAAGTCAGAAATTTCTGCTTCTTTTACAAACATGGAAGTAACTGATAGCGCTAAATTTTCTTTAGATGAACTTTCTTGAGGAACTTTCCCCATTAATGTCCAGCCAAAAAATGTTTCCATTGCAACTAGCCCAGAAGACAACACTTCTCTTCGACCGGTCAATAGTTTACCTATTATATCAGCTCCAATCAGTACTTGAATAGATTCATCTGCATCGCCAACATCTGTCAAAACAATGTCTTTCTCGGCCAATTCTTTCAGCCAAGAACCTTTTCCCACAGGTTTAACATTTTCACATATAATATTTTGATCCAAAACCTCAAAATTGCATCTGAATTTCCCTGTCAAATCTCTTAATCTTATTTTATAAAAGTTATGTTCATATTCTTTGGTTGAGACTCCGCCAAAAAGTGAGTGTACAACCTTTTCTTTTTTAATGGCTGCATATTTCATTTCTTCTGCTAATTTCTTCAAAATATACGATCTTTGTGAACCAGTATCCAAAATTAGACGAATATCCTTTTCTTTATTGTCAGAGACGACTTTTGCTTTGAGAGTTTGAAGAAATACGCTTGGATTTTTATTGAAATTGGCCATATTTACTTCACTTTCATTTGACTTTCCTTTCTCTTCCCTTTCTTTTGTTTTGCCTTTATCAAGACTTTGGCACATCACGGTGGAATGTTTTCTATCACAGATAAAACACTTCAGGACAGCTTTACACTGTTTGGCAGTGTGACCTGACCCCAAACAGAGGAAACAGCACTTCTTATCCTTTAGAACATTCTGCTTCTCATTAAAACTCATCTTTCGTGCCGTAAAACAGTCTGAACTCATATGTTTTCCATCACAAAACACGCAATTTTTCTTTAGATCCTGTTTAAAAGAAGTCGTTAATAGAGTAGAGGCAGTGGGTATAGGCTTAACAACATCAGTGTAAGTCCTTCTTTTTCTATAATTTCGGTCATCATTTTTCTTCACCAGACCAAAACCGGCGACCGCCAAATATATTCTTTCATCTCCTTCAACTTCACATTTGAGAAATTGCATCAAATTGTCCAACCGTTCTTTCGCATCAGAACTAGTAGAAACAATGTTACTTCTATTCCAAGCTTTCAAAAATTCAGCTGGAAAACAGGATTCTACCATAGGATATAATATAGAAGCGCATTTATCAGTAGTGACACCCAACGTTTCAAGAGCCCTTAAATATGATTCAAGTTTATCGTACAATGAAGTAAGAGCAAATTTTTCTCTTGTATGAGCAACTATAATTAATTTTAATAATTCTCTAACGTACACTTCAACTAGAAGATCATCTCTTCCATAACGAGCTTTTAGACTCTCTATAACTTTGGCATAGTTGGCGCCAGTTGGCGGAAAACTGTCTACAACTTCTCGTGCTCTGGATCCAGCGACCGTTGCTTGAATGAGGTACTGGAATTTGTTTTCTGGAGGAATATCGTTATCTTTATCTATCTGCTCAAACTGACTCCAGAATGGTAGCCATTCTTTTAAATCCCCATCAAATTGTCGGAATTGTAACTTGGGTAAGGAAATTTTTCTTCTAGATGAATTATTTTCACTAACAGTTAAAATTTACTCCCCCTGAATGTGTGCCTGGGACTGCATTCTAGCCAATTCCAACTGTTGGTCTAATTCCATCTTCTTTATCTCTAATTCTTGATTAAGCTTTTCTAATTGAATTTTTCCTTCTTGTTCAAGTTTAAGTTTTTGTTGCTGTAGATCTTTTTCTTGCTCTAGTTTCAATTTTTCTCTTTCTTGCCTCTCAACAACAGCCGTTGATAAAATTTCTTGCACAAAAGTGGGATCATTTTTATATTCGTTGCTATTCAAGATAATTTCCTTTAAAGTAGCAATAGTACATTCAGGAGGAATTATTTCGCCAAGCTCTTCCGCTACAAACTTCAGATCGGCTTTTCTAAAACCTTTAATTACTTGAAACATATTGTTTTACTTCGTCCTGTCGCGTAGACGTCACAAAATGTTATTTAAGCGTACAAAAAGAAAGTTATTTTAACTCTCTAGCTTACTAGATATAATCGCGGACGCCAAATAAATTTAAAGCATACAAAAGAAGTTATTTTAAACTTCTAAGCTTTCTAAAAAACTAAATAAATTCTAACAACAAAATCTATTTGCTGCTTTTATCCCATTGAAAAAATTTTGAATACTCAGAAAAAACAAACTAGATGCACGCTCACGAGCATCATCTCAATAATCTTTTTTTTTTTTACAATAACAAAAATACATCACGTGAGTTAAAATATAAAAATGAGAGAAATAAATAAAACATGGACAATATCTAACACTTTACTATAATATTTTACCACGTCCAGGAAATCTGCTCAGGAATTGAAATTAAATACTCATAGTCATATGGTGAATAATGTATTTTTTTAAGCTAAATATTCATCTTTTGGTTTTTTGTATATTTATACGTTTTGAGGCTTCCTGAATACCGTAGTCAGCGTAAATTAAAATAAAATAATTTCAGACGACTTAAATCATGTATTTTGAAGTTAATTCGTTTGTTACTAGAAAAGTTTGTTTAAGATTGATAAGTTTCAAGGAATGATGAGTGTGAAAGTTGTCTGAATAATTTTAAATGAACTTTTGAACCTAATAACAGATTTGAATTCCATATAAAAGTAGCTACAGTAATGAAGCAGGTGGGGGGAGGGGGCAGTAGCGCCCCTCACATAGAATTGTTTGTCAAACTTAACACTTAATGTCTAATCTGTACTTATAGTATTAAATTGATAGAAAGTCGTGTGAGTGACACACCAGATTATTTTAAGTAGTTTGATTGAAATCCTAATAAACTAAAATAACTTTTGTTTTAAAGAAAATAATTAATGTTAAAATATAAACTAGATTTTTTTTTTTTTTTTTTTTTTTTTTTTTTTTTACGGTTTAAGCAAGCGTGGCGACATAGCAACAGTTACCCTCAATTGATCAACAAATGCCGTCAAAATTATATACACGAATGACAAATTTTTCGCCTAAAATATTTTAATAAATTTCTATTCTTTCTTTCTTTCTTTTTTTATTTACTTATATATTAAAAAAAAAAAATACTGACACTGGCGTCAAATTTTTTTGTCTCCGACAGCATTTTCTAGTGGAGGGCAGGGCCCTCCGCGTCATGGGAGGTATCAATGTGTTCCGAATACTCCAAGGATAGACATTTCAGCTGCTTAGGAATTTCTATCATTTTAATTAAAGAAGTTATTAACTAAAAACGACAAATTCATGAAGTTACTCTGTTTGCCATTTTGAAGAAAGGTTCTCCCAGTGACGTTGTTCTTCTGTCATGAAGTCATTTTGCACGGGAAAATTAATATATGATCCATGGTTGTACGTAAGTAGGTAGGTATGTTCGATTTAACGTCGCACCAGTACTGCGCTATGGGTAATTGGCGACGGTCATATGGCGCTATGGGTAATTGGCATCCCTAGAGATGTTCCGATCACATGCCATCACAATTTTGATCCTTCCCGGAAAGGATTCCCCCCCCCCACCCCCGCTTTGGTGATTGTGTTGTAGTGTGGTATAGTGTGTGTGGGAACATGGAGGACTTTGTGGTCACGACAGATTTTCTGTGCACCAGCTATGATTAGTGTATACGACGGTCTTTGGCCGGCTCAAGTATCGAATCGGCAATCTTCCAATTACGTGCTCGGCGCTTTACAGAATAGGGTACCGCGGCCCGAAACTATGGATGTAAAAAAGAAAGAAAATAAATATCAACATTTTTTTCTCTACTTTTAGAAAATTAATTTTCGTACACGGTAAAATTAAAATATGATCCATGGTTGTAGGTATGTTGTGTTTGACGTCGCACCATTACTGCGCTATGGATAATTGGCGACGGTCTGGGACGCACCTCTACGGATGTTCCGGAGACATGCCACCACAATTTTGGCCCCACACGAAGGGGATGGTACCCCGCTTCAGTCGCCCCGAGAAGTATAATTTTGATGGGAACATGGATGATATTGCGGCCACGACATATATTACGTGCACCAGCCACCATTAGTATACACGACGGTCTTTGGCCGGCTCGAGAACCGAAACCGCAATCTTCCAATTATGGAAGGGGTACCGCGGTCCGGATCTAAGATTGTAAAAAATAAATAAAAAGGGTCATATACTAAATCTGTAATGCAAAATGGTCTAGATATTATGAATTTCTTTCTATTAAAAAATATATAAATATTATATATTTCAATTTGACATTGAATATGAGGATTTCCATAACAATTTTCTGCTTTTGTCTTGTAATATGCACTATTAATATTCCTTTTCAGTGAAAGAAAACAGCAAATAGGGGGGTAGAGCTCTGCATGTGTTAATAAGTAAAGTGAGTCGGGGGGGAGGCGAAGCCTCCCTCGGTGGTTGTTGAGCGGAGCGAGCAGGGGGCAGAGCCCCCTAGTATATTAAAAAAAAAAAAATCTCAATAATTTTAATATTTACAAAATATAGGTGAAAAAAAAATCCATTTACAGATAAAAAACCGCACATTTTTTCCCCCTTTCTTTTGCGCCTGATTCTTTGCGTTTTTACTTTTACAGTGCACAAATATATTGCCTTTTTTTCTTTTTTTAATAGCTTGATGCACACTTGCTCACATTTACCCTCGAACTTATTTGACGTTTAGAAAATCCAATTTTTTGCAGTGTTAATATTTCTGACCTTTTTGTAACAGTAGGTGAAGGTTTTTTACCCATTACAATAATTACACAACAGCACTGCCTACGACTAAGTTCAATAAACAACTGGCAATAAACGTGCCGGGCATCTTTATTTATAGCAGTAGAATACGTCCGTTGCAATCAGCACATGAGTTAACGCAATAATCTTCGCAAGTGATGCAATACTGAAAATCGGCTACTGATCTTAAACTTTTGCAAATGATTGTGATTTGGTTATCTTGAAGAAAGTAATTATGATTATTTATATAATTAGTGTGTGAAAGTAATTCTAAACAATATTACTTGAAATTTGTAATTCATTTTTATATGAAATATTTATTTTTATATGAATGATTTATTATTTATATGAAATAAATAATAAATGTATGCCATTAATGAGTTCAGACAAATTTATATTATTAAATAAACCTCTAAATAAAAAGTTTGATTATTATTTACATTATTAATATTTTTAAGATAATAAACAATTTCACACGCGGCTCTCCTACGGCCGAGCGGTTCTGCGCTCAAAGATGGTAGATGGGAAATGCCGGATTCGATACCAGGTCGCACTCATCGACCTAACCGTTCGGAGTTTTTCGTGGTTTTCTCTAAAACTGACGTAAATACGGGCTAGGTCGCTTTAAAAAGACCCCCATGGAGGACATTCACCTATAGGATTAGGACCGTAGCGTAGTCATTTTCCTTAAACCCTACAACCAACCAATTTCATAGTTGTTTTGAAAATATTGTTTGTTGTCATCTTTTATTGCCAATAGATATATTTAATTAAAAATATTACGAAGGAGTTCATTTATACATTATCATTGTAAGTATTTCATTACACATATATATAACGTTTTTATATATCACTGCAATTATTCAGACGGAGATACAGAAAAAAAAAAGTTGAATGCCCAAAATAAGAAATAAACTCTTATAATTTACATTAAAAAAAAAATAAAAAAAGAAAAAGAAAAAAAAGAAAAAAAAATTACATAAAATATCCTGCATTTTGATATACAACTCTTACAATTAGAAAGTATGTCTAAAAGGCAATTTATAATTTGGTTTTGATGAAAGTAAATAAAGTAAAATTGGAAGCTTGCTGTACAGTTAAATTTAAGAATGCTATTTCTAACTCAAGATAAGAAAACAATTTGATGTTTGTTAAAAAAAAAAATAGATAAATAGAGATAAATAAAGATAAATAAATAAAAATAATATATATATATACATATGCCACTGAATACCACATAGACTTTAGGTTAATTGTGAAAGCAATTAATTCAACTAGCGTTAGTAAATTTAATTTTTAATTAATTTAAATTTACAAAAAACTTACATTAACTTTCTTCCTAGATAATTATCTTATATATATATATATGTCAACATCCTATTTTGGATAGCAATAGCAGGCATGAAAATGTACCGTCTCTTGACGAAACTCTTCCACCAGTATTTTATAACAACAATTTCTATCCTGTTTAATCACAAAATATTACTTTAAAAATGTACTTATTATCTATAATAATCTATAATAATAAATGGAAAGCTTTGTCTGTCTGTCTGTCTGTCTATCTGTCTGTCTGTCTGTCTGTCTGTCTGTTCTTTTATACGTTCAGCCCCTATTGAACGCAGAAGTACAAGAATTGACATACGGATGCTCTGGAGCCTTTCCGATGTTTTCCTCGCAACAGAATTTAAAAATCTTAATAAGTTTCGGAGATATTAATTAAAATGTTGACCCATGTCGATCGAACAATGACCAAAAATCCTTATTGCTTAAAAAGAAGCATTCTATCAGCATTCAGCAGACGATTTTAACGGCTGTCTGGAACGGAAACAAAACATGTGCAAGTCATTAATGCCACATGATCTTTAACTGGGGTTAAAAATTGCAAATTTCAAAGTGCTTCAAATTTTCTTTTTTCCACACAACACTTAATATACAACCTATTAAGCACAAAACCAACCTGCAGTTAAAATTTCATCAATTTTCATTAATAAACAGAGCAGTTACATTTTAATTGCAAAATAAATTTTATTCTAACACGTAATCTATCTTTCAATAGACGATAGGAGTTTCCATAGCAACAAAATACATTTGAAGGAACTAAAAAATACTTTTTATTTTTCTTTTTACTTCCATTACCCGACTACAGTGGTATATATAGGTTTCGGGAATGTCCTGATTAGGTTTTCTTTTGTATCTCAGCTACTAATTAAAATAATTTCATAAGTAACACATTATTTGAAAGCTTTGTTGATTTGGAATTGAACAGTGGATTACAGAAATTTCTACCGCCAGATATTTTAAAATTTCGATATTTCAAATTCTAATTAAATTATTTTTAATACATGATTCGAAAGATATTTTAAAGTTCTTTTAAATTATCGAAAGTTTTCACCAGATTTACACGTTTTGAGGTCTCCTGAATCAGTTTTCTTTTATATCTCAGTTATTAATTAAAAAAATTTCATAAGTAATACATCATTTGAAAGCTATGTTGACTTGATACACATTTTAAAGTACTTTTACATTATCGAAAATGGAATTCGAGATTTCACCCGATTTCCACGTTTTGAGGTCTCCTGATTAGGTTTTCTTTTGTATCTCAGCTACTAATTAATATAATTTCATAAGTAATACATCATTCGAAAGCTTTTTTGATTTGGAATCGAACAGTGGATTACAGAAATCTCTACCGCCAGATGGCGCTGTAATATTTTCAAATTTCAATATTTCAATTTCTAATTATGATTAAATTATTTTTAATGCATCATTCGAAAGCTATTTTAAATATCTTTTATATCATCGACAGTTTTCACCAGATTTACACGTTTTGAGGTGTCCTGAATTAGTTTTCTTTTGTATCTCAGCTACTAATTAAAATAATTTCGTAAGTAATACATCATTACAATAGTTTTTTGATTTGGAATCGAACAGTGGAATACAGAAATTTGTACCGCCAGATGGCGCTGTAATATTTTGAAATTTTAATATTTCAATTTCTAATTATGATTAAATTATTTGTAATACATCATTCGAAAGATATTTTAAATTTCTTTTAAATTATCGAAAGTTTTCACCAGATTTACACGTTTTGAGGTGTCCTGAATCAGTTTTTTTTATCTCAGTTATTATTTAAAAAAAGTTCATAAGTAATACATCATTTGAAAGCTTATTTTACTTGATACACATTTTAAAGTACTTTTACATTTTCGAAAATGGAATTCGAGATTTCACACGATTTACACGTTTTGAGGTGTCATGATTAGGTTTTCTTTTGTATCTCATCTACTTATTAAAATAATTTCATGAGTAATACATCATTTGAAAGTTTTGTTGATCTGGAATGGAACAATAGATTACAGAAATTTCTACCGCCAGATGGCGTTATGCATCATTCGAAAGATATTTTAAAGTTCTTTTGCTGTATCGAAAGTGGAATTCGAGATTTCACCTGATTTACAATTTAAAGTGTCCCGATCAGGTTCTCTTTTGCATCTCAGCTAATTGAGTAAGACCGTTCAAAATTGGTATATGCAAGTTAATTAGGAGGGGCTGGAACGGTGGGGGAAGGAATAGGCGCGCAGCGCGCATGGGTTTGGGACCCGGTGCGAGTTTTTACCCGATGATAAAAGATTTTTTTTTAATTTTATTTTCTTAATAATAAAAGTTTGAGTTGAGAAGGAATATGCGTGTACAGAGCACGCATATCCTCAAAAGTGCGCGCGCAGCGCGCATCGGTCTGCGCTGCCGAAGGCAGTGGGGTCCCGGTGTGAGTTTTTACCCGATGCTAAATGATATATTTTTTAACTCCTTTTCTTAAGAATGGAAGTTTTTGGGTAATAACATGGAATTTTGAGAAGTCATAAGGATGGGGAAGGAATACGTGCGCGCAGCGCACGGGTCTACGCTGCCGAAGGCAGTGGGGACCCGGTGCGATATTTTTCCCGATCAGAATATTTTTTTTTTTTTTTTTTTTTTTTTTTATCACATGATAAAAATTAATGTAATTTTGAGAATCCATTAATTATTGTGATTCATTTAAAAATAGTAACCAGCGAAGCGGGCGTAGCTTGCTAGTTTCTTAATAAAAAAAAGTTATGCCGAAGACACTGAACAATTTCATCCTTGACCGAGTCTTTTCTTATATAAGAAAAGACTGATGAAGAAAGTACACTGGCATTGGAGATCGTGAAGTATAGAAGAGCAGAATGGAGAAGATTTGCAAAATACAAGATAGATTGGAGTAACCTAGGCCTAGGGCCCATACAGCCACTGATATCCATCAGACATCTAAATTACATCCACATGATCCATAAAAGGTACAATATATCTAAATTATGTCCATTAAAATCATGAATATCCTGTACTAATTATTGATATCTATTAGATGTTTATATATATACGAAATTTAGAAGTGCCTTTTTCGATGTATAATTGACGTAACAACATGTTAGATCAAAACAAGATATATATATTTGCAATATCTATTAGATCTAATAAGTCTTAACAGACATGTAATAGATGTAAAAAAGAGTGACATTTGTCTTGCTAATAGATATCTGTAGGACATTTATAAAAGTTTAATAGATCATTTTTTAACTTTTATACATGTGTATAGGTGTCTTATAGATGTAAGTGGATGTGGGGAGTGGCCTTCATCCTGCAATAAATTGATAGGGGCTGAAATTGATGATGATGATATATGCGTTTAAAAATACCTTTTTTAAAATGTCAATGTTACATTCACTTTCTATTTTAGGCTTTTACATGCATACGTAATACAAAATATCAACATTTATGAGCTAAATAATATCTTAATCTGAATTCTCTTAATCTTAATATCTTAATCTTAATTAATACCTTAATGTTACTCTTAAATCAAAAAGTTCGTTGAAAATATATTATCGCTTAATAAAATAATGTATCCACATTATTTTATTAAGCAATAATATATTTTGAATATTGAATTTTTTCTCTTCAGCTTATATTAAATATTTATTTCAAAATGTGCTCTATAGATGGCGACACCACTGACTGAAAATTAGCCGTGTGAAAGATTCTGAGTCCTGACCGTCTTGACCTTATGATTGTTTTGCAGATTTAATGATTATTTCTTCTTTTCTTTTAAATTATATTTATTTATTTATGCATTTTTATTTAATGTATGCTAAATGGAATATTTTATTTTATTGCATGGTAATTTATAAATATATGATATCAGTTATGATGTTAGCTAAAGTTTATGATTTTTGAAATCATGATAGAAAATTCTTTAATAAATTTTCCATTTAAAATAAATATATGATTGTATAAAATTATATATTTTTTTTTTCTTTTGTTTTCTCTGAAATAAAAACTACATTTAATTTATAGTTGTATGTTGTTATTAATCATCCAAGATTTGAGTTTAATATTAGACTGAAAATGGTCTTAATTGTAAAAATTGTTCTTCAGAGATTTTAATGAACTGTGATATATTTTTACTTAATTCATCTTTAACAATTTAAGTTATGCGAAGAATATATATATATATATATATTTCTTTTAATGATTTGCTTTAAAAGACGTAGTAAGACTTTAATAATGATTTAAACTTAGCTGTAATTTAGTTTGCTGTTATCATAATTGACATGGAAATTGTTAAAAAAAAAAGTTTATTTTGTTTCTTTTCTATAACAATTATAATTCTTATTTCGTTAAAAATACTATTAAAGAAATCGACAGACATTAATGATTCTCTGTGAATTATATCATTTATTCCAACATTCATTTGTTTTAGAATATTGACAATAGATAGCACCACTGTAGGGACGAGAAGACCTACAATACTATTTTAAATGTTTCCAAAGCCCCTACAATATTATTTTAAATGTTTCTTGTTAATATTATTTTAAATGTTTCCAATGAATATTATTTAATCTTTATAAATGTTTTTTTTATCAACTTTATTTTGTTTTCCAATAATATCCTCTCAATAGAAAATGGGAAATAATAATTTAAGCCCCCTGTAACAAGCCCATACAATACTTTAAAATATAAAAGAAAAGATGGCTCTTAAGTAAAGAAACCGAATGACCACTTCTCAAAAAATAAATAAATAAATAAAATCTCACCCCACAACAGACCCCCCAAAAAAAGACAGGGGTCAGGGTTCACATGCAAATTTTTACATTTTTACAAGCCTTCAATCTTTGCTGCCCAATCAAAAGACGGGCATAAATAAGCAGCCTAATAGGCATTCACCAATGAAAAAAAATCAACGCCCCTGCAAAATAAAAAAGAAAAGAGAAACGGGAGGTGAACGGAGAAAGGATGCGAGAGGATTTATTCGGACCTCAACGGACTTTCACGGACAGACGGCCAAAGGGAAAATAGAAGATTTGAGGGGTGCTGAGATCAAGTCCCAACTCCCCGGAGAACAATTCCTGGATCCTGTCCGAAAAAGGCCTTCCAAAGATGTCTACTGAACCAGCAAGGAATCTCAATTTAAATTCACTACTCTTCTAATTTCAGGTGAGAATATAACATTGTGTTCCTTTAAGTGGCCATTTTCCCCCCTTTTGTTTGCCATTACAAAAATGAAGTAAAAAAATGAGTTAATGAAAAAAAAAGAGCCTTTAGCATTTAAAATAATAAAAAAATGAATAGTTATTCTTTTTTTTTTTTTTTTTTTTAGATGACAGGATTTTATTTTGTATTTTTGATTGATAACCTAATACGGTCAATAAATAGAATTAACTTCATTAACTCTGCCTACTTTATTCATTTTATTTATTTTATTTGTCAATGAATATTATTAAAGAAGGTATAACGTATAATTCGAGCCTTAACTCATTGGCCGCCGGTATCATCATATAATATGATAATATTCCAAATGAAAGGAAGAGTAACTTCACATAGATATTTATAGGCTGCAATCAGAGTGTTGATGATATTGAAATAAAACCTTTTTCTTATTACTATTGTTATTGTAAGAAAGATCTACATTAGTAACTGGAAGGAGGATTTATTTGGAGTTATTGTGATACGCAATGTAACTGATCACGCCAATCATATTTCTTGTATGATTTACTCAATTAATGCAAACACACTGAAGTAATTCCTATAATCACCATAAATGTTAGTGCATGCAGAATGACTGAGGTTTTTTGGGACTTGGGCCTGATAGGGGATGCCTTCTATGGGGGTCTTTCTGAGGGCTCGTTATCCGTATTCAAGCGAGTTTCGGAGGAAGACATGGAAAACTGCGGACGGGTAAGTTAACGAGCAAGACGGGAGATGAACCCAGTACTACCAGACGACCAGATTTGAGCGCAGAACCGCTCGGCCACTGGTGTGCCTTACAGTAATCAAAATGTCATTTAACAGACACTATCGTAAAAATTTTAAGATTTCTATTTAATTAATTATCTAGATTACTTTATTTTGTATTATTCACCCATTTTTTATTTTTTAACAAAATCACCAAATAATACTATTAGAACTGTAATAAAGAATTAAAACGAAGATTCAACAATAAATATTACATTAAAAGATAATAATAATGATGATGATAATAATAATAATTATTTTTAATTTTCGTATTAACAAGTTTACTTTCAGTCAAAAATATGTTTAACATAAAGTTTGTACTATTTCTTAATCCATTTGTATAAATAAAACAAACATAAAAATTCATGAAAAATCTTTTTTTTTTTTCATTATTATTATTTAAAATAATAATAATAATAATAATAATATAAATTTGAACAGTTTCTTTTTTGTTCAAGAGTAAACTTTCCTTTGTCAATTTTGAATGCTTTACAAATTTTATTTCTATTCTTCGTGTTTACCACAATTTTTCAAAATCTTCCTTATTTTCCACTTTTTAGGGCAAATGTATAAAGAAGCATTGTATTTTAAAAATCCTTTTTTTCTTTCTCTTTTTTTACTCGCCTTTGTTTTTAGCTTTTCAGTTATATATAAAATTGATTTATGTTTTTTTTTTTTTTTTTTTTTTGATTCAGCTAATTTATTTCAAATTCGACCAAAATCAAATAATATTTTCTTACACATCCGGACAATTTTTATTTAACTTTTTTAATGACAAAATTACATAATTAATTGTCAGGAACATCGTATCATGGGAAATTACGAAGTCTCTCTTACTCTTCAAGAGGATATCTTCATCGCAAACTTCTCCAGTCAATAAGCGTTCGGGACTAATGACATCGATCTCAATTCGAAGCAGGTCGTTTCGACGCCGACGCACAGTGGATCGAAGTATAGGCAGAGGCGAACATAGGAACGTTATGGTATTATTATTATCTATGCATGATGTTTTTTGTCACATTTCGATTTAAATATGTGTATATGTATGATAGTTAAAGCGATTCCATGCTTTTTTTTAACCCTTTATAAGGCCGAGGGAATATTTTCCCCACCAAATTCGTTATCGTTTTATTCACCTGGCATCAATTTTTTAAAATAATGATTCCTGTGTATCATTTTTCTGGAAAAACATCACTATGAAAATTATTTTGATAATTCTAGTGGGAAAAAAATTAAAAAGTAGTAGTTAAAGTGACAATCCTTTTGTGACAATCCTGCTTATGCTAATACGATGGGTTGTGAGAAGTATGCGATTGACTAAGAGAATAAGATGCCAAAAGTAAAATTAATTATTTCTAATAGGCTAAATGAATTTTTTACTTTACATCAAATTTTATTCGTGAAAATAGTTTAATGTGCCATTTGAGGAAAAAATGGTTTAATAAAGGGGTTAAGCGGTATCATATTTTTCTGCTGCAAATAGGTATTTAGAAACATACCTGGTAAAGAAACAAATGTTGTATAAAAGAAGAGAATAAAAGAAAATAAATAAAAATTTGGGAAGAAAATCTATATTTGTAACACAATTAATTTAGCACACAATGATAAATATATCATTAGATTACTGCTTCTTTTTTCTTTTTTTCTTTCTTTTTTTTTTTTTTTTTATGTAGTTTTTCAATAGAAAACTCATGCAGGCATTTACTGACAAACTCTATTAAAAAAATTACTTTTGTCTTTATTTTACTAAAGATTTTATTATTTTACGGAAGGCAGGCGATCAATAATTAATGAATTTTTTTGATTGAACTGGATTTTTTATTTGTTTTATTTTACTATCAGAAATAATTTTTAAACAAATAAGCAAATAAAGTGAATTCTTATCAAAGAAATTTTAAAAAACGTTGTTTCTAGGTTCTGTTATTTTTAGGAGGACAATTTTGGAAGGCAAATTTAGGAGACAAATTTGGAAAATTTGCACTGGAAACAGCGAAACAATGTGTCTCAGAATATGTGTGGTACTATATGCCAGCTTCAGTTCACAAACTATTGATTCATGGAAAAGACATAATAGAAAATTTTTCTATTCCAATTGGACAATTGTCAGAAGAAGCTAGCGAAGCCCGAAATAAAGAGTTTCGTAAATACAGAGAATACCACACGAGAAAAATAAATCGAAGAGCTTGTAACGAAGATTTGCTACATCACTTGTTATTAACATCTGACCCCCTGATTTCAAGCATGAGAACGAATAAAAGAAATGTGCAAAGGAAGGAACTTTTTCCTGAAACACAGGAACTTTTACTTTAAATCGTAATATGTTATTACATTATTTAGTTTAAACATTTGATTATTTAACGTTAAACATTTACTTAATTTTAACATTTTATGACATATCACGGCAACTATTTACATTTCCCTCCTTTTTTGGGTCCAACGGTACTTTTCAGTACCATTAAAGTAAAATTAATTATTTTATTAAATATTTAAAAAAAATAAAATTAATTTCTGATTCATTAAATTTATTTTAATCATCTAAATTCTATAATATTTTCACGATAAAAATTTTAATATATTTTCTGTCATTAATGAATAAAGTTATTCAGATAATCGATTCTCGATTGATAATTTCTCGATTGATAATTTGAGGGTAAACAGAATAAAAATTTATTTTACTCTAAAAGTGGCGATTTATGGCGCAAATCCTTTTCACAGATTAAAATGCATACTTTTGGGAGTAGTAAAATGTGTTTGAAATTTTGGACAATTTTGGACAAAAAAAGTTACGCAACTTATAAATTTAATTTTGTTGTTAATTTTATATTCACATTTCATGCGTGAATCACAACATAAAAAAACCAACAAAATGTTGGCAGAAGTACCTTAAACTTTATTAAAAGTATTTTTATTTCGTATTTTTTCATAGTTATTGTAAGTGCCACTTGATGGCTATTCAAATAAAGTCACTGAAATTCATCGAAAAATCTTATTTCTGAAAGTTTTCGTTTTGAACTTATTTATATACAACAAAACGTCGTGTAATTGAAGAAATAACCATATATTTGTATTTTTTAGACATTCTTTTAAATTATTTCACTGCAAAATATCAGTTATTTAGAGGTTGATTTTTGGGCCTATGTTCGTATTTTAACATTGTTCGATCCACTGTGCGACGGCTCGACGCCAACGTTTCGACGCGGGGGCAGTTCGACGCCGTACGTTTCGACGCGGGGTCAGTTCGACGCCATATTTTTTTTCGTATTTTTATTTATTTTTAGAATAAATATGTAATATGCCTGATATAATATATATATTTTATATATTATATATATGAAGCGTGATTCAGATAAATAAGTAATATGACTGATTTTTATTTATTGAATTAGAGATTGTCTGCATGCATATTTGAAATAAATATATGTGTATATGTGTGAAAGTGTTCTAGATTTTTTTTTTTTTTTTTTTTTGTGTCCCAGATTGGTGAGAAGCCCCCTCGCAAACGTCAAGGCTCCGGGACATGAGGGAGGTTGTTTTTTTGTATTTATTTATTTCACAAAACAGCATCAAAAAGGCAAAATACAGAAATGGTAAATAAACATATGATTACAAAGAAGTTATATTGCAGACAAATATAATTACAGATAAACAAGATTACACGTAAATAAGATTACAACACAGAACTGTTATTATACTAATCCATTGCAAAATTATGCGCCACACCTTTCAGGTATTAAATTATTTCTCGATTTTCAAAATCTTCAACTATTACTTTAATTCTCATATCAGCTCGCAGATACTTATTCCGCTTGTGCGGCGGTTCATCTCCACGTACAAATTGTTCACAACATTGATCAATTGTTTTTTGAACACGTCTGACAAGGGAAGTATGAATGAGTAAAATTCCTATTTAAACCAAATCAGGCTTAAATTAAAGAGCATGGTCGAAAACATAGGATAGTGTTCAAATTTGCTGCAACAACTCCCCAGGGGCAAGAAATGACCCTTAAACTTTTAGATGCTTTTTTGAAAATCGAAAAAAAGAAGACTTCAGCTCGCAGAAGCGTGGTGCTGTGGCAAGGTCTTTGATTCGAGTTACGTAGTTCCTGCGTTCGAGCCCCGACGGAGCACTTACCTTTTTTTTTTTTTTTCTTTTTTTCTTTCTCAAATATGCATATACAGATATATTATATGCATACTTTTTTTTAATAAAATAAAGGAAAAAAATTAAGAAAGATAATTATTAAATTTAATTAAAAATATATTCAATTGTTTAATTAAATTATTAAAACATTTTTTTTTCAACTGAAAAAAAAAATATTTTCAATTTTTAATTTTTCTTTGTAATTTATATAAGTGACGAGTTTAAGAGAAAATAAATTTTATTTACACATTTTTTTTTTCTTTCCTAAAGTTTCAGTTAATTTTTTTATCAATATTTTACGTCAAAGCCGCTAGTAGCAAATGGTGATCGTCTGCTTTTAATTTTGTTATTCTTCGTACATAAAAATTAATAGTATTTCTATTAAATTATTAAAACATTTTATTTCAAGCGAAAAAATGCTTTTAATTTTTCTTTCTAAATTAAATAAATGAATAATTCAAAGAAAAATATTACCTTTATTTATTTATTTAATTAATTAATTATTTTTGCTTTATATAAATTCTTAATTAATATTTTTCCCCAACGCTGCTAGAGCATAAAGCGCCTCCAAAAGCTGATCATCTACTTTAACTTGAATTATTTTTCATGCGAAAAAATAAATAACTTTTACTTATATAGTCGTTATTGTGATAAATTTTCGTTTATACGTTGCGCTTATAAATTGAAAAATGCTTATGTTTTGATCATTTTTTTTTTTTATTTCTAATCATAGTCATTATTAACTTGACACTAAATTTGTAAATTTAAGCATATATATATATATATATATATATATATATATATTTTTTTTTTTTTTTCCCGTTAAGAGATAATTTTACCCTATATTCCTTAATAATATCTTTGTATAGAGTATATTTATTTTTAATTTCATAATTAAATTTCATAATTATTTTCTCTAAAATTATTCATTTATTTTAATATTTTGTTTTATTTCATTTATATATATTAATGATAATATTAATAATAATAATAATACGAGCAGTCGCCTGGGTTCGATCTCACGACCTCTCGCACTGGAATTGAATACTCTAACCACTGTCCCACACCGTCTTGCTAACGGAGTCTCTTCCGTAGATTTTTACAGAAACAACTAAAACTTTTAGGGTCGTTTTCTCGCTCCATGGGGGGTTGTTGCAGCAAATTTCTACGCTAAAGTATGTTTTCGACCATGCTCTTTAATTTAAGCTCGGTTTTGTTTAAATCGGAATTTTACTCATTCATACTTCCCTTGTGAGACCATCTATGAATTTCCATAATGTGGGGTGTGAAACACCAAATTCGGCCTGTAGTATTAAAAGTAGTAAAAAAAAGTATGTAGTAAAACGGCCTGTAGTAAAAAAAAGTATGGCGTCGAACTGACCCCGCGTCGAAACGACCTGCGTCCAACTGCCCCAGCGTCGAAACGTTGGCGTCGAACTGACCTGTACCGGGGTCCAAGTTTTCTATCAAATGGACTGTAATTAGCTTGGGTCCAATGAGTCAAAATGTTACTATCAAACTTGAATTCGACGTCAGGAATGTCTTCTGCGTCCATCTATTTTTGTCACCAGCTAGCAAATTTAACTTTTTTTTTTTTTTTTTTTTTTTTTACAGTTTTAATGCTGTAAAAAAATAATATTGATAATATTGACCAAACCTTTAGATAGATCAACGTTATAACCGAGCATAACCCGAAGTCCTTTGTACAAAATTAAAGTTTTAGGAATTTCGGCCGTTTTGTTGATATCGCTTGGAATAATTCATTCCATTACTGCATTTAGCTGCCACATGCCATATCGGTCTTAGGCGGCAACAGTAATTTTTGGATCTTCGTGATTACCATTCAAGACCAGTTGGTTTATATTCTGCCACCATTGCATTAGTAGGGACAAATCTTAGCGCTTTTCCTACATCGAATAAGCCCTCTAGTTTAATTTTTTCTTTAACTAGAATTTAGTTTTGCTCTTTTGTTAGTTTTCCCTCTCTTAAAAAATTCGAAAGATCAATAAAGGTTGGATCACCTTGTTGGCTGACGATTTCTTTAAGTTCACAATAACTAAACTGTCTGAATAGATGAATCAAACTTCCCATTTTTTCTGGTTAGATAACGACAGGCCTTCCTAGAATTGGTGTGAGTTGCCTCAATTCTCCAAAGAATATAATGCTAATAACACCAAAGAGCCCTCAGTTCATTTTAGTTCTTGCAGGCGATAACGAATTTATAGCACAATTATTCATAAGACAGCATGGAAACTTCCTTTGATGACAAAACGAACATTTATCAAAGCCTGACGCAGTTTTTAAAGCCAAATACAAGTCAAGGACTTGAACGAGGGAAGTTGGTTAATTTTTTGTGCTGGTAGCTTGTAAACTGAGTGAAGTGTTTGGTCGTTAATAAATAAATGCCAAGTGAATGCAGCTATTTAAGCGAATGTCGTATACGGATCTACAAGTTGGTACCCATGCTTGATTTCTTCAGCAATTAATTTAAACGTGAAAATTTTACCTGTACCAGTACTTCCAATTCGAAACAATTTTATAAGATCACATTCTTCGCCTTTTACTTGGCGGAGGATTTAATTTATGATAAAATTTAACAGATGACGTTGTTCAACATTCAATATTTGCTGGACAGTGTTGAACAGTTGATAAATTCTTTGGGGAACTTAGTCATTTAATCGTTATTTATTAATCAGATAATTTAATTATTATCAGTTAGTCATTACATTTTTACCAGAAAGGTTTAACTCACAAAAAAGCGTATACGCTTTTCAAAGACTATTTTCTTAGACATATATGCATTGAGTATAGAGTTGAAATACGGCATAGAGATTCAAATTTCGGCCAATGCAGTTGCATCGGTAATTATAGATCTTTGGTCTTAAGATGAGCTCCAAAATGCGCGATTAGAAGATACAGACATTAAACCTATTTTAGAGACGAAATTAAGCTCCGCCGGCTGATTGTCTCGGCAAGAAATAGTTCCATATAGTCCTACAACAAAGCGATATTGGGCGTTGTGGAATCCCTACACCATAGAGGTGGAGTGTTATACTGGGAATGGGGGAATAATGAAAAAAAATATTCCGATGGTAAATAAACCTCTTGAATGCAGAGTTTGAGACTTCCTGAGAGAAGTACAATAGTACATGATAATCAAAGTAGGAGACAATTCGGAGTCTTGAAAATCCTGAGTAAGACTAAATAAGATTGCTACTTCTGATTGATGACTTCGAATTGCTGTAGGGAATGCGTTGCATGTGGACAAAAAAGGACCAAAATCTTGAACTAAAGAAAGTTCGCAACGCTGTATTGTTGGCGTGTCTTTTGAGAGAAGACACATTAAAACCATTTCCTATATATACTATGATAACCGGTATATACTTGTAAAAATGAACTCTTTCAGAAAATGACTTTAAGCTGTACGCACGTATGATCAAGAACCATCGACTGTTGCCGATAGTCTTGTGGAAAACTGGATATCACGTTACGAAATCCCAATGATTTTTCATTCAGATAAAAGTACTGACTTGAACTCGGCAATTTTTACTGGAATACAGAAGACTCGGAGAACGTCCTTGCATCCTGAGTCAGATGGAATGATTGAGATATTTAATCAAACTCTTCTAAATCATCTGTCTCTGCTTATTTCCAATAATTAAACTGACAGGAATGACCTTTCGATGTTTCTTCTTGCACAAAGTGCTCTGCACGAAACCACGAAATGGATGTCATACGAAATGTTGTTTGGCACTTCACTTGCCTTGGG
The DNA here is from genome assembly GCA_963930645.1 of Salticus scenicus. Lineage (NCBI taxonomy): Eukaryota > Metazoa > Arthropoda > Arachnida > Araneae > Salticidae > Salticus > Salticus scenicus. The sequence continues at coordinate 229,332,869 of OZ005652.1, read as the reverse complement.
AATTTCTATTCGGGTAACCATGTGATATGTCTTCTTCGCCTAATGACTAAACGAATAACGGCCTTATTCACCATTAACTTCAATTCACGGTTCAATGAAAAATCTTGAAAAGTGTCTAAAGGCAAGGTGGAGCTTTCCAACGAAATTTGGCGCGCTCTCTTGCCATCTGGCGTCGAAGATTTTATTTAATCTTTGATTGGTTATTTTCATCTAAAGAAATCTTAAAATAAAAATGCCGCTAGATGGTAGAAGCAACGCATCAAATTTTGATGAAAAGTTTTACATCCTGACTTTATAAACTTTTCAAGTTTTCGTGTTTAACCGGGAGTTAAAGTTACTGGCAAATACAGCCGTTAGAGGCTCGTTTGGAAAGCATACATGAGTTCGACAATGAAAAGATTAACCTGGTCACCGACCGTATAAAGACACGCTACGACACAAAGGGAACTGAAAATAATCCGAAAGAATGTGACTGCGTGTGATTTTACAACTAAAATCTCAGAAAACGTCAATGTCAAAATTACAAAAACTGGTAAGGTCTTTACATCATAATCAAGAAACTGAACGGTGTCATTGTGGAATACAGAAGCCGTCCAATAATAAGCTGAAAGTGATTTACATCAATAGATTAACTCCACACCATGCATTTAATCATGAAAAATTATAGAGAAACTGCCCGGAATGTGAAGTCTTCAAAAAAAGGAGCAATATTGCAACGGATTAAATATTTTGTCATGCATCAATTAGGTTATTGCAGTGAAATTAGTTTTACAGTCAAAATGAAAAATTGAATTTCCAATCACTTCCAGTAAGGTCGGCCTTTTCGACCAAACTTAGCATAAAAATCCAGTTTAGAGTTCCTGAAAATTTGAGACGTTGAACGGGAGCAGCGATTTGGAAATTTCCATTGGATTCTAGCGCAGAAAAATCCCCAAACACTATCGACAAAAAGCATAAATAAAAGAAAGTTGACGAGTGAGGTTCAAAGAGCTAATCTGAACAACTGCGCTTTTAAAACTATGCTTCAAGCGATTGCTCTTTTTCCGTGAATCAGCGAAATTCCGGCTGAGGAATATTTGACGCCATTTGCTTTGCTTTCGTGAAGCAAATGACTGCTTTCTTGGACTGTTTTCAGAAATTCTTTTATGGTACTAGCGACATCTTTATACGACTACTTCGAGAATATTCGTGGATTTGAAATTATTACTGGGCTGCTTTGAGAGTATTCTTTGAAATTAGAGTTTTGTTATAATGGTTTGAGAATTTACGCTGAAAAAAGGGCATTTATCGACTAGAACCTGCCTGTTTCTTTTCGAACAAGTTTCTTTACAAAAGTCGACACATTTTTCGTAACAATATTTTTTTACAGTTAAATTGTTAAGGTAAAGTTTACTATATATATGAAAATGAACGGTTAAACGTAGCTTCCAAAACATTGTTAAGGCAGCTTTTATACTGTAAAAAAGCACCACAGACTTGGCTTTTGTAAGTAATAAGTAAAAAACTTTGAATAAACTTTGCAAGTTCTTGCATTTTATGATGTTCAAAGTTTTTTACTTATTAGCTTTCATACACATTACTTTTTTTTCGATTTTTCTTGAAAAATAAGAAAAAGTATTTGATGATAATAATCTAAATTTAATTATAAATTATAAATTAAAGAACTGGTGTACAATAAATATTTAAACATTAAACATTCTTTACACTCCAATAAAATAAAAGGAAGAACTACTGGTTTCGAAAGGGCTTGGCCTTTCTTCTTCAGGAGCAAAAAATACGTGCTACTTGTGTTACTTACATATCTTAGAGGCAAAAGCAACACTGAAAGACATTGAAAAACTCAAAAAGGAGGAGCAACACAAACAGCCTATAGGATAGCTATATACAACAACGAAAAAGAAGGGGGCACAAGAACAAAAAATGGAGACAAAAGAAACAAACACACAGACACACACACACAAAAGAAAAAAAAAAAAGAAGAAGAAGGGGAGGGAGGGGGGGAATTATCATAATTATTTTTATTAGTTTATTTTTATTTATTTATTTAATTTTAATTTTTACTTTGTCTTACTTTTTTATATATTACAATTTATAATTTTGTTACATTAATTAATATATATATATATATATATATATTTAATGGAACTAAGCAAGTTTTTCCAAGCTAAGTATAGTAAAGTGGAATTAGATTTTTCATTTAAAATATTATCACGATTAAGATAGGCAACTAAATCTTTCAGGAAATCTATCTCAAAAACGCGCTTGGTACTCAGATAATATTTAGCTGAAAATTAAAACTACGGTCAGATTCCCAACTATACTTCGCAGACAAATCTAAATTTATTTATTTGTAAAAAAAAAAAAAAAAAAAAAAAAGAACAATAATGATAATAATTACGTTTAAAAGGATTTTAAATTTTAAATTTAAAAAATTTAAAAACAATGATACTAAATGATAAAAAGGCAAAATATTTTGAGATTATGTTACATTTTTAGTTATAAGAATAAAGAATCTTTCCTTATATATCTTTCTTTGACTGATGTGTTTTACTACCACTTTTTGCAAATTATATTTTATGAACATTTTATTGATAAATTTCATTTCTAACCCTTCATTTTAAAATTCATTTAATGTTTTAAACCTATCCTGTTTTATATTCTTTCACAAAATTCCTGTTTTATAATATGCATGCGCGATCCCCATTAACAAAATGTATACTTAAAAAATATACTTTAAAAAAAATCTACCAAGAAAATAAGTATTAATTCAGTTATAAATTTTACAATTTGTTGAATAACTGAAGAGATTTATTTTAAGCTTCTGAAAACAAACAATGAATTACTTTATTCAGTTATGTTTAGAATATTTTCCAGTCTTGAGATGAAACGCTTCAAAGCATAAACTGATTGTGAATAAAGCGGAAAAAGAATAAATAACTAATAGCCAGAAAAGAAAGAAAAGTGTAACATACTCCTTATTGGAAATATTGGGAAAATGTCTGGGCAATCGCATGATGAGATTTAGAAATCTTGCCATCCATGTGATGGTATTTTATAAATTGAAAGTTAAAACTCAAATAAAAAGGTTTCGCTTGTGATGTCACAGGAACAACGATACATTCGGAAACAGAAATAAAAAGTATAATGGAACAGAATATATGACGTCTTAATACTAAATTAAAGAACTGGTGTACCATCAATATTTAAACTTGAAAAAAACTTCGTCACATACCATAAAATTAATGGAAGCACTACCGGTTTCGAAAGGACGTGGACTTTCTTCTTCAGGTGCAAAATACATGCTACTGCCTTGGAGGCAGAAGGAAGCCTTTCTTTTGCAAAGGTCACGTCCATCAAAAGTAGTTATGAGCACAGTACTTTTTTCTTTTACTTAATTCTACATCGGTACACACCTTCCGCGTACTTATAAACGGTACATTTCGGTAAGTCATTACGTGAAGACTAAATCGTCTTCAAAACACCTGAGAGCGTGTAAATCCATCGAAAACTGACGGTTTAAAATTTTACGAATGAAATACGTTTTTGTATTCAATACACACTATTAAAAAAATCCCGTAAGATTACGGGGAAAGCCCGGCAGCAGAGATTCCAGACAAAGCCCGTAAAAAAAAAAAAAAAAAAAAAAAAAAAAACATTGGTTTTACGGGCAAAATGTTTCTTTACAGGCATGTAACGTAATTGAAGGTTATTATATACTTAATTTACTGTCTAAGCGTTTCTTTTTACGGGCTTTGTCTGGAATCTCTGCTTACGGGATTTTTTTTTTTACAATGTAGTTGAAAGTAAAAAATGTGTTTTTTTTTTTTTTTTTTTTTTTTAATAAACTAAAACATTGTGTTACTATTTTGTCAAAATAATATAACTTTCAAGAATATTTCAGTCTGCCGGTTTTGGATTTTAAATTCATAGGATAAAAAGAATAAAAGCAAAAAGTCTATACAAAAGTTTAGCTAAAATGTATAATTATGAATTTATGTAATTATTTTAATCATATATTGGTATCGAAAGTGAATCAAACGACGAGAAAAAGAAATCTGAAAATTATATTTTTAAGACATTTTTAATTTATAATTGTACTAAATTTTGGAAAAATCTTAGTTTACAATTATATACTTAAGCATTAAGTATTATAGATTTGCATGCGAAATTGAAAGAGTTTATTTAATGTATCCACGTTCATTTTATTTTGTTTTATTCATTCATTTAGTAAATTTTCATCTCTGAAATTCATTGTTTCTAAAACGTTTCTGCTCAGAGATAAGTGCTCTTGAAGTGTTACCATTGCGAAAGTCAGCTCAACACTCGAGATGTCACGAGTGTTATTTTTTCTCACCTATTTTGAAACATAATATGACTTTGTCGTCTCTTTAAAGAAAAAGTAAAAAAAAAAAAAAAAAAAAAAAAAAAAACCTTAAATACTTGATGATCTACTTATCGCCAAATTTTTATTTTTCATTTTGGAAGATAGGTAGGTGCTCCAGTGATTGACATCTATCCCGAAATAAATAATAAATAAGAAAAATAATAAAATCATATATTTTACATATAAGAATTTTAACATTTTATGTCAAACACTGGAGCATAGAGTGCTAATAACTAGTAAAATGAATAACTAGCAGTGTCAAACACTGGAACATAGGGGGCCAATTACTGATAAAATGAAAAACTGGCAGTGTCAATTACTGGAACATTGAGTAGTGGGTGTCAAATAAAAATTCATAAAAAAAATAATATTTATCAAATGTATATATTTTAACATATATGTGGCTCTGGATGTCTTTCATGCCGTATGTACTAACTTAAAATTTCTAAAAATGTTTTCTGATGACTAGAACATTAAAAACATCAGAGATTGCTCTAAAAGGGTCAATCACTGGTGCACTTACCCTATCTTATTTTCAATTTCATTTCAAGTTTGTTTAATTCTGTGTTATCCCAAAATTAATTACTATTAAAAATTATTATTATTATTATTATTATTTTGTATATATTTTTTTGAACATCAGAACTACTGTGCCTTATTTAATATAAAAAAATAAATATCGATACAATAAAGAAAAATAAGAACGAAAAATAATGCGATTCCTATATCTTATAAACACTTTCCAACGGTTTCGCCGTCTAATATTGAGCACATTTTGTCTCCGTGATGACACCTTAGAAACATTTTGTTTTTAATTAGGGAGGGAGGAAACTCGCAATTTTTTTAATACCATTTTCTTTATTTTAAAGAACAACCATGTAATAGATTGCTTTTGTGTAGCTCTCACATAGTGCTTCCCTTTGTTTCCTTATATGGTGCTTCCTACACTTAATTAATGAATTAAAACTAATAATAATAACTTAAAAAAAAAATCTCTCAAAGACAGAATTTAGTTTAGTACGGAGGACTATATTAATTTAAATCAGTAAAATTTTAATTTTAATTTTTTTAATTTTTAATTTTAATTTAAACTTTGTATTTTTGTATCTCATGTTTTGACCGTAAAATTGTGCCAGTACTTTTAAAAATGTAAGAAATGAATGCAAATGAAGTGTTGGCACCCAAATTTTATACTTCAGTTAATTAAGAAAAAATTAATTGTCATGTCGAAAAACTGTTTGCCCCCTTGGATTAAGAAAAATCGCCCCTTTCATTTGTTATCAAATTTGTAACGATGGGACTGATATTTCTAATTTAGTTTGGTGTTACACAAGATTGGTCTACAGATTGAAGCTAATTGAAACTAACTCTCCTTCCCAAATACAGGACTCTTTAAATTTCATCCATTTTTCATAGTATTTGTCTTTTTTAAAATTTAAACACAAAAGTTTAAAGGGTTTTATTATTATTATTATTATTATTATTTATTCACTTTCCTGTTATTAAAACTCTAAATACTTGAAATTTCCTCCTTTTCCGAAGCAAATATTTCATTTTATATATTGTCTAAATATTTTGCAGAACGTAACCTAAAAAAAAGGAAAGAAAAGAAAAGAAAAAAAAAGAAAAAGAAAATTTCCATAAAACAACTAAGAAAGCTTTTATATCCATCAATCTGTATCCCTTAATGTATCTGAATATTTGAATATTTTGTGTGGCCCTGTAAGCTATTATCTAATGCTAATTCCATAATATTATATAGAAGATATGCTTTTGTGCATCTATATATGTTAATTTCGCTGAAAATAATAAAATGTTTTATTTTATATTTGCACTATAAAGATATCAACGTATACTTTAAAGAAAATATTTCTCTTAGACTGCCAATCATTTAATTTTTTTAAATCAGTCTCTGTACACGAATCAGTAGTTTTATTTATACATTTTTACTTTCTTCTGTATTTAGTAGAAGAAAGCATTGGATTTGTAAAAATTTTCCATCGATTTACACGTTTTAAGGAATCTAGTACAGGATTTGAGCATTATTAGAAAATGTCTGTCTGTCCGTGTGCATGTTCGCGAAAAATTTTTGTGGTAACTGTATTTCAGAAACTATTGCACAGAAATTCATACAATTTGGTATGTGGCTGCAGCTTGACATAAATTAGTGCCTATCAACTTTTGGTGAAATTTGTCTAAGAGGTGGCGTTGCCATCCCACTTTTTCTAAATTTTTAACGCAGAGGCCGTATGAGATAAAATTTCATAAAACATTGCATAATGAGAATTATATTTGAATAACCATTATGAAGCTAAAAATAATTATTTGTAATAGTGATATTCAACTGCGAAAAATTTGTTGTATATGTAGGAGCATTATCCCCCCCCCCTTCCCACGGAGGTTATTCATTATGGTATCTTTAAAAAGAGCTCGTCAATACCTTGAAAATGAATGGTTGAACCATTGATCTATGATTATTTAAAATAAAGTTATCGAATATTTTCATTTCTAACAGAAAAAAAAGTCTTTTTTTTTGGAAAAATAATGAAAAATAAAATTGATTTTCATTGGATATTTAGTGTTATGCTACTTCTCTAGAATAAAAATCGTTTGCATTCCTTATGGGAGATAATTTTATTAAATAATAATTTTAATAAATTATTTTTACTGATTAAATTTGTACATGAAAATATGGAAGAATGTCATGTGGTGCCCACAACATACTAGTTCTATATGCTATAGTGAATTTTCATAAATTATATAAGTTCAAAGGTAATTAGAAAATATTTACCGAGATGGGAAACATTTTCAAACTTTATTGAAAAAAGTATCAGAAATAGTAAACTACCATTCTTTAAAAAAAAAAAAAAAAAAAAAAAAAAAAAAAAAACTAATTTTCTTAATATATAACTTTTTTTGTTTTGATGAAAAATATTTTAAAGCTTAAAAAATAAACAGATAAACAGAACAATAAACTTTTAATGTTTACCGTAAAACTTTTATTGTAGTGAAAAAAAAAAAAAAAAAAAAAAAAAAGCAACTTCTATCTCTTAATCTTCAATATAAAATGTCTTTCTAAACAGCTGTTAGTAAAAATGAAATAACTAAATGCAAAAGTTTAGAAGAAATTCCACCGAACACTCTCCCCCTATTGAAACTTCAAATGCATCAATTTTCTCATTTTCCGAAGCATACATTTTATTTTTATTATTCTGTGCCCACTTTATAAAATTCAGCACGAATAAAAACGGAAGTTTGTTGCTTAAGGCCAAAAAAAAAAAAAAAAAAAAAAAAAAAAAATGTATTGAGACATGAAATGGGAAAAACAATGTATTTTTAGACTGGAAGTTTAATCAAGAAGTTTTAGCTAATATTAAAGAATTCCGGAGAAGATTGCAGCATTCGAAAGAACTTCAAACTTTCTTGATGGTTTAATTTATAAAAATTACTCATGTATAAATTTTCGGAACCTGAAGCATTAGGAACATTTTTCTACTTGAAATGTTTAATATACTTAAAAAAAAGTTTACGTTTTTCCAATTCTTTCCCTTTCTTTTCCCGTAATTCTACAAAACTAAAATACTTTAGAATAATAAATAACTTTTAAGGTAAAGAATGCTTTTTCATGTAAAAACATATTGCGAATGATTTAATTGTTAAACATATATAATACATGGTGGTCATAAAATAACTTTCACTGTTTGGATGCATCTACAGCAAAAACTAAAGAACCATGTAAAACCAAATTTTACCTACAGACTGTGGAAGATAGGAAAAGAGGATTTCCGGAAAACAAAAAAAAAAAAAAAAAAAAAAAAGGTACCAAAGTTTGCCGGCAGGTAAAATTTTGAAGCTGTTTTCATGTGCGCAGAATTGGATTTTTACAATAAAAGTAGATAAATTGAGAAAAGTGCATAAAGGTTTCGAAATCACGCTGGAACGACAAAAGTGCAATACTAACCAGAAAAAGATTTATTTGATTAATTATTAAAAGTGTTGTTGGAAGTGGTGAACCACTGAAGTCATTGCAGAAACTACAACGACATAAAAACGATTATTGGACGCGCTCGAAAATGCCAGGAATGCTTTTGATGTCTGGCTCAGCGACGACAATCCGCGGAATAAAGGTGCGTTCAAATACTAGCGATTCCATGGTGACAAGGGCGGGCTCTAATAAAATTAATTTGATGTGTGATTTGTGTTGTCGCGCAACTGAAAGAACTGTTTTCTCCTCTGAAAAACCTCCTACTACGATAATTGGCATGGGGAACTTGGGTCTCTTTTGTAAAATTCTTATACGAGCAATAAAAAGTAATGCCTTTCATTGTAAACATGTCCAAAAGTTCAAGGGTCATTTTCCGACAATGGATAATTTATGGCTTTCCCACTCTACTTCTATTGATAGTGTTTGTACGCAGCTTAAAGGTCCCTTCAGAGACTGGCAACTCAAAGCTTCAACCTCGGTGTCTTTTGATATCCCTTTGATGTGGGGAATCGAGTTGACGCGCAGCGCACGAAACAGGGAAGAGAGATTCCTGCTCTGAGAAACCTCCTACTGTGATAATTGTCATGGACAGTTCGAACCTCTTTTTGTGATTCCTAGACGAGCAATAAAAATAAGGTTACATTTTGCAACTGATGATTTGGCTCTTTTTTCACTAGACTTCAGCCAAATCTCTCACCGTTTTTTCTTGTAATTTCTTCACAAGTCTATCTTCTTTATAAAAGAAAATTGCTAATAAAAAATAAAACATAACACACAACGCTTATTGTTTGCTAAATATTTGGTTGATTCTAATAATAATAATAATAATATTTTAAGGAAATGAAAGAAAAAAAAATAATTAAATAAAATTTAGCCCAAATTTAAATGTTAATTCACTATTAAAATAAAACTATAATTTTCATATTTATATGTGTAATATTATTTATAAATTTGATATATAATTATGCTTTTCGGTCTATCTATGCACTGTAAATCACGAAAGACAAAAAAGAAAAAGAAAAAAGAAGGGGGCGGAGAGAGAGAGAGACGGAAAGAAAGAAAAACAGAATAATATGTCAAAAATTAAAATTATTAAGAAAAAGGAAATGTTATATTCCAAAGAAATGACCAAATTTACCAAAATAAAAGAGACTGCAAATTAATTACCTGTACTTTTACTTTAACTCGTGTTACCGCTATTGGTTCACATGCGATTTAGGACAAAATAAGTATCCTAATAACTATTGTGACAGCCACATTATACAACTTAACAAGGGTGTTTGTGTTCCGAAATATTTATTTTATTCCCCACCAGTAATTACGAATTGCGTTTTTAGCTATACTTAATTGTTAAACATTACTAGAAAACTACTAATAATATCACTATTAAAAAATTACTGGTGGAAAATAAAATAAAATATCCTGAATGAAAACGCCCCTGCTGAAAGAAGTTTCAGTTTAATTCTTCATTTCTTAAATAATATAGATTAAGAGTGGATGGGGGGAGAAAGAAAAGAAAAGAAGGGAAAAATAGAGAAGAAGCAGAATCAAACGAGTTTTACCCATTAGCGGTTTATATTTATTTAATTTATTTATGAGAGCATTAAATATCAATTTATAATCGATTACATTTTAAAAACAGTTCAATCTAATTGCAGTGCCTTTAAAAGCGGAAATCTAATGTATGGCGACTTTCTAAATTATCCAGACATTTTATTTAAAAAATAAAAAATAAAAAATTGCTTGATTTTTTTTTTTTTTCTCAACGTTGAATATAAAAATATGATATTTTTATAAACTATGTTTTTGATTATTCCGAAGCACAGTCAGTGTCGATTTAAAAATGATATTAATAAAACAAAAAAAAAAAAAAAAAAAAAAAAAAATCAGGTCTGAAACAACCACACGATTTTCCTTATCCACTACACATATTACACGTTTTTTTTTTTTTTTGAGATAATGTAAATCAGAAGACGTAAAATTGACCTAACGAAGTAGAAACCTAAATATTTCCTGGTATGAGAAACTTGATACACGTGAAAAGACATACAAAACAAAGTTAACATAGCGAGTTAAAAAATAAGAAAAAAAATATATATATTTATTTATATATTGGTAGATTTAATTTTGGAAACACCGATTTCTGAGATCTAAAACTGACCTAGCTAAGCAAGATGACTTAATTTTCTTGTAATAACGACGTAATATACGAGAAAAGGTATCACAAATGGATTTATGCAACAATTTTCAAGAAAATCGTTAGTGCCGTTTTTTGAGATACCAACTTTTAACAAAACTTCGCATACTCAATTATTAACCGGAAAACAATAATTACATACAAAAAGACCCAACCATCATTCAATTCTTCATATATATTTCCAAATTTTTATAATCGATTTCACTTGTAAACAACGTGCAAAATATAATTTTAAATAAAATTATAAAGCTATAAAATGAAAAATTATTTGTTTTTTATGTACCTGTTTTCATTATTCATTAATTTAATTTATTTATTTTGTGACTTCAAGAATTTTGGAACATATTTAATAAATATATATATATATATATATATATATATATGGGGGGGGCGGTGAGAGAGCAAATTATACGATAATATAATCAATAAAGCATTTTTCATATTAAATATAGTATAGAAACCGTAGAATATGTAAATATGAGTATCTTATAACTGCAAATTCAGGAAAAAATCTTAAAAAAAAAAAAAAGTATACCTAGATATAATTTTTACTTTCTCTTACCCATAAGGTAGAGAAAGTATTGTTCTTCTGTCAAATTTTCAAAAGTGAGTTTTTGTTAGATATATACTTTTTGAGGTTCCCTGAATCCAAAAATCTTGTTTTTAGCGGTTGGTCTGTGTGTGTGTCTGTCTGCTATCAGCATATCTCAAGAAAAAATAACAACAGAAAGTCCAAACTTGGTATTCCACATGTGTATGATACAGAGATGCTACATTAAGTTTTCCGTTGAGATGAAACAAATGGTTCGTGTGCATGGACGCCCAAGAGAATTCAAATACATACATCTATAGAGAAAATTGCAGGTAGGTAGTGTTTAACATCAGTAGACTGCACTAAACCAAAGTAAATGAATATATATATTTTTTATATGCGTAAAAACATGTTTCATGTAAAACATAGTAAGGATATTATTCACTATTCATTTACAGGGCTACACAAAGAACTAGATTATAGGGCGACAGAGGCTGAAAATTGATGGAAGTGTATTTCAGGTTGTGAGGTGTATTATTACTGTACGATCATATTTAGATGCATTTTGTGGTCTGTACATAGTCTTTAAAAGATACACAGGGCTGAAAATATTTAAGCGATAATATTCTTTTTTATTGTTAGCGCAACTGATTTACTATAATATTTTACCATGTCCAGGAAAGCTGCTCAGGAATTGGAATGAATTCCTCTTAGACATATAGAAAATAATGTATGTTTTTAAGCTAAATATTCATCACTTGTTTTTTTTATATATATATATATATATATATATATATATAATTACACGTTTTGAGGCTTCTGGATTACCGAAGTCAAGTTTTTTAATTTTTGGTCTTTGTGTCTCTTTGCGTAAAAAGAATCATTTCAAAAGATCCAAAAGTTAAATTTTCAAGTTAATATGAGTGTATTGCTAAAAAAAGTTTGATCAAAACAGATAAGTTTCAAGGAATGTTGTGTGAAAGTTGTCCGCAAAATTTTAAGTGAACTTTTAATTTTAATGACAGATTTAAATTCTATATAAATGTAGTCGCAGTATTGAAATAGGGGGTTGAGGCGGACGGTAGCCTCCCTCACACAAAACATCATATAAAACGCTTCCAAAGCCTAATTTGAATTGTTTTAACATAGGTTTATATAACAGTATTCGTTATCTTACATCTTAATCTCCAACCTATATTTACATTATTAAATTTTGGAATAAGAGAAAGTCGTGTGAGTGACACGCCAGATTATTTGTGAACGTTTCGACAATGGTAATTCAATTATGCTATATAACATATAACATGTAAAAACATATTCTATTCAATTTATGTATAATGAGGGAAATATTTTTGATTTTTCTCTAAATTTCAGCTACAAAATATTCTCAGAATATCCACGTTCGTTGAGTATATTCTGAAAGATTATTTTCACTTCAAATCTCTAATTGTTCAACAGTTAAAAACATAAAATAGTTAATGAATTAAAAGTACAGTTCCACGAATAAAGAAAAATTACTAATTAATTAATTAAGTTTTATTATTATTATTATTATTAATGTTTATAAAACTCTTCATATCAACTATTTGTAAGTATAGTAAATTATCAAAGTTTTAAAAATAAATTTATATTAAAGGTAATATTCTTACTACACGAGGGGCTTTGGTCCAGTACTCGAAGTGTAAATTGTTTGGGGACATTTCAGGGAATTGATTCAAAATCTCATTAAAAATCTTCAAGAAACAGTGTGATAGTATCATCTGATGCACAATACGCATGAATATCTAATTAATTTTAATGTATGTTGTGATTAAACTATATATATATATATACAATATATGCACAAAGTTTCGCAAAATTAGTTTCAGTTCCGTTTTAAATTTACAGTGACAAACATGTGTGTCAATGACAGGTAGGCAGGTATCATTCTAATATTCATATTCAAGGCATTCCAAAACATGCAGATTTATCAAAAAGCGGAAGTCGAAAATTTGAATTGAATAAAATGGTTCCTTCTTATAACTTATGAGTTTACAAGAAAGTGAATTATTAAATTAGCTAGTCAACTGTTAAATTTAATTAAACTTGGTTACAAAATGAATAATGCTACTAAAACAGTACAACTGTATTTTTTATATAGCTTTCGTAATGAGTAGGTGTACACATTGAAAAAAAAAAAAATTGAAAAAGCAAGATACATAGAAGTAGTTAGAGGGGCATTGTAAATTATTTAAAATATCAAATATTTATTGAAAAGAAAATAAATGTCAGTGAATTATGCCTGATTAAACCTGTAAATTTTGATCACAAAAATTCCTTTAATAAATATTTAACCATTTTACCCCTTGAGATTAGAGTAAAAAGACAACATAATAATAATTCTTGAGAAGTTTGCATAATCCATCCTCTTTAAAATTAGAAAATTGACTATCAATAAAAAACTTTCAGAAAGTAATAAGTAAACAGGGTTTGTACTGTTTTATTCATAAAATTGTTTAGACGTTCTTATTTTTATAATTCTATATATCATTTATATAAACTAAAAGATTTTAGTTGTTGATAATATACATGAAAATGCACAATTTTTAGCATTTGATAAGTTAAAAATTTATTAATCGTTAAAAATGAAGTAATACAAGTAAAATATAGTTTTTTAAAAATTGTTATTTTTAATAATTATCTCTAGTTTTAAACTCTGCAAATAACCTATAAACGAGATAATTATTTTCATCACATATTTTATTTCATTTATTTATTTATTTATTTTTTATTTTTTGATAACTTTTGCTTATTGTGAAATATTACTTAATATTTCATCAACTATATTAAAAGAGAATTAGATTAAGTAAGAGATTTCTCTCAGGTAAATAATTTAAAGCATATTTCTGTATTTCAAAACACAATTTCATTCATTGAAAATATTACAATAAAAATAAAACAAGATTAAATTAATACTTACTTCAAAGTAACAGCTAATCTTTCAGTTTCAGATGTTGATCTTTTACTGTATGTATCTTTTTTTTAGATATCTGTTTTTATTAATTGTAAAATATAATCAAATTCGCATGTTGTCATACGAAAATAATCAAAAAATTTGTCCTCATAGCTAAACAATTCACGCACTAAAATGTTATATTCCCCTTTTTCATATCTCGTTTTCAGCATAGGATGAACCCATTGTCTTTTCTTTTTTTTCTTTTCTTTTTTTTTTTTTTTGTGGCGAACGACACGCTAAATATAAAAGTATTGAATCTTCTTCACTATCTGTGGATGACATGTTAGCTCCTTTATAACTAGTAGCTTACTGAAATGATAACATAAAATTACATAATCTAACCAAAAGTATATATTTATCCGGGACAAAAGTGAGCTATCGCCTAAAGGGCGTATCAGATTCAGCAACTTTAGAAACAACCAATTTTTGAGCCGACTTTAGCGCCGATTTTTCCTCGACGAAAACACCGTAGAGGTTACAATAGTCGGGTGAAAAGTTGGATGAAAGAAGACTAACTTCTGACGCTTATCACTTTTCTTGGCGCGAATAAAATACGCAATGATTAGCGTTAAAATTCCCTTTCATTTGTGTAAAATATCGCATTATTATTTCTATTTTGATCTTTTTTACAACTATTGTCATAACGCCATACGAAAATAAAAACGATTAATTGAAAATTCTTATCATTTAACGGTAAAATAAACGTGCTTAACGATAATATTTCTTCTTTAAATCTCCACTTGAAGCGATTCCCATGTTCCGCCATCTTGGAAATATGACGTATCAAAATAGCGCATCCTGATTGGACGAATCCGAGGAGAAATTGAGTATACGGACAATTTTATCAGGGCAGCTCTGAAAAAGTTGGGCAACTTCGGTCTGCGCTATCACACTGGGAGTAAAGACAATTTTTTCCGAAAAATCGGCGCTAATCAGTGGTTGGCTCTAAAATCGCCTGTAAAGTCGTCCAGTCTGATACGCCCTTAATGTAGTCAACTTTCCCTTTCCAGAGAGACTTTCCCTCTCCAGAAAGTGACCCTTGACCTAAGGTCAAGGGTCACTTTCCGACAATGGATAATTTATGACTTTTGAGGCTGAGCAGAGTTGCTAGTCTCTGAAGGAAGACCCTCCGTTGTGTCCACATGCGTCTTTTAAACAAGTGATTTAAGGTGACCCCCCCCCCATAGGAAAATGTGCTATGCGGAGTCCATGCAACGGCTCCCGTGCGCCCAATCCACCTCCTTGGTTTTTCGTGATTTTCCCCCTCTGAGCGTGATTTGCGACCCCGTGTTCCACAGTAAATTTCATCCTTTTGACACCTTCTATAAACCTTCTGAATTTGGTTGGCTCCATTTTGGAACACTCATATAGCTAAGAGAAAGAAATTGCTCACGCCGCTGTTTATTTTGAATGACTGTTCTCTTATCTCCTCATAAGCGACACTGTTCTCTATTATCGGGATGAATACCAATAAATGCAGATTAATCCTAGGAACATATTATGCTTGAATTACAATTTACAGGAGTTTAACTAACGAAGACATCTGTGAAAAAAATGACGCATCAAATTATCAGCATACGCTCCCATAAAATATGGTGGCAATATTGCTATTGAGTTGTCGATATAATATTAAGTATTGTGTTTTAATTTCAGATCAAGTATGGGGATTCCTATAATATTGCTATACCGTTATCTTGCGGTATATGCACACTCAATATCCCTAATTACCAAAAGGCAAAGCTACTATAGAGCATACCGCAGGAGTTGGCGAGCGGAGTATGCAGGTAGATGAGCCCACTAATATATATATAAAGTAATTTAGGTGAGTTTATTTAATTCAATAAGTTTAAAACATATTAAATTTATTTCTACGTATTCAAGTAAGTTTGATAAATTATGTGGAGCTAAATTACAAACATGCAAAAGATAAATAGATTTTCATAGTGTTTCAAAATACGTTTTACATACTTGCCAACCTAACCCGGAAGATTGTTAGTCCAGCCCCTTTCCGCCTATTTTTTCACACCAGTATTTTTTTTTAGAGTACTTTTCTTCTTATTTAATCGTAAATATGTTTGACGAGAATTACTCTAAAAATTAAGTGGTATACAAAAAGGGGCGGTAACTAACAATCTTCCGGGTTAGATTGGCAAGTATGGTTATATATATATATATATATATATACACAGGGTGGTTATAATTAAACTTCCTCTATAAACAGCATCCTACAGAGCAAACGGATGAACGGAATGCAACGAAATTTTGTATATAGACTGTACACGAGATGTGCTCTACTAATGCGAAAATTAAAAATTCAATACAGCAGGGCGATATCTTATGCAATATGCATATATATATATAATTTTGTCCATTGTCTCTTTATCTAGAGCTGCCACAAAATTTTTGTGTGAGACATACATATACATAGACAGGCGACAGACAGCCACAGACATTTTCTAAAAACGCCCAAAACCATGTTCAGTATATTTCAAAAAGTGTAAATCCATCGAAAACTGGAAATTGAAAATCTTTACAAATGTAATAGTTTCTTGCATGGATATACAAGAAACTAATAAGGCGGAAAAATAACATACAAGATTTTTTATAAACTCGTTTATTTGTAATAATAGAACCGAAATATCGAAAATCTTCTGATATATTAGGAATTACATTTCAAATAGTTAATTAGAAGTATTATTTTGTAACACTTCAATAATAAATAAATGTAATCAATCATTACCTATTTGAAAAATGATATTTAGAAAGTATTGTAAGTATTCGGAAAAATTACAAACGATAAAAATAAAATGTAATCCTCTTTCTGTATTGATTTATCTTGACAAATCAAACATTCGCTTACAGATTTAGTGGAGAAAGAGACAAATGCTGCTATTTTATTTTATCTTATGGACTTATAGGGGAAAAAAAATACATGGAATGGAACTTTGACGGTATTTAGTGTTCCGTCATTTTCCATCAAGACTTAATACAAAGCTGCTTAAAGAAGTAGATAATGTCATTTATATTAAATGGGTCACATACAAAATATTAATGCTGCAAACAATATGAAAAGCAAATTTATCTTTTATTATTATTATTAATGTGAAAGATTTAATTTGTATTGTATATATCACTAACAGAATAGAATGAAAATCCATATACACTCATTGCAATAAAAATTTGCACATCAAGAAAAAGTTGTCGGAATTAAACGAAATTTTACATACCAAAGTGCAACGTTGACATAAGTAAATGATTGCAAAATCAAAGCGAATGATCATTTGTTACAGGAAAAATTACGAAAGAATAGAGAATTTAGTACCCTGTTAGGCCACCTCTAGCGTGAATGCATTATGCGATACGGGTGGGCATTGAGGCATACAAGTCCCTTATAATGTCCTACTGCATCTCGTTCCACATTTGTTGTAAACGCGCCTCTAATTCGTCCAAATTCGCAGGGTGTCCAACTTGCCGTCCCAAGTGATCCCAGACATGCTCGATTGGTGACAAATCTGGGGATCGAGCAGGCCAAGGAAGGGTGCTATTGTGGCGGAGGCAGTCCTGTGACACCCTTGGTGTGTGCGCCTGAACATTATCCTGTTGAAAAGTAGGTTGCAACATCTATGGCTGAAGGATGTCACGAGCGTACCGCTGGGCTGTCATGGTGCTACGGATCAATATTAGGGGTGACCGTGTGTCTTATGCAATGTCATTCCATACCGTCACACCAGCTGTGGGTACTGTGTGCAGTTGTAAAGCAAAGGCAGGATTAAAAAATTAACCACGGTGCCTTCATACACGTACATGATTGTTATCACTGCCCAAACTCAATCTGGATTCGTCACTGAAGACGACCTGGTTCCATTCGGTTGCAATCCAACCCCGTCGAGCGCGACACCACTGCAAACAGAGGTGGAGTGTGGGTATTATTGTCAGCACATGTAATGGGAGCTGCGATAGCAAATGTCCAGGTAGGCGCCTTACGATGGTACGTAAAGACACAGGGACATGTTGTGTAGTTGCTGCATATGTGCGGATAGCGGACAACAAGACAGTTGACGTTATGTATGTGTTTCGTATGATGTGACAGTTTTTTCGATTATTGATCTGTCGAGCGCGTCCTGTGCCTGGTCGCCGTGTAAGCGACCTCTCTCTTGTCCCAATGCCTCGTCACAGTAAAATCAGAACGGCCTAGGTGGCTGGCTACTTACCGAGCCGATCACCCGCATTCCATCATAACGATCATTCTTCCCCTCTCGAACTTTGACAACTGCTCGTATTGCCTTCGATGGTGGAGTAATGGCACCTCTATTTCAAAAGCGTCCCTCTGCAACAGATTATGTACACCAAACAAACTCTGCTTACCTGTTTTATACTCTAAGAAGAACGAAGTTCAAGTCCTCTGGTGGCATTACGTAATGCAAAACCACGCTACCTTTCTAATCATTTACATATTTGCCTGGCACGTACCTTCATGCCAAGTTTCGTTACGGTCCAACAATTACTTCTTGGTGTGCAAATTTTTATGACAATGAGTGTATATTAATAAATACAACCTTTAAAAAAAAAAAAAAAAAAAAAACGTAAGAGCAAGCTTTTTATAACATGAACAGAAATTCAAACAAATTGGCGATAATAGCAATACATAAAATATTGTAGGTATACTAATTACTATTATTACTACTATTACTGTTATTACTACTATTATTACTACTATTGGTACTACTATTACTGTTACAAAAGTAACAAAATCAAGGGGATGGTGGTGTTATAAATCTTTTTTTTTTTTTTTTTTCAGATTACTGTCATAATTTGAAAATTATACACACACACAGAGTGAAAGATCAGTTTTCATTAAACATTTTATTAGATTCAGGAGTAGCACTGGGAGATATATCGATTCATTGAGAAATATCGATTTAACGTCTAATATCGCTAAATCAGTTTAAGATTTCCCCGATTCCAGCTAAGATCATTTTGCACCCATATCGCTATATCAATTTACGTCTACGACGATATCTGATGTTTAAATAATTGGTTGTGGAAGTAACACAGTATCGAAGTCAGTTGCGAGTTATGAGAAAGTGTACATCGATTTAACTTGATTGACGATGTTCTGGTAATAAATGTCTGTCTCGTATTTTGATATTAACTATTTGCAAGTGTTCAGTGACATCATTGTATAGTACAGACTTTTAATTTTTTTTATCTCTAAAGTTTAGAAATAAACTATTAGGTTATGTTTCATTTACATTTCTGAGATTTATGAGAAAGATATATTCAGGAAATTTTTAAAATTTTATAAAATATAAATTTTTTTATCAAAATAAGACACTTTTGGAAAAAAATCTAAAATATTTTAAATTTAAACATGTTATGTTAGATTTTGATGTACTTTCCTAAAATGTTAATAGAAATATAAATTTTCAAGTATCGGTATATTGTTAAATTGCGAAAAAGAACATAGTTATATATCGAAATGTACAATTTTCAGCATCAGTCAGTCTAATCAGACCTTAAAATATGTGAATCAGGTAAAAACTCGATATCGAAGTTTTTGCCTGAATATAATACTTCCATTAATTATACTAGTTGGGTAATGGAAGTAAAAATTTTATAGAATATATTACAATATAGTTAAGAATAAAGTAAATTTGATGTGAAAATACCACACAATTTCCATTACCCACTATTACACGTACTTTTTAGAAATAGGGGAAAGTGGGGTACAATGGACCAATTTTGGAAATTTTAGATTTTTTACTCACAAAATAATAATTTCTCGCTATTGAAAAAATGTGTGCATATTACCTATATATTGGGTCTTATCTGGCATTCAATCAAAAGCAATAATTATTTTTACTTTTTTTAATATAATTTTTTTAATAACAACTGACAAAATGGACCATTGTATCCTGACCGCGGGGTACAATTGTCCATGACATGGGGTACTATGGACAACAGGTTAAATTTAAAAAGCATACTAATGTAGTATGTTTTTTAATAATATAAATTGTAGAATATTTTATATTTGTTTATCTGTGTCTTCGATTCATACAAATAATGTAAATTAATGAACATTAAAATTAGAAAATGATATGCCAAACAATTTTTGTGTCACTGAAAATCTGCTGTTTTCTTGTGAAGTTGTAGAGTCTGGAAAACTCATCATTACAAAAGCTTGAAAATTTACAAGAGATATCGCAACACTCTCAGGAAAAAGCGTAGAGATTTTAATTAAGTTTTTGTTGCATGAATCTCACAAAAACATATTATTTTATAGAAATTCTTTTTATAGAAATCTTATATTTTTGTGATTAAACCAACAAAATGTAAAACCGTCTTTTTGGTCAAATTTATCTGTGTTATTATTTTTTAATTGCATTATATAATTTAGCTTGTTATAGGTGTATGATATTTGTAAAAATATAAGAATACAAAAGTAATTGAATGGTTATTAAAAATAAATAAGAAGAAACCTCAAAGTATGTTGCTTTCTTATTCACCTTTGAAGATTTAATAAATCTAATTAAGTTCAACTCTGAAATTTTTATATATAATTTATAGCTAACACTTTAAAAATGCAGATTTCCTAAATCAGTTTATTATGACAGAAAACTGAGGTAAATGGACCATGGTCCATAGTACCCCGTTTCATAGTGGTTCATTGTACCCCGTCTGGACCTCTGACAGCAAATGTGATTGAAAAAAAAAAATCCTCGTAAAAAATATTTTAATGAGATTAAATATAATAATAGATGACTTTATCTCTTTATTATGCTAAATAGCCTGTTCCAGATCATTATTTATGAAAGACGAAAAGAAAAAATGTTTAACTAAAAATATTTACTTTTGGCTACCGTAAACTAAACTACACGAATAAAAAATGGCTAAATTGTTAGTTAGGCATGACGTTGCTGGCTAAGTTTCATCACTGCAGTGCTGCTATGTATGTACCAAAATACGAACCATAAAAAAAAAATAAATAAATAAAAAATGAAAAATATATATAGGAACGGTCCATTGTACCCCACTCTCCCCATATATGATCAGAAAACATAAAATTGACTTAACGAAGTAGGCACCTAACAAACTTCCTATAAGAGAAAGCTGACATATATACATACATATGTATGTATATATATATATATATAAAGACATGTAAAACAGAGTTTACATAGCGAGTTAAAAAATAAGAAAAAAAATGATAGAGTTATATTTTGAAACACCGATTTCCGAGATCTAAAACTGATCTACCTAATCAGATTGACTGCTAATTTTCCTGTAATAACCACGTAATACATGATGAAGGATATCTAAAATGGATTTATATAACAGTTTTCAAGAATATCGCTAGAACCGTTTTTGAGATTTCAACTTTTATCAAAACATGGCATACTCAATTACTGACAGGAAAACAGTAATTGCATGCAAAAGAATATTTAAAAGGGAGTTAATATGGCGAGTTTGAAAAAAAATCCGTACAGCCGTTTTTAAAGGAATGCACTTGCCAGACCTGAAACTGAGCTACTTATACAGGGCGCCCATCAATTTTTCTAAACTAACCAACTGTAGCATTCGGTCGCACTTCTGATTTCCGATGTTCCATTTCCATTTTTGTAATTTTCATGAAAATTTGGAAAATTTATCTGCACATCAGATCCGTTTCAATTATGAAGTTTCGTAGTTCTATCTTTATTAGTTTCTGAGATATAATAGTCAGAATATTCCCCAAATACATGCATACACACACACACACATACACACACACAGACCAATTGCCATTTTTTTTTCATTTTTTTTTTTTGACTCAGGAGACCTTAAAACGTGTAAATCAGGTGAAAAGTCGACATAGAATTTTTTGACCGATTACAATACTTCCTTTACCTGTCGTAGTCGGGTAATGGGAGTAAAAATGCTTCAAGCAAAGCTAATATTTCGTCACACTAGTGCTGCATGGGCAATTGGCGACGATCTGGGACACACCCCTAGAGGTGGTCCGGAGACATGCCATCACAATTATGATCCTCCACGGAAGGGATGGCTCTCCCGTTTCGGTGACCCCCAGAGGTATAGTTTTTGATGGGAACATGGAGGACTTTGCGGCCACGACAGATTTTTCGTGCACCAGCCACCATTATTGTACACGACGGTCTTTGGCCGACTCGAGTACCGAACCCGCAATCTTCCAATTACGAGGCCGACGGTCTACTGACTGGGCTACCGCGGCCCGGAAACCTGAAAGAACAGTTTAATATAATTTTTATTGACTGTAAAATTTATTTTGAATATAAAATTTAAAATTTAATAATATTTTATAATTATTAAATGATTTTAAAATTAAATATTTCTTCATAATTAATTTTTATACGTAAAATTAAACCTGCAAAATGTTTATTATATTACATGTTATAATGTTTAAGGCAAAAAGAACTTTTTTCATTAGCATCAACTAATGTTTGTCATTCTTTTTTAAGACATTTTCCTTATAAAATATTCATCAATATTCCTTTATATTTTTCTGCATATATCTGTTTCTTAGATATATTATATTTATATTTATTATTTTATATTTCATATAACTCTTCAAAATTTTACATTGTGTACTTAAAAATTATGATAAGTTGGAATGTTTTAAAAGAAAATGTTGAATTTTTCTCCATCTGTAAAATGTATATGTTTTTAAAAAACTGAGCTTTAAAGTTTAGGTTTATTAGATTTAGCTATTTTATTTTTTAATAGAATCGAAACAGAAATTTTCAGAAAGAGAGATTGTTCTTTTCTTTTAGATATAATCTTACTTTCTGTCCTGAAAACACTTTATAAAAACAATATCAATAGTTTCAAAATGCTATAAAAATTTCAAATTTTAAAATCAGCTGCTAAAAAAAATATACAGTTTTTATGTTAAAATTTAATATTACATTATTTCTTCAATATTTTTTAAACCTTGTTCATTGGTTACGTTAGCGTTTTCCTTAGCGTTAAGGGGTTATGTATGAAAAGTTGCATTCAGAAACGTCGCACGAGTATAAGTTATTGAGTTAAATTTGTGAAATTGTATTTTATTTTCGAAATAGTATTATTGAACGTTTCAGTATTATATTTTATAATTAAAAAATAGTCAGACTCAAATAAATAAAATATTGTTTTATTATTTCTTAAGCATTTCCGAGTGGAAAATTATTTTCCAATGCATCAATATACAGATGGCTGACAAAATAATGTGAACACTTTCGCTTACTTTACGTTTTGTCAAATATCGTGAAAAGTTCTTTAGAAATCATCTTGAAACTTTGGTAGTGTAAAGAACATGTTATACCTCATATTTTTCAGTAAAAGTTGTGTCATGAAATAGAAAAGGTAACCAGTAAAAATTAAACAAAAATCAAAATTTTTTGAACCACCCTGTAAAACGTAATGCTTTAAATACCTTTTGGCTGTAGCATGTTATTATGAGGGCATTTCTCATTATCTGTATATAATATTTTATGAGGCTACATATTCATGGAGATATAACGGTTTCCTTAAAAAAATTGCAAAAATAATTTCCACTTTCTTAATTATAACACGTAGGGCATTAGACCCAGTGCAAAGCCATTTTCTGGAAATATGGCGTACTACATTAGACACATCCATACAACAATCAGAATGGAAAAAAATTAAAAAATTTACGAAATACGAGCACTGTTACTAAATAATTTTTAACTATGCATGCGCAACATTTAAAAAATTCACTACCGAGCTTCGCCCGCTAGCGGGTCAGTATTTTCAAATGAATCACTATAATTAATGAATCACTAACAGTAACTTTTAGTCTTAAGAAAAGAAATTAAAAAAAAATTCATTTCTGATCGGGTAAAATGTCGTCCCGGGTCCCCACTGCCTTCGGCAGCGCAGTCCCGTGCGCGCTGCGCGTGTACAAGTTAAGGGATACACGCGCTGCGCGCGCGTATTCCTTCCCTGACCCTTCGTGCCCCCCTGTTGTGAAAAAAACAATTTCCACATATATTAAGTTAGCAGAGTTAGCAGTGCAGTGAAATGATAGTTGCTCAGCTCTAAAAAGCTATAAAAAGATAAATATATGTGGCATTCATTGAAGACAAAAGTTCAATTAAAACAGTTTATTAAAGTTGAAACAAAATGATGAATAACATTAAATCAGCTGAAACAATTGTAGAATCTTGCTGACGAAAGGTTAAATACCCTTAAAATACTGCCATACTGAGTTCAAATAGAAAGCTACTTTTCATTGTGAAATAACTAGATACACTAAACGAACAAGTCACAAAAACGTAATTTACAATCATAATAAAACTAAACAGTTTATAATTATATCGAAATACCAGCTCATGACTTTGAGCTAAACTGAAAAAACATAAAAGCTTAAAAAATTAAGGGCTTCAGAGCTTAAGAGACTGATTACATATTTCCTACCTCCTTTTATAGTCACGAAACGGATTCAAAGTAACAGCTACTAGATGCTGTAGAATAGGAACGCCTCCCATAACTATAGCAACACGACGCTGCGAGTCGGCCGCCATCTGTGGGCTAAGCAAAAAGACTCTGCAGTTGAAAAAATATTACATCTCCTCGCTAAGTAGCGAAAAGAACAATCCGTAAAAGGATTTAAACATATTTTTCTTTAAGTTAATTTTAATAAAATATGCTTTTAAATATGAGGTAAGTAATTAAAGTTATTTCAAAAGACTTAAACATAAATATATTAATAAGGAATATAATTTTTAACTAAAAGTAATTATCATTAAGCTTTTTAATTTTAATATATCTTTAACTCAAATGGCAGCATCAAAAGAGAAAATAGCACTAAACGCTATAATTCATTTAATTAATAACTTAAACTTTAAAGGTTATAAAGTGAATTTAAATTATATTTAAGTAGTGAATGAATTTAAATTTAAATTTGAGAATCAACACGGAAAGGGTATAAATATTACAACAAGGCCCCCCACCGTGTTGATTCGACAAACACAAACGTCAGCAATTACAATATAAACTTTATTAGAAAAGAAATAAAAAAAATTCCTTGAATATTTAGTGACTTGATGAGAGATTTACATATGTCTTCTACAGAATATACTTCACACAAAGCTAGAAGGCTTGCCAATCATGAGATCAAGAGTCCACAAATCCAACTCACAATAAAAAAAAGTAGCACTATCAATATTCTATACATATCTACTAAAAGAAAGAACAAGATATTAATACAGAGCAAATATGCACAGCATTTCAAGGAAACCTTTTTTTTCCCCCATTCCCCATTGTCAAAATAAGAAAACGATGATATTCACAAATATATGAAACATTTACATAACATACACATAACCAATTACACGTAGCGCTACGAATTTCTCTCATACAAAAGTTAAACTAAACCATACATCACTACACAATGGAAAACGTAGGAAAAATCCACCAAGAAAATGCATACATATCCCTCTAAAAAACCATTTTTTCAGTTTCAAAAATTCAAATATATATTATACGTTAAAAAAAAAATTTAAATTTACTCTATATACATTTACTTAATAAATACCTTATTTACAAATTTAGACATATCACCTTTAGTAAGGGGCTTCGTGAAGGGATCGGCAAAGTTATTTTTAGTATTTACATATTTTAAATCAAACCGTTCCTCAAACAGCCATTCACGGATGAAAAATAACTTTACATTAATATGTTTGGATTTGTTATTCTCTATAGGAGACCTCGTAAAATTAATTGCCGCTTGGTTATCAGCAAAAAGTATTGGTGGTTCATATGAAATAGAAGTTAATTTAAAATCAATACAATCTCGTAATATATTATCAAACCACATTAATTCTTTAACCCCGTCACACATGGATACAAATTCACTTTCCATGGTTGAAAGGCAAACACTTTTTTGCTTAAAGGTTTTCCAAGAAATAGGGCTATTATCCAAAAATAAAATTTGTCCCCCCATTGATACGAAGTCATCTCTATTCATCGCGAAATCAGCGTCAGAGAAAGCAGTTAAACATGGATTAAAACAATTCAAATTTAATTTCAAATCTCGAGTACACGAAACATACCCAAGCAATTTAATTAACCCATTCCAATGATTAAACCCCGGTGAATTTTGAAATTGACTGAATATATTAACTGCGTAGGCAATATCAGGTCGTGTCCTGTTTGCAATGAAAGATAGACATCCTAAGATATTCCGATATGGAAATCTAGACATTTCATCAATTTCATTTTGATTAGTAGGACAATCTTTTTTCGAATACTTAATGCCTTTTACAATAGGTAATGAGCAATAAGGAATATTATAAGATTTAAACCTGTCATACACTTCATTAATATATAATTCCTGAAAAATTTGTACTGAATCATTTTCATAATTAAATTCTACACCAAGTAATTTCTTGGTTTTACCTAAAATTTTTATATCAAATTTACCTTTTAATAAATTAAGAATTTTATCTATTTGAAATTGATTTTTACCAAACAAAACTAAATCATCTACATAAACTAATAAAACAATATAATTTTCAAAATAATATGAACAATTACACCAGTTAAATTTATTAAACCCTAAATCTAATAGTACTTTATTTAACTCATAATACCAGAGCCGGCCACTTTGATGAAGGCCATATAACGCTTTGTCTAGTTTACAAACAAGATTTCCCCCCCCCCCCCCCTTTACAACATATCCTTTTGGCTGAGACATATAAATTTCTTCTTTTAAAGGTGCATAAAGATAAGCACATTTTATATCGCATTGAACATTATGCCATTTATAACATGAGACCAATAATGAAAAAAAGAAACGTATTACTGAGAAATTAACGACGGGTGAAAACGTCTCGTCATAAGTGTCCCCCTTTATCTGATGAAAGCCCTGGGCCACGAGCCTCGCTTTAAAGCGGGCAACGTTTCCTAGCTCATCTCTTTTAACGGCGTATACCCATCTATTTCCCAAAACTTTTTTCCCCTCCGGTAAATTAACCAGATGCCAAACTTTACGGGTTTTCATATTATTTATCTCATCATCCATGGCATTTTTCCATTCAATACATTCTGAAGATTTAACGGCCTGATTATATGTTTTAGGTATAGGGATAACTAGTCATGATTTTTTATGAGTTAAACTTGAAGTTGGGTTATCTGAGTTTTGCTGATCAACCACCCCCTCGAACTTATTACTACTAGAGAAATAAAAAAAATTAGAGTCAAAAATTAAATTATTTTTATCACAATATTGCTTGACATCGTTCATTGATCTCAATCTAGTTTTAGTGTTGTCCGGGTAATAGAAGATGTCAACTCTGTCACTCATTTTTCTGGGTACGGGTTTTCTATTCCAAGTAATTGAAGAAAGAGGTTTAAGTGAAGATTTATCTACAGGAGTTTCATCGACGGGCTCGTCACTAGAATCATCGGGCTCACCCCCGAAAACAATGTCAACAGGATCGGAAACTTGACAATCAACTGGACTTTCCGGAAGTAAGTCCAATTCCTCCAGTGAGGTGCCCATCACCGCTCCACTGCATTTACTAAATAGCTGATCAGAGAACGTTACGTTTATGATTTCAACTATTTTATCCTCATCCTCCAACCAAATTTTATACCCCTTAGTCTTTAATTAATAACCTATTAGTACTCCCTTTTTTGCCTTAGGTTCAAGCTTATGGTCTCTATGCTGTTTTGGGATCCCAACATACGAAATTAATCCAAACGGCTTCAGGTGTCTTACGGATGGTTTAAACCCAGTATATAACTCAAAAGGAGTCTTAGTTTGTCCCCTATGGATTAAACGGTTCCAAGTGTACGCGAAATACAACATTGCATCGGGCCAGAAAGAAAAAGGCAAACCACTATCCGTGATAATAGCTCTAACACAATTTAAAGAAGTTTGATTAAACCGCTCACTTAACCCATTTTGCTCAGGTGTGAACGTGTTAGTTAACTCATGAACAACTCCATTTTTACTACAAAATGATTTGAAATTGTCATTTACAAATTCGGAACCATTGTCCGTACGAATAGCTTTCAATTTTTTATTCAAACTACGTTCTGCCCGTGCAATGTGTCTCTCGAATACACCAAAAACCTGAGACTTATCCTTTAAAGGATAAACAGCAACCCTTTTAGAAAATCCATCAATAATGGACAAAAAGAACCTTTCCCCATTTTTACCAGTTACCTTAATTGGGCCCCAGACGTCCATAAATACCTTCTCTAACGGTGATTTAACGCCATGAACATCGGATGATTTAAAAGACACACGGTTTTGTTTACTAATCCTACAAGGTTCACAAAAAAATTTCTTAAACTTAAGTTTAGGAAGGCCCCTTACCCCGTTCTTCTTGCTAGTATTTACTATAGTATCAGGACTTACATGCCCAAAACGAGCATGCCAATACCCAATTTCATTAACTTTTGCAAGAGAAGCTGAAGGATTTTCTGGATGCCCCCCATTCGCTTTACTCCCCTTTTTAACTTTAGAAACATTAGGATATAAATAGTAAACACCGTCTTTAATTTTAGCAGTAAAAATATGTCTTTTATCTCTACCGAACACCGACACTCGACCCTTACCGCCAGTGTATGTGGCACCGTTCACATCTAATTTAGGACCTGATATTAAATTTTTCCGTAACTTTGGGGAATACAACACATCTTTTAAATACAGTACATTTTTACCAAAATTCAACTTAACAGTTCCTTTAGCAGTAATAGGAAAACTAATACCATCGATCGCGACAAAAAGCTCCTCTCCCTCCACAGGAGTATAATGCTCAAAAAGATCTAAATTTCTTAGAAAATGATTTGAAGCAGCAGTATCAAAAATAAAGCTGTCATCATCACTTAAATTACTAAAGTTAGCTTGAGCTATGTAGTAGTAGGGGGGAGATTTGCATTTGTCACGACCGTTGGAGTTATACTTTAAATTTCTAGGTTTAAATTTAACATTACTATTCAAAAAACAGTTTTTCTTAAAGTGGCCAATACGGCCACACTTAAAACAAGTTAAAGGTTTTTTACCTTTGTGCTGGACGTTCTGTATCTGAACACTGTTATTGGCATCTTTCTTAATATCACCCTCACGAAGCTGTAGACGCGATTCCTCCGCTGTTAACTCGGACACAATATTCTGGAACTTGAACTGGTCGTTCTTCCAACGCAACAAATATTGCACTGCAGATTCAAACTTCGATGGTAGGTGTTGCAAGAGCTGGAAACAGCAGTACACATCCTCCATAGCATGACCAATTTCACGCAGCTGGTCCAGTATTCTTGATAACCGGGTTACGAAAGAATTCACCGTTTCCTTCTCAGACATTCTACAATTAATGAACTCTGTAAACAGTCCCATATGATGAGCTCTTGAGTCTGATATAAAGGTCTTCTTCAAAGTCTCCCAGGCATCAATAGCACAATCACAATTTTCAATAATGCTTCTGACTTCAGGCGATGTATTCAGATATATTGTTGATAATGCAACTCGACTACGAGATTTAAAATCCTCCACTTGTTTTGAAGTTATTCCGGCCTCAGCATCTTCAACAGGCAGTTTTTCTTTTTTACGTATTATATTCCAGCAGTTTCTTTCAATTAAAATAAATTTAATGTCCTTGACCCACGTAGTATAATTATTCATCCGTAATTTTTCAATCGTGGGGTTTAAACTTACTGCCATTTCAATTTCTTATCTTCAAACACTTAGAATGCCATAAAAACTATTATCAAAATTTTGATGCTATGAGCTGACAACGAGCCAAATCGCCCATAACCACTTGTTGTGAAAAAAACAATTTCCACATATATTAAGTTAGCAGAGTTAGCAGTGCAGTGAAATGATAGTTGCTCAGCTCTAAAAAGCTATAAAAAAGATAAATATATGTGGCATTCATTGAAGACAAAAGTTCAATTAAAACAGTTTATTAAAGTTGAAACAAAATGATGAATAACATTAAATCAGCTGAAACAATTGTAGAATCTTGCTGACGAAAGGTTAAATACCCTTAAAATACTGCCATACTGAGTTCAAATAGAAAGCTACTTTTCATTGTGAAATAACTAGATACACTAAACGAACAAGTCACAAAAACGTAATTTACAATCATAATAAAACTAAACAGTTTATAATTATATCGAAATACCAGCTCATGACTTTGAGCTAAACTGAAAAAACATAAAAGCTTAAAAAATTAAGGGCTTCAGAGCTTAAGAGACTGATTACATATTTCCTACCTCCTTTTATAGTCACGAAACGGATTCAAAGTAACAGCTACTAGATGCTGTAGAATAGGAACGCCTCCCATAACTATAGCAACACGACGCTGCGAGTCGGCCGCCATCTGTGGGCTAAGCAAAAAGACTCTGCAGTTGAAAAAATATTACATCTCCTCGCTAAGTAGCGAAAAGAACAATCCGTAAAAGGATTTAAACATATTTTTCTTTAAGTTAATTTTAATAAAATATGCTTTTAAATATGAGGTAAGTAATTAAAGTTATTTCAAAAGACTTAAACATAAATATATTAATAAGGAATATAATTTTTAACTAAAAGTAATTATCATTAAGCTTTTTAATTTTAATATATCTTTAACTCAAATGGCAGCATCAAAAGAGAAAATAGCACTAAACGCTATAATTCATTTAATTAATAACTTAAACTTTAAAGGTTATAAAGTGAATTTAAATTATATTTAAGTAGTGAATGAATTTAAATTTAAATTTGAGAATCAACACGGAAAGGGTATAAATTTTACAACACCCCCCCCAAAAAAAAATCATTTCTGATCGGGTAAAAACTCACACCGGGTCCCCACTGCCTTCGGCAGCGCAGACCCATGCGCGCTGCGCGCGCACGTGTGAAGGTATATGTGCGCTGCGCGCAAATATTTCTTCTCAAATCAAATTTTTATTCTTAAGGAAAGAAAAGAAAAAACATCATTTCTCATGGGGTACAAAGTCGGCCCGTGTCCCCACTACCTTCGGCAGCGCAGTCCCGTGCGCGCTGCGCGTGCACAAGTTAAAGAATACACGCGCTGCACGCCCGCATTCCTGCCCTGACACTTCGTGCCCCCTAAACAAAATGATTTCTGATCGGGTAAAAAATCACACCGGGTCCCCACTGCCTTCGGCAGCGCAGACCCATGCGCGCTGTGCGCACGTATTCCTTCTCGAATCAAATTTTTATTCTTAAGAAAAGAAAATTAAAAAAATTATTTCTCATCGGTTAAAAAGTCGGACCGGGTCCCCACTGCCTTCGGCAGCGCAGTCCCGTGCGCGCTGCGCACGCACAAGTTAGGGGATACGCGCGCGGTGCACGCCTATTTCATCCCCACCCTTTAAGCCCCTTCTAATAAAACTACGTATACCAATTTTGAACGGTCTTACTCAATTAGCTGAGATGCAAAAGAACACCTAATCAGGACGCCTCAAAACGTGTAAATCTGCTGAAAACTTTCGATAATATAAAAGAACTTTAAAATATCTTTCGAATGATGTATTAAAAATAATTTAATCATGATTAGAAATTGAAATATTGAAATTTGAAAATATTACAGCGCCATATGGCGGTAGAAATTTCTGTATTCCACTGTTCGATCCCAAATCAACAAAGCTTTCTAATGATGTATTACTTATGAAATTATTTTAATTAGTATTTGAGATACAAAAGAAAACTGATCCAGGAGACCTCAAAACGTGTAAATCTGGTGAAATCTTGAATTCATTTTCGATAATGTAAAAGTACTTTAAAATGTGTATCGAATGACGCATTAAAAAAAAAATTAATCATGATTAGAAATAGAAATATTGTAATTTAAAAATATTACAGCGCCATCTGGCGGTAGAAATTTCTGTAATCTACTGTTTGATTCCAACTCAACAAAGCTTTCAAATGATGTATTACTTATGAAATTTTTTTAATTAGTAACTGAGACAAAAAAAAAACCCATTCAGGACACCTCCAAACGTTTAAATCAGGAGAAATGTCGAAATATCGAATTTCTGTAATCTACTATTCAATTCCAAATTAACAAAGCTTTCAAATGATGTATTACTTATGAAATTATTTTAATTAGCAGTTGAGATACAAAAGAAAACCCATTCAGGAAACCTCAAAACGTGTAAATCAGGTGAAATCTCTAATTCCACTTTCGACACTTTAATTAGTAGCTGAGATACAAAAGAAAACCCATTCAGGAGACCTCAAAACGTGTAAATAAGCTGAAATCTCGAATTCCACTATTGCGATGCAAAAGAAAACCTAATCAGGAGACCTCAAAACGTGTAAATCGGGAGAAATCTCGAATTCCCCTTTCGATAATGTAACCGTACTTTAAAAGGTGTATCGAATGACATATTAAAAAAAAAAAATTAAACATAATTAGAATTTTAAATATTGAAATTTTAAATTATTACAGCGCCATGACACCTCAAAACGTGTAAGTCAGGTGAAATTTCGAATTCCATTATCTACGGTTGTCGGTTAATGGAAGTAAATAGAAAAAGAAATATTTTTACCTTAAGTGTATTTGTGTCGTTTTGAAACTGGCATCCTCTTTCGACAGATAAAATGTCAGGCGTGTAAAGATAAAATTTAATTTGCAATTAAAATGTAAATCTTTTGTTTATTGACCAAAATCGATGAAATTTTAACTGCAAGTTTGTTTTGTGGTGTTAAGATTGTATACTAATTGAAATGTGCGAATTTTGAAAAATTGAAGAAAATAGAAAATTGCAATTTTTAATCGCAGTACAAAAACACGTGACCTCATTAAACACCAGATGTTTTTTCTTTCCGCTCAAGATCGTCTGCCAAGTTAAAATGCTTGTGATTTGTTGCCACCATTTTTTTTAGTTTAGTTAATTTTAAAAAATCTAATTGTCCGATCGATAAGCCGTTTACACCATCGGATTGAGAAAAAAAAGCCCTTTCCAATGGTATCTTGTTTATAACAATACGACTGATATTTCTAATTTATTTTCCACTTTTCCGTAAAAATGTCGCTTTTTAAGCATTTAATCATGAATTCTGGGTCATTTTTCGGTAGACATGGGTCGACATTTTAATTAATATCTCCGCTAATTAGGGTCGCATCGCTTAGCGAATTATCGCGATGTCGAGATGAAGAAATTCTGCGTCTGTCGACACCGGTTTTGAGTCGATGCGACCATTAGCGCCGGAGCTTTAGCGATGACAAGGCATTTCTCACAGACAGACAGACAGACAGACAGAAAGACAGACAGACAGATGCGTACAGATTTTAATAATATAAGGAGATTTGCATAATTTAATATCCGAAGGAATTGGGCAACTTATATGAAAACCCCAAACAAATATCATGTAAATTCAAAACGTTACGAGAGATAGCATAAACAGAATTATTTTCTTAAAAAAAAAAAAAAAAAAAAAAAAAAATAGAAATATTTTAGTGTATTTTATTATCTCCTTATATTATTAAAATCTGTGCGCGTCTGTCTGTCTGTCTGTGAGAAATGCCTTGTCATCGCTAAAGCTCCGGCGCTAATGGTCGCATCGACTCGAAACCGGTGTCGACAGACGCAGAATTTCTTCATCTCGACATCGCGATAATTCGCTAAGCGATGCGAACCTAATTAGCAGAGATATTAGTTAAAACGTCGACCCATATCTACCGAAAACTGACCCAGAATTCATGATTAAATGCTTAAAAAGTGACATTTTCACGGAAAAAGTGGAAAATAAATTAGAAATATCAGTCGTATCGTTACAAATAAGATACCATTGGTAAGGGCTTTTTTTTCTTAATCCGATGGTTTAAACGGCTTATCGATCGGACAATTAGATTTTTTAAAATTAACTAAAGTATGAAAAAAAGGTGGCAACAAATCACAAGAATTATTAATTTCGCAATTTCGGTTACCATGGCGCCGGGAGAAAGAATAAATAGATTTCACTTCCTGCTTTACTGATTTTGTACTGGAAATAAAAATTGCAAATTTCAAAATGCTTCAATTTTCTTCAAAATTATTTCAAACTTGCTACACACTTTTAACATCACAAGACGAAGTTGCAGTTCAAATTTCATCGGGTTTCGAGAATAAATAAAAAATGTATAATTTAATTGCAAATTAAATTTTATTCTAATACGCGTATTTCAAATTCTAACTATGATTAAATTATTTTTAATACATCATTCGAAAGATATTTTAAAGTACTTTTATATTATCGAAAGTGGGATTCAAGATTTCGCTTCATTTACACATTTTGAGGTCTCCTGATTTAGGTTTCTTTTGTATCTCAGCTACTAATTAAAATAATTTCATAAGTAATACATCATTAGAAAGCTTTGTTGATTTGGAATCGAACAGTGGATTACAGAAATTTCTACCGCCAGATGGCGCTGTAATATTTTCATATTTCAATATTTCAATTTCTAATTATGTTTAAATTATTTTTAATACATCATTCGAAAGATATTTTAAAGTTTTTTTTTTTTTATTATCGAAAGTTTTAACCAGATTTGCACGTTTTGAGGCCTCTTGATTAGGTTTTCTTTTGCATCTCAGCTAATTCAGTTAGACCGTTCAAAATTGATATATGTAGGTTAATTAGGAAGGGCTGAAAGGGTGGGGAAGATATATGCGTGCACCGCGCGCACGGGACAGCGCTGCCGAAGGCAGTGGGGACCCGGTCCGACTTTTTAACCGATGAGAAATGATTTTTTTTTTTTCATTTTCTTTTCTTAAGAAAAAAATTTGATTTGAGAAGGAATATCTGCGAGTAGCGCGCGTATACCCTCACACGTGTGCGCGCATCGCGCATGGGTCTGCGCTCCCGAAGGCAGTGGGGACCCGGTGTGAGTTTTTACCCAATCAGATTTTTTTTTTTTTAGGGGGGGCACGAAGGGTCAGGGAAGGAATACGCGCGGGGCAGAGCTGCCGAAGGCAGTGGGGACCCGGGCTGACCTTTTACCCAATCAGAAATGATTTTTTTTTTTTTTTTTAATTTCTTTTCTTAACACTATTAGTGATTCATTTGAAAATACTGACCCGCTAGCGGGCGAAGCTCGCTAGTTATTTTTTTAAAATCAGTATTCATTTACAATCAGCGAAATCACTGTAATATCATTGTGAAATTCTGTTCATTCTACCTCTCGTAACATTTTAAATTTACAATATTTTGTTTGGGGTTTGCATATAAGTTGCTCGATGCCTTTAGCTATTAAATTTTTATAAAGCTTGCGCATGCATAGTTAAGAATTATTTAGTAAAAGTGCTCGTATTTCGTAAGATATTTAACAATTTTTCATTCTGATTGATGTATGCTGTGCCTAATGTAGTATGCCATATTTCCTGAAAATAACTTTTCATTGGGTCTAATGCCCTTCGTGTTGTAATTAAAAAAGTGGAAATTGTTTTTGCAATTTTTTAAAGAAACCGTTATATCTCCATGAATGTATGTGGTAGCCTCACAAAAATTTTTAACAGATAATGAGAAAAATTCTCATAATCACATGCTAGAGTCAAAATGTATTTAAAGTACTACCTTTTACAGGGTGATCCAAAACAATTTGATTTTTGTTTAATTTTTTACTGGACCTTTTCCTTTTCATGACACGACTTTTACTGAAAAATAGGAGGTATAACATGTTCTTCACACTACCAAAGTTTCAAGATGAATCTTAAAGAACTTTTCAAGCTATTTGACAAAACGTAAAAAAGCGAAAGTGTTCACATTATTTTGTCAGCCATATGCCACATGTGTGTGTGCGTATATATATATATATATATATATATATATAAGTGAGTAAAACTGAGTGCATTGGTCGTTCAGGTATATACCGGGTGAGGGAAATTATTTACTTTTTATAATTTCTCCGTCGCTATAAACATCATATTATTAGAAAGGGAAATTTGTAGAGATAATTACTCATTACCTCATATATATATATATATTAAATCTTACTTTCAGATTCAGAAAATTTATATCAAATAAACATTTTTTTTCTTTCAAAAATTAATTTATTTTTATTTATTTTTATTTATTTATTATTTTTATTATTTTATTTAAAGATATAAATTGCTAATAATGCACAAAGTTCATTTCTTGTACTTTATAGCTTCAAAATGAATTATAAAATAAATTTTTTTTTCTTTCTTGAAAACCAAGAGCAAATTGGACGGTGATGAAATTTTGTATATGAAAATAGAATTAAATAAAAACACAGTAGGTACTGCATAATCCCTAAAATAATATAAAATTTAAATTTTAAATTTTAAGTTACACTCAGTGGCTAGTAGATTTTTTTAGTTTAGATGTCACTCTTTCGCAATTTGTTTGGCTTAATAAACAATATTATTGTGCGAGATTTTTGAAAAAAAAAAATTAAAATTGTCCAATTTTTATGTAGTATTCTCGTTTAAATTCGTCCATTTTTGTGACGTTACTTATTAATACGTGATAATATGGTGGTCTATTTCTGAAATCTGACGTTATTTCACCGCTGTTTGAAATAATTTGTATTTAGTCACAGATATATCGCAAAGAGGAATTGTTTCGCAAATAAAAAAAAATCGCGGTTTAAAACTCATTAGACCATGACTTAACTCTTCCAGTGGATTCTGAATTATTACGAAATCCATGCCTGTATCAAAATTCGTATTCAACACTTGGTAACTTAATATCAGAGAACTAAAGATTCAGTTGCCGAAACCGAAATGTAGTACGATTTCGCCCCTGTAGGATTATTTAATTCCACGTTAATTACTACGTTAATTTGCCAAAATACCGGATTTTATACCCTCAGTTAATGAAATTTTGCCCAATAAAGCTTGTGAGAAGAATAGAGAATGTGGCGAGAAGCTTAATTTTTAAGTTGCCACTTTATTTATTTATTTATATTTTAGTCGCGAGTAGCGAAATTATTTTTGTCAGATCTACAAACTTATTAGGTTTATTTTTCGGTAACGATAATTGAGGATCCATATAAGTGTGCAAACACTTTAGAAATCCATAAATATTGTAGGAATTGTTATAATTTAATTTTTGTAGTATTTGGACACTTTCGAATTTAGACGTTTTGTGAAATATTTAGAAAAATTCTTGAAGAATTAATTTGAAACTTTAGGAGTATAAAGAACATAATGTATCTCATATATTTCAGCAAAAAAAAATTGTTCTGAAGTGTAAAAGAGGACCAGTAAAAAATTTAAACAAAAATTAAAATATTTTGGATTAATCTGTAAAAAGTAATGCTTAAAAAGTCTTTTTGCTGTAGCATGCGATTATGAAGAATCTACTAATTATCTGTATAAATTTTTATGAGACTCGATTTTTTTAAAAACTCAATATACAATACTAGTTAGTTACAGGGCGACTAAGGCGACCGTTGAAAAATGATCATTTCATTTTATTTATTTCTCAACTCAAATAATTCATTTGCTAGTCATCCCTTGCGAAATTTTCGCACTTTATTTATCTCTTCGTTACCGTTAAAATTTAGAATTATTATTATTATTTTATAGACGTCATTTTTTCACATGCAAGAGCAAATTTAATATTTTATCTTTTTTTTTTTTTTTTTTTTCACGAGAAAGCATATTTTATTTTATGCTGAAAAAAAAGGCAACAATTAAAAGTTTAAATGTCTATTTTAAAGCTACGTCTATTTTCATATTTCAATTAATTAAAAGAAAATCTAATCAAAAATTCGTTACAACTAAGGTACCAAATGAAAGGGGCTATTTTTCTGAATCCGTAGGATTATACAGCTTATCGATTGGACAATTAGGTTTTTTTAAAAAATTAACTAAAGTATGAAAACTTGCGTTCACATGCAGGCAGAGTCCAAGGAAACCTCTTAAGCCCATCTCTTAAGCCTAAAGCGTGACAGAAGCAGGCACTGATGAACGTAACTATATTGCTGAATATGCCATTATGTATACATATCTTCCTAGTAATTGGTAATACATCTAAAAAAAAGTGCTAGGGTATTAGACCCAGTGTAAAGCCATTTTTACTAAGCTTAGCGCAAAACATTAAACACAGCATACTGCAATCAGAATACAAAAATGTTATAAGTATATGAACTGTAAAACTCTCCGCATTTAAGGGATAAAATTTGTCGCATTTAGGAATATGGTGTAAACAGACCCTTAAATGCGATATAAAATTTTAAACCCCTCTTTTTAAAAATTTGTAGTATTTTCTTTAATTTTCTTCTGATAGGTGCAAAGGGTATTCAAGCACATGACTTAACAGTGGTTATTTGACCTTGAAAGATGAAAGGATAAAATTACAGTTACTATTTGAAAATATTTCATCGCAATTAGGAAAAGACGGCTGAAAGCCATAATGAACAATGTTTACTGCAAAAGAAATTCTACTAGAAAAAACCTTTAAAACTTAATGAAAAGTTTCGCGAACCATTCTTGAAATGTGTATGTTCCATTATGATTCATAAGTATGCGATTCATGCATTTAGATTTTCATTAGAAGCACTTTGTCGCATTTATGGGTTATCGCATTTAGGCACGATGACCTTATATCTTACGAAATGTGAGCAATTTTACTAAATAATTTTTAACTACGCATACGCAAACTTAAAAAAAAAAAAAAATCCTTTTCATCGTTTAATAGCCAAAAGTATTAAACTACTTATATGAAAACCGCAAAGAAATATCATGTAAATTAAAAAAGTTATGAGTTATTGAAGAAGCAAAATTTCAATTCCTCTCAAAAAAAAAAAAAAAAGATGATTAGTGGTTTTATCAATATTTATTTACAATCGGTGAACACTATATTACCATTGGACATTGAATGTATGAAAAAGGTGAGTAAAACCCCTCAGAGTTTAGCTTTCATTTTGAGAGGAACTGAAATACTGTTCATTCTATCTCTCATAACGTTTTGAAATAACACGATATTTGTTTGGGGCTTATTTATGCAAATGATTTTTTCAAAAGATTGATCATGTATAGTTAAAAAATATTTAGTAAAAATGCTCATATTTTGCAAGATATTTAAAAGTTTAACCTCTTCATTGCAGTATACTATGCCTAATGCATTATGCCAAATTTCCCAAATGAGGATCTGCACTGCGTCTCACTCCCTACGTGTTTTAATAAAAATAAATAAATAAATAAGTAAGTAAAAAATAAATGGCTTTTTTTTTTTTTTTTTTGCTATTTTTTAAAGAAACCGTTATCTCCATGAATATATGTGGTAGTCTCATAAAAATTTATACTAAGAATTAGAATAATCTTCATAATCACATGCTACAGCTGAAATGTATTTCAAGCAATATTTTTTACTGGGTGATCCAAAACATTTTGATTTTGTTTAATTTTTTACTGGTCCTCTTTTCCTCTTCAGGTTAAACCTTTTCCTGAAATACAGGATGCATAGCATGTTCTTTATACTTCTAAAGTTTCAAGATAATTCTTGCAGAATTTTTCTAGATATTTGATGTAATATCTGAATTCGAAAGTGTCCAAACACTTATTGGTAGTTAGTGTATAATTCTGTAACGAAACAGAATTTAATTTAGTAAAATAATGGGGCTTTTTTTAATCTATTCTTCTGTATAAAGGCATGCAGTAACTGAGTTTCGTAGCGTTTTCCGTTTTTGTTTTTATTACAGGACACCCTTGGCGGCTTTTAAATTTTTATTGTAATTTTGGCGATAAACTAAAATGACTATAAGTATTGTGTAATTAAAGATCTTGGCGAGAAACGTCCGAGTTACTTCAGTGGCGTATTTCACATTTCGCCAGGGGATCCTAAAGCGGTTTAGTTTCTTTATTACGATTTTACTCAATTTCAATTTAAATACTTTTTCACTTGATGCAACAGGGAGAAAAGGAAAAACATTCCTTAATTGATATAAATATAGAAAGAGCGCTAAATATTATCCTTTTTATTTATTTGTTTATTTATTTGTTTTGGCATCAACTTGTTTTATTATTATTATTATTATTATTTTAATTTTAATTTATTTATTTATTTATTATACTTTGGACGAATTATGCCATTGAAATAAAAACTTACAGCATTATTTTGTCGTGATTAATAAATATATAAATTTTCGTAGTGACCGGTTGAACGATGTATCTTCGAAAAGCGAATTAAAATCTGACACATATACACCCTACATTTATACATATAGATAAATTTCAAAATAAATGACAAATTTAATTTGCATAAAACAGGCACATGAAGCAGCACTGAATTTATACAAAAAGTTAAATAATTAAAATTTTGATTATGATAAGTGAAAAATGAAAGCGGAATGTATAAAAAACCAAAACAAATTCTTTTAACAGTGTTAAAAAGAAGAAAAGGGTTAAGGGACTATTCAAATCAAAATTTCAACAAAGCTGTGTTTTCTTCATGACGAACGGCCAGACCTAGAATTGAACTGGGCATCTAGGGACATGGAAGAAGCATTATGTGTTCTATTTTCATAAAGTTTTCCAGCTGGAAATCTAATTTTGTCAACTTCGACTTTAGCACGTTTTGAGTTTTTTCATTTCCCCCCCACAGGTACAGGTGAGGGTATGTCCATGCTAGCATGTCATTTTATGAATTTATATAAATAATTACTTTAATTAATTAACAATAAAAAATATTTTTTATCTGTTATTGAAAGTTAAATTTTAAAAATACAATAATGATTATTAAATAAATCATATTTAATTGCTATAATTTTAAGTTTGATATACTAATCTGTTGTTTGAATTACAATTTGGAGTATGTTATCTTGGCACATCTTCAGAAACCTATTAGGATTACATAGTTTTTAATGGCTGTGTTCCCAACTGCTGATGAAGAAAACACAGCTTTGTTGAAATTTTGGCTTGAAAGGTGTTGAAATTAACCCTTTTCTTGTTTATTAACGCTGTTAAAAGAATTTGTTTTGGTTGTTTATGCATTATAATTTCATTTTTCACTTATTACAATTGAAATTTTATTAATTTATACACACACACACACACACACACACACACACACACACACACACACACACACACACACACACATATATATACAGTATACATATAGATATATATATGATTCGAGGTTGGCTGCTGCGAATTTCCACAACGCTAAAATCACTGATTGAAAACAATAGTCTTGTTGTACTATTACTACGACTACTACTAATAATAATAGTAATAATAATATAAATCCTTATTGTGTATAAGATTGTTTTGCCTTCTGTTTCAGAAAATAGCGATAAAAAAAAAAAAAAAAAAAAAAAAAAAAAAAAAAAACTTTAAAATTGTAAATTATGTTGTGAAATCTTAAATCTTAAATTTTAAATATGGCCATATTCTTTAAATTTAAGTAAATTTTCTTTCAATATTACTGAATATAATACATTACATTATTTATTACATTTATGTAACCATCTAAATAATTATTACGTTAGAAGTTATTAGTGTGTTGATATTAGTGTGATCGATCTATAATATAAATTTTATTCATATATAGTTTACGATATATGTGTTCCCTTAAGTGTAGAAGTATAATATATTGGTCGTAAATTTTCCTAATTTACTTTAAATCCCCATGATTCACGAGGTATAAATTTAAAATTATCCTATATTTAAATTTCATTGTGATTCATTCAAGCTATTAATATAAAATAGATGCCAGCCTTAAAATTCATCTGTTAATTTATCTTAAACATTAAAAATCATTTAACGATTTTTGTGCGAAACAGAAGAGGATAATACGTGAAGCCTAAAATTTAATGGAATATTGTGAATACTAGCATTAATATATCTATTTTTATTTTTACTTCCATTACCCGATTACCGTAGGTAATGGAAGTATTGTATTCGGTCCAAAAAATCGATATCGAGTTTTTCCCTGATTTACACGTTTTAAGGTATACTGAGTCAAAAAAATTAGTTTTTGGCAATTGGTCAGTGTGTGTATGTATGTGGGGAATCTTCTCGCTATTATATTTCCGAAATTAATAAAGATAGAACTACGAAATTTCAGAATTGAGATAGGTCTTGTGTACAGATGAATTTTCCAAATTTTGTTGAAAATTAAAAAACCGAAAGTGGGATACAGTCGGTAACAAAAGTCTCCGAACACTAGCAAAAATTCCTATATAAAAAAAGTACACTTAATACAGTTTTGTTAAATAAATCCTTGTCGAATCCTGTTCTTAGTCAGTCTAAGAACATGATTCGACAAGGATTTATTTAACAAAACAGTATTAACTTTACTTTTTTTATATAGGAATTTTTGCTAATGTTCGGAGACTTTTGTTACCGACTGTACCGGAAACAAGAAATGGGACCGTAAGTCCATTTCCGGTTTCCAATCTCAAAAATGGCTCTAACGATTTTGTTCGAAGTTGCTATATAAACACTGTATTAGATGTCATTTCGAATTGTACAGTTGGTTAATTCAGGAAAATTGATAGACGTCCTGTATAAATAGGTCAATTTTATCTCTCGCAAGTGCGTTTCTTTAAAAACGACTGTACTCTTTTTTTTTTTTTTTTTCTTCCAAAATCGCCATATTAACACCCTTTTAAATATCCTTTTGTATGTGATTATTGTTTTCCGGTCAATTATTGAGTATGCCAAGTTTTGGTAAAAGTTGATATCTCAAAAACGGCTCTAATGATTCTCTTGAAAATTGCTATATAAATCCATTTAAGATATCCTTTCTCATGTATTACTCATGTATTACGTGGTTTTTACAGGAAAACTAATAGTCATCCTGATTAGGTAGGTCACTTTTAGATCTCGAAAATTGGTGTTTAAAAAAATAACTCTACGATTTTTTTTTTTTTTTTTTTTTTTACTTTCTATGTAAACTTCGTTTTATATGTCTTTACACGTGTATCAAGTTTCTCTTACCGGAAAAATTTTAGGTTTTTACTTCGTTATGTCAATTTATATGTTCTGATTACATTATCTCCAAAAACTGCATATAATACGTGCATTAGTCGCTAATGGAAGTCGTGTGGTTGTTTCACACGAGATTATTTTTATTTTTATTTTTATTTATTACTATCTGAACATCGATATTAAAAAAATCAGATTTTTGTCTTTAAATTTGTCAGAATAATAAAAAAAAAAAAATCGATATTTTCACGTTTCACACACCATGAAAACCAAAAATGGCTTCAGAAAATGTTGTCTGTGCGTGTGTGTGTATCATGGTGTCTGTATGTCTGTAATATTATATTTGTACGGGTATCACTTGAGAACGGCTGTACGGAATTCAACGGTGCTTACCAGAAACTTAGATCTTTACCCAGCTTAAAATTATCTCTCTCAACATTTTCGAAATTCCCCTCCGTTCCCGGGCAAAAGTCAAAAACACGTTTGTAAGCATAACTCGGCTCCAAATCACTTCACAGTAAAAAAAAAAAAAAAAATGCATTTGGGAAATATCATATATATCTTATAGTTTTTTTTTTTTTTTTTTTTTTTTTTTTTTTTAACACAACGAAAATTTTTTATCATTATAGCCTATAGGTTGAAATTATTTAAAGTGAGATAGAGTCCAAATTCCTTATCTGATTTGGTTGAAAATTTATATACCGTAAAATCCCGAAAGTAACCCCCCCCCCGTCGAATATAACCCCCCCTCCCGTTTCTCGCTGAAAGTGAAATGTTTCCGTTATCCTGAA
Source organism: Salticus scenicus (assembly GCA_963930645.1). NCBI lineage: Eukaryota > Metazoa > Arthropoda > Arachnida > Araneae > Salticidae > Salticus > Salticus scenicus. The sequence goes on along the minus strand of OZ005652.1, from coordinate 229,289,122 downwards.
AGTTTCCTCCCCCCCCCCCTTTTTTTTCTCCATTGAACAAAGCTACATCCAATCTTTGGCCACACTTACGGTACGTCGGCATTGCAAGTTAAGTTTGGTAGTGAATTAAGTTTTATTATTTATTCATTATTTCTAATTTAACTAATTTTTCATAAAGTGTCGGATGCATCTTATCAATGGAATGATTACACAGTTTTTTTTTACCTTTAATGTAAGAAATTACCTTTAATATTTCCTTTTAAGTAAGTACCGTAAAATCCCGAAAGTACCCCCTCCATCGAATAAAACCTCCCCTCCCTTTTCTTCATTTTTTTTAAAGAATCTTGATTATAACCCCCCCCCCCACACACACACACACCGGAAATTTATCCGTTTTGCTTTTCAGAAAGGGGGGGGGGGTTACTTTCGGGATTTTACGGTACATATTTAAGTCACTGTCAAACAAACTGAATCTGAATTTATTGCTTATAGCTTACAGGGGCAAAAAAAAAAACAAATTACTCGTACTTTTCATTATTACCTAAGTGCTCAAATTATTTGAAGTACAACAGTTTTAAATGCCTTATTAGACTGGGCTGTTTATTTCAGCCATCACTTACTTTGATTTATAAAAAAAAAAAAAAAAAAAAAAAAAACAAGAAAGAAAAATCATGCAGTACACATTGATTAGTAACACTTTCCAACTGTACGCAGTTGTTGTATCGAATAACTTTTAATATTCTTTGCCTACGTTATCGCACAACAGACAGAAGGAATGAAAAACATACAGATAGACTAATTGATTTTAAAATTACTCTTATGCATTTTGGAAAGTGTTATAAAAGCTTCACGCAAAACAAAATGCAGTCGTTAGATTATAATTACAGCTATTAATCTCTCTGATTATTTTACTGTAGCCCTATAAATCTAAAAGTTAATCATATCATATTCTATACAAAACAATATTTTAGAATATTAATAATACATGTCAATGATTTTATGATTTCTATAGTAGAAAGTTTTTAAATATAACTTTTCAAAAATTCTGTCCTAAAATGTAATACATTGGCTTTTTTATTGTTATTGTTGCTGTTCCTGTATACAAACTAGTTGTACAGGAACCATTAATGACACATTAAATAGGGAACATTCCATAGGGAACATTCCATAGGGAACTTGAATGTATCCTTTTTTAAAAATTCTCAAAATATTCACTGATGATAGGAGCCGTAGACAAACAGATAGAAAGGTAGACAATCGGACAGACAGATACACAAATTGAAATCATATTCCTACTAAAATTATAAGAAAGTGTTAAAACGCTCATGTAGACAAAAGTGCAATTCCAGCAGATTTTTATTAATAGCTCTTAATGTAACTGATTATTTTTGTATGGCCCTGTAAATCTAATGCTAACCATACTATATTACATAAAAAGCACTCTTTTGTGTATACGAATAATATATTTCAATTACATTAAGCTTTGTGGAAAATAAAATTATTAAATTTGGTTTATAAAAATAACTCTCATACAACACAATGCTTTGGAATACTTTCAAGTGCCCCTGTACACAAACCAGTTAGAAATGTACTCTATTTTACATAGAAAACATCCGATAGGGAATTGAATAACATATTAAAATTTCATTATACATTAAAGTATTAAAATATGGTTTATAGAAACTCCTCTCGTAGAACACAATGCTTTCGAATAATTTTGGGTATCCCTACACAAACCAGAAGAGGTATTCCTTCCATTTTCAATAAGGAGCATCCGATAGTGAACTTGAATAAAATATATCGGTTGAAAGAAATTCCATAAATATTTACGGAAATTAGAGCGCAGAAAAACAGACAGAGAAACAGATGAATAGAAGAACAGTCAGACAGATTCACAAATTGAAATTATATTCACTTTAAAATAAATGATAGAATGTGTCAAAAACGCTTAATGTAAACGAAAGTAGAATTCTACCAAATTTTTATTAATAGCTCTTAATATAACAGAATATTTTTGTGTCACCCTGTAAATCTAATGCTAATCATGCTATATTCTATGTAAAACATTCTTTTGTGCATGTAAATAACATATTTCAAATTCCTAAAACTTAGTGGAAAGTAAAGTTATTAATATTTGATTTATAGAAATATCTCACAAAGAACGCAATGCTTTGGAGTACTTTTGAGTGTCCCTGTACATAAGCTAGCGGTGGCATGTAATCTATGTTGTATAGGAAACATCCAGTAGTGAACTGGAATAACATATTTCAATTTCATGAAGATATTGTACAGTAAATGTATGAAAATATGTTTCATAGAAATACTTTTCATAGAACACAATTCTTTGAAATACTTTCGGTTGTCCCTGTACACAAACCAGTAGAGGTATAAACTCCGTTTTCAATAAGGAACATCCGATAGTGAATTTGAGTAACATATATCAGTTTCAAAAATTTTCATAAATACTTACTGGAGTTAGAGAGAGGGCAGAAAGACAGACGGGCAGACGGAGAGATACACAATTTGATATCATAGTCACACTTAAAAAAATGTTAGAAAGTGTTAAAAACGCTTCATGTAAACGAAAGTAGAATTCTACCAAAGTTTTATTAATAGCTCTTAATATAACAGAATATTTTTGTGTTACCCTGTAAATCTAATGTTAATCATGCTATATTCTATGTAAAGCATTTATTTGTGCATATAAGTAACATATTTCAAATTCCTAAAACTTAGTGGAAAGTAAAAATATTAAAATTTGATTTATAGAGAACTCTCATAGAACGCAATGCTTTAGAATACATTTCAGTGTCCTCGTATAATAAACAGTGATGGTATTTAATCCATAACATATTTCAATTTTATTAAGATATGTGTACAATAAAGGTATGAAAATATAATTTATAGAAATACCTTTCATAGAACACAATGCTTTGAAATACATTCGGGTGCCCCTGTATGTAAATCAGTGGTGGTATTTAATCCATTTTATACAGGAAACATCCCATAGTGAACTGGAATAACATATTTCAATTTCATTGAGATATGTGTACAATAAAGGTATGCAAATATGATTTATAGAAATACCTCTCATAGAACACAATGCTTTGAAATGCTTTCGGGTATCCCTGTATACAAACCAGTAAAGGTATAAACTCCATTTTCAATACGGAACATCCGATAGTGAACTTGAATAACATATATCAGTTTCAAGAAATTCCACAAATATTAACGGGAGTTAGAGCGCGGACAGACAGACAAACTGAAGTCATTAACACTTTTCAACCTTGTTGGGAAGTGTTAAAAATGTTAGAAAGTGTTAAAAACGCTTAATGTAAACGAAAGTACAATTTTAGCAAATATTTATTAATAGCTCTTTATATAACTGAATATTTTTTATCACCCTGTAAAGCTAATGCTAATCATGCTATATTCTATGCAAAGCATTTTCTTTTGTGCTTCTAAATAACACATTTCAGTTTCATAAATCTTCGTGCAAAGTAAATTTATTAAAATTTAGTTTATAGAAATATCTCTCATAAAACGCAATGATTTGGAATACTTTTGTGTGTCCCTATACACAAATCAGTAGTGGTATTTACTCCATTTTATACAGGAAACATCCGATAGTGAACTTGAATAACATATTTCAATTTCATTAAGATTTGTGTACGGTAAGGGTATGAAAATATGGTTTATAGAATAGCCTCTCTTCGTGCTTTAAATTTTTTCGGGATTCCTTGTGCACAACCCAGTAGAGGTTTAAACTCCATTTTCAACTTGGAGCATCCGATAGTGAACTTGCATAACATATTTCAATTTCATTAACATTGTTGTACAGTAAGGGTATGAAAATATGGTTTATAGAAACGCCTCTTATAGAACACAATGCTTTGAAATACTTTTGTGTGTCCCTGCACACAAATCAGTGGTGGCATTTACTCCATTTTATACAGGAAACATCTGTACATATTTCAATTTCATTAAGATTTGTGAATAGTAAGTGTATGAAAATATGGTTAATAGAAATGTCTCTCATAGAACATAATGCTTTGAAATATTTTAGGGGGTCCTTGTACACAAAGCAGTAGAGGTATAAACTCTATTTTCAACAGGGAACATCCGATAGTGAACTTGTAAAACATATTTCAATTTCATTAAGATTTTTGTGCAGTAAGGGTGTGAAAATGAGGTTTATAGAAATGCCTCTTATAGAACACAATGCTTTGAAATACTTTTGTGTATCCCTGTACACAAATCAGTGATGGTATTTACTCCATTTTATACAGGAAACATCCGATAGCGAACGTGAATAACATATTTCAATTTCATTAAGATTTGTGAGTAGTAAGTGTATGAAAATATGGTTTATAGAACTGTCTCTCATAGAACACAATGCTTTGAAATATTTTAGGGGGTCCCTGTACACAAAGCAGTAGAGGTATAAACTCCATTTTCAACAGGGAACATCCGATAGTGAACTTATATATAACATAGTATAACATATTTTAATTTCATTAAGATTTTTGTGCAGTAAGGGTAGGAAAATGAGGTTTATAGAAATGCCTCTTATAGAACACAATGCATTGAAATACTTTTGTGTATCCATGTACACAAATCAGTGATGGTATTTACTCCATTTTATACAGGAAACATTCGATAGTGAACGTGAATAACATATTTCAATTTCATTAAGATTTTTGTGCAGTAAAGGTATGAAAAATGGTTTATAGAAATGCCTCTCATAGAACACAATGCTTTGAAATATTTTAGTGGGTCCCTGTACACAAACCAGTAGAGGTATAAACTTCATTTTCAACAAGAAACATCTGATACTGAACTTGTATACCATATTTCAATTTCATTAAGATTTTTCTACAGTAAGGGTATGAAAATATTATTTATAGAAAGGCCTCTCATAGAACACAATGCTTTGAAATATTTTCGGGGGTCCCTGTACACAAACCAGCAGGAATATGAACTCCATTTTCAATAGAGAACATCCGATAGTGAACCTGAATAATATATATCAGTTTCAAGAAATTCCATAAATATTTACGGGAGTTAGAGCGCGGACAGACAGACAGACAAACCGAAGTCATAAACACTTTTCAACTTTGTTGGAAAGTGTTAAAAAAGACTTTAATTACTTAATGTTTAGTAAGTCGAGGGGATTTCAAATTATTATTATTGTAATTATTTACTTATTTAATGTTTGACGAAGACAAATATTTTAGTTAAATTATTAAAAAAAGATATAAAAAGTATAGTTTTATTATTTGTCATAAGGAAAGTAAGGGAATATGATTAATAGATGATATGAAATGGAAGAGATAGTCGAATATAGCAACTCATGTTTTATTCTATAACGTTTATGATTTCGCACTTTGAAACCGAACATTTAACATTTTTTACGCAACAAATTTCAATATTTTCTGAATGTTTTAATGGATTTTTAAATGTTTGTTTCTTCTCTGTTCAATAGAGAGTAGAACTACATTAAAATATAAGGTTGTTTCAAAAGAGGCTAAATATGGAAGTGCAGATGCACCTTGACATGGGTTAGCGTCTATCAAATTTTGGTGCACATCGCTGAATAGGTGGCACTGCCATACATGGATTTCCGAAATTTTAAGGAAGGATATGTCGCAAGAACTACTGCACAGAATTGTATATAAATTTTATGTAGCTGCACTTTGACGTAAGTTAGTTTATGATAACTCTTCGTGAAATCTGTCTACAGGTGGCGCTACTATACTGCGGAATTCGCAGTTTAAGGGTGTAATTCGCAATTTGGTGCATATCAAACAAAACTTGACATGTGAGAAGGCCATTATGAGATATACTGATTTAATTTGACTATGTATCGGCCGATAGGTGGCGCTGCTATACAGCAATTTCCCCCGAAAATGGGTTGGTTGGGTTTTACGTCGCACTAGTGCTGCGCAATGGGCAATTGGTGACGGTCTGGGACTCACCCCTAGAAGTGGTCCGGAAACATGCCATCACAATTTTGATCCTTCACGGAAGGTATGGCTCTGCCACTTCGGTGACCCCCAGAGGTATAATTTTGTTGGGAACACGGAAGACAGATGTTACGTGCACCAGCCACCATTAGTGTACAGGACGGTCTTTGTCCGGCTCGAGTATCGCACCCGCAATCTTCCAATTACCAGCCCGGTGTTCTACCGACTGGAAGTAATTTCTCAATTTAAATTAATTAAGTGTAATGTTAAAGTAATGTGTGTATATTTTTATATTATGCTTAATTGAAATAAGAATAAAAATTTCAGAGTATTAAAAACTTCTGTATTAATACATTATTTCTAACCCACTCAAATTTGCCGCATCTGTTTTTTACTGTATACAATTACAATCATCATTTAGTTTATATTTGCTATGAATGTTGATGGAGAACATGTTAAGTGATCTGATTTTTGGTACTTAAATCATTAACAGTGCAGCATCGTGCGGTGTGAAGCCATTTCGGTCAGTAGCTAAGTTAATTATATTGTTGAAACAACTTTACGCGATTAAATTTAACTGAAAACATTTTAAATTAATTTCAAGTTATAACCCATAAATATTCCACAAGAACAAGTTATTTGTTGATAGATCAGTTAATGTAAGAGTTGCACTATAACATACAAAAATTGATTGTTACACGTGAAAATAAATAAACGTGTAAAGTAAAGTGTTTTTATTAAACTTACAAGCACAATTATTCTACTGTTTACAAATGCACAGTATTACCTTTATTTTATTTTATATTAAATGAATACTTTTGTTCTTAAGAACAATATTTAACTGAACTTCTTTGTTATTCCTACATCACGTGATTTAGCAGATGACAATGGGAAGAGCCCATTGCGATGCAGAAAATGAAAGCATCTTATTATTTGAAAAAGCATTTTCATTAATTTATTTTTATTTTACTTTATTTTATTATAATTTGTACTTTTAGAGTTGTATTTAAATAAATAACTTATATAAAATAATAATAGTATAAAATAATAATATATTATTGTATGTTAGTAATTTAAAATAATTAATCTTCTTTTTACTAAAACAATATGTGGAGTTAAATATATTATAGAATATAAAGTATATTGCTCCAGAAAATTACATTATTTTTTCCATTTTTTAATTTTTTAATGTTTGTCTAAATTTGATTAAGTTAAGAAATGAAAATATTTTTTAATAAAATATTTCGAATTGACTTTGTTATAAAATATGTATGATTTTTTTAACGGCAGGTGGCGGTAGAACTTCTAATCTTTTTCTTTCTACATTTTAACAATGGTAAAGTAAGTATGTGTTAATTATAATTAAATCCTCTATTAACTATATTTAAATGATCGTCTATTCTAAAATTTAATTTTTTTATTCATTTAAGATACAATTTATCATATTGCACTCTTCAGGAATGGGCAGGTTGTGTTAATTGTTATACATAATATAGAGTTTTCCTCAATTAGTAAATTGCTAATAGCAACCCAACTTATTATGTGAATTCAATGAATTTAAGTGTGTGTAAGCCTTAGATAAATAATTAACAAGATGTAGCTTATGTCTTTTGTTTTCGGTTTGTTAAACCAAGAAATGGCGGGTTTTAGGGTTGTAACAATGCTACAATCTGATTGGTTGGTGATTTGCTGGCGAGATTTTTGAACAGTCTCGTCTCTCTGTCAATCAGTTAGTGAAGCAACACCCACAACAAACAGCGATAAATGCACCAAAGAGGGTTGGGTACCCTACTTCAAGAAAGTTAGCAGCTTAGCTGCAAGTGCAAACAATTCGATAGTCGGGGATTGTAATGCCCCTATTACACATGCGAGTTTACGCACAATGTTTGAGCCAATTTTTGATTTGAACCCATTTTATTGGCTCAAATCACTTTAAAGACCAGTGTAATAGGAATTGGGAATACGAACAATTTTTTCTGGCTAATCATAAAAAGTTGTTCATATGAGCAACCCCTTTTACTGTGACAAGCCAATGAGAAGAAAGCTTCTTACGCTTCGAAAAAAGACAGCGCCGGGGGAAATTCATTCACCGTTGTTCTCTTCGGTCTCCCCCCGTCGTACCCGTTACCCTCTTTCGGATTTTCGATTTCAAAAATTGGAGTAAAAATTGGCTCAAATGAGAGTTGTCTGAAAGATCTTTGTGTGTAATAGAAGCTTTAGCATTTGAGTGTTGAAACGCATCCTCTTTTTCATTATTCTTCTAAGATGTAAGCGTGTTAAGTACGTTTTTAGATTTTTGTAACTGTTTCTGATTGGATTTTGTTTATTTCTTTCAATTATTCGATTTTGTCGCAATATCGGAATTTCCGCTGTAGATTTTTGGATTAAAAAAACTTTACAATCATTGAAAACATGCCACCCTCACTTTATGAAGAATGTACGCTCCTCAACAAGAAACTCTTCTATTTTTGAGTATTTTTCCACTTGACATTAAATTTGTCAATGTTCATCTATTTTACTAATGGTTTCAGAATGGTGAATTTTTTTTTTTATCATTTATGTTATTTATTGGTTCTACTGTATTATTGTCAGTGGATTTTCATTTTACTGTACAGCGTAAGCATTGTGATCCTATTCGTCTGTTCATCATTATCATCATCATTATTATTATTATTATTTTTACTGTTAATAGTTATATTTATATAAATATTTCAGACGAAATCGCCATTGGTAATATGTTTTTCTTATATATGTTACATTTTACTGCGTTATATATTTACATTTTATTATGTTATATATATGTGTGTGTGTATATAAAAATACTCTAACTAATCAATCAATTAACTTTTTAGATCTAAAAATAATCTTTGATGGTAATAGAATTTACACAGATATCCATGACAAACGGCAAGATTTTAGATTTAAAGTAAACTTATTTACACATTTTAATTCCTGTCTGCATCTTTCGGTATTTAGAAACATCATCATTAATCATTTATTTCGAATTAATAATTTATACTGTCCGAAGTATAAAAACAAGAATATTAATAAACTGATCACAGCCACTGCTAAAATGGGTTTTCCTAAAACTTTGTATTTTCTATTTTATATCCAGTCTGTCAGTATTTTATATTCTGTCAGTACCAAAAAAAAAAAAAAAAAACTACACATTAGTGTAACTCAACAAAATAATTATAAAATAGTAAAAGACAATAAAAAAGGTGGCGGTTGCGTGAGCAGATGTTTGATTATGGAGGATGGGTGGGTGGGATTGTAAAATTAAATTACAAAAAAATTTATTGTGTATAAATTTGCAGTCTTTCTTTATCCATTAAATTTTCAGTTTCTTCATTGTTGAGTTGTCAACTATTCTTAAAAATCCAATCATACTACTAAACACATCAATCTATAAATTTCATTGTTGCTTCATAGTTTCATTATTGTTTATCTGACATGAAATTTTGCTTTTTTTTTAATCCATATGACTCCTATTCTGGTCTTGGCAGGCTGGCTGAATGTTGCCGGCGTGAAACTAGTTTAACGTTTAACCCCACAGGCAAGTCACAAGTCTTGCCGCCTGCCTCCTCCCTTCCTTACTTAAGTTTCTTAAATTAATTTAACATAAATTTTGATTTAGTTTATGTTTTTCTGTTAAGATTTTGTTGAGTTAGTTTATTGTTTCGTTTGTTAAGCAGGTTGTTAATTAATAAATTAATTTTCTTCAAGTATGTGTATTTCACCCCCTGATGAATTTTTTCACCTTTCTGAGCTTCTTCTAGATAAAGAAATTTTTCATTCTTATTGGTCTTTGTGGTTTCAGTGATCTTGTATCTGTTGCTTGGCTTCTACTACGCTTAATAACTCATTATATATATATATATACACACATATATGCATGTGGAGTGCAAATCAATATCTTTATTAGGAAACTGTTGGTCACAGATTCTTAATTCCAGTTGGAAAAACATTATATAAATTTTAAACATTTATTTTATAGCATTTTAAAATTTAAAATTCATAGTATTAAAATTAGAAAAATGAACTTTTTATACAGTCTCCCACTACCTATAGTCATATTCTATAACAGTTGACGATTTTGATAAAGGATATAACATAAAATTTCCCTTAAGTTCGAAAAATTTGACCGAAATATTTAAAATCTTTTTTTTTTTTTCATTGTATTGGGTTTTATTAAGGGGTTTCTTTAATAAAACTTTTTATGTCATGTTTGTTAGATCCTTTTATAGAAGCATTTGGTGACAAAAACTTGATTGTAAATTTAGAAATTAACATTGATAGTGCATGATACTTTATATTTTGCTCAGCATGTAATTTTATTTTAAAAAATATTTTTAAACCAGTTATTAAAAATATACAGTAATTTTGAGATATGCATCGAATAAAAGGTTTGGTTTAAGTAAAAAAAAAAAGACTTTCTTAGATTTATTTCAGAGTCCTTTTTTATGATTTCTGAATTATGTATAATCTTCTTTTTTGTTTGAAGTCATATCATGAATCATAAAATGTTGATTATAAGTTTTTTTTTTTTTTTTTTAAATTCAATAAATAAAAAGAATAAGTTACTGTAGAAGAAAATTTTGTTTTTTATTTATCAATGTTTTCTAAATGTGCAAAACCCGATTATTCTCAAAATCTGTTTAAAAAAGAAATTTTCGGTTGATTTGATTTTATATATTTATTTTTTTAACTGAAGTTAGTTTTGAAATTTATTTCATGATGTTTGTTTTCTTTGAAAAAGAAAAAAAAATCCTCTGAAAAACAAAATCTTTTAAATTTTTATAAAGCTTTTCTTAATGCTTAACATGGGAATTGATAAAAAAAGCATTTTTCTAAAAAAAAAAAATATTTCTTTCTTTCTTTCTTATTTTTTTATTTTTTATTTTATCTTTATTTTTTATCTTTTCTCCAAAATGCGAAATATTTCATATTTTGTAAGGTAGAAAAAATATTTTTATGATTTTTACATTTGAATCAGAAATTCTTCTAAATTTAAATAAAAAAAATTATATATATTTTCTTGCTGTTTTTAACTTGCATTTCTATTTATTTAAAAATTTTATGTTTATTATTTTTAATGCCTCTGATTTTGAACTTTTTATAAAAAGCATGTTTGGCAAACTTAAAATTCTATTACTTTTTTTGGCATGAAATACTCACACTTTTTTTGGTTTCGTTTTCAGATGTTTATATGAATAGAGTTCAAAGGAAAGAAAACTTTATTGATAACTGTATAAGTTAAATTGCGAAATCTTCAATAGAAATAAATAAATAAAATAAAATAAAATAAAATAAAATAAAATAAAGAATTTCTAAAATATAAATAAAATATTAGAATGAAACAAATATAATCAAAACATAATTTACCAATGCAAACCAAACAATAAAAACCATATTATTTTAAAATGCATTATTAATTTCTACAGCAATATAACTTTCCGGTTTAATTAAATAAGGAATAAGCTATTTTTTAGAAAATGCGTAGATACTATTCAGTATGTAAAAGTTGCGTTCTTTCTTGCTAATTTCTTTTCCGTTGTTATGAACTTACGTATCAAAAACCTTTGAAAGATTTCTAAAAGAAAGAAAAAAGTGTTTATTTAACTTTGTTTTATTTTTGTTGCTTTACTTTTACATACTTTTAACAAAGCTGTAAACCACCACACTTTAAAATATAAAAAAAGAAGGAAAAAAAGCTAAAACTCCATAGAAAAAGCATGGGATAAAAAACAAAATTCTCACTATGTCAAGTGTGTTAAAAAAAAAAAAAAAAAAAGGTTCACACCGGAAGTAATAAAAGGATAAAATTAACTAGAAAAAGACATTGAGGAGCCAGTGGGTAGGGCTGGAGCCAAAGCTTTACAGATTAAGCTCGTTCACATAATGTTATCAAATGTCGCAAAGTAAACTCGACGTTAGTGCAGTTCTCCTCGTGCAGTGGCTGCGGTACCCAAATAAAAGCTGTGAAAAATCCGCCCCTATTTAGTCCAGTCAATAGGTACGTAAAAAAGGGCTTATCTAGCAAAAGGAGGGTAGAATATTTTTCTTTTTTAATTTGTACATATTAGTGTCAATATGAAAAAAACGAGTTATCCAACATGATCGACCCCTGGAGAATTTTTGTCAGCTGAAAAACCTCGAAAATTTACTACTTTTTTGGCTTTTTTTGAAATATCTCAGAAATGGCTAAATTTAGCGATATTTTTCTATTATAAATTTTAAAGAAGATTAAATTTCCTACAATTTGTTCATTACAACTTTTTTGTAGTACTAATAGCAAGCGTGTTACAGCCTCTTGAAAGTCGGCACTTTTTCTCAAGCTAATAAAATACATCTCAAAGAAATGGGTCGGCGCATGAACGTTTATTAGAAAACGTAAAGAAAGGAAAGGACATATTCAGCTCTCTGACATTAGGAAATGACATCTGCTTCGAAGCAAAGAAGGTATTAAAAAAAAAAAAAAAAAAAAAAAAAACTGCCTTCACACCCCCCCCCCCTTCAATTAAAAAGCTCTCCCTTTCCTCCCGCCTCTTCTCATCCTGTAGTACGCTGCCTCGGCTGAACATCTATCTATGTTATTCAGTTCAGTTCGAAGGTACTGTTTCAACCCGTGAGCGTTTTCTATTAAAATAACTATAGTGTTTGTTTCATTTTCAAAATCAGTTTGAATAAAGTTGAAGTAAAGATTCAGAAGGAGAAAGGTATACAAAAATTCTGTAAAAGTGCAATGCAAAACGTCAAAATGAAGAACATTAGTGTTTTTTTGAAGAACCTAAAACAAGTAAGAATTCACAAAGCCTGTCACAAACGGTACATCTATGAGCGAATGATTGCAGCATATGTACGGCGTCATACAACTGGTGATGAAGCTGGTCCAAACAGTGCGGCTTCATGTCTTCCATCAAGAACTGAAGGTTTTAGTTTTAAAGATCAGTGTTTCTTGTCTGGAGAGGGGATACTTGAAGATTTCTTTAAAAAACAGGAACTACATCCTGAGCATGAAAGAAATTTTATCCACCATGCTATGAAACTGAGAGTTTAAAAAACAATTGTAAATGGTGCCGAAAATCGTGGGGATGAGAGAAGAAAAAAGTACTTGAATGCATCGGAAATGTAAAAGGTTTAGTTGCTATAAATGCTGGATATCACAGATTTTGTCATCAAAAACTGCACTGGAGGCCTAAAAGTGAGATGAAACGAGGATACTACCCTGCAAGTAACACTGATGAGGCAATGGAATCAATTTACTCCTATCCTGAAAACGACTCGGAGGAGTGCCAGTCTCAAAGTATTTGATGAATAAAATAGAGGGTGATCTTCGTCCTGGTATCAGAACGGTTACATCATGCCTTTGCAAAAAATATGGTGAAGATGTTTTAATAGCCGAAATTGCGAACAAGAAAGCAGTTTGCTTCCAAAATGTTGGCTATAAAATACTCAGTGAAACTGGTATAGTAACAAGGACTTTGATCCTCAACAGGAAAATATCGCACTAATTTCATCATTGGACGAGGCTGAAGAAGATGATAAGCTATTCTAAGAGCTTATATAATTACTGCAAGACGGAGAGGAACAATTTGAGGACGACATGCCTTCCTTCTACTTCTGATGACTATTGAAATTTAAGAACCCGGGCTTTCAAAACAACCACGAAGAAAATAAACATGTATATTATACATTAATGTACGTTTCTTTATTTGTTTCAAGGCTAAATGAATCTCCCTATAATTTATATATAAAGTTAAATTTCTACAATTTACTTTTGTAAGTATTTGCTATTGTTCTTCAAACAAGTTTGCCTATTTATGAAGTTCATTTAAAATTAAGATTGTATATTGTTATTGTTGTAATATCTAACCTCAGAACAATCTTATTAACTTTTTTTATGTTCCAAAACTATTTCTTCCCGCCAACTGATTGTTTCATACACCTGCCTCATCACGTGACGATATGTCGCGTCACTCTCCTACTACTGTTCTTTTCCTTTTATTTTTTTAATCTTGTAACATTTTTCTGTATTCGAAGGACGTTCTTTTATTGAGTCCTCACTCCATTATTTTTTGTGCGTAAGATAAAATAAATTTAAAAAGTAAAACTCTAGGCAATCCTCGATTATGCAGTCAATATCTGTATTACTATAAAATATAATTAATCTACATTTCTTTCATAGAACAATTAAGTACTTTCGTTTTACCCCAAAACAGAAGTTGTTTCAACATAATATGTGGGTAATTTATCCAATATTTCAAGCATAAAAACTGCTGATAAATTGTTCCAGATTTGTCTTCAACAAAAGAGAATGCATAGTACCTGTGCTGACCCAGGTAAGACAAACTTTTTAATTATTTGACTGTTGACTATTAAATAAAGAATTATTGTTATAAAAGTATATTTCGAAATAACTAATTGAGGAAAATCCGAACTTACTGCCTAATAATTTTATCAGTTATTATCACCAATATTAATATAGCAGTAATTAGTGTTTATTACAACATTATGTATTGTATCTGAATAGCATTAAAGTTTTATAATTTAATAAATAGTAGGATTAAAATATTTATGTATCAATGCATTGAGGTTTTGCTTATTAGAACCCTAATATTTATTCATTTACATTTATGTATAAATATTTTTTATTTTATTTATTTTTCTTTGTATGTGTTTGAGTGTGTATTATGTGTTGCAGTTATAGAATACTATACATAGGCAGTTATAGCAGTCTGATGATGACTACTGTTGTTAGGCCAGAATTGTCAGTGCTTGGCCATAGGGGGGGGGGGGGAGAATTGTAAAAAGGGGGAGGTAAAAATTAAAAGGGAGCAGATTTGTTATCTGTCGTCCTTAGTGAAAAAAAAAGAAATGATCGCCAATTCATCTGGCGAACATATTTAATTCCTTTCAAAAATCACGATTATTCTAACAAGGTATATGTTAAGAGAAAAATCAAGAATATAAAACAGAATTTCTTACAATATATATTGTAAAAAAAAAAAAAAAAAAAAAAAAATACATCTGGCGTGTGTATTTCCATATTACGTTTTTTATCACCAAATCCAAACATCCCAAGGACGACAGATATCAGATCTATACTATTAAAAGTTGTTAAGCTTTCTGTAAATAAAGCTTCTAATTCTAATTATTACTACACATTATTTATAAGGAGTAATGCGCTTTTTCTACGAAGTTGAGAAAACTGTTTATTTTCAAGAAGCTGTTACGCGCTTGCTATTGGTACTACAAAAAAGGTGTAATGAAGGAAATTGTAGGAAATTTAATCCTCTTTAAACATTACAATAGAAAAATATCGCTAAATTCAGCCATTTCTAAGATATTTCGAAAAAAGCCAAAAAGCTAGTAAATTTTCTAGGTTTTCCAGTCGACAAAAGTTCTGCCGGAGCCTACCATGTTGGATAACTCGTTTTTTGCATATTAGTACTAATATGTATAAATTAAAAAAATAAAATCTTCTACCCACCTTTTGCAAGGTACAATGTATTTATTGACTGGACTATATATTGTGCTTTCTTTAAAAATGTTATCTCTTATGGTTTTAATATAAACAAGAATTAATTCTAGCAATAAATGAACATTATAGATGTAATTATTTACTTGAAGTTATTAGCGTACATTTGATTTTAAATAGGAAATATGTTAGATGTTAGCTAATAAACAATCGCATTATTATTAGTTAATATCTAATATATTTTGTATTTAAAGTCAAATGTACGCTAATAACTTCAAGTAAATAATTACATCTATAGTGTTCACTTAGAGCTAGAATTAATTAGTGTAAAATATAATTTTTTAAATCGATCTTCTAATGTTGTAAATTGTATTATAAATACGAAAAAATTCATGTATTAGTAATTTAAGAAGAAATGATAGCAAGTGCAATTTTCAAAATTAAAATTTCGGTAAAAAAAAATTTAATTTTGGAAAAGAAATCGCTTATAAAAGATGACTTTACCATTATCTCTTTTATTAAAAAAAAAGCAATATGTCATGTTCCATAAAATCAATCAGACGCAGACGAAATCATTCGCAAAAATTTTATTTACTAAACAAAATATATTCGTAATCGCTTTATAACCAAATCTATAACTAAAATAACATTTAGGAATGAACAAATATAATCAAAACTAACATCTTCTTACCTCATAACAAATAAAACAACCGAATTCAAAATTCCATAGATTATCTCTTGATCCGTAATGAATGAAAATTCAAGAGATTAAGATTTCAAGAATCTTATAAATTGTAAAAAGTATTAAAAAAATAATTTTTAAGAATTGATTTAAATTATATTACTTATCTTAAAATACGGGAAAACATGCGAAATATGAATATTCTAAAAATACATGAATTTTTTCGTTTAGATGCGCATTCGTTCAAACACAGTTCCATTTAAATTTTAAATATGGAGCATCACGAGAGTAAACAAATTCTATTCGAGCATGCGCAGTTTCAGCCTGAGCAGTTCAGGTACCTCCAACACGAGATGGCTTTGTCATCGATCAGTGACGTAACTATGACGTAACCATGACGCAACCATGTCATAGTACACTACCCATTGCTCCATTGTAGTGAACACGCTTACTTTGTAAAGCTTTGGCTGGAGCATTAGACCAATCGTTACATTTACAATGATGCTACGCACTATTTATTATTCAATTACTGATGCATACAATAATTCAGATATTTTCGAGTCCTGGAAAATCTTATGATGTTTGCAACATTTTACTTCTTCATAAACGTGTAAAATCAAAAGAAGTAAACTAAAAAAATGTTTCGAACAGAAAATTATAATTAAATTATAATATTTAATTATTATTATAATTTAATTATAATTAAATTATTAAATAGCAATTGGGGGTGATTTTAATGGTAATTTTAAATTAAGAAACGTTTTTAATTCTCAGTTAACAATATCATAAAAGTATAATAATTGTTTTCGTTATTTTAAAGACTATTATCTATATATATTGTTATATCTATATATAAAAGCACTGGTAAAACAACACACAAACCATCAGACAATCAGTGGTCACCCCAAAGCTTTCTTCTGTATCATTCTATATAACAACTCTGCCTACCAGTTAACATGCACAAAAAAGAAATATTCGCGTAACATCGCTCAACGAAGATTTAATATATATAATTGCAATTTAAACGCAACCAATAGTCGCTGAGCTATAATCATACTGAATATCATTGAAAGTGAGTAATATCAGCCCCAAATATACCCCCAATTGAATCAGCATAATTTTCAATAGTATCCAATTCACTTATCGAGTTTAGTATATTCTTATGTTATAGAAGCTGAAGTACAGCCTCTCTGCAAACGGATGAACATCGAAGCAGAGCAACCTTACCTCCCTACCAATATGCACCCAAATTATATCTTATAATAGTAATACACAGATCTTCGTTTTCCAAACATATTTATTAATTAATATAAAAAGAAATATTTACATATATACAATTTAAACTTATGACACTTTCGCACACAGCTACATACTACCAGTACATTTCAAAATCAACTACAACTAACTGACTCAACAGCAAGTCAAAAAACGGAAAACATTCTAACTGGCTAACAGAGGCATACTATTGTAACAATCGCCGCTATCGTAGATCACAAGTCGGATCGTACACTTCGCAGCAAAAGTATCCGAACACTAGCAATAATCCCTGTCTAAAAAAAGTACACTTAATACTGATTTGTTAAATAAATCCTTGTCGAATCATGTTCTTAGACAGACTAAGAACATAACTCGACAAGGATTTATTTAACAAAGCAGTGTTAAGTGTACTTTTTTAAGACGGGGATTATTGCTAGTGCTCGGATACTTTTGCTGCGGAGTGCACAATCGGACTTGTGATCTACGATAGCTGCGATTGTTACAATAGTATGCCTCCCTAAATAATTCTTTGATATTTTACCAGAATTCTGAAATCGGCTAAATAGCTTTTGCATTGCATTACCAGAATGACAAATATCGCCATCTCTTAGGAAGGAAGGTAGGTAATCATTGTTACTTTTGTTACAATCTGCATTTTTTTTTTTTTTTTTTGTCAATAATGGGAATCTGACATATCAGGTTTGGAACAATTCCACACTATTGAAACTCAAATATAATTTTCTCTTTATTGGAGGAAATAGCAGCATAACAACGCCATCTTTTGAGTGATATGAACAATTATTGATAAACACCGATTTATGTCAAGGTGCAACTAAATATGAAGTTTCATGAAATTCTGTTCATTAATTCTTGATTTAGAGCAGTTAAAAAATTATTTTTACCGACACAACACACTGAGATATAGACATCACTCAGAAAATAGTCAAAACACTTTCGGGGTCTCTTTAATTGTATAAAAGCCTAAAAAGCCTAAATTTGAAAGGTTTTACGAATCCAATACTCTCTTCTTATGAATATAGAATAAAGCAAAAACATTTGCATTGCATGTTAAATTTGATTGGGGAAATGTTAAAAAACCAAATATAAGAACAACCTAGTTGGTGCTGTGATTCTATATATCTTCCGAGAAAGCAACCTTTTTATCATACAAACTATTTAAAACCATATAAATAAACCATAGTCGGAGAGGCATAGAGTCGGTAGATTATAGTGGATATATTGAAACATTCCAGTAAAGTTGTTAAAGTTCTCGTCGGGATGCTAAAAGCACGTTTGGATTAGCATTGTTTTAGTGGAACACAATTCATTTTCTTTTGGTTATTTAAGGCTGTTTTTAATCAATTGCTTTCGTTTAAAAATAAAACTAATATAAATAATTTTTTTATCTAGCATTTAATAGAAATATTATTTCATCAAATATTTAAGGCAAATTCTAAATATTTAATCAATCCTTGGTTGGAAAAATATATTTCATAATAATTCCGCATTACTAATAAAATTCCTCTACAGAATATATTACCAGAGAGTTCAGTGATCATCAAGATAACTATGCACCTACAGTTATCTTGATGATGATAATATGATCTATCTAAGATATGAATATTTAGTGGGAAAAGAAAATAACTTTCAACTACTTTGAGAGTGAAAGTTTATGTAAATCTTGACCTTTCAAAAAGAGAACTTCTATATCTATAAAATTAGTACATTAATTGTAAATCATTCAAACTATTGAATCAGCTAATTATCTTACGGATTCTCTTTAAGGAATGAGATTATTAAACAAAGGAAGTTGAAACGATTATTCACTGCAATCAAAAGCGGTATTTTTGCGCTCTTTCTAAGAAATAGTTGAATAAAATGTTAGCATACTATTTAATTTTAGTTGAATATATTATGAACAAATTCAGTTTTTTGAAGACATTGTAATAGTAATAGTGTACGCTTAATAAACAATTTTTCATCCTTGTGTGGTATTATAATTAAAACAAAAAAGAAAATTCGTGCAATTTTGATAGATTATGAAGCGTTTTTGGATAGTGTTTATTCGTTTCATCATTTAAAATTCCTAGTATATTTACCTTCGTGATGGCATCTTAAATTACATTTAGTTTTGTTTATGGAATAAAACATCACAATTATTTATCTAGCTTTTTTAAATCTAGTTGGCATAGGTGGATACTGCTCAGTTCCCCATCACATATTTCTCCTTATAAATTTCTACAGAAACATTTACAATACAATATTGCAGAGTATTGTTCTCTATGGTTCCGAGACCTGGACTTTGAAGAAGAGACAGAGAAAAAATTATTGGCTACGGAAATGGACTTCTGGCGAAGACTTGCTTGAAAGTCGAAATTAGAAAAAATTCGTAATGAGGTAATCACAGAAATGATGAGTGTGAAGAATATTGTCCAGAAAATTGAGATAAAACAGCTCATTTGGTTTGGGCATGTTATGCAAATGGGTCAGGAAAGACTCCCAAAGCTCATTTTCGAATGGAAGCCTGCGGGTAGGCGAAGAAGAGGCAGACACAAGAAAACGTAGCTGGCTGGCGTGGTTGAGGCAATGTCAAATCGTGGCCTATCTATTGATGACAGCCTGAATAGAGGTCTTTGGCGGGAAGGTGTCCTCGGTTAATTTGTGTGTGGGTTGCAGATAACTGCTTTTGAGTGGAAAAAATCTGGTTAATGATGACGACAAATTCCTACTACGGGGCATCGACACAGTCACAGGCTGAAATGTCTCACTACCCAGTATTCAGTTCGATGCAAATAACTTATTCCAAATTACTGATTACTTTTATTAGTGTCAGTTTCGCATTTTAGTTTTCATGCAATTCTGTATTTTTATTTTTAATTTTATTTTCTAACGATCTCAATAATACAAGTTTATGTGAAATATTGCTTTATTTTGCCATATTAAGAAAATATAAAATTTTGAATAACTTAGGAAATTTTCCAATTCGTATTCTATGATGTTCAAACCAGTATTGTAAATTATATTTTAAAAGTGGTCTGACATTTTTACAATGAAATTATTTCTCATTATGGAAGCTTATGCGAAATTTTCAATTATTCTGCCATGATAAGAATTTCGTAAATTTTTAATAACTTACAATTATTCGAAATTCCGATGTTGCAAATCAACAGGATTATTGCAAGTGTCATAGGAGATATTTTAAAACGAGTCCGACTTCTGTGCGATCATTTGTTCTTGAGATATTGTTTGCACAAACTATTAAATAATAAACTAACAGACACTCTACAGAAAGTCACTACCGAGTTTTATCTTTTTATTCCTTAGACACCAAAACGTGTAAAAACACACAAACAAACACACACACACACACACACACACAAAAAAAAAAGAGGTTCATTTTTTACGTTTATCCAAGTTTCTCATATGTATAATTTGATGGGGAATTAAAAAGGTCATAAAATAGGTAACTTTTATGTTGTGCCTATAATTTTTAAAAATTTCATTCGCACCATATAAACCAATTAAAATTTAGTAAGGTAAAAAAAAAAAAAAAAAAAAAAAAAAAAATCCATATCAGCAAAAAAAAAAAAAAAGTCTCATTTAAACAATTTTTTACTTAGACAACATAATGTATCTGAATATTTTTAATCGCCCTCTAAGCAAACCAGTAAAGCTAATAATATCTGAAACTATAACATTTTTCTGTATGTATCAGGAATAACCTATATTTGTGTGGAAGCATTTAAAAAATACTTAAAGAAACGTGAGAGCGGACAGTGAAATAGACTGACAAACTAGTGTGACAAACATATTTTTAAGCTGTTTTTGAAATTGTCTATGATAAACAAGTTTATATGAGAGATTTTTTTCTCACTAATAATATATATATATATATATATATATATATGTATGTATGTACGTATGTATGTATTATTATTATTATTTTGTTCATTTTTATTTATTCTAATTAAATTATTATTTTGAATATTTAACATAGATCTTATATTTATATAAATATTTTTGTTTTCTTTGACACAATATTTTCATATCTCAAATTATATTTCATTTTAGCATTTATCCCAGCATTTCATATACATTTATTTACTATTGTTTAATCAAGAAAAAATTAAATTGTTTGTAAATTTAAATAAAAATTTATTTTCATATATCCTTTCAAATAATATGAGTGTTCACAGCAAGGTTTTCGATACCGGCATGAAATACTCAGATTTACAGCAGTATTGTGCCTGGTACAAGAATATTTACAGGGATAGTCTTGGATCGTCATCCAGTTACCTATCCTCTCCTACTCCATTTGCTAAATTTAGAATTTGTGCTTCTTCTCGTTTCAAAACCTGTCCAAATGCTTTGAAATCCCAAATTCAGGGCAATGATTCTTTGATCTCACTTTCACAGGCATTCAACGGGATTTAAAAACTTAGCTGTGATTTTTGCAACTTGAAATATATTGGTGAAACCTCCACTCCCCTACATCTTAGAAATAATCAGCAGCGTTCATATTCCAAAAAAAATCTCTTCTGCTTCACCTCAGTGCAAATCAACCGTTGAGCTACAACATTTTAATTGTTATAATCTTAACTCCGGCACCATAGAAATACTTGAAATTCACAAAAATAAACAGCAGCGTATTTTTCTTGAATCCAAATATATGCAATATTTTAATACTATTTACCTTATGGGCTCAACACGGAATGTTGTAATAAAATCGTCAAAGCTTACGCAAGTACTGACCTAATCCATGATCATACAACTATTTATGGATAGCTTAACCATAAAATTAATAATAAAATTAATAGAAACAAACGTGATCCAAATCTACTGAATATGTAATTTCTAAAAAAGAAATGCCAAGAAAATTTTGGATATTCAGTCTCAATATCTTATGAACTATGATTGGGTTTATGTACAAAAGTTCATTTTTGCTGTTTAAAAAAAAGTATTTAATTAATTATTTAAAAGTGTTTCTTAGTCAATCTCTAAATCAACATATCTCTATATATAAAATCGTTCTTCCTGACTGACTGACATGGCAAACATAAATAGAACTATGGGCAAACACAAATAGAAATACAGTTAGGCCGTTCAAAATTGGTACAGATAGGTTTTAGAGTCCTGCAAGTCGAATGGGGATATTTTAGAAAGTGTAAAGTTATTAGGAAAGTCGGGAAAGTGTGGGGGGGGCGGAGGGGCAAAAAAAATTAGAGTTAGATCATTCAAAATTGGTACATAGAGGTTTTTGATACCTACAAATCGATTGCCGATACTTTGAATTTTTAAAATTATTGGGCGGGAAGGGGGGGGGGGAGCGGAGGGGCAAAAAAAATAGAGATAGATCATTCAAAACTGGTACATAGAGGTGTTTGATACTTACAAATCGGTTGCGGATATTTTCGAATTTGCAAAATTATTAGAATAGACGGGAGGGGGAGGCGAAGGGGGAAAATAATAGAAATAAGAGTTACAGCATTTTGGGAATTTTTTCCGAAGGCAGTGAGAACCCGGTGCGACATTTTTCCTGATCAGATTTTGTTTCTCTTTTTTTTTCACGTGATAAAAATTAATGCAATTTTGAGAATTTAGTAATTATAGTGATTCATTTAAAAATAGGGACCAGCGAAGCGGGCGTTGCCTGCTAGTTTTATTATATTTATTATTTATTATATTTATTATATTTTATGATATTATCATGTTTAAAATCAAACAATTTAATTTAAAATTTAATAAAAAAACCTAACAATGTTCATACAAATACCCTAATTTTTGTCAATTTTTCAAACCAGGTTGTTAATAAAATTAACATTACTTCTATGATAAATGATAAAGATTGCCTTCTTTCGCTCTCCTGTACTTTTAAGTACCCAATTTCTCTTGGTAGGAAAATATTCAACTAACTCTGTTTCAAGATCCATGGCTAATAGTAATGATCTTGCATTATGTAAATGCAGCAATCCATCACTTGAAAAATATGTTGACAGAACACATGGTCATATAATTACTGGTAACTTGCATTTAGTTAATGATAGTAATGTCAGAAAATTTATGGAGTATGGAACTAAATTTCGACTTCCGTCTATAAAACCAATATTTCTCAAATTATCAAATAGTTTACTTATGATCTGGATTTGTTTATTTGTAAAATTTCTAATAAATACTATAAAACTTTTTTAATCAATGGAAATGTATTTTTTTATTAAAATTAACTAAAGCATTACAGCTTAACTATTGTAATGTAGTACAATATAATAAACTTGACTTATTAACAAAAATAAAAGACTTTCAAAATCACTATGTCATACCTTATGTAGATAAATCACATAATAACTATGCTATTATTTGTAAACAGTATTACAAATCTCTTCTAAAAAACTCAATCTCTAATTACAGTACTTTTTCATTAACTCAAATTAATGCATCATTAACAATACAAAAATTCACCGTTATTATAAATTATTAAAGCTTCCTTTTAATAATTTCAACTATCCTTATATTGTATTAATTCCTAGGTTTCATAAATCTCCAATTAAATTTAGAACGTTACTATTGGATGTAATACAAATAATATTAAAGCTTATAAACTGCTTCTCGATATTCTGAAACAGGTTTATGACATCCCTTGTAAAGATCACAACTTTCGCAGCCTTAAAAATAGTTACCAACCCATTAGCTATAGCAAAAACCTTGATAATGTAGATAATATTATTACTTATGATTTTAAAGATCTGTTTAATAAGATTATTTTATCAGAGTTTTATCAAATTATCAATCATCTTTTTATTATATATAAAAATCAGATTAAATTACCAAATAACTTTAATGTTGAAAAATTAAAAATCTTAAAAAATAAATCAATTTAAGATAAATATTTACTTTGTTTGGCCTATGTATGTTTCTGTGGTGATTTATTTGACTAACTATTCTTCGTTCTCACTCTTTTCTTTCTTATCAAATAAATTATAAATTATATATATAAATATATATATATAAATGACAGATATTTTAATAAACTTTAATCTTAATATTTAAGCATTTAATAGATACATGTCAATATCAACACAACAAAATTAAAACTGTTAATAACACATTATATATTCTTTTTTTTTTTTTTTTTTTTTGAAATACGGGATAAGAAGTCAGTATTAATTTGACAATAATAAATGAGTTTAACAGAAGTAAAAAAATTAAATACAAAGACAAAAGCTTTTACAAAATAAGTCAAATTTCTCAAATAAACATGCTGGCAGTTTCTAAACTATTCTTAAAAAAAAAATTGCAATGATAAATTGTTTTTTAAGCATTTCAACATGAAGTTTTCAAAACATTTTATTAGTACTTAAAAAAAAAAAAAGCCATTGTTCCCTAAGGCAGAAAAAATGCCTTAATGTTTAATGTATGTTTACGTTAGAAATTCATTCAAATTGGGAAAAGTATTTTGCATAAGTTGAATAATTGTTTCTTAATATGTTTTTATTATTCAAATTCGGTACTTGCACGTACACCCTTTTCACTAGATTTACAATATTTTTCCAAAGTCACTGTAAAACAAATAAAGTTTTTCTAGGAAGGAGAGTTTCTTAAATTTTTTTTTTAAATTTCAATCAGAAGAATTTCAAACGCATTTCGAATGATGAAAACGACTTAAAAATAAATAAATAAATAAATAAAATTAATGAAAAGAAAATGAAAAATAAAGTTAACTAAAACTATTCTGGAAATAGAACTAGATTTAAAACATAATGGTAAATAATAATATATAAAAGGGACTGAATATTGGAAACTTTGATAGATTTAAGCTTTTAATTTTTAAGCTTTTTTAATGTTTAATCTTTAAATAAAATATACAGAACGCTATATATATATATATTTGACAGAATATAGTAAAAAAGGTATAGTAAATTTTGTACTTGAATGTTACACTTGGCAATACAATTTTCAGTTAATAATATAAGATAAAGCTAGGGGAGATTGCGCATATAAAAGTTTGGAGGGAAGGAGCAGAGTGCAGGTAGAGCAATTTCAGTTACTTGTATAACATCAGTAATGTATGTAATTAAAGGTTCAAGTTGATTCTTTGAAGCATCTAGGATTAAGAATTGTTATTTGGTTTTGTTTTCCAAAGGAAGTGCTTGAATTTTCACAGTTCTTTCCCAAAATTTTTATAGAAAGGCAAAATTACAAAATATTTTAAAACTAAACTGTTTCGCATAAAGTATTAACTTAGACTGACTGTGCAAACACCAGCGACTTTTTTTAAAAGCAGTTATATTTAAATTAAGAGCCACGCAATCTCTACTACAAAAGTAGGAGAATTTGCGCCTCTGCTACTTACAAGGGAAGTGTGAATTAGTAAAATCGCTATTGAAACCAAACTAACCTTAAATTAAAGAGCATGGTCGAAAACATTGGGTACCGTACAAATTTTCTGCAACAACTACCACGGGGGTGAGATATGCCCTCTATTAGTTTTAGTTATTTCTATAAAAGCCAACAAAACACGCAGCGTAGTGTGAACAGATGGTGCAGTGGTGCACTTCGAATATGGAGGTAGTGGGATCGAGTCCCCGCAAGGGCGTTTTGTATTTTATTTTTTTATTTCAACTGAAATATTTATTTTTAACATTTTTAATTAAATTAAATCATTGTTTTAAGATAAAATATTAATTATATTAAACCAAGTTTTTTTTTTTTTTTCAGCGCGGACAATTTAATATATATATATATATATATTAACCAATTTGTTTATTTATTTATTAAATTTAAAGAAATTAATAATTTAACAGGAAATACTTTAAAATTATATTTAGGTAAGATTTTCTTAATGTTTACATTCAGATAAAATTTTGTTAAGGATTGTTTCATATAAATTATTAATTACTATTTTTTAACGACGACATTAATAGCAAGAGTTAATCGTCTGCTCTCAATTGTATTATTTATTCAGGCAATTTTTTGCATGAAAAATACTGAATGATGGACAGCTGTTGCTTAACTATTCGACGTCGCATTTAACTTTTATTTCAAATATTTCATTAAACAACTGTCAAATTTAGTGGTATCGAAAGAACTGACAATAATATTGAAGACAATGACGAATTTTCTCAAAATGATTTTTACTAATTTATAATTAATTTACATCTAAAAAAATTCAAAATCTGGGTAAATATGAATTTTACAAAACAAGTAATCTCGACGAAAAGACAAATACTTGACAAAATTTTCGTGATGAACAATAATTGACGGTGAACAGAATTGAAATTCAAATAATTGTGATCAATCTTTTTATATTTCTTGTTCTAATTGTGAAAAATACTTATGGTTTCATGATTTTTCTACTTTTAATCATAATTGTTATAAATTAGAAACTATATTCGTAGCTTTGAACATGGTTTTCCTTTTTATATAAAAAAAAAAAAAAAAATCAATGCATTTCTTATATTCATTCGCAATACTTTATTGATTGGAATACTAAAAAAAAAAAAAAAAAAAAAAAAAAAGTTCTTATGTAATAAATATTTTCTTTTAAATTAATAATTTAATTTAATTAAAAACGTATAGAAAAAAGAAATCGAAAAAATTACAAAACGCCCTTGCTGGGACTCGATCCCACGACCTCCGTATCCGAAGTTAAGCACGCCAGCACTGCACCATTTGTTCACACTACGCTGCGTGTTTTGTTGGCTTTTATAGAAATAACTAAAACTAATAGAGGGCATATCTCACCCCCATGGGAGTTGTTGCAGCAAATTTGTACGGTACCCAATGTTTTCGACCATGCTCTTTAATTTAAGGTTAGTTTGGTTTCAATAGCGATTTTACTAATTCACACTTCCCTTGTTAGGAGAAATCACGCTTTGTTCGCATGAAATTGCTAGAAAAGATTATCAAACTTATTGAGTAAAGCAACTTACAAGTTTCGTGCAAATTTTTAGAGTTTGTGAAGGTTTGGTGTTTAAGTTCGATATTACATTATTGGATCCAGTGAGTTACAGTTTTAGAAATGTGGAGAAAAATGTGGAATGGAAATCTGAGTTATATTGAAGGAATAGTCTTGTTTTGAAGATGAAGTAAACTTGAGGATTCCATTGTCTGCGAGGTTTTCGAAAGGATTTTTTAAATGTTAAAATGTAAGGTTATGCAAATTGACTTTCCAGTGATAGAATTTAAGAAAACCAAATTTAAAGTCGAAGTCAGTGAGAGATTGCTAAAATTCTGAAATATGACTTTATCTACTATAGGAAAGTGCTAATCAAGCTATTTCAATTTTACTGTTTGCATATAAAACATATGTATAGAAAAGGTGTGGACTGATAAAAGAAAATTTTTCATTGTCCACTAAGTATTCTAAGAATTTTTGAAGAGTTTATTAAACAGCTTTTTATCTAGTTACTAAAAAGCCCAAAATAAAAATTTAAGTAAAAATAAATAAATAAATTGTTTAGAAACTTTTTAGAAGCTTTTTATTGAAATTGGATTGTGTCATTGCGTCTTCATCTTCATGTCACGCTAAAAAAACAAAGCGTTTTCCCTTTAAAGTAAGTGTAAGCCGCCTTTTCCATAGCTCGGTGGCTCGATTGATTAGAGCGTCATGTTTATAACACGATGGTTGTGCGTTCGATCCTCGAAGAGTCAATGTCGTAAATTTTGCAGACAATTAATAGAAAAGGTGTCATTTGATAAAAGGAAATTTTTCATTGTCTCTACAGTACTTTTAATGTAAATGTAAGCAGGTTTTTTTCGCCACTTATTAGCTCAGTTGGTTGGAGTGTCATATTGTTAACGTGATGGTCGAGGATTCGATCTTCGAAGTGCAAATGTGTCACTTTGTTGCAGATAAATAATGGAAAAGATGTCAATTGATAAAAGAAAATCTTTCACTTTCTACACAGTATCCAAAGAATTGTTCGTTAGTGTTTTTTTAAGAATCTTTTTTTTTTTTTTTTTTCAGAAACTAAAACGTACAAAATAAAAGTTTAAGAAAAAAATAAATAAATAACTAAAATAAAATAAAATCGAAGCTTCCGATTGTGTAACCCTAAAAAGAATAAAGTAAGAATTTATTCTTTCAGTGACATGCTATAAAAAAATATAATAGTAATTAAAGTTTCAACAATCAGAAAATTTAAAAAAGAAATGTCGATAGTTCACTTTTGCAAGAAATGAAAAATCTTAAATATTCAGAATATTTTAAAAAGCGTTTGAGAACAACATTCTTTTTTTATATGTAATTGTTAGATCTTTCTGGCATCTTCTATGACTTTTGGTTAAAGTGTCATGCTGAGAATGCGATGGTCATGGGTTCAATCCTTCAAGGGCCGAGGAGTTAATTTTTGGAGATAATTAATAGGAAAGATGTCTTAAGATAATTAATAAAAAAGGTGATTGAAAAAAAATCTTTTATTATCTACACAGTATCATAAAAATTCATTCTTGCAAAGACATGCTATAAAGAAATGGAAGTTTCAACACTAAGAAAATTTACAGAGAGGTAGCTATTTCACTTTCTCAAGAGATGAAATTTTTTAAATATTCAAACTATTTTAAAAAGCTTTCGAGACCTTTGAAATTTATGGCTTAAAGAATATTTATACAAAAACAAATAAACTCGAATAAACTCGAATGCTTTTTAAAATATTTTGAATATTTAAAAATTTTCATCTCTTGCAAAAGTGAACTATCTAAATTTCTGTAGAATTTTTTTAGTGTTGAAACTTTCATTTCTTTATAGCATGTCTTTGCAAGAAAAGTTTTTTATTTTACGCTTTTTAGGGCTTCACAATTAAAAGCTTCTACCGTTAAAAATTTTTTTTTTACTTAAATTTTT
The DNA here is from genome assembly GCA_963930645.1 of Salticus scenicus. Lineage (NCBI taxonomy): Eukaryota > Metazoa > Arthropoda > Arachnida > Araneae > Salticidae > Salticus > Salticus scenicus. Next base: position 229,259,918 of record OZ005652.1, on the reverse strand, counting down.
ATTTTTATTGCTGATCACATCTTAAATTTTTCTGTTAAAACAGCTGTTACCTAAAGGATGTTTTCCACATTATTTGAATATCTGTTATTTTATTACAGATTTAATTTTTCTTAAATGGAAAATATCCTTGATTTTTCTGGTATATTTCTTTTTTTAATCACTATTTATTTTTTAAATATAATTAAAAATATCGAACTTTCTTTTTAATGCATAAAAAGAACAAAAAAAGTATGCTAAGCAGATCCAAAATATAAATCAATAAGTTGCTAAAGGTACGAAAAATTAATGAATTAATAAATATTATATAATCACGTTACTTTTTAGTTCACGTGAAATCTATATTTAGTTTACTCCATTGCACAGGAATAAAAAGGATATTAATAAATTTTGCTTAAGAGTGTGATAGTCCTCCATAAATTATATTTAAACCAAAGTAGTAAATTTAATTAAGTAATTAAATTTAAGTGCAAAGCATTTTCGATGAAGGTATATAAAAAAGTGCTTACTGAAGTTAATGGATGAATCTAATTTTCTTTCTTTTTTACTGCTATATTTATAGTAAAAGATATTGTTTGATAATGCATATAAGGTAATGAAGCATTGAAATTAAGCCAAATTTCAGAATAAATTTATTTATATTTGTACTTCCATTACCCAACTACTGTAGGTAATGGAAGTATTGTATTTGGTCCAAAATTTCGATGTCGAGTTTTCACTTGATTTTGATGGTTTAAGGTCTCCTGAGTCCAAAAAAGTAATTTTTGGCACGTAGTCAGTGTGTGTGTATTTATATGGGGAATCTTCTGACTATCATATCTCCGAAACTAATTGAGATAGAACCACGGAACTTCAGAATTGAAACAGGTGTGGTGTATAGATAATTTTTCGAACTTTTGGTGAAAATTGGAAAGCCAGAAGTGGAACATTGGGAACCGGAAGAGGGACCATAAGTCAGTACCTCAAAAAACGGTTCTAATGATTTTCTTAAAAGTTGCTATATAAACATTCTATTAGATGCCCTTTTGTATGAATTAGTTGGTTAGTTCAGGAAAACTGATACGCGTACTGCATAAATTGGTCAATTTCATGTCTCGCAAATGCGTTCCTTTAAAAAAGGATTTTCGGATGTTTAACAAATTCGCCATATTAACAACCTGTTATATACGCTTTTGTATGTAATTGTTGTTTTTCGGCCAACAACTGAGTAAGGTAAGTATTTTTAAAAGTCGATATCTCAAGAACGGCTCTAATGATTTTTTTTTGAAAATTGCTGTATAAAGCCATTTTATATATCCTTTTTAAGGTATTGGTTTCTAGCACAGAACCTGTCTTTTTATTTACGCATTTCTTTCTACATGGTATTACAATAAAAATGGAAACAAATGGCAACTTTTCCACATCCACGAAAATGGCCGTTGGCGGCAGGCTTCGCATCTTAACGTAAAATCAGGTAATTTGACACCTAAAATTAGGCGAAATGTGTTAGTTTAAGATTTCCAAAGTTTGATATCTCTAACTTCGATAGGAGCGGAGTTCTGAAATTTTCCTGAATGATTCATTGGTGTCTAGTGCAGAATTGCTTCGAAAGTTCTACAAACCTCTGACAAAGCTCTCTATGAATTTAAATTTCATTCAGGCTTCGGACTGAGCGATGGATCAATGTTCCTCAATTCGCGATATTTCTGCTCTGTGTTGTGCTTATCCTTGTTTACTTGACTTTTGTGGTACGAAAAACTACTTTTTTGGATTGTTTCGATAATATATGCTGATTATTGATTTTTGTGTTACTAAGAAGAACAGTTTTATATTTCCATAATATTCATTAGTTAAAGTGCATCCGTCGACTAGAACCTGTTTATGTCTTTACAAGAAACTTCCTTCACGCAAAACTGTCAATAACATTCATAACAACATCATCACTTTCATAACAATATCATGCCATTAGCTTCTGTTGAAATCTCTGTGACAGTAGATCTTGATCTTATATAATGGCCAAAATTATTATTATTATTATTTTTATTATTATTAATGTAACTTTCTTAAGTATCTCCAAGACGGAAAATCACAGAAAGACCAACTGGCTAAACTAGATGTAACAAACCTACATACAAATTTGCAACAATTAACGTATAACCGTTTTTGAGTTAGGCAAGATACAATCACACACACATACACACACATACTTATATACAGACATCACTAAACGCCGTGTAAAATCGTAGATATCTCTGAAAAGGGAGCTCGTGTCAAGGCCAAAGTTATAGATGTACAACTAGATCTCATGATAGTCCTAAATATAAGTTTGCAGCCTTCTACGATTTTTCGTTTTTGAACTATGAGAGATAATAAATCAGTTTCGTAAATAGGTATTATGATAGTTTTTATAGTTTGTATAAGAAAGTAAAAAATGGGTTCGCTATTTTGTTGTGCAGGAAATTTGTGTGCGTAATTATTACTATCACGCAAACAACACATATAGAGAATTAACAGCATACGCTATTACTGGATACTGCTATTTCACTGCGCATGAAAATAGAAAATGTGTGCTAAAAACATATAAATGTATTATATGATATTTTTTAATAATATTTATAATTTTCACTTTTATTACTTGAATTTGTACCCTTAATTAATTAAATGTAGTATTTTATTTTCATCACTTACTAAAAATTATTAGTTAACCTATATTATCAGGAAATTTTCTCAGACTAATTCCTTTCAGGATAGATCTAGATAAGTCTACTATTATGTCTATCATGGAAAACTACAGTTTTATTGAAGAAATTTTTAAAGCTTTTAAATTATACACAATCCGTTAAAGAACTTGTTTTAAAAAAAACACTGTTAATTTTTTTACTTTCTGCATATAGCTTCATGCATAATGACGACTAGTTTATTTTATTAATTAAGGTTTACAAATTTTTGCAATTTTTTCGTTGGGAGTATAATTTTGATGTAACAAAAGATAATTTGACTTGCTTGGTTCGACAAAGCAGTATCTTCAATTAAGTTATTGAAACCCGTTTATATTGATAAATTTTATCTTATACCTAGAAAACAAAACATGATAAAATGGCTTCTATTGTGCAACGACGCCTCGCGCGCGTAGTATACAGGTCGATTATAAAGGCGTAGAGAGGTTTCAAATTAACCAATCTGTTGGAATTTGATAACCATCTGACCGTTTCGAGTTTTCTTATTGTTTGTTTTGTGTCAACCACAATAATTATTACCCCTATTTTAACATTGAATTCGTTGAGTCAGCACACGTGCTGAGGCTCTCCTGGATGCAAGAAACGTGGTCAAATAATATGTTAACTACACATTATAAACAGTGCTTTATTCAGCATAATACGATTCTTTAAAATGAAACAACACTTTCTATCATAACGCAGAGGATCGAAGAAAAAATAAATAAATAAATAAAATACTGATTTTGACAGATTAGTTTCCAAATATCAATAAAACAAAGAAGTATCAAATAAAAATAGTTCAACATTTTTGAAAATTCAATAACAGAAAATTAATACCTCCTATGTAAATCTGCAACCTTTTACAATATAATTATTTGCTATCTTCTTGGTTTCTAGTGTCAAACATTCCTATCACTCATTATAATGCATGCGCTGTAGAAAATCTTTCTCAGTCTATAATTTCTAGGATGTAAAGTTATAACGCACGGAATACTGGAATTTTCATAATTTTAGCACAATCAATCATAGAATCAGGTTTCTAAACAAATTCTACGAAACAGTAATAGGCAATCCATCAACCTTAAAATATTCTCTATGACAAAAGATGCAGAAGAGTAAAAAGGTTTGCCCACAAGTATTATTTTTCGAAAGTCCCATATAATCAATTTATCTCTGTCATAGATAAACCATTTTATTTGAACTGAACTTTATTTCCGATATCTCAAAGATGTTCAAACTCTATACAGGAAAAATTTATAATTATGAGACATTTATGATTGATTTTTAAATGCTTAACGTATTAGATTGCTTAGTGTGAAAGTATAGCTGAATTGATTTTTAACAATTTATGAAGATAAAATATTTTTATTGCTGTGCGTTTTACTGTACAGTCGGTAACAAAAGTGTCCGAACACTAGCGAAAATTCCTATGTAAAAAAAGTACACTTCATACGGTTTCGTTCAATAAATCCTTATCGAATCATGTTCTTACACTGACTAAGAACAGGATTCGACAAGGATTTATTTAACAAAACCGTATGAAGTGTACTTTTTTTACGTAGGAATTTTTGCTAGTGTTCGGACACTTTTGTTACCGACTGTAACTATATTGAGTCTTCTAATGCATTTTTTTATGATCTAAAAAAGCGAGTCTTGACATACGACTGACTTACGTAATACGGGACAGAAATCTTTGGAGAATGTAACGCGGGAGGATTCACATTCATAAATGCTATTCAACGCATATTTTAACATTTCATTTTTATTTTTTGCAAGAATGGTGACTACTGGTGCAAATTTTAAGGGTGGCGAGCACTGGTGTCTTTATCCTAAATTTATTTTAAATTATCATAGATTTTTGGTTAGAAAATTCATTTAAATGTATTAAAGATTTCTTTTTAAAGATACTAATGTAAAAAATTTACACCCTCCAAGGGTACTTACCCCCAGAGGGTAAAGCTATGCCTTAACATACACAAAAGCTTTTCCTGGTATACACTATTAGTATTAAAAATATTTTTTACACAATTTTATTTACTTTAGCATGTTGTTTATTTACTTGCGTGGATTAAATCTGAAGATCCAGTTTTATCGATTGAGCTCAAATATTGAATGCATGTATAACTACAATGACTATATATACTCAAATAGTAATGGAATTAGTGGTGAGGATTTGAGGACCCTGGGCCTACCCATGGGTTTGTCTCATTTATGAAATATCGAATGTTTTCAAAAACTACTATCTGTTCTTCCACTAAAAATAATCCGAAGATATTCTTGAGAAAATAGTATTTTCTTAAGACATTCTTCAATTATTTTAAAATATTTTGAACATTTATCTTTTTTCATAAAATATCTGCAGAAATTTTGAAGATATTATAATTGGGATATTGAGATTTACGATGTTTGTGTGATGCCAACTTTTGAGCATGTTAATATACTCAATAATATGAGCATGGTATTTTTAAATTTGAGCATATTTGCTTCGGAGCTATTTTGAGTATATGACATGCTCAAATTTGACACAATTCTGCTCATTTTTGAGTAGTTTTGCTCCCCTTTTTTCAGTGTGATTCATTAGACACAGCTTCTACAAAATCTTTGATGCACACGCAGAGTCAGACTGGTATTTAAAAAAAAAAAACTGTTGAAATCATGTTCAGCATATCTAAAAACTTATAAATCAATCGAAAATTTGAGGTTGGAAATTTTCATGATTTCAATACTTCTGTGTATATATATATATAATATATACAGTCGCTAACGAAAGTGTCCGAACACTAGCAAAAATTCCTATGTAAAAAAAGTGCACTTCGTACGGTTTTATTAAATAAATCCTTGTCGAATCCTATTCTTAGTCAGTGTAAGAACATGATTCGATAAGGATTTATTTAACAAAACCGTATGAAGTGTACTTTTTTTGCATAGGAATTTTCGCTAGTGTTCGGACACTTTTGTTACTGACTGTATATAGAAGAAAGTAAAAATTTAATAATATTATTTAAAACAAACAAAAAATCGAAAACTCCTTACTTCGCCTATGTAACATATTCATTACATTTAGTCATATTTAATAACATTTTTTTTTTTTTTTTTTTAATAACATTTATTTTTTTTAAAACTTTTTAAAAGCAATCATTTACAAAATTGAAGTTCAATTCTCAACCCCAAATCGCAAGTTCAAATAATTGCAGATTTCCAAAAACTGAAATCCGATTTAATCTGTTTAATTCTGAATTTTTTTTTTAATATCGCCATGAGCACATGTAATGATGATTTTTTTAAAGCTAAGGTTGCCATTTATTGATAACACATGTATATCAGATTTGTATGCTTGACTCGGAGTCCCCTTGTAAATCTCCGTCAGATAGCACATGTCACAAATATAGTACAAAGAATGGTTGCTTGAGTGTAATTTCGCACTAGTGCTGCGCAAATGGATAATTTTAGACGGTGACAAAGAATTCGAAAAACACCCAAGGTCAGAGTGGGAATCGAACCCACTCTTCTACGCTCGAAGGCGAGTAACAGTATGATGACTTAGCCTCTCAGCCACAGAAGGAAGCCACTGAGGTTATGGATGATTAATTTCGCATTAGAGTTGTATAGTAGTCGATTGGGATTCAACTCTAAGGGTGGTCTTCAGAAATGTCATCACAATTTTGCTCCTCTACGGAGAGGATGGCTTTCTTGCTTCCGTAACCTCCAGAGGTATTAATTTTATTGAACTCGAAGGACATTAGAGCCGCGACAGATTTTATGTGCATCAGCCGCCATTAATTTATATGGCTTTTTTTTTTTTTTTTTTTTTTTTTTTTTTGTCGAGATTGGAAGTTGAACGCGCAATCCTTATATTACGAAATCGAAACTCTGCCATCTGGCTCGGTATTTTTAAATATTTCTACAAATTATAGATTACGATAATAGTTAACAATTATATCATTTCTGCAGAACGTATTTATGAATTGAAGAGAATAAAATTTTCTTAAATATAATTCATTAATATTTTCTTAGTATAACTTTCATATTATAAAATGAAAATAAAAAATCTAAATGTTGATCCTTAAGTAGTATTTTGCAAGAAAAATTTGATTTAATATATAATCACTTTTAAGCATAAAATACTGAATTAAAATCAAAAGAGAATGTAAATTTTACTAGAGTTTCGGATATAATTTAACTTTAACCGACCGAGAAATTCGATGAAACAAAAAGAGAAAAAAAATCCCTTTTGCTTCTATTCCACCATCTAATTTTCTTTCTTGAAATAGCAAAGAAAGCAGCAACTTACTTGAAATCCAATCATACTTTTCGAAAGAAGATAAAGTGATAAGCTTGCCCAAATCACTTTTATTCCTTACCGGATTTAAGAATTTTGAACGGTAAAGATACTTTTATTCTATTCAAGAAGATCCAATATATTTTCGATTATATATCTTCTCTTATGAGAGAATATCTAATTTGCTGTTTGTTGTTTGGAAGAGCGTCCATATATTTTAGTTGCACTTTCTCAAAACAATGACAATGTTCTTAAGTCGGAATACACCAAATCAATATTTAATTGTTTCCTCTGCACAATATAAACACAAAAATAATCTCAATAGGAGTATTTATAAGGCACGTAGATCGTTTGGATTTCATAAAATTAATATAATAAAATAGTACTGGATACATTTGCTTCAGCATTAAATTAGTTCTAAAACGTGAACCCATTTTTACCTTGTACACAGTACATAATAACAAGGTGGTTACAGACCAGCTTTTTTTTTCTCTGATACTTTCACCAATATATTTATATGATTATATTTTACTTAATTAATCGTGTAATCTTACTATTCAAAATTTCGAAATAAAAATACTGGTGGAAGAATCAGGAGAAAAATGTGGCCTGTGACCACCCTGAATAAGCATCAAAGATATTGACTGTTTTAAAAGCTTTCACGTTGCTAGTTTGAATTAAAATTAAGCTGGAAGCGAGGCAAAATATATTTGAATGTATCATTAAAAACCTGGCGCCAAAGAATCAGGTGTTCCGTCTGAATATTCTATCTTGTTGAAGATAGACTACAGTTTTGGCCTTTTTTTTGGTGCGGGAGAGGAGGCTAAAATAGGTTAAGGTCAACAACTTTGTATTTATTCTTATCGTACACATCTTTAAATTCATAAAACATATTTTTTTTTAATAAAATACATTATGTTTTATGTTTATTGTTAATCAAGTCTCTATTTTCTGTAAGAACTTAGAAATTAATATTATTTTTATTATCATTATAACTGATCGTCTTTCTTCCGCCTAACTTTCGTTATTTCCAAATGAACTTGCTTCTTTTGCTGCTTACATATTATCCCGGCAAACAATATTCGCCAAATCAGAAACAATCGTCAATTGTCGTGAAAAATAGCTAATAGTAATAATAAAAAACTTTTTATTTAACTGTGTTTTCTACTAAAATAACAGAATACAAGTCACGAAATGCCATTTAAATTTAATTATTTATATATATATATATAAATTAGCATAATTTCACAAATATCGTCGCCAACTTATATATTGATAAGATAATACACTATCAACCAATAAGTATCTGGACACTTTCGAATTTCAACGTTTTGTCAGATATCTAGAAAATTAAGTTAAATTATCCTAAAGTTTCAGGATGATTTCTGAAACTTTAGGAGTATATAGAACATGCTACACCTCATATATTTCAGCAAAAGTTTTGTCCTGAAGAAGAAGAAAAAGAACCAGTAAAAATTTAAAGAAAAATCAAAATGTTTTGAATCATCCTGGAAAAAGTAATGCTTGAAAGGTAGCATGCAGTAGCATGTTATTGCAAGGATTTTTCTTCTTATCTGTTTAAATATTTTGGACTACCACATATATTCAAGGAGATAAAACGGTTTCTTTGAAAAGTGAAAAAAAAAAAAAAAACTCCTTTTTTAATTATAACACGTAGAATATTAGATTAAGAAAATTGCATACTGCAATCAGAATACAAAAATGTTAAATATTTTATGAAACATGAGCATTTTTACTAAATAATTTTTCCCCACGCATACGCAAGCTTTATAAAAATTTTATTTGCATAATTTAATAGCAAAAATTATTGAGCTACTTATATGAGAGTCCCAAACAAATATCGTGTAAATGAAAAAGTTATGAGAAATAGAATGAATAGAATTTCAGTTCATCTCAAAACAAAAGCTAAACTGTAAGAGCTTTTACTCACATTTTCATTTTGATTCAATCAATGTCCAATGGTAATATAGTATTCACTGAATGTAAATAAATATTTGTAAAACCCTCTATCATCTTCCATTTTATTAGAGGAACTGAAATTTTGTTCATTGTATAATTCATAGCTATTTGAATTTACACAATATTTGTTTGGGGTTTCTATAGAAGCAGCTCAATATATTTGGCTATTAAATTATGCAAATGTATTTTTTATAAACCTTGCATATCAGTAGTTAAAAATTATTTAGTAAAAATGCATGCTCATATTTTGTAAGATAGTTAACATTTTTGCATTTCGATTGCAGTATGCTGTGTCTAATGTAGTACGCTAGAGGAGTTCGGGCTCTTTTTTGACAATCCGAGCCCGCCCGGGCCCGAAACATTTTTGAACTGAGCTCGCCCGAGTCCGAAGAATTTTGTGTAATCAGAGCCCGAGCCCGATGTTGAATGTGGTATGCTATGCAATGCATACACAATAGTAAAATTAAATACCGTTTTCATTTTCAAATTAATTTTCTTATTCTCAATCCTCAATTTAAATAACTATAAATGTTAATATAACAATTTATAATGTCTGTGTCTCTGTATACATGTATATATTTATATAAATATATTTATAGTGCAGCCCATTGTTTATAACGCGCCTATCGGGGGACAAAAAATTTATCCGAATGAGTGATATAATGAGGCCCAATATAACCGAAGGAGGAAGGATCACTGTATAACACTATGACAATAATATGCATCCCGTTGAAAAAAAAGGTCTATTTAGAAAAAGGAAAGTCAAAGCTACTAAGGTTTGCAATATTATTTTGGGATTTATAACCTATCATGACTATTATGGCATTACTAAAGTTGCTCTCAAAATGAATAAAATTTCTTTTTTTTTTTTAGATTTTTCAGTTATTGAAGAATAAAATAAACGGAACTTTTCGCTGGAATCCGAGCCCGCCCGAAGCCCGAAGACTTGCGTAAGATTTGAGCCCGATTGTGCTCGGGCTCGAACTTACGGGCTCGGGCTGAGCCCGTCTCATCTCTATGTTACGCCAAGTTTCCTGAAATGGCTTTGCACTGGGTCTAATACCCTACGTGTTATAAATATTTTTTTTTTCAATTGTTTAAGAAAACCGCTGTATCTCCATGAACTTGAGTGGTTGCTTCATAAAAATTTATGAAGCTAATTAGATATATCCTCATAATCACATGCTATAGTGAAATCGCGTTTTAAGCATTGCCTTTTTACAGGATGATCCAAATAATTTTGATTAATTTTTTAGTGGTCTCCTTTTCCTCTTCCGGACGAAACCTTTACTGAAATATGAGGTATAACATGTACTTTATACTCCCAAAGTTACAAGATGATTCGTGAAGAATTATTTTGGATATTTGACAAAAAACGTGTAAATTCAAAAGTGTCTAAATACTTATTGGTATATAGTGTAGTACCTATATACCGCAAATTTATTACTTTTTTTTTTTTTTTTTTTCTCATTCCAATTTAAATTGTTTATCATCAATTTACATGATATTTATACAACTAACAAATATAATTTCTTTCATATTGTAACAAATATGCTTACACCTACGTATCAACCACAAATTATTGTTATATTGAGGTACTGATGGTAAAGTAGTGCTTTGTGATATGTGGCGCATATACTTTATCAGTCTTGGTGACAATTAGTTCCATGTTCAAAGAAACTACCTTATAAGGTAACATAGAATTTTATTTTGTGATGGTAAACTTAATGATAAGGGAGTAAAATCCAACCACATTATCATATGTGTTTAAAAAGTCTGGATTATATAACTTTGTATGTGTGTATCTGTATCTGTATTGTGCATACCTTTGAAAATCTAAAATAGATTTTTATAAATACTTTCAGTATAAGAGTGTAAACGAAAGTAATGTTTAACGTACACAAACATCAAACCGTCTCAATTATATATATTAAAAGCAAAAACGTTTTATTTATGAGACAAATATGTTTAAGTTAAAATACATTTAAAAAACAAAAATTACATATAAAAACAATTAAAATCAGACGTTTCGAAATCCGTCCGGGTTACCTCATCAGTAATTACAACACAATATGCAAACATCACATGAACACTCAAGGAATTTAAATGAGTACTGAATATTGAGGAGCCAGTGCGCATGCTTCATTGATAGTGTGGAGATGCTTGGCAGTGTGCCAGCTCTCAAGGAAAATACGCGATTTATAATTACGAAAACCAGAATTTAGAGTTTTTATATTATCGAAGTCAGGAATATGATCGGTTTCTATTGAATGGATTACAATTTTAGAATTTTGGTTGCAATTTTTAAAAGATCGTCTGTGTTCTTGTAGTCTAATTTTTGCTGTACGGCTGGTGTAATATATTTAATTCCTTGTAAAAATTGCAAATATGTTTATATAGGTGAAATTGGCCGTACAGCAAAAATTAGACTACAAGAACACAGACGATCTTTTAAAAATTGCAACCAAAATTCTCAAATTGTAATCCATTCAATAGAAACCGATCATATTCCTGACTTCGATAATATAAAAATTCTAAATTCCAGTTTTCGTAATTATAAATCGCGTATTTTCCTTGAGAGCTGGCACACTGCCAAGCATCTCCACACTATCAATGGAGCATGCGCACTGGCTCCTCAATATTCAGTACTCCTTTAAATTCCTTGAGTGTTCATGTGATGTTTGCATATTGTGTTGTAATTACTGATGAGGAAACCCGGACGGGTTTCGAAACGTCTGATTTTAATTGTTTTTATATGTAACTTTTGTTTTTTAAATGTATTTTAACTTAAAAAATTTTGTCTCATAAATAAAACGTTTTTGCTTTGAAAGTAATGTTAATGAATCCTGCCAAAAAGTATACTGAAGTTCTGTCACATGCTTCGAAAACATGTGATGTAATATATTTGCAATATACCTGCAATATATTTGCTGTAATAGACTTGCAAGTCTTAGAAATTTTGCTGAAATTTTAATTTTACGAATGAGGAAGAAATTAATTTTCTTTCATAGACAATCTTCTAAAATTTTAAGAAAAACAGTTTTTTGTTTTGAATAAAAATAAAAGTTTAAAATTTCTGTCATTTCTAAAATCTATTTATTTCCGGAAGTATAGTAGGATTCTTTATTTTTGCTTTAGCTTATATTTAACAGTTTAAAATATCACCTCCTCAAATAATACAGAAACTGTACAGCAAATCTTCTTCTACTTTCTTTTTTTTTTTTTTTTGCAAAACTTTATGTGCTTGAGTACATAATCTAGTAAATACTCATTGGGATTTAGACATTAACGTGATTCGTTTAAAATGATAATGTTGGGTTGCTCATTTGTGTCTATTGGGCGAAATTTTGTAAATTTGTAGAACATTTTTGTGTTATTTATAATTTTTAACACTTAATATTATGAACTAAAGCTTGAACCCCCTTCGAAATTTTTTTTTTTTTTTTTTTTTTTGTTACTGCTTTGGAACACTGCACGATTGCAGAAGCAAATGGTATAGAGTCCAGGGTTTCAACTGTGATCTAGAGCCACAGCTATGAGAACCTTGTTTAAAATCTGCGCTGCAAACGAGTTCAAATTGTATATGCTGACCAAAACAATTATGCAATAAATATTGTTTATTGCGTTATGGTTCACACTGTTACAGTGCGATCCATCAGAGCGCGCAAGATGCTTGTCTTCACATGCAGTCGTTCATTGTGTCCTCTATGTAGATCCTTACGCAAACACTTATTATATATCCGTATCACTGTGGATAAATTACGATCATCTCCAGCACAAATCTCAAATATCCATAGGCTACAATTCAGCCTCTATCAAATTCAGAAGCGTGCTTGACTGGGTTACGTATTTTCAACGTCAAACATTTCTCTCTCTCTCTCTCTCTCTCTCTCACACACACACACATACACATATATATATATATAGATATATCGTTACATAAAATTGCTTTTTGTGAAAGCTTTATATAATAATTTTAGGTAGTGCTCCAGGCACCTACTGTGTACAGTCGGCAGCAAAAGTATCCGAGCACTAGCCAATAATTCCGATATTATAAAAGTGCACTTAAAACTGTTTTGTTAAATGAATCCTTATCGAATCATATTCTTTGACTGACTAAGAACATGACTCGACAAGGATTTATTTAGCAAAGCACTATTCAGCGAATTTTTTTGAGACAGGGATTATTGCTTGTGCTCGGATACTTTTGCTGCTGACTGTACATCGGCACTAAAATGTTAACCATTTGTATACACTACCATGAAATAGAAGTAGTACAAATTTCACACTTTTTGGATATTTCTTTTATAATATTGCATTTTGTATTACATTAATGTCTTAAATATGTTTCACCGAAACAGCTCCAGGAATACAAAGCTAAACAAGTTGTAAAAAGTAAATCAATACCTTGTTATATTCATTATAATGTATATATAATTAAAGAGTAGCATATTTTGGAACACTTCATTAAAAAAAAAAAAAAAATCTACAAAACTATTGCTCATATAAACCTTTTATGTTTGATGTTTTAGAATTACAGCAACCAAAAATCTGTAATATTAGTTCTGTAAAATATAATGAAATGATACATACTTAGAGCTATTTGTCATTGCTATATGAACTTCTTTCAAATATTAAAACAAATCCTTTATTAAAATGCCAATGGCGTCAGAGATATAGTTCATAAATATCGGTTTACTAACAATAACAATATTTTTAGATGCATCAGAAGTAGTCATGTGTAAGTTTTCGTTTTATTGTAATAAGAGGGAGAATTTACTTTTGCTTTAATTAAAAATTTCTAAAAATATTTTCAATTGAATTATACTACAGAACTAGACTAATAATTTAGGACAGACTGAGAAATAAAACAGCCAATTTGTCAATTTGTGATCTTTACATAGAAATACATCTATTCTTTTAAATTATCATTTGCACTTATTTTATTTATTTTTTAATTTACGAGTAAATTTTTTTTTTCAAAGCATTGTCGCAATTGCTGGCGTCATTTTTTTCTGCTATATCGCCCTTCTTCCATTAATTTATTAATTCCTCCAAACCAAGGATACCATCTTTTTTTTTTTTTTTTTTTTTTTTTCAATATATTTTTGTAGTACTAACGTCAGTTTCGAATAACCCAGGCTTTTATTATCAAGATGATATCCAACGCTATTTTGGAGAAATATTAAATAAAAATATATTGTAGATTATAATCATATCATTTGTAATCGCAGTTATTCTTCGACCATGCATTGTGTGCAAAGCTAAGAAGTCCGGTTTAATGGTCTAAATGGGAAGTGTATTAGGCAATAAGGTGCCTAGGCAGACGTTTGGAAAGCATGGAAATTCAAAAATGTTATAAAAATGCGCTTTTCAACATTCTGAAAAAAGGGAGAGAAAATGAAAAAAAGAAAAAGTAAATAAATAAAATTAAAATAAAAAAAGTTGAACCTTACGTCCCCCCCCCCAAAAAAAAAAAAAATAAAAAAAAAAAAAAAAATAAATCGTTTTTGGGGAATTGACATTTACTAACCATTTGCTGATACTTCATGTTATTTGTAGGTAAATAATAACTTATTTTTGGCGACATGAAAAACATGTTTCTTAATTTATAAGTCTAAATTTTATCTTTCAAAAACCCTGTTATAATTAAAATTTTTCCAAAAAACAAGTAAAAATATTGTTCATAAACAGACTTTTTTTAAATATCTTGTTTGCTGAAATTTAATAAAAAAATTAATGTTTTCTTTGCTTCAATTTTAAAAGCATCTATAATTTCAGTATTTATTCTTAAATCATATACATGGTGAGAATTAATCGTCTAGGTTTTTTGTTGCATTAAATAAACATTAAATAGTGTAGTTTCAATTAAAAATGATCTTTTTGAAAAGTGGTATAAAGAACTTCTATTTCAATAGTCTACTTTAGTTTCTCCCTAATTAAAAATACAAATATAATTAAAACCGTTCCTTGCGAAAGAAAGTAAAATAATTATAATTTTAAATTAATTTTCCCATCGCAATTTCAACTAAACTAAAGAAATTATTTGATTAATATTAGTTTACGAAAATTATTAATATGAAATAATCGTCTAAAACAAGTCATGTGAAATGATTTAATGCAGTAATGTAAAACAAAATACTGTCTTTATTTAAAGTTATAATACAGAATGAGCTTAAATTAAAATAATTATATTGGAGAATTTTGTTCAATGAACCCAAGCAGCACCGAAACGTTCTCTGAACGTTCAAAAATTGTTCTGCAAACACGTTCTAAGAACGTTCACTCTGAACGTGTTATAGACGTCTATTTGTCCATCTTGAAGACGTACAATAATACTACGGTTCAGAGAACGTTCAATGAACGTGTAACTATCACCATCGGTGTTATAGAAGCGTTCTGAGAACGTTCTATGTATACGGTCTCAGAACGTTCTAAACGTTTTTAAAACGTTATACACATTTTCAGAACGTTCTAGAAAACGTACTGTAAACGTTCTAAAATAGTGTAGAAACGTTCTGAAAACGTTCTATACACACGTTCTCACAACGTTATGTAAACAATTTTTGAACGTTTTTTGAACGTGCTAAAAATGTATTTTATGTATAATAAAATGGAAGAACTCGCAACAATTGTTTCGGGTCGAAAGAAGACACGACCCTTCGTCAGACGAACATAGTGGGCACGAGTGCTGCAAATACAAGAGCTACGCCGCAGTTTTTTTTGCAGCACTCGTGTCTACTTTGTTCGGTTGATGAAGGGTTGTGTCTTTTCTCGACCCGAAACAATTGCTTCGAGTTCTTGAATTTTATAGAGTCTATTCAATTCTATCAGTGTCTATTATTTTATTTACTTATATATATATTTTTTTTTCATTCCTTTCCTTTTTTTTCTTATTTATCTTTTCTTTTTTTTTTTTTTTTGTGTGTGTGCGTGTAGTTTTTATTTTATCTTTTTTTTTTTTTTTTCCCTTATAAAATTGTTTTAGTATTATGGAATTTTACATACATGCATTGAAATATGGTATAACAAAAGATCAAGTATTTGAATATTCTGGATAAATATTTGATTTCAAAAACAAATCAATAAATAAATTCAAGATTTGGAATATTTTGAAAAATTTTAAGATATATGCCTCCTGCTAACTAATTATTATCCACCCCCCCCCTAGATTTTGCATTATTATAGATTAACAATAGAATATAACTATATTTGGATATTAATTTTAATAAGTTAAGCAAAAAAAAAAAAAAAAAAAAAAAAAAAAAGATATACATATATATATATATATTTATGTCTAAATTTTGAAACTTACTGCAAACTTTTGGCATTCAAACTTAGAACTATTTTTAAAACTTTAACTTATCAATGATTTCACAAATTAATATCTAGATATGTTATATATTCTATTGATAAAGAGTAATAATGTACAAATGATGGGAGAAAATAAAAGATTTAAAAGAAGTATATAAAATAAATAAATAAATAAATAAAAATTATTAATTAAATAATTAATCTATTTATTTTTCTAATTTAAATTGATTTTGTGAAGTTTTAATATACTTAACATTTTCATTTCTCCAAATATGCGAATGTAAAATTTAAAGTATTGATTTAAAGTTTATGAATTTTACTTACACATTCATTGAAATATAACAATATACAATATGATAAAATTTCTTGAAAATCTTTTAAATATAAAATAAATAAATTTTAAAATTTAAAATATTTTATAAATTTTTAGAGAACCGGCTGCTAACATTTTTTCCCTTGATTTTACAATATTACAGTGTAACAATACAATCTAAACAAGTATACTTAAATATATCTAACATTAAGCTGAAATAATACAAAATCGATTGGGGGGAAAAAATTAAAAGGTAGTTAGCATGAAAAATTTAAAAAATTAAAGTTTTTAAATTATTATTATTATTGTTATGCAAAACTATTGGGCAAAACTGAACAAATCCTACGCTCGACATATGAAAATTGTCTAAAAGAAACTTATCTGTTAGGATTATCAAGTGTATCCAAATGTCATTAAGAAGTCTTAAACCAAACGCAATGAAGATTGAAGGCAGAAAAATTTACCGTTATCTATCTTAGACTTGCCCTTGGAGTCCGTGCTTCCGTAGTCATTAACTGGCAACCCAATAAAAATTTCACAGTTTGGCGAGTGTTTTCGTTTTTTTTTTTTTTTTTCTTTTAGATTCAAGATTCAGCAAAATATATGTCACTTTATATTATTATTGGGAAAGGAATTTATTTTAGTTATATTTATTATTTTTATGAGAAATACAAAACTCAAAATTTTTATTCATTTTTTTTTTTTTTTCTTTTTTTTAATATTACGTGTTATTGTGTATCTATTTAATAATATTTTACAAAATAATTGACGTTTATTATAAAGTAAAATATAAAAATTTGATCGTAACTAAAATAATCGCATGCTTTCTTTTATGAATCAATTACAATAAATTACAGGAAATGTTAAACTAGTGTCTTGTGACTATCACAAAATTCTTTTCTTTATTTTTTAATACAATTCACATAGTTTAGATCAAATCACGCATTTTACATAGTAAAATTGAAAAATAAAATAAAATAAATAAATAAATAACATTAATAATAAACTTTATATATATATATATATATATATATATATATATATATATATAATATCGATAACTTTGTTTTACATTATCAGAGATAATTAATACAGCCGTTCGTTTTAAAAGATATCAAAGAGTAATTTGAAAAAATATTATAAAAATTTACGCACCCGAGGAGGGGGGGAGGATTGCTATTCCCCTTGTTAAAAATCTTCATGTTCACCGTTAATATTTTTAAAAAATGAGTTTCACAATGTTCAACTAAAGAAATCCCTATTGTGTGTCTATTATAAGAAATTTTCTCCTCGATTGTAATATTAAAAATTTTGAAAAAATAAATGACAGCGTAACCTGTTGAGCGTTATATGTTAAAATAATAATAATAATAATCTTGTGTGTCACTCACACGACTTTCTCTTACCCTGAAATTTAATACTATAAATACAGGTTGGAGATTAAGAGGTAAGATAACGATGTTATGGAAACCTGTGTTAAACAATTCAAATTAGGCTTCGGAAGAGTTTTATATGATAATTAATTCTGTGTGGGCCTCAACCCCCCGTTTCATTAATGCACCTAGATTTATATAAAATTTAATTCGGTTATTAAAAAATAATTCTGTTTTTAAAAAATAATTTATTAAAATTATTATTTAAAAAAATTATCTTTTATGATAATGCAGACGATTTCCATATTAGAGAAGTAGTATAACACTAAATATCCAAAAAAAGTCCATTTTATTCTCAATATTTAAAAAAAAAAAAATATTCTAAGGGTTTTTTTTTTTTTTTTTTGTTAAAAGTAAAAAAAAAAAAAAAAAAAAAAAATCGATATCTTTGTTTCAAATTATCGCAGATCGATGGTTCAACCATTCGTTTTAAAGGTATTGGCGAGCTCTTTTGAAAGATACCCATTATGAAAATTTACTCCCCTCGAGGGGGGACGTCTCCCCCCCAGGGGGGAGGCGAGGCTCCTACATACACAATTTTTTTTCCCAGTTGACTATCTCAAAACAAAAAAATATATATTCGTTTCATTTGGTTTAGTGCAGTCTATAGACGTTAAACTCTAATTACCTGCAATTTCCCCCATAGACGTAATGTATTAGAATTCTCTTGATTGTCCCTGTACACGAACCATTTGCTTGATCTTAACGAAAAGCTTACTGTATCATCCCTATATGATAGACAATTAGAATATCAAGTTCGGAATGTCTGCTACTATTTGTTCTTGATATATGCTGATTACAGACAGATACACACACAGACACACATACACACACATAGACACACATACACACACACAGACACACACAGACACACTTTGGATTTCCTCAAACAGAAATTTCATAAATTATAATTTTAACATATATACCGATAGTAAAATAACAATAGATAAAATAAGTAATAAAAGGAAACAATGTCCCGTTATTGAAAATATCCGGAAACAGCTTTGGGTTCTAATTTCAAGAAATCAAATTATAAATATTTATTGGGTCAAAGGACATTCAGGTAATATTGGCAATGAACGGGCTGATTTATTGTCCAAAGAAGCTGCTCTTTCAGAAATGCCTTACGATTTTGAAGATATCCCGAAATCACACATAAAAAGTGAAATCCGTGAAAATATACTCCGAAAATGGCAAAATGAATGGACTAGCTCACAGAAAGGTTTAACGACTAAACTCTTTTTACCAACAGTTAACGATCGTCTAAATGCAATAATTCCACACAATAGCAAGCTAACTCAAATTATGTCTGGACATGCAAGAATAAACCAATATCTTTTTAAATATAAACATTCCACCACCGAAAGTTGTCCTTGTGGTACCACTGAAATACAATCGGTTGAACATGTAATCTTCTTTTGCCCGCTTCTGGATTCACAAAGATCAGAACTCTTTCGAACAGTAATCTCAAATGGACTTACCTGGCCTCCCATATTAAGTACTTTTCTTCATTCTGATTATTTCAATATTTTTTGTAAATTTTGTTCGGCAATTTCATTTTTGTAATTAGTGATTTATGTTTGTAATTTTGTGATTTTCAATGCATGTAGTGTGACTTTGTCACGGAACATGCTGAATTAAAATTTTAATTAAAAAAAAAAAAAAAACACAGACACACAGACATACACACAGACTATTTGCTAAAAACATGATTTTCATATTCAGGGGACCTCGAAACGTGCAAATATAACAAAATCTCACGTTCGAAATTTTGACCCAAAAACTTTCTCTACCTTATGGGTAAGAGAAATTAAAAAAAGAGGTAATAATTACTAACTGATATCAAGGTAGAGCTAAATATAAGTTTTCAGGAAATTCTGTTCATTAGTTTTTGACCTAGAGTTGACACAAAATTCTTATATCACATATCCAAACACACAGACGAACTGGCATTTTCTAAGAAATATCAATTCTTTATTAGAACATCTTAAAAAGGGAAAAATCTATCGAAACGCGGGAGCCAAAAATATTTACGAATCAAACCTTTCTTCTTTTTATTATAGAAGAAAGTAATAAATAAATAAGGAAAACAAAATTTTTAGCTACTTTTTTTTTATTGTTTCAGCTTCTAAATATACAATATCATAGATTATTTACAACGTATGATCACTTCACTGTTTATTATTATTATGTTTGTTACTTACATAAGAAAAAAGCACTAGATTTGTAAAATGTTTAACTTCCGGTTTTCGATAAATATACACGTTTTGTGACTTCTGAGTATGATTTGGTTTTTTTTCACTTGAAAATGACTGTGAGTTCCGTTAAAAAATAAAGAAATAAATAAAAATAAATAAATGTGGACGCGGTTTCTCACGAAGCAATTGACGCAAAGTAACATAACATTTGAATGGACCGGGAATTAAATTAGTGCTTATTAGCTTTTAAGATATTATCGACCATTATGTGGCACTGATATAATGTGATCCCATATAAGGAAAGGTTGTATCACAACTTGTATGATACATAAATGCACTAAAGTTATAAATGAGATCAGCATTATGTAAATCTCTGCTGATTCAATTTGGGTGCATATCGGTCGACAGGTGCCTCTGCTATGCTGCAATTTAATCTTGTTAACGGGAAGGCAGTATATCAGTTTCTATGATATTTAAAGGCATCACATTTCGTTTGTGAGATGGCTATTGTAAAGTTAAATAAATTAATTTTCCATATCGTCTATGTTAGGTGGCGCTACTACGTTGGTGTTTTACCCGTTTAGTTAAAATTTTATTTCAACGTTTGTCATTTAAATACCACAAACTTGGTATGTGAAAAATATATTATTAAAATTTATTCTGATTGAATTCGGATATAAATTGGCAAACAAGTTGTGCTGCTATTACTTTTTACGATTTCTAGATGTCCACATTTCAGCATCTATTGCTGAAAATTACACGAAATTACATATATAAAAAGTTTATTATATGATAGTAAGTTGATTAAAATTCTGTAAATGCTAATCGTAGCTAACTTTGTTCATATAGAATGATATAAAAGAAAGTTTTGTGATGGTCCCAGCATAACTAATTTTGTATTATAGTTGTTTCACTCAACGAAAAAATAGTTATATTTTTATTGATACGAGTATAATACAGAAATTATTTATTTTTTAGTAATAAATTTCGTAATTAACAAAAGAGAAAAATAATTCGAATTTCATTGTTTATAAAAAAGTTTCCATCTCTTCTTCACTATATTGTTTAATTTACTGATAAACCCTACAGTTAATGCCTTAAAATATGCTTGATTTCAAATGAACAATAAAAAATCTCCTGAAATCTATCTTTAGAGCTTTATATGGAAAATAAAAGTTTAAAATAGGTTATTTTTTAAATAGCTCTTATATCGTATAAAAATTTCGTGCACATTATATGCTGTGTAACAAGAAGTATAGAAAGAAAAAAAATTCATACTATTGAATATTTACAATGAGCAATTTCGAATTATATATCATATTTTTTCGGAAAATATTTGTGAGACCCTTTAAAACAATCATTAATATTAATCATAGCATATTATACACGTTTTATTTTGCCAAATCGCAATACATATGCCAAAATGGTATATATTCCTGCTTCCTCGTAGTTTAGCAGATGTCCGCAGATTTTTAACACATGTGGCGGGATAATCTGCTGATTCTGCGAAATACAGTTCATGCAATAACATCCGCTTTTGATTCGAAAATTTTATACTATTTAAACCTTAAATCTTTTTCTAAACTAGTATATTGCGGCCATTACAAATCTTTCTTTTATGCTTTTTTGTACAAGTACATGATATTTATTAAAATTATTATTTACCAAAATTATTTTCTATGATGAATACAGACGATTTTCATCTGAAAGAAGTAAAACATTAAGCATACCATAAAAAGAAAAAAAAAATCTGTGGTATACAGACGATATCTTAGGAAATGTGTTTTATAAATAAAAAACGTAAAAAAAAAAAAAAAATGATAATATTATTTTAAATTTTCACAGATTTTTAGGGCTCAAGCATTCGTTTTAAAGGTGTGGATGACTTTCTTTGCAAAACACACATTTTGAAATTTTAATCCATAGGAAAAAGTGATGCCCTACCCAAATCACCCCCAGAATTTTTTTTTTTTTTAGTTGGCTGTTGCTATTACACACACACGCATGTATCTATATAAAGTAATAGAAATTAAGCTATTGTTTTTCCGTTAACGAAATTAAATTACAATATACCAGCGCCACCTGTCGATCGATATGCACCCAAATGGAATCAGCAGAGTTTTATATGATATCAATATTCCATATCAAGTGTGCCCATTTATAATGAAGTGCATTTGTAAGTGTATTTGTATTTATAATAATTTATATCACAAAATCTGAAAAATTGCTTTATGTTAGCGGGATTAAGTTGCAGAACAGCAGCGCCACCAGCTGACCAATATACGCTTCTAAATTAGATCAGTGTAATTTTACATAATATCTTGCTTACATGTTATGTTTGGTACATTTATACACCGTAGAATCTGAGATATAACTTCCCCGATTTACAAAATAGCATCGCCACCTTTCATTCAATACATCCAAAGACAAATCATCAATAATTTAAGTCAAGATTCAACTAAATACCAAATTTTGTGAAATTCCGTTCATTGGTTTGTGAGATACAGAGTCCACAAAATTCTTACAATACACACACAAAAAGACGGACACGCAGATTGAATTTTTCTGAAATTTTTTTGTCGAATTGTGTCCTGGATATCTCAATACTGTATAAACTGCTGAAGTCAGAAATTTTCAATTATAAAATACTTTTTTCTCAGAAAAAAGTAGAAACACTATTTCTTTAACTTAATATACCTCTGCTAAAATTTTATGAAACAAATAATATTGAGTATCTGAAAAAAAAAAAAAAAAAATCCGGAGTAATATATTTTATTAAATTCAAAAAATAAAATTATAAATACAGTACTTAAACTTTAATTTTTTTTCCTATTACCTCATCACTATTACCATTCCTTACTAACATGTCAACAACTCGTAAAACTAAAAATAAGGCAACATAAACAGAGAAAAAGGCATTTTGTCATATTCGTTATAACCACACTGAGACAGAACGTGTTACGACGGTGATACACTAGAACGTTTTTCTTAGAACTAGAATTGTACGTTTTATAGATGGTACAAAGCAAACCTTTTCAAAACGTTCTAAATAATACTATTTCTGAACGTCTAATAGAACGTTCTTTTGACGTGTTTGATCGACTGTAACCGTTATTAGACGTTCACAGAACGTTCCCGTGCTACTTGGGAATATGCTTTAATTTTCAATCTTTAAAATCAAAATTTTCTGCAGTTTGGGAATTATTAAAAGGCGTAGATAAGAATAAAGAATTTTTTACGTGATAGATATAATTCTATGATTCACTAACATGCATATTAGGAGAAAAATATAAATTTATTTTTCAGCTGCCTGAAAACTAATTTGCTATGCGTACGACTAAATTAAAAGATTACAATTAAATGCGAATTTTTTAATTTTTCTCAATTTCAAAACTGAAAGAAAGTTTACGGTGAGAAAGAAAATTTACATTACTTAAATATTAATTAAATATTGTAAAATTATTTTTACTTTCACAAATATTATGGAAACACAATTATCGAATTTATAAAATACATTTATATAGGACATGTCTGTGTATTAATTATGTGTGAAGTTTCAAAGTGTTAATAGCACATTTTACATGTTTTCTAGTCAGATGTACTGTTGTGTGTGCGAAATTTATTTAAAACATAATCTAGTTATGTAAATATTATTGTGCACGTACTCATTTTATTTATTAAAATTTTCTATTTTGTATATCATACTGCACTTGCGATTCATTAAGAAAATGACATAATCATCAATAATAGATATTTAGGCGGCAAATGAATGTAAGCGAAAAAAAAAAAAAAAAAAAAACGAAGTTAATCCAAATTTGGATTACATATTGAAACATTTCTAGAAATGTTACATGTTTCATCGTAGTGTAGTGTTCTTTATTTTTAAAAATTTCTAAGAAAGTTGAAAAGTGGTTATCGTTTCCGTTTGTCTGTCTATCCGTCTGTTAGTCTGTCCGCACTCTAACTTCAGTAAATATTCTCGAAATTTCTTAAAACTGATATATGTTATTCAAGTTCACTATGGGTTGTTTCCTATTGAAAATGGGGTAAATATCTTCATTAATTTTTCTACAGGGGCAATCGAAAAAATTCCAGAGCATAGCGTTCTACGAAAGTTATTTTTATAAATCATATTTTAATAATTTTAATTTGCAAAAATCATAGTAAAAGTATCATTTATCATACATATGTTCAAAATAATGTTTCATAGAGAATGCAATACTAATAGAATTAAGATTTACAGGGCACATAAAAATATTCAGTTACATTAAGGGCTATAACTGAATTTTTTTTAATTACATTGTCGTTTGCATTCAGCGATTTTACTATGTATAGGGTGGTTATGATTTGAATTCGTCTATCTGTCATCTGACTTCCCTACTTTTGTTCGCCTTTAGCTTCCGTACGGAAGTACTGTAGCATACTTCGTGCCCTGTGCACTGTGGCATACTTCCTGTTTAAAATGATGTAAATAGCTCAACTGGTTTGTGGACAGGGACGTCCAAAATAATGCCTTTTTTAATTAAATTTACATGCGTTAAAGCAAACCTTATAGCATTTTTTTTTTTTTACTTTTCAAAGAATTTATCATAATGTCGTCACTCCAGAAAAAAAAAAAAAAAAAAAAATCTGCAAATCCAAAAAGAACATGAAAAATAAATAAATAAATAAATAAATAAAAATAAAAATAAATAAATAAATAAAAAATAAAAATAAATAAAAAACATGGCTTTTAAAAATTTCTACATTTTCTAAACGATTTAATATCAGCGTTTTTCGAATAATAGTTTTTGGATTATTTAACTGTAGAAAGTAGATTAAAAATTGCAATTTGATGATAATAAGATAATATTATTGCTTAATATACGACGAAAATGAAATAGTTGACAAGTATGAAAAATTAATGTTGTGTAAGCTGTTTCTAGTTTAAAATTTTTATGATTACAAAATGATGCATTTACATTTGTGCTTCTCGAAATTAGTGAAATAATTTATTTCAATCGATATATTTACTCCTGGAAACATTATCAATTCTTGTATTCATTATTTTATATAAAGGCTTTTGAACATTTTGTGCACACTTACTTTTGATTTAGTAATTTTGCGATGCAATTTCCTATTAAAGTATGATGTATCATTCACTTATCTGTATGCAAATTTGATTTCGATTTTTATTAATTGTTTTCGATTTATAGTAATTTTCGCAAAGCTTTAGATAACTATAAATACATTGCATATTTTAAAAAGTATAAATACAACTGATATTAAAATTAGGTTTATTTAAGAGATATTTTTGAAATCAATTACACAATTAAATACTTATCAGTTTTTTTTTTTTTTTTTTTTTTCATACTTGTGCGTACTGTTTTCAGAATTTATTTCAGAATTTACATTATACGATAAAATGTACTATGTAATTTAAAATCTGTAAGCATAGTAAAAAATTACTTCCCTCCAAAGTAAGAAAAAGTAAAACCGTCTTAAAATTTATTTTCATTTTGTTTACACGATATGTCTAATTTAGATTGTAAAAATCAGTTATTATTGTTATTTTTTAAGTATTCACTCACTTTTCCCTCAAAAAGAAATGAGATATTCTTACGAGATTCTATTATACAGCTACAAATGAAGTTTTGCAAGTGAATATAGAATTGACGTGTTGTATCAGAAACTAACTTAATTATAATAAATTTAAAAAGGAAAATTTTAGTTCCAGCGAAAATTAAAAGTTATCACAATTTTCTTTCAGATTTATTAATGTTTTATATACTGGAATTTACATCATTTATACACATATTTTAAAAATAAGACTTTTAGTTACAAAGAAAATATATAATTGCAGTTTTCGTTACACTTAATTAACTTTTAATAACTTTAAATATTAAGGCTTGTTATTCCTAATAGATATGCTATTAATATAAGTAATACATGATAAGAACATGCATACATGATAGCATTATAAAAATTGTAATTACAGAGAAAATATAGTAATATTTATTGTAATTTTTATTAAATACATAATTAATTTTCCATAACTTTAAATATTAAGATATGTTGTTCTTCATACTTTTAAATAAAAATTTTTGTTACAAAAAAATGTATATTTATTACAATTTTCATTAAATTTAATTAATTTTTTAATATTTAAATATATTTAAAACTTGTTATTCTTCATAGATGTACTATATTAAGACTATATATGACTTTTTTTTAATATTTTAAAAATCAAGCAATTCTATTAATTCAAGAAAAATTTTTTATGGGGCTAGAATCGAAAAGCTGAAATCTTAAAATCCGCTATCGGATTTGTATTTCCTCGACTTATGCCCCTGTCGAAATTTTTGAATCCGATTCCAAAAGGATTACGATATGTTCGTGGTAGCGGTTTTCGGAGTTTATCGTAAAAGTGACGTCATATCGAAAAGTTTCCGCTAAGGTCAGCATTTTGATGGATTCATTCTAGACCCCCAGGTCTGTGTGAAGAGTGCGCTTGTTTTCGATTGCTGTTCATAATAGTCATGAAGCCTAGATAGATTATGACTATTTTTATAGTTCGATAACTGCAGTTTGTTTCTGCACTTGGTCTTAATTCCTATTTTTTCCAAAAATTGAACTTCCAAAAGGTATGAAGATATAAAATAAAATAATATCTTTAAATCTTTGATAAAAATAATTGGAACAGTTTGTTGCACAGATAACTAGAATTATGCCAATCTACTACGATTAAAATTCAATGTTAATGATGCATTTTACGCAGGTTTACTAATTTGTCTTCGGCTATTTTATGATATGCCAGTAATAAAGTCTTCTTGAAAGAGTTGCGCAATCCAATTCTTCTCTTGGCAATTTTTCATTTCTTAAATTAAGTGATAATTGAAATTTTCTTTAAAAACGTTGAAATATTTTGAAATCCCTGTAACTATGCTGTCAGATACGGACACATTATTTTCTCTTATAAGTGTTTGAAATGTTTCAAAACTTTATACATTTCTGGTTTTCAACGTTTTTTTCTTCTTTTTTTAATAAATACAGTTTTTTTTTAATGAATCCTTGATTTTTGTCATGAGTCCAAGATGTATAATTTGAGCTAACTGTGAGCACATAAACCACAACACTGTTTTTTTTTTTTTTTTTTTTTTTTTTTTTTTTTTTTTCTGCACCACATTGCTTGCGCACCACATATACTTATCCCGACACATTTCATCCAATTTAAAACCCACTCAGCCAATTACATCCATAAGACATCTATAAAAGTTTTTAAAAAAAGATCCATTTGACTTCTATGAACATCCTTCACCCACACAGCCACTTATATCCATTAGACATCTAAATTGCATCCCATGATCCATAAAAGGTACAAAATATCTTAAGAAAGTCTATTAAAAGTCCTCGATATCCTGTCCTAATTATAGATATAGGTATCTATTAGATGTTTAAATGTAGAAGAAATTTAGACATGCGTTTTTCGATGTCTAATAAATGTAACATGTTAGATCAAAACAAGATATTTTCAATATCTATTAGATTTAACAAGTCCAATTATTGGATATTTGGAGATTTATCTGATATGTAACAGACATCTAATGGATGTAAAAAAGAGTGACATTTGTTGTGCTAATAGAAATATGTAGGATGTTTATAGAAGTTTGATGGATCATTTTTTAACATTTATTGATAGATTATGGATGTAAGTGGGCAAATATCTATTAGCACGACAAATGTCATTTTTTTTTTTCACATCCATTAGATGTTTGTTAAATCTCCAACTCTCCAATAATTGGACTTGTTATGCACACTCCTAACAGATATTGAAAAAATCTAAGTCTTGTTTTAGTCTAACATGTTACATGTAATAGACGTTGAAAAAAGCATGTCTAAATTTCGAAAAAAAAAAAAAAAAAAGCTATGGGACAACTTTATCATATGATTCGTCTAGTTCTAACTAGAAAATTTTTTTGTGAGTAATTCTTTGGACTCTTTGGATTTTTAGGGATGATTTTTCATTGATGTTACGATCAACTGTATTATTTAAAAGTGGTATTGTCTCCATTTTTTTTCGAGTTAACATAACTTAAATTGCATCCTTTATCGCTGTCTGCAATAAATGTTTCGTCAATCGCATACAGTTTAAAAATTTTCTTTTTTCGATAACTAATGAGATAAGAAGGCCCTTTTGCAGATCTTAGTCAAAAGAAAAAAAAAATGTTGTGATATTTATTTGAAAAAATTCAAGAGACTTTTTCTTTTCTCCTTTGAAAAAAAAAAAAAAAAAAAAAAAAGCTGCATTCTTGACGAATTTACTGGGTGTATAATTTCATTTGCAAGAACTTTGTTGCAAATGGTGTACGCTAATATGGGGTTATCTTCATTTTCATACCATGAAAACTCTAATGACAACTCGCATGATATTTGTGAAAATTGTCTAAAATTACACACACATTCAAAGTTTTTTTGCGACCCACCAAAAATCGGCTCACGACCCACTGTTTGAGAACCGCTGTTATAGATCATAATGATAAGGAATTTTGTATTTTGTCTCTGTAAAAATCTTTAAGTGTTATATTGACCGAAATCTATACAGTTCGACGGTGACCAACAAAATGTATATATATTTTCAGCTCATTCAGATAAGACTTTCGACGCTATCGCACTGTAAGTAATTTGAGCCCATAAACCATAAAGATAAAGACGTTTACGTTCTGTCTCTGTAAAAAAAAAATATATATATATATATATATATATATATATATATGTGTGTGTGTGTGTGTGTGTGTAAGTGATGCAGATTCACCAAAATCTGTACATTTTGTGTGACGGTGATCTATAACATAAATAAATTTCCAGTTCATTCGAATAAGGTGTTAAGATGCTATCGCACTTTAAATAATTTGAGATTATAGGCCATAATGATAAATATTTTTTTTTTTTGTGTGTGTGTGTCTTTAAAATACTACAAGTACTATATTCACCAAAATCTATACAGTCTGTGCGATGGTAAAATTTAAGCAATAAGTCTTAGGCGACCATAGGAATAAAAATTATTATAAGAGACAAATTAAAATTACATAATTTTATTATGTAGAAGTGGGAGACCAAAGAGCTTGATTTCTTACATGATGATGACGAGATGATGGCTCGAATTTTTCTCTGATGCCGCGACTTCTCCCATCGTAGCCAAATTCAACAGAAAAGATAAAATATGGTTGTAATTATATCACGTATAAACCAACGCAAATTTGTTATTTGGTTAACAGACAGATATAATTCAAACGGTTATTAGTAAACTCCAAATAAATTTCAGATCAGTTGCTGGAAAACAGAATGTTCAACAAATTATTGTGCCATATTTTAAAAGAAAGTTAATGAGGCTAGATGGCAATCGATAAATTTATTTGCAAGAAGAAAAAAACTGAATTAGTAAGAAAACATAACATGCTATTTGCACTATGCTAATAGCATGCATTATGCTAATGACTTGCATTATGCTAATGAACGAATAATACATGATCAAATATTTAGGAAGTGGTTCAATTAAAAGTAGATACTTATGTGAGAAGAGGGAGGATATAAAAATTTAGAGAACATACGTAGGTTTGTGTGGGAATTTAAATTATAATTCTGAGGTTATAAATATATTTCGTTGGATTAAAATTGTTTTCTACGAATTTTGTTTAATGTTTTCGAGAATATATGAATAATTAACATCACGCAGTCTCAAATTGACATGCCCCACCCACAAGCTACCCTTTCTCCCATGCATATATTTTATCCTAATTTTTTGATGAATTTTATTCGAGTAAGTTTCGTATTTTAGTTTTCATGCAGCTATTCTGTTTCCAATGCAAAAATGTCAATAATACAGGTCTATGTAAAGCATTGATCGATTCTAGGAGTTCTGCGAAGAAAGCCATAAATTTCACATAACATACGAAGTTTCCAAAGTAGAATGCGCAAAGTCACTGATTGTCATGACACTAACGAAAGTGATGTTAAAACTGCTAAAATGCATTTAATATGAAATTAATCCTCATAATGTGCGTTAATGTGGAATCTTGCCCTGTTCTCCCCCTGTTAACGAAATCACAAATTTCAAATAACTTACGAAGTTTTCAAATTAGAATGCTGAAAACCAACAGAGTTTTTATCAATATCTTATGTGCTATTTTAAAACTGGTCCGACAATTTTCGAACCATATGTTCTTAAGATAATGACTACACAGACTAATGGACTTACAAACCAAACAGCAAACTGCCAAACTCACAAATAAAAAGGCAGACACTATAAACAATTTGTGATTTTTCGGATTCGTCGTACCTCAAAATGTCTAAAAACGTCTAAAAAGGAAAGTCAATAATTTTAACGAATACCTGAGTTCTCCATAGTGACGTACAAATAGTATCCAGATTACCGTAAAAATATCTAAATACAATAATAATTGAAATCAAAAGCTTTCACAAATCAAATATTTATTGTGATAATAAAAGCAAATAAAAAATTGATAAAAATGTTAGATTAACAAACAATGTTATTTTTTACATGTGAAAATATAAACGCATTATCATACAATCGTTTAAAAGTCCTTAAATATTGTTTTTGTAAAAATTTTCTTGCGCATGAAGGAAGAGCGTTTGTTAAATAAGAATTGAAGAATAAATTTCTATATAAGAGGATTATATATTGCAGTGTAAGAAAAATAAAATAAAAAATACGCTACTTGTAAAGCGGCGTAATACGATCAAAATATTTGTTCTTAAATTGCAAATTGAAGTTTAAACAAAATGTTTCTTGAAATATTTTATTCTAGCGTAAAGCTTACTCTTTATATTAGTATTTCTTTATATTATATTAAAAATTGATAAAAAGAAAGTTATTACTTTAAAAAAAAAATATTTAATAGAAGAAAGTATTGGATTCGTAAAAATTTTCGACCTCGGCATTTCGATGGATTTACACGTTTTCAGAGACACGATATCATCATTTCTAGAACATGATTTGAACTTTTTTTAGAAAATGTCTGCCTGTGTGTGATAAAATTGTGTGGTAACTGTATATCAGGAACTACTGCACAGAATTTCAGAAAAGTTGATATGCACTTTGACATAAATAGAGCCTACCAACTTTTTTTAAAATCATCCAACAGGTGGCGTGGCCATCCCAATTTTTCTAAATTTTTAACATGGCGGTATAAGAATTTTGTATAAATGTACATAAAGATAATTATTTTTTAATAATTATTATGAAATAAAAAATATTTATTTATAATAGCGATAGTCAACAGGGAAAAATTTTTGTATATGCTTCACTCCCCACCTGGGGGGAAGTCCCCCACCCCAATCGGGGCAAATTTTTGTTATAGGTATTTTTCAAAAGAGCTCGTCAACACCTTTAGAACGAATGGTTGAACCATCGATTTGCGATATTTTAAAATAAAGTTATCGATTTTTTTTTTTTTTTTTCATTTTTAACAAAGAAAGAAAAAATAAATTTAAAAAAATCGCATTTCTTTGAGATGTCATATAGAGAATAAAATTAACTTTCTTTAGATACTTAGTCAATATTATTTCTCTAGGATGGAAATCGTCTGCATTCATCATGGAAGATAATTTTAATAAATTATTTTTACTGAATAAATTTTTACAGGAAAATATAGAAGAAAGTCATGTGGTGGCCACAACCCACAACATACTAGTTTTTTCAAGTATTTTAGTTATTCACTAAACCATTTTATAAAAGACGGGCATTCTTTATATAAAAAGAAACATATCATAACTTTTAATATGTATAGTTAGACAGATTATGAACTAGATAATTGCAATTTAAATAGTAATCTATTTTGGGTTTATTATATTTTATAAATTATCAATTAAAGTAATTTCTTTAATTTTTGTAGATAATGAGTAATATAAGAATT
The DNA here is from genome assembly GCA_963930645.1 of Salticus scenicus. NCBI lineage: Eukaryota > Metazoa > Arthropoda > Arachnida > Araneae > Salticidae > Salticus > Salticus scenicus. The sequence continues at coordinate 229,227,796 of OZ005652.1, read as the reverse complement.
TTGTACTCGTAGCCATCACGTCTTTAACAATAGCAGCCGGGACCACCTCTACGGGTGAGTCCCAGACCGTCGCCAACTGCCCATTGCGCAACACTAGAGCGACATAAAAACCCAACCAACCAATAATAGCAGCCAATTGCTGTGTGGAGCATCATAGTCCACAACTAATAATTAAAGTTATACTTTTCTTCAGAACTCAAATTTGAGATATTACGAGAATCTAAATCATACTACAGTATTAAATTTCTATGCACTCCCAGTCTTAATCATATAAAACTTTTTAATCATTTTGGGTAAAGGAAGAATGAAAAATAATAAATTGCAATTAAATTGTAAAATAATAAATTGTAAGCGAGCACCATAAAATGCCAAAACAAGTAAACGTTCTTTCGCCTCGATAGATTGTTGATCAGGCAAAAAAAAAAAAAAAAAAAAAAAAAAGAAGCACCATTGCAATTTCTCACAGCAATTTATTAAATTGTCAGATTTCAGTTTTAAACTATAGTTGACTTACATATGACGAGTATAGTAAATAAATTTTAAATTATCTGAATAAACTTGTAATTTTATTTATTTTTTATTTTGCAAGTATTAAAATTGCAAGTTAGAAAATGAGAGCATTTATATTAATTTTGAAATAAAATTTTCCCTTTGTGTTGAAAGTATTTTCTTTGATTAAATTTAGCAAATCGTGATCCGTTTTCTCCACAGAAGATAACCATATAAAATTGGATAATTGTAACTCGTATTTTACAGTTATTAATATAACAATACAAAATAATTTAGTATTTAAAAATCTGCATCTGTATTCCAACAGATTTTTATGCATCTACATAACAAACATATTATGTAAAAAAAAGTATTGGAATCATGGAAAAAATTCAACTTTGAAATTTTTGCGTATCTATACGTTTTGAGGGCGCCTAAGTTTAATTATGCTATTTTTACAGTGATACATAGGTGTGTGTGTGTGTATGTGTGTGTGAGTGAACACAATAGTGCCTAAACGCTTTGTTCGAATGAGCTGAAAGTTGGTACACATATTATAGGTCATCATAGCACTAACTCTACTGATTTTGGTAAATATTGTAATGACAGTTCTTTTTTTTTTTTTTCAGGGACACAACGAAAAATTCCTTATCATTATTGCCTAAGGGCTAACATTATTTAATGCTAGATAGCGTATAAATGCCTAATTAGATTGAGCTGAAAATTTATATGCATGTTATGAGACCCCCGTCGCACGAACTTTAGAGAATTTGGTGATTCTGCCATTTATAGGTTTTTCACATGAACACAAAGAAAAATTCTTTATCATTATGGCGTAACGCATAAAATTATTTAAAGTGCGATAACGTCTAAGCGTCTTATTGCAATTAACTGAAAATTTATAGATCATAATCATACGAACTGTATGAATTTTGGAGAATCTAGGACTTATAGTGTTTTTAGAGGGACACGATAAGGCTTATGAGCTCAAATTATTTAAAGTGTGATAGCGTCTAAATGTCTTATCTGATTCAGCTGAAAATTTACATACGTGTTATAGGTCACTGTTTCGTATGCTGCATGAATTTTCGTGAATATAACATTTATACATTTTTACAGGGACACAGAAAAATTCCTTATCATTATGTTCTATGGGGTCAAATTATTTGAAATGCAATAGCATTAAATTAAGCAATGTACTATATGGAGAAATATACTCAAACACTCTATTATATATTTCTTTGTTGTTTATTTAACGAATTTTCCTACTTTTATTTATTTGTACAATAGTTAATTATTTAATGTTCAGAAAGTCGAGTGGAGTTACTCCAGATTTTTTAAAATTGATTTGGTATTTTAAAAAATATAATATTAAGGTTGTAAAAATAGTTCTTTTAGCTTTTCTTTACCATTTGGTTAGAAAGCTAATTTTCTAAGACGTGTAAAAGAAAAAAAAAAAGAAAACCGAATCTTTCGTGTTAAGATTGAGAAATCTAATGCATAGCTTTCAAAGTATAATTTTGTTCTTCTCCAACTACATAACGTCTGACATTTAACCTTTCCTTTTACAACAATAGCAATTATTAACTTATTTATCTTCTTAATGTAATAGAATCTCTTTGCTTAAAGTGGTCCTACTTTCTTCGTAAGTGTCTGATTTTCTTTTAACACTTATATAGAGTATGTTGCTTATTTATTATTTTATATCAGATATAATAAGTGAAAAAGTTACTTTAAATCACGTCTACAGTGAAGTTAAAAGTTTATATATATTAACAAAACATCTTTTTTTTTTTTTTTTTAATTAATACATTTTATTAAAAAACATTATTTTTTTTATTAAAGGTCACATTAATATTATTGTTATTAATTAATTATTGTCACCTTAATATTATTAAATGTGCATTTTTGTAAATTAAATCTTTCTATTCTCTGTATACGTCTGTTCTAATCACATTATAAATTAAAGTAAAAAATAAAATTATCTAAAAAAAATTATTTTTTAGAAAAAAAAGATATAATGCGTGTTTTAATTTAAATTTGTATTAATCTACTTTATATTATAAAGGGGAAAAAATACACACCCGTGAATAATTGTATTTCTTATTACCCTTTTTTTCTTTTTCAGATTCTTATTGAATTTTTTGAATCTATCTATCTATCAATCAGAGTGCTTATATGTGAGTATCATACATTTTGTAGGAACTGTAACTGTAGAACTAGTGCACAGATATGCAATAAATTTCAAGTTAAGTAACTCTTTGTTTTAATTGACTTTCGTTTAATTTTAGTGTATATTTCTCAGGTGGAGATGTTATGTAGTGTGGAATCTCAGCATCTTTCGGGAAGAATTCATCCGAGTTTAATAGTTAATGTTCGTCATAATTGAAAATTTTTTTGTTGTTGTTGTTTGTTTCAATTTTGTTAAATTTCACTTAAAAGATATACTTCTTCGACAAGCTTTTCTTTAGGGTCACAGACGTATATCAGTTTTAAAAACATTAAAGTTGAGCTTCAGTTTATAATACGATAATCTTTTTTTTTTTTTTTTTTTTTTTTTTATATATATATATATATATATATTATAAAATTTTATATTTTCGGTTTTATATATCGTTATTTTAGAGTCTCGCTTTTTAAATTTCCTATTACATATAATAGCGTTGCAAATTTCTGAAAAACATTCTACGAGTTAAGTTGACGTTTATACATGGGAGATGTAACGTAATAGTGCATGAAAACCATGGCAATGAAGCACACAGTAATAAAATTTTAATAGGTAATAAGTTATATATATATATATATATATATATATATATAAGTGCACAATATAATTTGTGACACACGTAATTTGTGAAATATAGCGAAAAATAAGTCTAAATTATTTTTTTCCTGCATACAACAAATTGCATTGTTCTAGTTGGACGTTAAACCCACTCTTTCAACCAATAAACCAACCCGAAACCTACAGGGTAGAAACTTATTATTATTTTTTAATCTTTATCCATCTGGATATAATGAGGACAACATCAATGTGCTAGAGAAATTAAAATTCAAAATAACATGTAAATAATTCAAATTTCAAATAGGTTAAATACACCAGAGTTCGAAACTTTAAGGAATCTGTCTGATATCTTTTTTGTAGAATGTTCTTAAATTTGGAGAATTTTAGAGGGTAACTAATACCAATATTCAATATCTAAATTAGCTCTTCCTGTACCATGCCTGTACTGCGGAAAATTTTATTTGAATGACTTTTATATATGAAAAATTAATTTTCCAAAGACCTTCAAAGGCACTAATAGTGGACACTTTAAAATCCAGCATAATGTGCCTTTTCTGTTCCAGTAGTAGGCCCCTTTGAATTTATTCAGAAAAAAAGAAATAAAGTGCAAATTGATATAAAATGTATATTATGGGAATGTAATAGCTCCTTCATTAATGCAGTAAAAGAACGAAAACATTTATAAATTTATTAGGGATACAAATAAGTTTCCACCGTTTTCTATCAATAATTAGGAATTTATTGTGAAAAAATGGTATACTACATTTTACTCAAAGTATTGGCCATCACTAGTCACTACTGGTTTGCATCTTTCTGGCAGAATTCGGATATCACGTCGGAAGAACTCTTCATCTTCTGAGGCTATCCATGAATCGACCTAATTTTTGGAATCTCCACATGATGTAAAGCGCTGCTGAGACAGATCATGTGCCATCGACCAGAACAAGTGATAATCAGAAGGGGCAATGTCTCGTGAATACAGCGGGCGGGGTGGAACTTCGCACTTAAATGTTTCCAAATTGTTTTTGATCTTGTGGCGAAGAGGGTACTCCCAGCCATTATTATTTTCATTGTCCCCTGACCAGAAATTTTCACTTAAGAAATCCTTCCCCACGACCAAATAATTGGTTGGAAAATATAATAACGCGCAAATTACTTATAAAAAAGTTAAATAAAATATTTTCTTTTCTTATGGATTTAGTTAACTCAACTGATTAATTAATATCAATAGCACTTGGTTACCTGCTCTGTGGCTATTTAACAGAGTCTTCTTCACACAAGTATTGTCCCTTGTCGCGAAAGGATAATAATTTCCTGGCAATAATTTCCATCATCTGCTCTTGCCCGTTGTCGCGAAGGGATTTTATCCTGGCAACTTGCAGAAGTACCAGTATTTAGCAATCTGTTTCATTTCCCAGAGACTTTACTCATATAGACTTTTCAATCAAGAACTTTCGTATACTTCATGCCACCTGTTGCGTGGGGCATAGCCCGGCAATTTCAGCTCCTGAATAATCGCCCACTGTTGGCTTAGGCCGGATTGGGCCTGGCGAATTTTGTATATATATTTTTTTTCTTTTAAGTTTTTCAATAAACTGCGAGTAGTCCCCTTAGAAGCGCTCTACATCGCTCCAAGAGTGATGAGCGGGGGCTGCTCCCTGTTAAATTGTTTTTGACAGGCGCAGCAACGTGCGGACTTGGCTTCAGATCATATGGAACCCAATTTTCTTGTTTTTGAATCATTCACAACAATTTTAAACGATGTGAAATTGCTTGTTGAGTTACTTCTAATGTACGTGCAAGTTTTGTTTTGAATTTGGGACAAATCTTCCTCCAATAATACTTCCAATTCTGTGTCTTCGTACACTTCGGCCTTCCACTGCGTTCTTTGTCTTCCACATCCAACTCGCCATTTTCAACTGATAACTTCATTTAATATTTAAATGTTTTTTAAATTAACTGTAATAGGAATGGAAATTAGTGCAAATGATACAAAAGTGATTAAAATAAATGCAAAAATGAAAATGCTATTGTTTACCTCAGAAATCAAAATGAAATTTCCTTGCAAAGTCCGTTTTTTTTCCAACTTTTTTCCAAAGCTTTAGTAAAAATAAAGCGTAGAAAGCCCAGCAAGCATGCACACAGAGAAATATTTAATAAATTTATTCTAAGATAGTTACATAGAAAATTATCTCATCAAAAAAATAATAAAAATAATAAGTATCTTAATTGGAGCATGCTCATAAAAGTTGTTCATAAAACTAGAGACCAAAAAAAAAAAAAAAATATGGTGACGCGCCCTTAGCGATAGTGCCCCTAGCGTAAGGGATTGGAATTAAGGATGGAGGAATAGAAAAAGTCATGTCCTTAGCGTAAATAATAATTATACAAATTTTACGACTATTTCAATGAACGATGGTTGGACAATCCCAGAATTTCTCTATATTTATGGAATGTCGTGTGAGTGACACAATACATTATTTTATATGAATAAAAGCATGACTTGTGTTGATTATGGTATGAAAATCATCCATCATTTGTGTCTACAGGGCTACCCATTTTGGATATATTGGGACTATAGTTGGAAGTTGCTAGAAGTGTATTTCATTTTGTGTTAAGTATTTTCATATAAAACTAAATTTAAGTACACAACGTAATGTGCATCTAGTTTATAAACAATTTACAGGACTGCCCAAAATTAAGCTAAACGTTCTTTTCTATTGCGTACAACTGATAGAAGGGCTTTGCTACATTTACTAACATTAAATTACATTTTGAAGTCGACGAACAGTGCTTAGGAAGGAAAATTAAATTTTTATGCCCATACTGTAAACAATTTTTTTTTTTAAAGCTCTACTTTCAACTTTTTTTTTTCTTTCTTTCTTTCTTTCTTTTTTTTTTTTTTTTTTCTTTTTTTTTTTTTTTGGATAAGATCACGTGTTGAGCTGCCCAGAATGCGAATATTCAATTTTTAGCAGTTGATCTGCTGTATATCTGTCATCAACATATCTTAAAAACAAATAACTGCAGGAAATTCAAACTGTGTATTTTGAAGTTAGTATTAGGTTGCCACTTGAAATATTTGATCAAAATTGGCAAGTTTGAAGGCAAATCAATAATAGCCTTGCATTTATAAAAAATAAAAATAAAAATAAAAATAAATGTAGGCATTATAATTGAACGGGTGGATTGAGGAGGCGATACCCCCTCACTTAGAATCATATGTTAAATAAAACTGTTAATAAATCTATTTTAGATTAATTTAAAAGTATATTGAACTTTATTATCTTAACTTATTGACTTTACGACTTAATCTGCAACCTATGTTTATAGTATTGAATTGCAGGGTAAGAGAAAGTTGTGCGAGTGACACACCAGATTATTTTACTGAATAAATGTGACAACAAAGAATATTCCTTAAATTTTTAAACACCCTTATTTTGCGATACTTATTACATATTTACGCTAAAAGCACGCCACCGAGGGAGATAACATTTACACTAAGGTCGCGGGTTTATAGATTTACACTAAAGAGACTGTCGCTAAGGGCACGGCCCCAAAAATGTATTATTCATTCAGAATATTATGTCAATTTGTAATTATTAATGAAAAATGCACATCTAATAATTATTTGGAATTTAAATATACATTAATAAATATTTCTTTGTCGTAAAATAACATTTTCATATAACTATGCATTAAAGGCTTTATCTTTCATGCATTAGGTTTAAATATTAAAGTCTAAGTTTTCTGACTTCGCTTTGAAATTTTTTTAATTTTACATGTTTACACGAAATACAATGCTAAATTTGTGCGTTGCTAGTAATTCCTAAAATTAAACACAACAGATAATGAATATTGATACATTTTTAATCATAGAGAATATTTCTAACATGATTCCTAATATTTAATAACTAATTTAATAATCTTTTTCTTGATATTCAAAATATAATATTTTGCAATGAGCAAATGATTCTTAAGTATGTTTAGGTAAAATTAGACATAAATTATAGCATCAATTATGCTTAAATTGAGAAGGTTCTTTATCTCCGAGAGAAAAAAAGAAAAAAATAATAATCTGGTGTGTCACTCACACGACTTTCTCTTACCCTGAAAATTAATACTATAAATGCAGGTTGGAGTTTAAGAGGTAAGATAACGAGTACTGCAATACAAACCTATATTAAACAATTCAAATGAGGCTTCGGAAGAGTTTTATATGATAATTAGTTCTGTGTGAGGGGGGGTACCGTCCCCTCAACCCCCCGTTTCATTAATGCACCTACATTTATATAGAATTTAATTCGGTTATTAAAAAATAATTCTGTTTTTAAAAAATAATTTATTTAAATTATTATTTTATCATATTTTTATTTAGGCTATGATTTATTTGTTAATAAGTTACTATTCATATTATCATAATTTTTTCTTATGCTAAGTTTTTAAATTTAAGATTCAAATCTATTTAACTTTGAAAATAATATTCATTAAGCTTAAGTTGCCTTTGGCTTCAACTTTAAACCTAAAGTAGTGATTATTTACTAGATTTTAAATAATAACGACATAAAAACAAATGTAATTATTTCCTTCATAATAAAAAAAGATGTTTAAGTTTTCCAAATATAATTTTCCTTGTAACTTAAAGAAAGATAAGGTGATCGTATAGAATTAAACAAAAACAAACCATAAAGATAAATTCGCGTTGTGTTCTTAAAATTTATCTTTTACTTATTAACCTTTCTATCGCAAAACCCTAGTTCAGAAAAATGGGTAAAACACTACCCGCAGACAAGAGTAAATAAAGAAAATAAACTCGTTTCTCTAGTGTAATTAACTTTTCATTGTTATCTTTTATCTGACACAATTAAATAAAAAACCAATACTTTCACAAAGGAGCACCAACACTAAAATTTGAGCCTTTAACATATACCAATTTTTAATTAGACTACAGTAGGATTACACTATATTTCTTAACGTTTAACTGTCAGTAGAATAAGGGAAAATATACCATCATGATACAGAAGCTAGTGTTGATCTGGACAATCCGTCCTTACATACCAACACAAAATTACTATCTTAAAAAAAAATTAATACATTTTAAGTGAAGCAACAATATACAAGAAGCAGGAATAATTAAAGACATGAATATAATAATTGACTTACATAACATTTGGTATTTTAGCTGCAACAGTTCCGCCAAGCGTCGAGGAGAGTTTTTTCACAACCACTTTAAGGACAAAGCATCCATCGGGAAACGTCAATACTTCTACACTCCGGGTACCTTCGTTCAGGAACAGCGAAATTATCCAGCTTTTCAGCCATACGCTCACTCGTCTCTTTTATAAGGGCTCCGACAACTTTTGCTTTCAGGGAAAAATATAGCTTGATTCCATTAACTTAATAGCACCAGCTTAATTTTTTCGAAAAACCACCACCGGCATGCATAGCTCGTACGGTTCACTCCCTTCTCATAACACTCTTCGTTTCTTCTTCCTTCTTTTTACAACTCGCTGCTCTACCTTCCTTACGACCCGTCTCATAAAAAACTACCCAAGATTCGCTCGACCTTTCATCATTATCATTCAGCCCACCACTAGATATCACGAGGAAAAACTAGCCTCCAGAGATCTCACATCAGCCTCTGCTTATCACGAGCAAGCGAACCAAACCTGCCTCCAATCTCTTCTCATAAAACAGCTATCTTACGACCACACTTCGCCAAAACCAGCGAGTCTCAATCAGATCAAGTACTCACTACTTCCCAAACGAGAAGACTGATCTCCTCTTTTTTTTTTTTTTTTTCTTTCTTGCTTCCCTTTTTTCTCAAAAACTAAAAATGTCCACTTTTTATCCAAACCGAGAGGGGAAAGCAGTCGCCCCGCCTTCCTCTCCCCATGATACATCAGCAAACCCACTACGCCGAATGAATGCGTAGAAAAACCACGAGGTACAGCTTGTGACCCCTCCCCTGTGATTTTCATATGGAAATTCTTGTGCTCACGTCACAGAACGGAGTGAAAAGGGGGATCCCCGCTTATCAGCTGTTTTCTTCAGCCATCTGTTTCGAGGTCACGTTTCACGCTTCACTTCGATAAAAAAGGAAAAGAGAGAAAGGATTTTTGAATACTAGCTTTCCCTATGCAGATGCAATATGCATTCCAGAACGATGGCATTTACAGCTGTTTCCCAAAGCAGCTTACCAAAATGAATGCTTTTCTCGTGAAACTGGAACAAAGAATCTCATATTTTCAACATACTTTCTAGAATATATTTTGTTTACCCAAATTCCCCCATGGAATTTGTAATCTTGATCCCATACACAAAAGATGCTCTCACCCTCGGATTATCTCTATACAAACTATTCTTCTTATTTTCCTAAGCATTTTTACATATTTCTTAACATGTATTTACATTTTTCTTTTTTTATTTAATCACCCCCACCTGTTAAGCTATTTGTTTAATTGGAAAAGAAAATTTCTTGGAAAAGGAGGACAAATTGAATCCCAGCACGAAAGATTAATTATATCTGTTAAATTATTTATTTAATTGCGAAAGATAATTTCTTGAAAAACAAAAAGTTAATCACAGCACCAAAAGACTCAATATACGCTGTGATAACTACCCTCCCGTCACAGAGAAAAAAAAAAAAAAATAAATAAATCAGACACAGCCAGGAACACCACATATTGTATCAGCGTCCGAGTATGCAGCAAGAAAAGTTTTTAAATGAGAGCTTTAAACTACTAGATGTTTTTTTTTTTTTTTTTTTTTTTTTTTAAATAATGACATTTATTATCTATTTATTTATTTATTTTTTTTTTTTTTTTTTTTTTTTTTTTTTATAATAATAGAAACCACACTTGCAACAAACCATCCCTGCAACAGCCAACAACCTGCAACTAGAACTCCCATTACCGCAGATCAAACATCGACCCGAGACAAGTAAACCTCTAATCACCAGTTCCTGCCGAGCCTGTGGAAAGCCGATCGCTCTTCCCACACACCCTACCATTACCAGGACAGTATGAACACACAAGCTACACTATTGCCGTATAAAGATTGCCAACTTAAAAAAAAGTTACTATTGAGATACTTAAAGACTTTACAGATCAATATTCACTGCATACACATCCGCCTGACATATAATTTACTGAAAACTGGAATACTCCTTTCACCTCAAAATATTAGATCAAAATAAAGGGGAGAACACTGGGTTGGCCTCTGTTGTTTTTGGAAAACCTCCACATAATGACCAAACTGTTACAGCTATTTACCTGATACATCAAAAGCACAGCAAACCAAAAAAAAAAAATGAAATATTCCTTCAAAAAAAAATTTACATGATTGAGCCTTTTTTCTAGAAATACACAATTGCTTTTAATAATATACTTTCAGCACTTATTTTTCAACACACAGTTTTGAGAAAAAAAAATATAACTAAGGAAATGTTACACAGGTCAACCAAAATTTAATATAATGTGATACACTATTGTTCATTGCTGGACGCGGAAGTCTGACATTCCGTGTTAAAGTTTATATTTATTACAATAAAAATGTTCATATATATCTTGTAGCAGTTCCAAAATAATTGTCCAAAATACGTAATGTAATATCAGTTCACAGTGTGTGTAATTATACATACAGTCTTATAACACAGTTTCTTGGAGTAAACACAGTCTTGAGCAGATGATATAGACAAGCACTAAATACACCACTTTACAAATTTTGACCAACCTTGCTTTCTGCTCATTATGCAAATAACACCATGCATGGATACCCCAAAGTTGTGACCTGCCCCGAGATAATTTCTAACAGTGCAAACACTTTGACTGGCACACGGTACTACTAACGTCAAAAGAACGCCATGACATAAAATTGTGCGCCCAGAAATACATTACACAAAATATATCACACTAGATTATTAAGTAAGTGCACATGCTGCCGCGATTGTACAATTTTTTTTTTTTTTTTTTTTTTTTTGGGTTTTTACATTTTTCTATTTTTACACTTAAATTTTTTTTTTTTTTTTTTTTTGTAACATTGCTCGAGGACAGCCGAACCTTACTCATATACAGGGCAAAGGAGAAAATATATAAAAAAAAACTTTTGACCGTCTGCTCAACAGCTTCAGAGCCCAATATTTTCTTACCCCCCCCATAACTGTTTTTTTTTTTTTTTACCCTAATATTTCCCACTGAAAGCACCCTTTCGAAAATATTAAGATTACTAGTTATACTACAAAAAAAGAATGATATGCAAAAAATCTACTAACAAATATACAACTATTTACAAAAAAAAAAATTTTTATATTTACAAATTTCGCCTATTTCTAGGGCGAAGGTTATAAGAGTGAAATGCTATCGGTACTGTGTTATGAGCACCTACCCCCCTTTGTTGAAAACTACTCTCTTCTGCCTCACTCACTGTTGGTGACAAGGCCCTGTGACCATCGAGAGAAGAGAGACTAGCCTGGGACACCTGTGCGCCAACATGCTCGCTAGAACTGTCATCCCTGTCCGTAACTGTGCTATCAACCTGGGTTGTGAAATTCTGCAGTTGGTTATCCAGGCCAACCCCCAACAAGGTGTCCTCAATTTCACTAGAGCGAAACACTAGCCGTTTCTTTCTTTTCTCCAACCTCTCTCGTCTACGCAACTCATACCGATCTACAAAAACCTCTTTCTCACCGGAGTTCTCCACGACAGCAGGAGTTACCCCACTATCCTGCTCAGTGCTACCGTCTCTCACAAACTCAGGGAAGACAGGTTTATCAATCATTTTTGTAAGCCTATCCACGTGCACAATTTGGACATTTTTATTGTTGCGCACCTCTTGTATTTCAAAGTTAACCTCATTCAGTTTGCGAATCACCCGGAAAGGACCCCTATTGACTTTATTGAATTTCTTACACAAACCCGGTTTTATGGTAGGAGTAAACAGCATGACCAGACTACCCACTTTTATTTTTTTATCTACGGCAATTTTACTACGAAGCTTTTCTTGTTTGTCAGCAGCTTGCTCTAAGAATCTTTTTGTTTGTGAAAAGACCTGTTGCAATGAGGGAATTAATTGGTCGCAATAGGAGGGGCAATCATTATAGTTCCGAGGAACACTAGTCTCAAGCGCATTATACGGTAGTTTCATGTCCCTACCATGAGTCACAAAAAAGGGAGTCTCATTTATCGTTGAGTGCACACTGGAGCGGAGCGCCAACAATCCAAACTTTAACTTCTCGTCCCAGTCGTTATGGTTACTATTGACTAGATGTGCAAGGGCACTATTCATAGTGGCGTGGTTACGTTCTACCTTCGCATTTGAGCTAGGGTGGAAACTTGTGGTATGTATGTGCCTGATTCCTAATCTCTCATACACCTGCTCGATTGCTTCACTCATATAATTTTTTCCTCGGTCAGTAATTATTTTCTCAGGAGTCCCATGCCTACAAACAAATTCTGCCAATGCGTCAGCTATTGTATCCGATGTTATGTTGGGCACTGCAAAGGCTTCACACCACTTCGTAAAACTATCAATGAAGACAATAATAAATTTATTCCCCTTTTCGGTAGTGGGATAAGGCCCACAAATATCCGAATGTATTGTAGAAAAAGGGTACTCTGGGATCTCCAACCTCTGGAGTTCAGCCAACCTCTTGGGTTTATGGGCCCTAAACTCCAGACAAGACTGGCAAGAGGCCACAAGTCTTTTGACATCCGCAAACATCCCCTGCCAATAGTAATTTTCCTTAACACGATGTAGAGTTTTAAAAAAACCTGCATGACACGCCACATTAGATTCATGCGTTAACCTAAAAATAGTGGGAACCAGAGCCTTTGGCACAACTATTTTTTCACCTGCCTCCTTCCTGGACTTTGGACTCACCCTTTTGCACATCAACACCTCATTTTTTACAAAAAAATTATACCCTTTAGGATTGATTGGTAATTCTTTAAAAATTCTATTATTTACATATTTACAAAATTGATCATTGCTTTGAGCAAACTGGATATCTTTTAACAACTCGCACCTATCATCAACCTGAATCTCCTGAGTAGCCCTCTCGGACACAAAACAGTTTTCCACACCTTCATTATTGGTAATCTCCATAGAATGTTCAACAAACCTGGACAGAAAATCCGCCACAGAATTGCACTTCCCTTTGATATAGCGAGAAACAAAGTCAAATTCGCTAAGAGCGCATAACCACCGCGCAATCCTAGAAGTGGGGTCTTTGAGTTTTAAAGCGTGCGTAAGGGCAGCATGGTCAGTGTATATAGTGAATTTCCTATTAAAAACATAACATTTAAAGTACTGTACAGCCCAGACCAAAGCTAGTAACTCCCGCTCTGTCGCTGAATATCTCGATTCCACCTCCTTCAGTTTCCGACTAGCGAAAGCTACCGGGTACGGAAAATTTTCCTCATCTGGTTGGCATAAAACCGCTCCCAGAGCAACAGCTGAGCTGTCTGTGTAAATAATAAAATCTTTGGACATGTCTGGTAATTTTAAAGATGGGATTCTCATTAGTTCATGCTTTAAGTCCTGAAACTCCTCCTCAGCCTTCTGTGACCACACGAATTTATTTTTTTCTTTTGTCAGATTAGTGAGTGTAATTGACCTTTTAGAGTAGTCACAAATGTGACGCCTGTAAAAACCCACTGACCCAAGAAAAGACCGAACTTGTTTCCTATTTGAAGGACGTTTGATTTTCTCTATGACTTCCACGTTCTTTTTGGCTGGAAAAATTTCCCCGTCGCTAATTTGGAAACCCAGAAAAGTAATCTCTGATTTAAAGAAATGGCATTTGGCCGGTTTTAGTTTTAGATTGTGTTGCCTTAACCTGTTGAAAACAATTTCTAGCTTTTGAAAGTGAGAATCAATGTCTTTTGATGACACGCAAATGTCATCAATGTAAATTAGGATATTAAGATCTGACAACCCACTCAACACCACGTTCATTAACCTTTGAAATGCAGCGGGGGATGACTTAAGTCCAAATGGACTTCTAGTCCACTGTAAAAGCTTGTCGTGTGTCACAATTGCTGTGAGATGTTGTTGATCGGGAGGAATTTTTTGTTGAAAGAAACCACTGGTGAGGTCCATGGTTGAAAAATACTTGGCCCCAGCCAGCGAGTCAATGGTTTCGGCTATGTTCGGGATAGGATAACTGTCATTAGCAATTTTTTTATTCAATTTTCTGAAATCACACGCCAGACGAAAAGACCCGTCTGCCTTTTTAACCAAAATCACTGGTGACGCGTACTGAGAATTTGACGGTACTAAAATTTTTGCTTCTAGTAGGGTGTTTATTTGTCTATCCAATTCATTCCGCAAATTGTATGGCACTCTGTATGGGGTACATCTAACTGGAGTTTTGTCGTCTAACTTAATGTTGTGTAAAACCGTGTCGCAGCCAGGGAGATCTAGAACTGAAGCCGCAAACACATCAGAGTTGTTTTTTAAAAAATTTTCTACTTTGACTTTTAAATCTAAATCTAAGTGGTCTAATTTGCAATTTGTGTCCCACTCCAGGTTAATGTTTTCTACCTCCCCAATCTCCTCCTCCTCAGCACAATTTACATATTCCTCAGACTGGTCACTAAAAATTTCCTCCATAAAACCGACCTGTGAATTTTTATTTACATGGACAGGAGCTTCATTCAAGTTTAAAATTTTGACCTTAAAGTTGTTAGGAGAATTTTGGCAGATGGTGTGGCTAATCACAGCAGATTCCCCAATAAATTTATGTGGATATATTAAAACATTTTCCGTATTTACACAATTAAAATCTCTAATTTTTACATTAATGATAGTTTCCGAATTTGGGGGTAACACAAGTTTTTGTTTAGTATAAACTGGAATGGATTTTACACTTGAATCAATAAAATTTACACTTTCGCAGTTTTGTGCAAAAATAGGACACTGAAAATTTTCCCCACTAAGCATTTTATCTTTACAATTTATTTGGATTTGAAATTTCAACAACCAAGGCACCCCTAAAATTAGTTGGAAATTTGGTGACATGCAACCCCTAGCAATATTGAAATTATCAGTAAAATACTTGTTTCCCAATTTGAATTGCAGTTCTACTTTATCCTGAATTGTTACATCCCCCCCCAACAGAGTTTTTAAATTTACTTGACATGGCACTTTACACAAATTTACATTTCTTAAAATAACATCTGACACAATATTACAGCTCGAGCCTGAGTCAATTAGCCCAAGCCATTTCTCATTATTAAGTTCAATTTCTACTATTGGCAATTTGGAGCCTAAGGTTTTCCAGTTCCCGCCCGTGAATTCCACACTTTCATGATGTCTGTTATTTACATTAGGGTTACCAGCACCCTCCTCACACCTAACCTTCGGTATGGTGAGCGATTCACACTGTCGCACCGGGTCCCCTGCAGTCGCTCTCTCTGACGAGACCCTAACTAGTTTAAATTTTCCTCATCATTAGCTTGTTCATTTGTTCTGTGTTGGTGGCTATTCCTGTCATCTCGAGGTCGCCTGTCGAATCTATTTCTCGTATTTCGACATTCATTTTTGTAATGCCCCTTAATTCCACATGCATAGCAAACTACCTCTTTTTTTGGACGAGGTAGAGGTCTCCTTAAGTTTCTACTCTCCAGCGCCTGCACTTTTGAGCTTAGATTTGCAATTTGTTCAGTAAGGTCCGCGATTAAATTTGTGAGACCTGACACTTGGGAGTTTGATACTTCAGCATGATTGTTAGTACTTTGCGCAGCGCAAGCCATTTCTAGCTGACTGTGACTCTGCTGCGTGTTTTCGAAAAACGGTTGTGTCGCTTTAAAAGCACGTTCTTCTGCTAAAGCAATTTGTTCTAATTCTAACACTGACATAGGGGAGCGAGCTATAACACCTCTTCTAATATTAGGATGGAGGTTCTTAACTAGCATAGCCAAAAGCCACTCCTCCTCCGTTTGAACCCACGCGCTCTCGGGAATTTTCTGTGCTTTTACTACTAATTTTACTTTTTGTTTAGCTTTTACAATAAAGTCCTGCACCGGCATATTTATATTCTGAGAAAAGTTCCAAAAATCACTAAAGACATGATGGAGATCTGGTTTTTCGGTGAACCTGTCTCTTAACAACTTTTCCAATTCTTTATAACTTTTAACATTATGGGCATAGTCCCTAAAAACCTGTTGAGCAGCGCCGGCCAGCCTTTGCTTAACTGCAAAAAAATAATCTTCTTCCTTCCATCCCGCATACTCGGCTAACTCCGTAATTTTGTGGAAGAAGTCAGTAACCGAAAAATTAGGATCCCTACCAGTAAACACTGGGATTAGTGAGAGGTTGTCAATTAAAAATTCCCTACGCCGACCTTTAGTAATTTCAGGATCCTGAGCAATGACCATATTTAGGGCCGATGTCGGGCCATTTGGCTGAGTAGCGTCCTTACTACTGCTATTTTCAACCCCTGTTTCCGGTTTTTCACCCATACTGACAATTAAATCAAATGCAAAACACAACAAAAAAAAAATTCCTAACACTAGCGAAATTTTTTAGCACTAAACTGTCTAATAATGTTTTTAACCCCTTGACCGTCAAGGCCACAGCTAAACCTTCAGTTTCTTTTCAAATTTAAAAAAACACAATTCTTCCTAACCAACTCAATGTTCTAGCCAATACAAATACGGAGCAGAAAACAAGGTTATACAATATAGCAGCATAGAAAACCAAGTGAGAGGGAAAAAAAAAATTACTTAAATTGAGTCATAAAATTTACATATAACAAACAGTAAACATGGGTACTCATTTTTATGTCTGTAACATATATCAAATTGATAATGTAATAAAGTCTTGTATCTAATTATCACACTGTGTTAACAAATACCACTTCCATATGTTTTTTAACCCCTAATGTACTTGTTTTGTAAATATGTGTATAAGCATGTATAAGCAATACAGTAATGATAAAGCAAAGCAAAATATAAGAAGGATTTTTTTTTTTTTTTTTTTTTTTTTTTTGAGAGAAAAACTTTAAATTATTTACACTTTATAAGTTAACTATTTTTCCAAATTTTTTGTTGGCCTGTAAATCCAGCCATAAGTTGTCTTAAAAGCAACAAAATTTCAAAACCAATGAATTACCAGTCCTAATACTTCCAAACTTTTGTCTTACACCGAAAAATAATTTTAACCACAAAAAAATCCTTCTTTGTTATGACTCAATTTTCTACTACACAAGTAACTTAAAAAAATAATGCAAATGAATGTAAACATATGAATATCACAAGCAAAATTTTAAAGATATGTAAATTTGATTTTGCACAAGAAAAATGGAGTAACACTACAAAAAAAATAATTGCAATTCATAGGCTGAAAGAAGAATTCTGCAGATCAATTAACTTATTTATTTAGTTTTTTCTTCAAAAATACTTTTTAAAAAAAAAATTTGAATTTTACCAACATTCGTAAGCCCTTCCAAAAAAAAAATAAATTTACTGATTACAATTTCTCTAACAAGAAATAATTATTTTGCACTTAATTATCAGATCTATTGATTACATTTGACAAAATTCTTCCTTCCAGCAAAATGTATACTATAAAATTTCATTTCACACAATACATAAAAGCCAAATTTTTCCAATTAAAAAAAAATATATATAAAATAAACAAGTAATTTTTCACCCTTAAATAGAATGTAAATCAAAACAAAAATTTCATGATCTCACCACAGGGCAACAGAAGGAAATACATCCTCACTCGTCACAACACAGGTCCATACATTTTTCCTCATCAATGTGGCTCCACAATACATGAGTTAGAAAAAGAGAAAAAAAAATATTCTGAGTAGACTTGAAAAAAAAAATACAAAAGTACACACTAAAATAATTCATTTAATTATTAATATAGTTTAAGACCTAAGCGCGGTGCCAAACTTACCGCTAGAGAAACAAATAATTACTCCTGACTACCAAATGGGCACGGCATCATTTATCATATTTTTATTTAGGCTATGATTTATTTGTTAATAAGTTACTATTCATATTATCATAATTTTTTCTTATGCTAAGTTTTTAAATTTAAGATTCAAATCTATTTAACTTTGAAAATAATATTCATTAAGCTTAAGTTGCCTTTGGCTTCAACTTTAAACCTAAAGTAGTGATTATTTACTAGATTTTAAATAATAACGACATAAAAACAAATGTAATTATTTCCTTCATAATAAAAAAAGATGTTTAAGTTTTCCAAATATAATTTTCCTTGTAACTTAAAGAAAGATAAGGTGATCGTATAGAATTAAACAAAAACAAACCATAAAGATAAATTCGCGTTGTGTTCTTAAAATTTATCTTTTACTTATTAACCTTTCTATCGCAAAACCCTAGTTCAGAAAAATGGGTAAAACACTACCCGCAGACAAGAGTAAATAAAGAAAATAAACTCGTTTCTCTAGTGTAATTAACTTTTCATTGTTATCTTTTATCTGACACAATTAAATAAAAAACCAATACTTTCACAAAGGAGCGCCAACACTAAAATTTGAGCCTTTAACATATACCAATTTTTAATTAGACTACAGTAGGATTACACTATATTTCTTAACGTTTAACTGTCAGTAGAATAAGGGAAAATATACCATCATGATACAGAAGCTAGTGTTGATCTGGACAATCCGTCCTTACATACCAACACAAAATTACTATCTTAAAAAAAAATTAATACATTTTAAGTGAAGCAACAATATACAAGAAGCAGGAATAATTAAAGACATGAATATAATAATTGACTTACATAACATTTGGTATTTTAGCTGCAACAGTTCCGCCAAGCGTCGAGGAGAGTTTTTTCACAACCACTTTAAGGACAAAGCATCCATCGGGAAACGTCAATACTTCTACACTCCGGGTACCTTCGTTCAGGAACAGCGAAATTATCCAGCTTTTCAGCCATACGCTCACTCGTCTCTTTTATAAGGGCTCCGACAACTTTTGCTTTCAGGGAAAAATATAGCTTGATTCCATTAACTTAATAGCACCAGCTTAATTTTTTCGAAAAACCACCACCGGCATGCATAGCTCGTACGGTTCACTCCCTTCTCATAACACTCTTCGTTTCTTCTTCCTTCTTTTTACAACTCGCTGCTCTACCTTCCTTACGACCCGTCTCATAAAAAACTACCCAAGATTCGCTCGACCTTTCATCATTATCATTCAGCCCACCACTAGATATCACGAGGAAAAACTAGCCTCCAGAGATCTCACATCAGCCTCTGCTTATCACGAGCAAGCGAACCAAACCTGCCTCCAATCTCTTCTCATAAAACAGCTATCTTACGACCACACTTCGCCAAAACCAGCGAGTCTCAATCAGATCAAGTACTCACTACTTCCCAAACGAGAAGACTGATCTCCTCTTTTTTTTTTTTTTTTTTCTTTCTTGCTTCCCTTTTTTCTCAAAAACTAAAAATGTCCACTTTTTATCCAAACCGAGAGGGGAAAGCAGTCGCCCCGCCTTCCTCTCCCCATGATACATCAGCAAACCCACTACGCCGAATGAATGCGTAGAAAAACCACGAGGTACAGCTTGTGACCCCTCCCCTGTGATTTTCATATGGAAATTCTTGTGCTCACGTCACAGAACGGAGTGAAAAGGGGGATCCCCGCTTATCAGCTGTTTTCTTCAGCCATCTGTTTCGAGGTCACGTTTCACGCTTCACTTCGATAAAAAAGGAAAAGAGAGAAAGGATTTTTGAATACTAGCTTTCCCTATGCAGATGCAATATGCATTCCAGAACGATGGCATTTACAGCTGTTTCCCAAAGCAGCTTACCAAAATGAATGCTTTTCTCGTGAAACTGGAACAAAGAATCTCATATTTTCAACATACTTTCTAGAATATATTTTGTTTACCCAAATTCCCCCATGGAATTTGTAATCTTGATCCCATACACAAAAGATGCTCTCACCCTCGGATTATCTCTATACAAACTATTCTTCTTATTTTCCTAAGCATTTTTACATATTTCTTAACATGTATTTACATTTTTCTTTTTTTATTTAATCACCCCCACCTGTTAAGCTATTTGTTTAATTGGAAAAGAAAATTTCTTGGAAAAGGAGGACAAATTGAATCCCAGCACGAAAGATTAATTATATCTGTTAAATTATTTATTTAATTGCGAAAGATAATTTCTTGAAAAACAAAAAGTTAATCACAGCACCAAAAGACTCAATATACGCTGTGATAATTTAAAAAAATTATCTTTTATGATAATGCAGACGATTTCCATATTAGAGAAGTAGTATAACAGCAAATATCCAAAAAAAAGTCCATTTTATTCCGAATATTAAAAAAAAAAAAAAAAAAAAAAATACGATTTTTTTTCTAAGTTTTTTTTTTCGTTAAAAGTAAAAAAAATCCATAACTTTGTTATAAATTATCGCAGATCGATGGTTCAACCATTCGTTTTAAAGGTATTGGCGAGCTCTTTTGAAAGATATCCATCATGAAAATTTACTCCCCTCGAGGGGGGACTTCCCCCCCAGGGGGGAGGCGAGGCTCCTGCATGCATAATTTTTTTCCCAGTTAACTATCTCTATTACAAAAAATATATATTCGTTTCATTTGGTTTAGTGCAGTCTATAGACGTTAAACTCTACTTACCTGCAATTTCCCCCATAGACGTAATGTATTAGAATTTTCTTGATTGACCCTGTACACGAACCATTTGCTTGATCTTAACGAAAAGCTTACTGTAGCATCCGTATATGATACACATTTAGAATACCAAGTTTGAACTTTCTGCCATAATTTGTTTTTGAGATATGCTGATAACAGACACACACACACACACAGACACACACACACACACAGACATACACACAGACCATTTGCTAAAAACATGATTTTCGTATTCAGGGGACCTCAAAACATGTAAATATAACAAAATCTCGCATTCGAAAATTTGACCCAAAACACATTTGACCTTTCTCTACCTTATGGGTAAGAGAAAGTAAAAAAATGATACTATGATATTTTTTTTTCTGATCTGCTTCCACAATAAGTATAGTGTAACATGTTACTTTTTAAAAGATAAGGATACTTAACACTAATTTAAATGTGTAAGCTTGTAACATAAATATCAATGTTTTATAAACTTCGAAAATACAAACAGTTATTTTTTGCAACAAATGAATCATTTTTTAAATAATTCATTTGTAAAACGTAACTCAGAAATGGCAACACGTAAAATAGAAATATTGTTCTCAGGAAAGAATTTTTTTTTTTTTTTATTTTTTTTAAGCAGACGAATAAAACATTTATCTGTAACATGCAAAAGCCTTCTGATATCATATTATAATTTGGAGTTAAGACTAATATTTACTGTTATTTATTATATCGCTCGTAAATAAAAGACATACAAATTATAATAAAACGCAACTGTTTTCTCTTTGAAAATGAACGCCTCTAATAGAATGACTTCTAAGAAATGATGTCAATTTCAAAGACGATAGCATTTCATTTGAAAGATTTTCTAAAAATGACATCATTCTGACTTATAAAGAAGATTTGAATTTATTTGTATTAAGACACTATCTGATTTTGACTCTTCTGTAAATTAGACGTAAAAAATTATCACAGAAGTATCATTTTATAGTGATTTTTAAATCATTTCATTTCTTTTTAATTTTTAATTTTTAGTCTTTCTGTGCTTAGAGACAATGTATACACATTAAAAGTAGCCTACCCTACATATCAAATTTGAAATTTCTAGCTGTATTATCATTAAAAATATTTTACAAAAATGTAATTTTAAATTTTCTAGAGGGTTTTTCTCACCCTTTTCTATTGTGCATGCGCTAGAGATGTCAAATGCTCATTGTAATCAAATCATGGTCATAAGCAGTAACTGTGTCAAGTTTGGTTGAAACGGTTCAGTAGTTTGGAAGGAGATGCAAGACACCAACAAACATGCACAGAATGACTTTTTTTTTTTTTTTTTTTAATATAAAAACTACTATAACTGACAAAAACATATATGTGCGTTGTGTTAGATTGTGCTGTCTTTAAAATGGAGAAATTTACAAAATATTCATAAATATACGTAGTTCAAAAAATGTTACAGATTATTTTGTGGCCTATTTTATCATCCCCCCCCCCTAAAATTGTGGTGTAGTTTCTAAATGGATTAATTTTTACATAAATCAAAAATGAAAAGTGAAATATAATTTTCAAAATAAATGAAATTTGAAATTTTCCTAAATTCTGATGAAAACTTATTATTAGATAGTTGTTTGTAGAACATTTATACAACTGATTATTCATTAAAATATATTGTATTTTAAATTTAATTTTATCATGCAAAATGGCACTTTTAAATGTCCTTCCCTCAAATTAAATCATTTAAATCTTTAAACTTTTTCCCTTATTTAAAGATCATTATTCTATAAATAGTCCACTTGACAAACAACATGAATCTAACAATGAATCTTTCAAAAAATTTATTGATTTTTAAATGACTATCAAATATCAGATCAATGCAATTGTATTTTTAATTTCTTTTTATAAAAGATATTCATGCAAAATCGTTATAGTAGTATGATATCAGTTTAGTATTCATGTTTTATTTTAAAGAAGCATGAATTAATTATGTAATTATGAATTGATAGTAGTATGGTATAGATAAATATTAGCTCACCTAGCATGAAGAATTCTGACTCACTTTTTGATATATGGGCTGCTGTATGCATTTGCATAAAGGGTGTGGTTGGTTTCTTGTGAAATGTTTGCGTGTTTTATGGTAAATTATCGCGTGATGGTATTATTTTATGCTTACTCGAGTTTGTATCGTGTGTGATTAGACATGCACGTAGACATGCTTCATAAGGCTAATATACATTGAAGTTATAAAAAGTAATCTTACATTTTTTTTTTGTATTTAATATTTAAAGAGGTTTTAATAATATGGTAGACCGGCGCCCCGGAGGGCGCGAGGCGCTTGATTTGAAGACGTGCGGGAACATGTTAAGGTATTAGTTTTTCTTTCGTGTGTGTAATATTTAAGTAGTAAGTTTTTTGTTATTTGATTTTTTAAAAATAGTAGTATGAAATGAAAGTTGTTATAATTGACAATAATAATTGTCAATTATAATTGAGAATTTTTGGATTTTGAAATCTTCGTGACAAATATCGATTCATTTTCTGTTTTATGAGAAGGGTGTGGCACTTGATTTGAAAGCGTGTGGGAATGTCTTTAAGATATCACGAATTTTTTTCGTGTGTGTAATATTTAAGTAGTAAGTTTTTTTTTTTTTTTTGTTATTTGATTTTAAAAAGCATTAATATAGTGTAGCAATGAAAATTGTTTCTTGTAAAAAATGTTTGCGTGTTTAATGCGAGTCGGATAACGATTTTATGGTAAATTATCGCCTGATGTTTTTATTTTCTGCTTTTCTCGAATTTGTCTTGTGCGTGATTATTTTAAATACAGACTTGTTTTATAATATACATATATACATTGAAGTTAGGAAGTAAATATTAGTTTTATATGTATTTTGTCAAATATAGTTGACAATTGTAATTGACAAATTATTTATGTTATAAAATAAATTATTGGATTTAACTTACTTTTTTAATTGAATGATTTTTGTTGAAAAGGAAGAAGTTTTATTACATTCTAAAAAAAATCAATATGGGTGTGGTATTGTAAAAATTTGTCTTTGTTAAGTGTTTACGGGATTATTTAGACTGGACGCGGTTTATAAAATAAATATTTATCGTAACTTATAACATATTTATTTTAATTGAAAAGACAGAAGCATGTTTGTTATTTTATTGTATTAATAAATACATAGATTTTATTTTTTCGTGTGTAACTAAATGGTTTTTATTCAAAAGAAAGGAAGAAAAAGTTTTATTTTATTCTCAAATATCAATATGGTTTCGATATTGTAAAAATTCGTTTTTAAAATGAATATGGGCGTGGTGTTGTAAAAACTAAATTTTGTCAAGTGTTTCCGTGATTATTTAGATTGGATGTGGTTGATGAAATAAATATTTATCGTAAATTAACGCATACATATTGATTTTTTTTAAAATAATGAAATGAAAGAAATAGGTTTTTATTTTATTCTATTAATATATAGATTTTTTGGTGTGTAATTAAATAGTTCTCATTGAAAAGAAAGAAGAAGTTTTATTTCATTCTAAAAAATCAAAAAAGTGTTTGTTATTCTAAAAATTCATTTAAAAAATCAATACGAGTAAAGTATGTAGAAAGTTGTCTTTGCTAAGTGTTTACGAGATTATTTCGACTGGACGCGGTTTATAAAATAAATATTTATCATAAATTAAAGCATATTTATTTATTTATTTTTAATGAAAATACCGAAGTATGTTTGTTATTTTATAATATTAATAAATATATAGATTTTTTTTTTCGTGTGTAACTAAATGGTTTTTTTATTGAAAAGAAAGGAAGAAAAGGTTTTATTTCATTCTTAAAAATCAGTATGGTTTCGATATTGTAAAAGTTCGTTTTTAAAATGAATACGAGTGTGGTTTTGTAAAAATTAATTTTTGTCTAGTGTTTCCGTGCTTATTTAGATTGGATGCGGTTGATGAAATACATATTTATCGTAGATTTGCTCATACATATTGATTTTTTTTTTTTTTTTTTTTTAATGAAATAACAGAAATAGGTTTTTATTTTATTCTAGTAATATATAAATTTTTTGGTATGTAATTAAATAGTTCGCATTAAAAAGAAAGAAAATTTTATTTCATTCTAAACAACAATATGGGTTGGGTATTGTAAAAATGAGTTTTTTTTTTTTTTTTTTTTTTTCCCCTTAATTGTTAGCTTAAACATGAAACATTTGATTAATTCATGAAAAAATATATATTTAAAATAATAATGCGATTATTTGAAATGAGGAATTTTGACAAAATCACGTTCATAATGATAAATTTAGATAAAATTGAAGGAGTTGGATTTTTACTTTTGTTTTTATAACCAATATACAGATACTTACATGCATAATTAAAGATTTATCAGTGAAAAAAAATGAAGTTTTTATTTCAATTAAAAAAGAAAAATTTAATAGTGGTGTGGTTTAAAAAAAAAATTCTTTTTGTCACGTGATTACGTGAATATTTTAGACTGGACGCGATTTATAAAAAAGAAATATATCATCGTAAGTTAGCGTCTGCATATTGATTTTTCAAAATGAAACGAAAGAAGTAGTATATTTTTTAATCTAGTAAGTAATATATAGATTTTTACGTATGTTATTAAATAGATTTCATTGAAAAGGAAGGAGAAGTTTTATTTCATTCTAAAAAACTAATATGGAATCGTTATTGAAAAAATTCTTTTTTCTATATATCTTATATATATATATATATAAATCAATATGGGATGTGGAATTAAAAAAAAATAATTTTTGTTAAGTTTTTCCGCGATTATTCAGGTTGGATGCGGTTTATAAAATAAATATTTATCGTAAATTAGCGTAAACATATTGATTTTTTTTAATGAAAATAAGGAATTAGGTTTTTAATTTTATTCTAATAGATAACTTATAGATTTTTTATATATGTAATTAAATCGTTTTCATTGAAAAGAATTAATGCTTAAAATATATGTGTTTAAAATAATCAGGCGATTATTTGACATAACTAAATTTTACAAAATTACTTTCATATTGATTATTTTAAATGAAATGAAAGAAGTAGGTTACTCTTACTTTTATTTTACGAATTAATATATATATATATTTTTTTACATGTGCAATAAAATAGTTCTTATTCAAATAAAAAAGAAGTTTTTATTTCATTATAAAAAAAATTAATACGGTTGTAGTATTGTAAAAAATCAATTATGAAAAAGACATTAATAAATATTGTAAAAAAAAAAAAAAAAAAAAAAAAAAAAAAAATGGCTATCCGGGTTTTGCAAACGAGAAAGTTTTATTAGACACAAAATATTGTGTGTTTTGTAGAAACCGCAGCGGGTTGGTGTACTGGAAATGTTAATTGTAGAATTTAGCAACTGGAGTAAAATTGTGTTTATTACGCTTTTGAAGCATTATGGTATAATGTAAGCGAGACATTGTCGAACCCTTCGAGCACATACAGTTTTCCCCGTGAAAAGGCACGAAGCGGTTAGTTATACTGTAATCGTAATTGGTGAAGAAGATGATTTTTTTTTTTTTTTTTTTTTCACGAACATTATCGCTGGTTAGATGCGGTAAAACATTTTTTGGTTACATTAAAAACCATCGGTGAAAAACTACTTAAAAAAAAAAAAAAAAAAAAAAAAGAATTTAATTGAACCTCCAGTCGAACGTGGTATTTGTTATGATATTGACATTTGTCGTATTTATAAAAAATCGTTTTAAAGAAGGGGAAATAAAATGTGTAGATCATGAACACACATATCGGGAAACCATATGCAGTACCGCTCCTCAAAAGTGCAATATAAATTATCGAAAAAGATATTTTATTTCCCTATTGTTATTTATAATTTAAAGAACAATGATAGTCATTTAATACTGAAAAACATACCGGAAAATTTTGAGAAAAGAAAATACGTTTATTCCGTGGTCAGTTAAAAAGTTTATCGTGTTTACTTTTGATTTTTTGCGTTTTATTCATAGTTGTCAAATTTTAGATGCTTTTTTAGAGACAATAGTAAGACTATTAAAAAAATAGTAGACTATTAAAAAAATTCTGGTCGCAATTTTAAAATATTTTATAATTTCCACAAAAATAATTAAAGAATTATCACTGAAAAGGCGGGTATGGTATTGTAAGAAGTTCGTTTTTGTTAAGTGATTGCATGATTATTTAGATTGTATGCGATTTATGAAATAAATATTTATCGTAAGTTAGCGTATACAAATTGATTTTTTTAAATGAAACGAAAGAAGTAGGGGGTTTTATTTTATTCTAGTTGTTAATATATATATTTTTTATGTATATAATTAAATTGTTCTCATTGAAAAGGAAGGAGAAGTTTTATTTCATAAAAAAAAAAAAAAAAAAAAAAAAAAAAAACTAATACGGGTTCGTTATTGTAAAAATTAGTTTTTAAGATCAACACAAGTATGATACAGTAAGAAAGTAATTTTTTGTTAAGTTTTTCCGGGATTATTCAGATTGGACGAGGAGGAATGCACGTGCTTGGAAATGCACAAGGCGTCTAGTTATACTGTAATCGTAATTGGTGAAGAAGATGAATTTTTTTTCATGAACATTATCGTGGAATAGATGCGATAAAACTATTTTTTTTTGACACATTAAAAACCGTCGGTTAAAAAACTGTTTAAAAATATAAATAAATAAATAAAAATAAATAAATGAAAAATATTTCAATGAACCCCTAATTGAGAGTAGTATTTGTTATGATTCCGGCATTTGTCATGTTTTGTAGAAGTCGTATTAAAGAAAATGAAATAAAATGTGTAGATCATAATCACATCTCACGGTTTATAAGACGTTTCGCTCATCAGGAATGCAATTTATATATTACCGAAATAGATATTTTTATACCTGTTATTCATAAAACGTATGACAGTCATTTTACGTTAAAGACATGAGGTAAAATTTTGCGAAAAAAAAAAAAAAATAATAAATAAATAAATATGTTAATTCCGAGCACAACTGAAAAAATTTATCATGTTTGTTTTTGCTTTGTTTGCTTTATAGACAGTTTTCATTTTTTTTTTACGCTTCTTTAGAGACAATAGTAAAATATTTAAAAAATTCTGGTCATAATTTTTTAAAATATTTAATAATTTTTAGAAAAATAATAAAAAAATGCATATATTTTGAAAAGGAAAGGTATTTTTCTGAACAGCTATTTGGATAATGATTTTGATTCTTTACGGTTTATAGTCGATTTTCATTTTTTTATATGCTTTTTTAGAGACAATAATGGAATATTTTTAAAAAATCTCATCAATTTTTTTTTAAATATTTAATATATTTTACAAAAAATAATAAACAATGTATATCTTTTGAAAAGGAAAGGTGTTTTTCTGAAAAGCTATTTGGATAATGCTTTTGATTCTTTACGATTTACAGACGATTTTCAATTTTTTTATGCTTTTTTTAGAGACAATAGCAGAATATTAAAAACAAATCTCGTCATAATTTTTTAAATATTTAATAATTTTTTGTAAAAATAATAAAAAAGCATATCTTTTGAAAAGGAAAGGCGTTTTTCTGAACAGCTATTTGGAAAAACTTTTTGATTCTTTACGTTTTATAGAAGATTTTCAATTTTTTAGATGCTTCAGAGACAATAGCAGAATATTAAAAAAAAAAAAATCTGGTCATAATTTTTTTAATTTTTAATAATTTTACAAAAATAATATAAAATGCATATCTTTTGAAAAGGAAAGATGTTTTTCTGAACAGCTATTTGGATAACATTGAAAAATTAAAATAACACTCATTTACCATCCAAACTAGATTTTTCTTTTTTTCAATATCTTTACTAATTTGTGCATAAGCGTGAAGAATGTGAACATGCAAAATAAGTTTATAAACATTTTAACTGTCGGAATTTGGGAGGATTTTTTTTTTTTTTTTTTTTTTTTTTTAATATATCAAACTTGCCATGTTATATTACTCAGCGATGTATTACACTCATTTCGATGCGTGTCAATGTAAGATATTTGAATCGATCCTGTGATTTTACCTCGATCCTACACGATTTTTTATCAAAGGCGCGCAATTAAGTTGGAATGCGGGATTAAAGAAAGACTTTTTAAAATCTTAAATAATTATCTGTGATTCGAGAAACAAATCAGAGGAGAGTTTTTATTTTTTAAACAAACGATATGTCGCTGCGAATAATCCGTATTGAATTAATTTAACGATGAAAAAAAAAAATAGGTTTTATCATAGAATGTAATTTAGACTACCCGAGGGGAAATATATTTGATACAAAAATGTGTGAAAATATCTTGATAAGTCGTTACTGAAATCTTTTGAAATAAATAATGACCATTTTACGCTTTTTTTAAAACTGAAAATGTTTGATTTGTATTATAGTTTTATTTTTAAATGTTTATCGTGAAAATTTTCAGCTTTTATACTTTGACGCGTATAGTTTATAAATGCACATTTATACCCAAGGACATCTTCCAGACATACTTCCAACTCGTAAATTAACCACGAACCGTTTTTAAGCAGCTATGTTGCACAATAGTTAAATTTGAAATTTTATCTAATAATGGATTTGAAATTACGTAAATTACACCGGGGTGTTCTTCTTTACGAAATATCCCTTGTTGAGAACTTACATAGAATTATTACCCTAAAAACGAATGCCAGCTAAACACGCGTTTTCAAAATCAATTTAAAAAAAGAAGAAAAAAACTTTTAAACTTATTATTATTATTATTTAGTTGTCTCATGCTAAATGTGGGGAAAATAAAATAAAATAAAATTTTAGATACATTTAATACAAAAATGTGTGAAATTAGTTCGTTACCGAAATCTTTTAAATAAATAATAACCATTTTACGCTTTTTTTAAACTGAAAATGTTCGATTTGTATTATATTTTTATTTTTAAATGTTTATCATGAAAATTGTCAGGTTTTATACTTTGACGTGGATAGTTTTATACATGAACATTTGTACCCAAGGACATATTTATTCGAAGTTAAAAGAAAAATTTGGTTAAATATGAGATTTGAGCAGTTTTGATCTGCATCAAGAAACATAGTGTGCAGCTAACAAAAGCAAGTCAGGAAATTTTAAAATTTGAAATTATAGATTAAATTAGTGAATTTGTGGTACTGAAGACTAAGCAAAATGATTTTTCTTATAAATGATTTTTCTTATAATAATTCCATTTTACATAATGTGTGGCCCCAACAGTGGTCGAACGGTATTGCGCTTTAAAAACTGGTAGACGGGAATGTTTCGGGTTCGATACCCAGGTCATGGGAAGTGTCGGGTTCGAACCCAGGAACCCGAAACATTCCCGTCTACCAGTTTTTAAAGCGCAATACCGTTCGACCACTGTTGGGGCCACACATTATGTAAAATGGAATTATTATAAGAAAAATCATTTATAAGAAAAATCATTTTGTTTAGTCTTCAGTACCACAAATTCACTAATTTAATCTATAATTTCAAATTTTAAAATTTCCTGACTTGCTTTTGTTAGCTGCACACTATGTTTCTTGATGCAGATCAAAACTGCTCAAATCTCATATTTAACCAAATTTTTCTTTTAACTTCGAATAAATATGTCCTTGGGTACAAATGTTCATGTATAAAACTATCCACGTCAAAGTATAAAACCTGACAATTTTCATGATAAACATTTAAAAATAAAAATATAATACAAATCGAACATTTTCAGTTTAAAAAAAGCGTAAAATGGTTATTATTTATTTAAAAGATTTCGGTAACGAACTAATTTCACACATTTTTGTATTAAATGTATCTAAAATTTTATTTTATTTTATTTTCCCCACATTTAGCATGAGACAACTAAATAATAATAATAATAATAATAATAAGTTTAAAAGTTTTTTTCTTCTTTTTTTAAATTGATTTTGAAAACGCGTGTTTAGCTGGCATTCGTTTTTAGGGTAATAATTCTATGTAAGTTCTCAACAAGGGATATTTCGTAAAGAAGAACACCCCGGTGTAATTTACGTAATTTCAAATCCATTATTAGATAAAATTTCAAATTTAACTATTGTGCAACATAGCTGCTTAAAAACGGTTCGTGGTTAATTTACGAGTTGGAAGTATGTCTGGAAGATGTCCTTGGGTATAAATGTGCATTTATAAACTATACGCGTCAAAGTATAAAAGCTGAAAATTTTCACGATAAACATTTAAAAATAAAACTATAATACAAATCAAACATTTTCAGTTTTAAAAAAAGCGTAAAATGGTCATTATTTATTTCAAAAGATTTCAGTAACGACTTATCAAGATATTTTCACACATTTTTGTATCAAATATATTTCCCCTCGGGTAGTCTAAATTACATTCTATGATAAAACCTATTTTTTTTTTTCATCGTTAAATTAATTCAATACGGATTATTCGCAGCGACATATCGTTTGTTTAAAAAATAAAAACTCTCCTCTGATTTGTTTCTCGAATCACAGATAATTATTTAAGATTTTAAAAAGTCTTTCTTTAATCCCGCATTCCAACTTAATTGCGCGCCTTTGATAAAAAATCGTGTAG
Organism: Salticus scenicus; assembly: GCA_963930645.1. Classification (NCBI taxonomy): domain Eukaryota; kingdom Metazoa; phylum Arthropoda; class Arachnida; order Araneae; family Salticidae; genus Salticus; species Salticus scenicus. Next base: position 229,196,317 of record OZ005652.1, on the reverse strand, counting down.
GATCGAGGTAAAATCACAGGATCGATTCAAATATCTTACATTGACACGCATCGAAATGAGTGTAATACATCGCTGAGTAATATAACATGGCAAGTTTGATATATTAAAAAAAAAAAAAAATCCTCCCAAATTCCGACAGTTAAAATGTTTATAAACTTATTTTGCATGTTCACATTCTTCACGCTTATGCACAAATTAGTAAAGATATTGAAAAAAAGAAAAATCTAGTTTGGATGGTAAATGAGTGTTATTTTAATTTTTCAATGTTATCCAAATAGCTGTTCAGAAAAACATCTTTCCTTTTCAAAAGATATGCATTTTATATTATTTTTGTAAAATTATTAAAAATTAAAAAAATTATGACCAGATTTTTTTTTTTTAATATTCTGCTATTGTCTCTGAAAGAAGCATCTAAAAAATTGAAAATCTTCTATAAAACGTAAAGAATCAAAAAGTTTTTCCAAATAGCTGTTCAGAAAAACGCCTTTCCTTTTCAAAAGATATGCTTTTTTATTATTTTTACAAAAAATTATTAAATATTTAAAAAATTATGACGAGATTTGTTTTTAATATTCTGCTATTGTCTCTAAAAAAAGCATAAAAAAATTGAAAATCGTCTGTAAATCGTAAAGAATCAAAAGCATTATCCAAATAGCTTTTCAGAAAAACACCTTTCCTTTTCAAAAGATATACATTGTTTATTATTTTTTGTAAAATATATTAAATATTTTTAAAAAAAATTGATGAGATTTTTTAAAAATATTCCATTATTGTCTCTAAAAAAGCATATAAAAAAATGAAAATCGACTATAAACCGTAAAGAATCAAAATCATTATCCAAATAGCTGTTCAGAAAAATACCTTTCCTTTTCAAAATATATGCATTTTTTTATTATTTTTCTAAAAATTATTAAATATTTTAAAAAATTATGACCAGAATTTTTTAAATATTTTACTATTGTCTCTAAAGAAGCGTAAAAAAAAAATGAAAACTGTCTATAAAGCAAACAAAGCAAAAACAAACATGATAAATTTTTTCAGTTGTGCTCGGAATTAACATATTTATTTATTTATTATTTTTTTTTTTTTTTCGCAAAATTTTACCTCATGTCTTTAACGTAAAATGACTGTCATACGTTTTATGAATAACAGGTATAAAAATATCTATTTCGGTAATATATAAATTGCATTCCTGATGAGCGAAACGTCTTATAAACCGTGAGATGTGATTATGATCTACACATTTTATTTCATTTTCTTTAAAACGACTTCTACAAAACATGACAAATGCCGGAATCATAACAAATACTACTCTCAATTAGGGGTTCATTGAAATATTTTTCATTTATTTATTTTTATTTATTTATTTATATTTTTAAACAGTTTTTTAACCGACGGTTTTTAATGTGTCAAAAAAAAATAGTTTTATCGCATCTATTCCACGATAATGTTCATGAAAAAAAATTCATCTTCTTCACCAATTACGATTACAGTATAACTAGACGCCTTGTGCATTTCCAAGCACGTGCATTCCTCCTCGTCCAATCTGAATAATCCCGGAAAAACTTAACAAAAAATTACTTTCTTACTGTATCATACTTGTGTTGATCTTAAAAACTAATTTTTACAATAACGAACCCGTATTAGTTTTTTTTTTTTTTTTTTTATGAAATAAAACTTCTCCTTCCTTTTCAATGAGAACAATTTAATTATATACATAAAAAATATATATATTAACAACTAGAATAAAATAAAACCCCCTACTTCTTTCGTTTCATTTAAAAAAATCAATTTGTATACGCTAACTTACGATAAATATTTATTTCATAAATCGCATACAATCTAAATAATCATGCAATCACTTAACAAAAACGAACTTCTTACAATACCATACCCGCCTTTTCAGTGATAATTCTTTAATTATTTTTGTGGAAATTATAAAATATTTTAAAATTGCGACCAGAATTTTTTTAATAGTCTACTATTTTTTTAATAGTCTTACTATTGTCTCTAAAAAAGCATCTAAAATTTGACAACTATGAATAAAACGCAAAAAATCAAAAGTAAACACGATAAACTTTTCAACTGACCACGGAATAAACGTATTTTCTTTTCTCAAAATTTTCCGGTATGTTTTTCAGTATTAAATGACTATCATTGTTCTTTAAATTATAAATAACAATAGGGAAATAAAATATCTTTTTCGATAATTTATATTGCACTTTTGAGGAGCGGTACTGCATATGGTTTCCCGATATGTGTGTTCATGATCTACACATTTTATTTCCCCTTCTTTAAAACGATTTTTTATAAATACGACAAATGTCAATATCATAACAAATACCACGTTCGACTGGAGGTTCAATTAAATTCTTTTTTTTTTTTTTTTAAGTAGTTTTTCACCGATGGTTTTTAATGTAACCAAAAAATGTTTTACCGCATCTAACCAGCGATAATGTTCGTGAAAAAAAAAAAAAAAAAAAATCATCTTCTTCACCAATTACGATTACAGTATAACTAACCGCTTCGTGCCTTTTCACGGGGAAAACTGTATGTGCTCGAAGGGTTCGACAATGTCTCGCTTACATTATACCATAATGCTTCAAAAGCGTAATAAACACAATTTTACTCCAGTTGCTAAATTCTACAATTAACATTTCCAGTACACCAACCCGCTGCGGTTTCTACAAAACACACAATATTTTGTGTCTAATAAAACTTTCTCGTTTGCAAAACCCGGATAGCCATTTTTTTTTTTTTTTTTTTTTTTTTTTTTTTACAATATTTATTAATGTCTTTTTCATAATTGATTTTTTACAATACTACAACCGTATTAATTTTTTTTATAATGAAATAAAAACTTCTTTTTTATTTGAATAAGAACTATTTTATTGCACATGTAAAAAAATATATATATATATTAATTCGTAAAATAAAAGTAAGAGTAACCTACTTCTTTCATTTCATTTAAAATAATCAATATGAAAGTAATTTTGTAAAATTTAGTTATGTCAAATAATCGCCTGATTATTTTAAACACATATATTTTAAGCATTAATTCTTTTCAATGAAAACGATTTAATTACATATATAAAAAATCTATAAGTTATCTATTAGAATAAAATTAAAAACCTAATTCCTTATTTTCATTAAAAAAAATCAATATGTTTACGCTAATTTACGATAAATATTTATTTTATAAACCGCATCCAACCTGAATAATCGCGGAAAAACTTAACAAAAATTATTTTTTTTTTAATTCCACATCCCATATTGATTTATATATATATATATATAAGATATATAGAAAAAAGAATTTTTTCAATAACGATTCCATATTAGTTTTTTAGAATGAAATAAAACTTCTCCTTCCTTTTCAATGAAATCTATTTAATAACATACGTAAAAATCTATATATTACTTACTAGATTAAAAAATATACTACTTCTTTCGTTTCATTTTGAAAAATCAATATGCAGACGCTAACTTACGATGATATATTTCTTTTTTATAAATCGCGTCCAGTCTAAAATATTCACGTAATCACGTGACAAAAAGAATTTTTTTTTTAAACCACACCACTATTAAATTTTTCTTTTTTAATTGAAATAAAAACTTCATTTTTTTTCACTGATAAATCTTTAATTATGCATGTAAGTATCTGTATATTGGTTATAAAAACAAAAGTAAAAATCCAACTCCTTCAATTTTATCTAAATTTATCATTATGAACGTGATTTTGTCAAAATTCCTCATTTCAAATAATCGCATTATTATTTTAAATATATATTTTTTCATGAATTAATCAAATGTTTCATGTTTAAGCTAACAATTAAGGGGGAAAAAAAAAAAAAACGCATTTTTACAATACCCAACCCATATTGTTGTTTAGAATGAAATAAAATTTTCTTTCTTTTTAATGCGAACTATTTAATTACATACCAAAAAATTTATATATTACTAGAATAAAATAAAAACCTATTTCTGTTATTTCATTAAAAAAAAAAAAAAAAATCAATATGTATGAGCAAATCTACGATAAATATGTATTTCATCAACCGCATCCAATCTAAATAAGCACGGAAACACTAGACAAAAATTAATTTTTACAAAACCACACCCGTATTCATTTTAAAAACGAACTTTTACAATATCGAAACCATACTGATTTTTAAGAATGAAATAAAACCTTTTCTTCCTTTCTTTTCAATAAAAAAACCATTTAGTTACACACGAAAAAAAAAATCTATATATTTATTAATATTATAAAATAACAAACATACTTCGGTATTTTCATTAAAAATAAATAAATAAATATGCTTTAATTTATGATAAATATTTATTTTATAAACCGCGTCCAGTCGAAATAATCTCGTAAACACTTAGCAAAGACAACTTTCTACATACTTTACTCGTATTGATTTTTTAAATGAATTTTTAGAATAACAAACACTTTTTTGATTTTTTAGAATGAAATAAAACTTCTTCTTTCTTTTCAATGAGAACTATTTAATTACACACCAAAAAATCTATATATTAATAGAATAAAATAAAAACCTATTTCTTTCATTTCATTATTTAAAAAAAAATCAATATGTATGCGTTAATTTACGATAAATATTTATTTCATCAACCACATCCAATCTAAATAATCACGGAAACACATGACAAAATTTAGTTTTTACAACACCACGCCCATATTCATTTTAAAAACGAATTTTTACAATATCGAAACCATATTGATATTTGAGAATAAAATAAAACTTTTTCTTCCTTTCTTTTGAATAAAAACCATTTAGTTACACACGAAAAAATAAAATCTATGTATTTATTAATACAATAAAATAACAAACATGCTTCTGTCTTTTCAATTAAAATAAATATGTTATAAGTTACGATAAATATTTATTTAATAAACCGCGTCCAGTCTAAATAATCCCGTAAACACTTAACAAAGACAAATTTTTACAATACCACACCCATATTGATTTTTTTTAGAATGTAATAAAACTTCTTCCTTTTCAACAAAAATCATTCAATTAAAAAAGTAAGTTAAATCCAATAATTTATTTTATAACATAAATAATTTGTCAATTACAATTGTCAACTATATTTGACAAAATACATATAAAACTAATATTTACTTCCTAACTTCAATGTATATATGTATATTATAAAACAAGTCTGTATTAAAAATAATCACGCACAAGACAAATTCGAGAAAAGCAGAAAATAAAAACATCAGGCGATAATTTACCATAAAATCGTTATCCGACTCGCATTAAACACGCAAACATTTTTTACAAGAAACAATTTTCATTGCTACACTATATTAATGCTTTTTAAAATCAAATAACAAAAAAAAAAAAAAAAACTTACTACTTAAATATTACACACACGAAAAAAATTCGTGATATCTTAAAGACATTCCCACACGCTTTCAAATCAAGTGCCACACCCTTCTCATAAAACAGAAAATGAATCGATATTTGTCACGAAGATTTCAAAATCCAAAAATTCTCAATTATAATTGACAATTATTATTGTCAATTATAACAACTTTCATTTCATACTACTATTTTTAAAAAATCAAATAACAAAAAACTTACTACTTAAATATTACACACACGAAAGAAAAACTAATACCTTAACATGTTCCCGCACGTCTTCAAATCAAGCGCCTCGCGCCCTCCGGGGCGCCGGTCTACCATATTATTAAAACCTCTTTAAATATTAAATACAAAAAAAAAAATGTAAGATTACTTTTTATAACTTCAATGTATATTAGCCTTATGAAGCATGTCTACGTGCATGTCTAATCACACACGATACAAACTCGAGTAAGCATAAAATAATACCATCACGCGATAATTTACCATAAAACACGAAAACATTTCACAAGAAACCAACCACACCCTTTATGCAAATGCATACAGCAGCCCATATATCAAAAAGTGAGTCAGAATTCTTCATGCTAGGTGAGCTAATATTTATCTATACCATACTACTATTGATGATTCAACCTTTCATTTTTTTTTTTTTTTTTTTTTATGAATATAAATATAATACACGTATACAAATCAGTTTTTATTTACTTTATATTTTTAAAATATAAAATGTTTAATATGTTTAATTGCATACAAAACTGGTTACTGTTTGTTAAAAAAGTTATCAAAATTCATGTGAAATTTATTTATGTAAAAAAAATGTACGTTATTAAATTACCAAAACAGAATTCAAAACTGGTGTACAATCAATATATAGATTTTAAAACTTCTTTACACACCATAAATTTTGAGCCAGCACAACCGGTTTCGAAAGGTCGTAGCCTTTCTTCATCAGGTGCAAAAGAACACGTGCTACTGCCTTGGAGGCAAAAGCAAGACTTTGGCTTAAAACTTATGGTGTGTAAAGAAGTTAAAAATCTATATACGTTATTAAATTGTTGACCTTTTGCTAGTAAATTCCGAAATACGATATTCTGAAATTGCATATACAGGGTGGTCAAAATTAAACTGCTCTCTAGTGCGATCTAATTCCAAGAATGGGACCAATATTTGTAGGAAGACGGAAGGCAAAGGATTCCGAAAAAAAAAAATCCAAAAATCACAATTAGGGGAATACGGGAGTGGCGCTGTGTAATAGAAAAAAAAAAAAAAAAAAAAAAAAAAAAAAAAAAAAGTGGGAACAAGTTAGTCCGATGTCTCCAATTTCAAAATAATGAATGAGGACGAAAAAGAACAGAGTGCACAATCATCAATTTTAAATTATAAATTGCGACAAATGCATTACTTAGAAAAACATAGGCCACATCTTATTTATTTATTTATTTATTTATTTTAGAATCATGTGTCTTCTTCAATCTTCTTACAAAGTTTGGTGTTATTCTTGTAATTAGATCGCGTTACAGAATAAGCACTGTCAGTTCAATAATGGATCCCTTGTGTTTTAGCCGTCTGACCACCGCTGACAGATATATCCGGTCACTGAGGTGTTCTTTTTTCCACATTGCACTTATAATACGAAACTATATTATTACAAATTTTTAGCTTGTTTCTTAAGTTTGAAGGTCTTCAGTAATTGTCATAATTAAAGTATACATGTGCGTAGTTAAACTTTTAATCTTAAGTTGAAAAAAACATTATTTTAGCACACTTAAAAAACTATGCAGTGAAAAAATGTTACATTTCCACCTTTTTCTAATGTGGTCAAAGGAAGTATATATATTTTGGTTTAGAAAAATTTAGGTACTAAATTATGGAGTCGTGTGTGATTAATTTGGTAAATTAATACTGATTAGATGAAAACTCTACTTTCACTAAATATAAATGATACAAGTTCACACGAACAAGCTTTCAGAAAAGCTGATGTTTATCTTAAACATAACGTATACGTAATTATGTCATTTATTCATTATTGTTGAAAAAAAAAAAAAAAAAAAAAAAGATGAATATCATTAAAAAGAATTCCCAAATATATTGAATCATGGTTTTACCACTTTTATATATACAGGTGAGTTTAATTCTGACATTCCGAACGTTTCGTATACTGATTATTCTTACAAATTCTTTACTGATTATTTTTACAAATTACATTTAGATAAATTTTGAGAGTTATACAGCGTAGCTCTGAAATTTATTATTATTAGGTTGTTTGGTTGGTTGGGTTTTACGTCGCACTAGTGCTGCACAGATCATCTTATTATTAGGACAGAGCACTATTAGTTTCAATCTGGACTTTTTGTAGATCAGTTTTTTGTAACATCAAAATAGATTAGAAATATCATTCCTATCGTTGCTAATTTGATACCAAATTTGTAACGATTTTAATCCAGGGGTGAAAACAGTTTTTCGACACGACAATTAGATTTTTAAATTAACTAAAGTATTAAATTTAGGTGGAAACACTTCATTTTAATTCATTTCAGTCATTTTAAAAAGTACGTGGCCTAGTTTTAAGGTCAAAAAATGAGATAAAAAATAAATAAAAATTAAGAATTAAAAAATAAAAAATAAAAAATAAAAATTTTACAGATTACTATTAATAGTTCACGTACTAAGCTAAATTTTGTCTTTAACAGAATTTTTATTTTTTATTTATTTATTTATTTATATTTTTTGTTTCGTTGATTGGGCCGAGTCGAGCCTGATTTCATCGGTTTTTGTCCTCACTGTTAAAAATGGTTTCTCGAAAATGAGCGAAATTTCGCAAAATTGGTACGGCCATGGGATACTGAGTTATAAATTAAAATTACCAGCATTTCCATATTAACGTAACGTACGTTTTACGAATAAAATGGCCGGCCCATGTTGAAACTTACAATAATTATAGATAATAAACGTAAAAATAACATATAATTTTTAAATGAAAATTAAATGTATATACTTTTTGAGATATTGAACTTTAAGGGTCAAAATGTTTGACCTTAAAATTAAAAATTTTAAAAATACATACGTGTGATATATCATTTAAAATCCTGTATTGTAAGCTTTTCAACGATACCAGTCTTATACCTCTAAGTTAATTAGGGGGAAAAAATGGGAAAAACTTACGTTATGTTCATATGAAAATACTGATTTAGGGTTGCATATTAATTTATAAATCAGCATCCCCTGATCTTCCCATGTTGAAATTTCTAATGGTTATAGATAATAAATCTAAAAATAACATATAATTATTAAAAGAAAATTAAACATGCACTTTTTGAGATACTGGAGTTCAAAAATGTCAAAATGTTTACCTTAAAGTGAAATTTTTAAAAATATATACTTGTGATATATCATTTAAAATCCTATATTATAGGCTTTCTAACGATATCAATCTTTTATCTCTAAATTAATTAGGAAAGAAAATATAGCTACATTTGTAGTAGAAGAATTTCGGAAATTTGCATTTTTTACCCATTTTTGCAGCCCTGTATATCAAAAACTAAAAAAGGTAGGGATGAATTAATTGGTACACATTCATTTCTCAATAGGAAAAATTAATGATCCCAATTTAATAAAAATCTGAGGGGGTCAGTTTACAAATGCTGTTTTTTTTTTTTTTTGTGTGTGTTGATTTGACATGGAATGACTCATTTACACGCATGGGTAGTAATCAGCTTTTAAGAATTGTGCTTTTTGCAGATGGGTGTGCTGCGCGATTTTTCACTTGCAGAATACACCCACGGATTATCCGTGAATACGATATTGAGACATACACCAATGCCTTCCGAATACTTGTGGAACGAGTCTCTCTAAATCTGTTTTAAATATAAGATCTTCTGTTTCAGGCATCGGCATATTTGAATATATAACTTCGGTTGTATGACGTCCATTATTTGTATCTGAATTAGCGAATGAACCGGTTTTAAACAAATTTCTATCAACACTGGCAAAGGTAAGATGGTTCGGAGGGCTACGCATCTGAAATGTTCAATAGTTCAATGTTTCATCTGTGTTTCCATAAGTATGACCTTACTATTGATTCATAGTTGACAATGTTTCGTATGTATAATCCATCATAATTTCAATCATTTCGGATGATGTATCACGATATTATACCACCATGGAGGATGGCCACTTTTCAAGAACAATGCTTGCATTCATTGGCTTCTTATTAACTTTTATGTTTCAGCGAACTGCAAACGTGAATAATGTTTCTTCTTATTAGAAGTTTTATATGCTTAATACTTAATGATGTGGAGATGCGTTGCGTTTCTGGCACGAGAGAAATAATATCAGAAATAATAACATGTTTTCTGTTTTTGTTTAGAAATTATTAATTTCTGCTACAAAGAATGGAATGCGACTGTAGATTAAATATTGTTCATCTTGATGAGAAAATTCATCTTTTTTTTTTTTTTTTTTTTTTTGGTAAAAACTTTCTTGAAATACTCTATATACTTAATATATCCATTTTATTTACTTCTGTTTCTTGTTTCTATTCAAGTAAGTTAGAAAAATTGCAATAAATATTTAGATAAAAAGTTATGAATGATGGGTCAGATAATAAAACATTATATTGAAATTATCAAAAAGTAGTTTAGAAAGTATCAGACAAAAATATTTATATTCTTACAGTGTCGCCATCTTCAAAGAAATGATAAGAAACAAATTTTTATTTAATATATATATATAAATATATGTATATATATATATATAAAGAGAGAAAGTGAAAAAGATAGATTTGAAGATTTTGGATGAAATCATTTGAATTTATGTATCAATAATGAATCGACTACAATACTATAAAATGTGAACTTATTACGTATATCTTTTCTGTAATTTTATTTCATTAATAATTTTTTTAAATGTATATTAAATATATATATATTTAGTTAGTTAGTTTAGAATTATATAAAACTTCAGTGATCCCGTCACTTTATTAATAAAAAATCATAATGATAAAACACATATAATTTTGTTCATGTGTTATTAATAGTAGCATTTAAGTTTTAACAAAACATAATGATCCTCTTAACAATTATAACATTAAGATGTAATGCGATTATTATTATTATTATTTATATAAGATACATCACAGTTGTAAAATGAATAGGTTATAGAAACTTATCTCAAAAATATTATTTAATTTTTACCAGTCATTTTATACTGTGAAAAGAAAAAAAAAAAAAGGAAATTATATGTAAAAGTAGAAAAATAGTAGTAAAGTTTACGTTTTCTAAAACTACAGAAATTTTGTTCAAAAATATAACTAATTCTCTCAAAGGAAATATTTTTTCTATAACCAAATAAAATCTATAACCATTGATACAGCTTTCATCTGGCGGGTTATACATTTTTTTTTTCTATTTTGCATACGGAAAACTGGTATTAAAGCAGAATGTGCTTCTGTCCCTGAGAGATAATATCGTCGTCTAAACTGCAGTAGGCTCTGATTCAATCCTAGCTAGTAAAACTGGAGAGTTTTATATAATGCGATTTTTAAGATGTGCATTTTGGAAAATAATTGTTGTATGCTAATGCTCTCTATATTGTTCTGCTACAGAACATTTTTGTCAACATATTTTTTGAATAGCATTCAGATATTTTCTGGCAACTTTGATGCCAGACATTTTCTGTAACATAATAGCATTTTTTTTTTTATATATATATTTATTTTTACAGTGTAGCTGCAGTAAAAGGCTAAAAAATACTAGCTTTCAATCATATTAAATTAAAACTGAAAATAAAAACACTTTAAACTGAAAATAAATCCTTTTGGGTCAACTGGAAGTATAAGTTTATTTATTTGTTTCTTTTCAAATTGCCGTCATTTTGAAACAATGCGACAGATCAAGGCAATTAAGAGACTTGATTGAGATCTCAATATAGGCTCTGTTTATACCTAGTTTCATGCAAATCGGTTTGTAAATAAGTTTCTCCTGTGAGTTTGAAAATTTTAATTGGGTATCATTTCCAAATAAAATTGCAGATCATGTGAATATACTGGGTTGGGACCTTGATATGAACTATGTGCAGTGTATACCGAGTTTCACGAGTTTTGTAGTTATACTTTTCAACTTAGTGTGAAATTTTTAAGTAGTCGCCAATTTGTAACAAGATTATATATCATGCTGATTAATAAATTTTGTTGAGATAATAGTATGCGCTATGTATGTACTGAGTTTCAAGAAAATCGTTTCATAAACACGTTTTCCACACGAGTTTAAAATTTTCAAATGGGAGCCAATTTTAACCCCTTACCTGCCGAGGAAAACTTAGGAAGTTCGCTTCAAAATGCCACCATTTTCATTCAACTCTGAAATGAGTAAATATTTGAAATGCACTGTCAAGCTCCCTTTCGAGTTTATTTTATTGCACTCTCAAACTGTGTCAGTTGTTTTACTGGTATCAGTACAGTACAAAGGATCGTACTTCGAAAAAACGTGTATGTACGCCCAGGGCAGTTAAGGGATGGACGAATATGACAGATCCATTTGACTAACGAACCTACCCAAGATATTTCTAAGATAAGATCATTATCCAATTTTGATTAGAATTTATTTATTATTTAGAAATTATCAAAAGCATTTCATTATATATAGACAGATAAGCTAATTGATTGCAATAGATCGGTTTTTAAAGAAATCAACCTAACACAAGTTTTCAGTTTACAACCTTTTCTTGTAACGTTTTCGACCGTCAAGCCATTTTATCATTATTCTCAACTTACAAATTTACAAATTTTAGAATAGAGAGTTATTAAAATGCACTCATATTTATCCCAACATAAAAATGTTAAAAGTTGAAGAAAATTAAACAGACTATTTTTATGAATATATTTTAATAAAAAATTTTTAAAAATAGGTAATTTTAAAAATATCTATTTCCATTACCTTAATTAATATTCACAGTGAACATTACTGAATGTAAATGAGCATAAAAGAAAGTGGCAAAATTTTTAACATTAATCGCTATAGTGATATTAATACTATGCTCAATGAATAATTGTATTACAGATTTTATCATCTTTATTTTTTATTTTCTATTGTTACTTGTACATGTTTTTCAAACTTTAATTACAGAGAAGTAATCTCATTAAGAACTTTTACTGAATTCATTCGATTCCATTCAATAAAAAAAACAAAAAACAAAAACTACACTCTTTGGAAATTGAAGAATCATCGATTTCCGTTGTTTTGTGACATTGTGATTTAACGATGCAAAGCTGAATAATTAAATAAATTTGTCAAAACACGCTTCTAAATACAATACGGGAAAATAACATTTTAAGATTTATTATAACTGAATATATTAAAACGAAAAATCCAGGCTGAATTTATACAAGCTGACATAAAGTAATTGAATTATAGATTAAAATATTTCAATCAAAAAACAGAATCGAATCAAATTAAATTTATTTAATATAAATTTATTTTACCAAATGCAATAAAAATGAAATAAAAATTGCAACAGAAAAAGTTACATTTATCATATTATACATTTCAATAATGTTTATAATTCCTATAGAAGCATAAAGTTATAAACTACAGTTTAAAATAAAAGTAGTCTTTGTCTAGTTAAATCAGTAGTTTGACAAATTAGATGTTACGAGTTAGAAAAATAGACGAAGATTTCACTGCATATATTTTTTAACATCACTAATTTTATATCAAAGCAACTGCTTTATACAAAAACTAAATCGAGTGTATGAACAAACAGATTGGTACTGTAAAAATTCAGTGTTTAAAAAAAAAAAAAAAAAAAAAAAAACTGTTTTATTTATTTGTCATCTCTGCCACCGCATTGTAACTGTACATTATTACGAATGAAATGTTTTAGTAGTTGGTAAATAGTAAAAGGGCTTTGTTTGCATTGCTTTTTGTTAATAAATTAAGTTCTTCTCTATTTTTTAATTTAAAAATAAGAAAACAAATTAAATTGTTGTGTGTAAATTTTTGCAGTAATTTTCAAAATGTTCATCTGTTTTACGAATTTAATCTTTTAATGTAATGCGTTTTTTTCTTCTAAATTCAACAGCAAAAAGTATCAGTTTGATAAAAAATTTCTGCTTTCAATTTTAAATAGATTTACATGGTTTCAGAAGGCCTGAACAACATTTCACCATTTTAAGAAAATATCTGTCTATCTGTCGGTTGGTCCGTCATTCTGTATGTGCACGTAACAAAAATATGTTCATAGAACTAGATCAAGAATTAATGCATATAATTTCAAATAAATTTACATGTAGTTGCATTTTGACGTAAATTAGTGTCTATTAAACTTTTTTAATCGATTTTTTGTAGTATAATATATATATATATATTCGTAGCAGTGTAACATCTGAGGATCTACACTAATTCGAGTGACAAGGTTCTCTGAGGATTCGGTGGGTACATTCGAATACTGCTGCATCTCTGGCGACGAATAGCAGCTTGACGGTGAGTTCTACGAAAAGTGACGTTTAATCTACCCTAGAGAAAGCGCCATCTCACTACTCGCTGTCTGGTTTTCGACCAAACATTGTGCGTTGAAAGTTGATTGTATGGCAAGTTTTATCAGTCCTTAGAGTTATGACCATTAGTTTTGTTACACCCTGCATGTATTTAAATCCCCAGTATGGTAATTTTTTCTGTTGCTCGTACTAACATATTATATACTTTATTTAAGTTTCAATTTACATTTTTTTTTTTTTTTTTTTTTTTTTTTTTACGAATATTTAATTTAATTTCATTAGGAAAAAAGTTTCACATTTTTGTTCAATTTGAATAATGATAAAGTCATTCTTTAATTTAGTTCAAATATACTTAAATTCATAAGAGAATATAAAACGATATCAATCATTTTGATGTTTGCCTAGAGATGCCATCCATTTTTTAATCATTTAACAGTGTTTGGCGACATTCAATTATCAATCAAGTTTCGATGAAATTCTTGTTTAAATTGTCTAGTCAATTAGTTATAAACAAAAATTTTCACATGGCATAGTAGAAAAAGTAATAATAAGACTATATAAAATATAAATATAAATTCTATAAAATTGAACTTGTAAGGTAAAACATGTATTATTTATTTATTTGTCCGGTATTATTAACAGTTCTTAGCTGGTTAAGTAAAATCAGTGATACCTATTTCTCAATGATATATATATATATATATATATATATATATATATATATATAGTATATATATGATATATATATATAAACAGTTCACTTAATTAAACAGAAAATAGCACATAAGAAAAATTTTATTTAATTTAAAGTTATAATTTCCAAAGGTAATCTTCCTCGTTTCATTTTATAAAAGAGTCTGATAAAAAATAAAAGTCATTCGTTTGGGATCATACAAATTAATTTAGAAAATATATATTATAAAATTCGCTCTAGAAAAATAAAACTGATTTTTAAAAATAAACGGTTAAACTTTTACTAATCAAGACGATCTAGACTAAAATGCATTTTCTTAGCAAAAAAATTTTAATGTTTCATGTATTTTAAGCATTTTTATCACAAATTTTCCTTACGCATAAGTTTTAACAGTCTCTTTTCCTTATATATATTATGTAAAAAAAAATTAAAGAAGTAGAATTAAAAAACTAATACAGGTGATTAAATTTCCTCGATAATACACAAAAGCCAAAAAAAAAAAAAAAAAAAAAATTATTAAATAAATATTACAAAAATAACTATTAATATTAAAGAAAGAAAACAATATTAGTAATTTGATCATTATAAATTTAATATTAGGTATGAAATCCAGAATAATACTTTTCAATATAATTCCACTACTAAAACAAATTATATTTAATAAAATGAAAACAGTTTATAAATAATATATTTAGAGAGAGAGACAGAGAGAGAGATGCAAAAACATTTTTTGTGAATTGATAGATTTTATTACAAAAGAAAACTACTGAAAAAGAGTATGTGCCGTAGTTTTATTTTCGATAATGTTTTGTGTGACCTGAGCACATTCATTTCATGCCATTCTCTTCTTTATACTTTTGACACCGTTACTAGTTTAAGTATTAAAAACAAAATTAGAGCTGCAAACCAAGATGTGATAAACTACTGATTTCGTTTAAACATATTTGCAGACCACGCTACAAAATCTAATTTCTAAGTTAATAAAACTTAAATAAATAAATAAATAAATAAATAATAGAAAGAAAGAAAAAAGAAACTGGAAGCATCTGTGTGCTGAAGAAACAAGTTTCAGACATAAACTACTGAGAATTTTAGCATCTGCCACATACAAACAAATTAAACAATGAGTGAAAATATGTGAAAAAGAGAAATAATTTGCTTTAGTTTAGCATAGTTAAAACTATAAAAACTAAATAAAAAGAAAAATTTCTTAATAATTCACGTGTTTCAGAAATTATGTATTATTTACAACGTTCGAGTTGCGTTTTTCGTAAAATACCATTTATTTCAGCAAAGTTAGAATAGTTTGCTTAATGAAGTTTCTCTCTTTGCGTTTTTTGCATGAACTTAACATTATAAAACTTTGCATATATTTTTTTAATTATTCAACAAAAATGGCAATATTTAATTTTAGATATTACATTGATACGTTGATTTAGCAATATTACTTTATTTTCAGTAGTATTTTAACTATATTTAATAGATTTTCCAATTCTTATTTTAGGAATATTTCCTTCGAAATATTTATTTAATATATTTATCTCACAAAGTAATGATTGAAATTAAAATAAACGCAAAAAAAATATGTTTAATTTTCTCAGTACATTTTCACATGATTCTTAAAATACTACCGAATTCAATTCAAACTAACAAAAGGAAAAATTGAAATGGTTTAGTCTTAAAAATTTGCATTCAATTTCAGCATTCAAACATAAATATATATATATATATATATATATATATATATATAGTGTTACAAAATTGTAAATAATAGTGCTTATTTTTGTATAAAATCTTTCAAAGAGGCTTAGTAAGTTGACAAAGTGCTAATTTTGTGCATTTCTAGTCGTTTTAGCATTGAAATAGCCTTATTTTCCTTTAAAAACGCATTAAAAAGCCTCAATAAGGCAGGTAATGGATTTGGCGCCAAATTTTTCCCACCTTGGCGACCTTGGCGAGAAAATCCTTATTAGGGAAATACCAAATATGGAAGCTCTAATCTCATTGGCTGATGAGATACGGAAATTTCTGGAACTTTCCACACTTTTCTACAGGGGTATATAAGGAGCGCTTTCTCGCCAAGGCAGTCACTTCAGTTCAGTTTTCAGCCAGCTTCACTAGTACTTGCATTGCTTTGAGCCTCTTTGAAAGAGACTTGCTTTAAGTGCTATTGCTATACAGTTTGTACTGTGGATTTGCTATTGGCAGCTGTTGTTTAAGCTGTGTTTACTGGTTGAATTGAAGCTGATACTTGGTTTATAGAACTGTATTTTTCTGGAACTTTCTGTGAATAAATTACTGAATTTTTGTAAGTTTTGCCTTTCATTCTCGGACAACTCACGAACCCCCAAGTACGCAACAATATATATATAATATATATTTGATCAATGAGTCTACAAACTAATACCCAGATAAGTTTAAAATACATTGTAAAACTATAATATATACACACTCGATAAAGAAAAAATACATGAAAATTAGTTAGCAAAGAACGTTTTAAAAATATTTAAAAATAATTACAATTAACATTTTTACTTTTTAAAAATTTAAATATATTTAGCAAACTTTTTGTATTTTTATTATTATTATTTTTCCATTTGTAAGGAAATAGTTATATATCTAACACAGTAATTTAGAAAAATAATGTTTTTTGTAGATAAATGAAATAAAAACACACAAAACAAAAGCTTAAGAAATCCATTTATTTCAAAAATGTACTTTTAAAAGACAGTTAAATCACAGAAAAAATCTTTTATAGCTACAGTTCATCAAAAATGAATTATCTAATTTATATGGAAAATTATTTTAAGTACGAAATCAAACGTCATTTTAACTGTATTACTTTTTGCTAGAGCATCTGACTTTTAAAGACCCATAGCAATTATTCATGCATTAGCAATTTCTGGTACACTTATTCGCATGCATGATGCGCAGATAATTATGAGAAGTTAAATGGCATACTGTAGACTTATGGGAAAATATTTATAAAAGAAAAGAGAGCAGAGCTATTGATTTTGTTTAAAATCTTCGATGATATAATTTTGTGTATTCTAAAAAAAATTGGACTAAATACTGGTGGTGTAAAAGGATAAATAAAATCTTTGAAAAAAAAAAAAAAAAAAAAAAGACTTATTAGGTTAAATAAAAATAGTGCAGCATGAAAGCTGTATTCGTGATTATATTTTTACAGTTGTGACATGTATGTAAAAATTTTGACTTTACGTACATATTATATATTTTTTGTAATTTCCTTTTTAATCTTATATATTGTCGAAGTAACAGAAAATTCTTATTTTCTTTTGTTTTTCCTCATAAGTTTGAAGTACACCGTTTAACTTCTGATATTTCTCTCAGCATCATGCATATGAATAAGACTTCCAGATAATGTTAGCGTATAAATTACTGTTGTAGATTTTACAAATCATGTGCTCTAGCAAACAGCATAATCTAGAGTTGAAAGACTTGTAATTCCTGGAAGAAAATTTTTCAAAATTTAATTATATATAGATTTTCGTTCATTACGCACAACTGTTATATATCCATTTTGTAATTTAGAAAATCTTTATTTCTTACAATACATACTATAACAAACTAGTAAAAAAATTGTAAATTATTCATATTGATAGCATAGTAATTGAATAAGTCAGCGAGAAATAAAACTTCAAAAATTTTAACGAAACTTCAGCATTAAAAACAACGAGGATTTCTTTTTTATATCGGAAAGGCTAAAACATTTATTGTAAAATCATGAAAAAACATGCACTATATACCTGTTTTTATATTTCTAAAAGGAGAGCATTATATTTGAGAAAGTCTTTGATTTACTTTAAAAATGAATATGCAGGTTGGAACGCGATTTTAATATTTTAGAAAAAAGGCCTTTTTTCTGTCTCATTGTCTGTAACTTTTGAAATTTTATTTCTAGAATTCAATAAAGCGTCACATTATGTCCGAATATGATATGCAGAATGGTTATAATTAGACCTTTGTTGTAAATAGCTTCCTAAAAATAAAGTCGGCAAGTGAATTGTTCAAAAATTTTGTATGCGAACTGTTCAAGATATGCGCCCAAGTAATTTATAAAAAATAAACAAATAACATTCACAATGGGGTATTACATATGAAAAAAGAGTTGAGTTGAGTTGATTGGGTGTTTACGTCTTACTAGTTCTACGCTACGGGCAGTTGAAGACGATCTATGACTCATTCCGAAGGATAGGACACATGCCATCACGATTTTGATTCTTCACGGAGGAGATGACTTCCCGCTTTGGTAAACCTCAGAGCTATAATTTGTGATGAGAATATGAAAAAAGAGAAAATAAAACAATGAAAACTCATACGGAATTAAAAAAAAAAAAAAAAAAATTGTTGATACATAATTTTCATTTGGTAAACCTGATATTTCCATTTGTTAAAATCTCAATTTTTATTTGCAAAACATTACCTGGCAGTTACATGATTTTAATTCCTTTCCTTGATTGAATAACATAAATTGACTACATTTCAAAGTTTGTGATAAACTGTTACTCAACTTAAGCTTCAATATCTTGTTTTTAGCGGGAATTTAATTATAACCTTTTTATATAATTTGCAACAAAGAAATTTTAGCACTCTTCAGAATATGAAGCTTTAATCACACAATTTTATTTTACAAATAATGTCTTTCAAGTCCGTGAGACGAATTAGGGAACCATAAAATGTAAAATAAGTAAATAAATAAATAAAAGAATGATTAAAATCATTAGTACCATGGTTTATTAGTTTTCGTCAATATAAAATTTAGGATATATAAAGATTGATGGAAATAATTTACACGTGGCATGAAAAATAAAATGAAATAACCGAAAATCAGTCTTAGGTAATATTTTCACTTACGACATTTTGGATATGATAATAATATAATAGAACAATAAACTAGAAAATAATAAAACCGGCATCCTGATATTTATTTTAATGAAGGTTCTGTTAGGTGTGCGACAGATAACTATGTCTGAATCTCTATGGCAAGAAATCTTATAAAAATGAATATATATGATGCTTATTACGATAAATTTTGCTGATGTTATATATTATTGCTCTTAAGTTTAACTGATTGAGCTATTATGTGACACTCTGAATTTTCTTGCTAGGTATCTTTCTTTCTTTAAGATATACAATTTTACAAAACGTGATACTTTAAATTTCTATTGTGTAAATGTATTAAGAGAATTTCACCTTACGAATAATTCTGCTCTGCCGTCATTTAATCTATAAGGATTTTAAGAACTATAAACATGTTAAACTTTAAATGTTTACAGCATATTTTCTTTTCAAAATCAATAAACGAACTTCAAAAATGGTTATTAGACTCATAATAATCATAAATATGTAAAATGAAAAAAATGAATATATTTAATTTTCGAGAAGAGTTTGTTTGAAACATCTTTAAGATAACGTGATTATAATAGCAATTAATTCTACAGAAAAATAACTTATGGAGTAAACACTATAAACTGCAAAACTCTTAACAGTTGTATCGTGTCAAAATAATTAAACTGCCCTTCATCAGGGGAAAATTTAGGCACGAATGCACCATTAAAGCAGCAAGGGGAACTCGCGACTTCTAATATATTTAAAGTGATTTTTGCATATTCTTCCACTTAAACATCTTTTGGTAAATTTCGGTGTAGAGTTGCTGTCTACTGAATAGAAAAAGGAAGACATTTAAAAATCGATTAAATCAAGAAAATAAATATTGAAAAATTATTGCATAAGAAATGTTAAGTGTTTGCGTTCAGCGTGAAAATATTGAAAGTTAAAAGGTGAAAAGGAGTGTAAAAATAAAAATAAAAATAAATAAATAATCGTAAATGAAATTTTTGTGTCAGTCGGTTATTAGATTGCTGGCATTATTATATTATAATTTTTTGTAAGACTATTACAATTTTTTTCTGAGATTTTGTTCAACGTAAACAGAATAAATATACATCAAATACTATGACAATTCCATTGAAATATGTACAAGAATAATTATATAGGAAACGTTATGTCAATTTTATTAAATATGAATTTTACTTTAATATGTAATTATACTTCGTCTAATTTTTTTATATTTCAATTTTGCAAAAATATTACTATAATTATAAACTCTCATATAACGCTTTGTTAAAATTTCAGCAGAAAACTACTGGCAATACTTTATCTTAAGTCTTATGTAAAATTACACAGGAGTTAAAAAAAAATCTATTTTATATATGCATATATATTTAATGCATTATATATTTAATATTTGCATATATATTTTATTTTTATATTCTTTTATATTTAATGAGTAATATTAATTTAATGAATAATCGTTGAGAATATATTTGTGGCTTAGAATGCTTTTACCGAAAAAGAAACATTTCAATTTAATTTTTATTGATAAATTAATTAATAAAATTTAGATAAAAATACAGAATAAAGATTAATAATCTCTGCTTTTAAATTTTAATAAGAATTATTGTAAATTTAGAGACTCTGGATAAACGTTTCAGTAAATTTACAGACATTTATACATTGTGTAAATTTTGTGTTTTTCATTCATAATATGAAACTCTAAACTTTTCAAAAAACTCTAAAGAAAACTCTAAAGTATTCACTACTTTATAATCGGTATAGAATAATTAGAAATATTTTTTGAAAATAGTTAATGACATTATTTAAAGTTTGTAATATTTAAATAAATTTTCAAATTAGTGCATGAAAATTGAATAAAACTATAAAAAAAGAAAAGGCTTTTTTTTCTTTTACCTTTTAAATTAAACTTTTAAAGTTTAAATACGTGTTTTTAAAACATTTTATTCTACCATTAACTCATACGAGTGAAATATTTACAGTTTATTCAGTTGAATTATTTAAAATAGATTGAATAAGCCTGTTACAGTGCTACCTGCTCTTCTAAAGTGAATTCAAACAAATTGTTTGTTTGCAGAATACTAATTCCGAAACTTAGCTTCTGCTATACTAAATAGGCAGTTACACATTTATTGCATTAACAGGAGATAACAAACATTCCGTAAATGTGTTTCTGAACGTGACAAACATTCCAGCGCGTATCATGTACTTGCATTGTGAAATATTTATTAACTACTATTTATTAACTACTATTATTAACTACTATTTCCTATTTAGTTGCAACTTGCTTAAAATTACAGAATATATGAAGTGTAAATACCTTTTTACCGTAAAAATAAGCTTTTAATAAAAAAAAAAAAAAATCTATTTTCTTAAAAACATTTCTACTATATATTGTAAAGTAGATAGAAGAATTTTATTTAAGTTTAAATGTATTAAAAAAAAAAAAAGTAAGAAAATTAAAGTGAATTGTCCTAATTCGGAACAAGCTAATTTATAGAATTTTAAATTTGATTTGTTTAAAATGTTTTGGAATGTGATGTTATGAATATTTTGTATAGATTTTCTTGAAAAAGAAAGAAAATTACTATTGTAATGTAGTTGCGGTAAATATTAAGAACAAGAACACATGCAATGCTGATTTTATAATGAACGAACGTTTGAAAAAAAAAATCACTTCTGAACAATTTATTTTATTTATTTTAAACAAATTGCATCAAATGTATAAAAAATTCTATGTAAGCATTTACATAACGAATATAAATTTTTAATATTATATTTTGTATGACTTACAAATTATACATTCAAAGAAATTTTCAATATTAAAAATAAATTAAATATTTTTAAAAAGGCCTTAATTTGTTAATTAAAGCTTCTTTAAAACATTTAAATTTAAATTAAAATTCAACATTAACATTTTCCAATGCATGAATATAAATGATTAAAAAAAAAAAAAATTCTATGCCATTTAAAAAATAGGGGAATGTCTCCGGTTATGGGCTCAGTTTTGATTTTGGCTTATAACTTTTGATAGAGTAAATATTATACAAATATATGAATACCAATGGAAAGCCTGAACACGTAGCTAACGTTTGAAAAACTAACTGTATTGATTCCATCAACCAGAATTCCTTTACCACCAATTTTGTGAAGTGGACATTTTTGGCCAAAAAGAATTGTGCACCCGATTGTGGGCACACTTGAAAAATACGCTATAAGTGAGAATATAATAATAAAAACCACCATATATACAGAAAATAACAAACTTCATTCATTCTGTAAGGATTTAGTATCCAAAATAATAACACAAAATGGTACAGACGATAACAAAAGTATCCGAACACTAGCAAAAATTCCTTTATAAAAAAAGTAGAGTTAATACTGTTTTGTTAAATAAATCTTTATCGAATCATGTTCTTAAACTGATTAAGAACATGATTCGACAAGGATTTATTTAACAAAACAGTATTAACTCTACTTTTTTTACATAGGAATTTTTGCTAATGTTCGGTTACTTTTGTTACCGACTGTATTTTCCCAATTTTATTCATCAACTTCTTCGTCCTCCATAAGTGCAATGCTTGAAAGTACAAAAAAAAAAAAAAAAAAAAAAATAATAATAATAATAATAATAATTGCATGTATACTGGCACGCTTTAAATGCACCAGACGATTACACTCGTAGTATTTGATTGAGTTGGATCCTGTGAGGCTGCAAACAGATGATGCAGAGGTCGTCATCATTATCAGATTGTGGATGTTCCTATTTTTAGTGCGATTGGGTGGCAGTTTATCAGGTGGAGTTCTCCCTACTTGTATAGATGAAGGTTTAATCGTGATGTTGACTTGGTGGATAAAGCGTTTTTGGTGAAGGTGTTTTCCCTCGGGAAAGAACAGGAGAATAAATCTTTATTTACCAGTGTTGTAACTCGTTTGCAAACTCTAATTTGTGGTGATGGCGGACACATAGCACGGGATTTCTATGCTCGTAAACTTTTGCATGCAAATAAATATAATTTTTTTATGGAAACGTGTAATTTCCCCACGCACAGTGCCCTCTATCGACGAAAATTTTAACTGTCACTTTTTTATTTGCTAAAAAAAAAAAAAAAAAGAACAAGAAGAAGAAGTAGAACTTTTTCATAAACCGTGTTCAATTTTATAAATACTTCATTTTTTTTTTTTTTTTTTTTTTTTTTAGTATGAATTTTTAAATTGTTTGCAGACTTCTCGGACACCCGATATACATATTGACAAAATTTATTCTGCATAATACTAAAAACCTGTATTTAATATTATTTTATATTAAAATAGTTTTATTTGAAATCACTTCATAAAATTTCAACATTAAAATTTAATTTTGTAAATACATGATTATTAAAAAAAAAAAAAAAAAAAAATTGCAAATGTTTATAAAACAAAATTAGATTTAAAAGCAATTTCCTCAATAATTGTTGTAACAAAGCTAGGAGAGAGAAATTTTTGTCAAATGAAATTATGTCTTGAACTGTTGCTTGTTATTGAATAAAAGTTTAGATGCATTAAACGATCTTTTACAGCTTAAAGGGCAAAAATATATCTATAGTCAAGAAAAGTAAGAGAAACTTGTATCACAACAAATTACATTTAAATTGTAATAAAAATTTTACCGATTAAATTTTAACTAATATCACTCAGTGGTCAAAAATCGATAATTTTTTTTATTTAATCATTTAAATAATAATTACATATTTTCAAAATTTCTATGTGTACAATATTCTTATTAGTTTCTATATCCTTTTAAAAAATCTGCACTTTTTTTTTTACATAATGATGCAATTTCTTATAAATATTGCTATCTATTTGTCCCTCAATTAGACCGATCAAAATTCTTCTGGGCATTTCGATAGCCAAAAACACGTTCCTTATCGAAAGAATATGCTAACAGTTTTAAGAAAATAAAAATTATAATGACTTCTGTTTACAGACAAATAAAAAATATAAACTTAAATATATTCACTTCTGTAGTCATTAGATAAATTATAAAAGAACATTAGAATAAAGCAAAGATTAACCATCTTCTGTGGCGTTTTCTATTTCACACCTTTCTATTTGATACCCTCTAATTTTTTTTTCTGTTTGACACTAAACACTTTTCAGCAAAATATCAGCTCTCTGGGATAACGTTAATACGCGCCGAATTGCCGGGAAAATCCAAATATAGATATTAGAATATTCTTGTCAATTCGGCACGTGTTAACACTATTCTAGAGAGCTGATATTTTGTTAAAAAGTGTTTAGGGTGAAACAGAAAGAAATAGAGGGTATGCGTACCAGATAAAAAAAAAATAATAATAGTAATAATAAAATAAAATAGAAATAACAATAAAAAAATTCCTTCATTTAAAGGACACCATTATATATATATATATATATATATATATACACATATAAATCCATAAAATAAGCTTTATCACAAACCACTGTATTAAAATATTAAATAAAAATATGCATGTGCAGATTTAACAACATTCTTCTATAATCATTTTAAATACAAAAGATTACATGTATAAAAGGAAAAAGTGTACAAAAATAAAGACTTTCGTTTTCTGAAATCCACATTAACCATACAATTTTAACAATACTACTTTTAAGTCCCTTCACTTATTTAAAATAGACAACAAAAAAAAAAAAAAAAAAAAAAAAAAAAAAAAACGCACGACAAATTA
Source organism: Salticus scenicus (assembly GCA_963930645.1). Taxonomy (NCBI): domain Eukaryota; kingdom Metazoa; phylum Arthropoda; class Arachnida; order Araneae; family Salticidae; genus Salticus; species Salticus scenicus. Next base: position 229,171,156 of record OZ005652.1, on the reverse strand, counting down.
GATGTTTACTTATTAAAGTATTTATGGTAGAGATTTTGTCCTATCACTTTATCATTATATCAAATTATTCGGAAAATATAATAGAAAATGGAGAATTGTTTTCGCAAATAAAGTAAATTATTTCAAAGATACAATTTAAAAAGCTGTAACCTGTGTTGTAATTTTTATTAAACTGAAAATTCAGCTTCCTGAATACATAGTCTATGCAAGAGATTAAAAAAAAAAAAAAAAAAAAAAAAAACGAATAAAATAGGCATTACAGTCGGTAACAAAAGTGTCCGAACATTAGCAAAAATTCCTGTGCAAAAAAGTGCACTTCATACGGTTTTGTTAAATAAATCCTTATCGAATCCTGTTCTTAGTCAGTGTAAGAACATGATTCGATAAGGATTTATTTAACAAAACTGTATGAAGTGTACTTTTTTTACATAGGAATTTTTGCTAGTGTTCGGACACTTTTGTTACCGACTGTACTATATCTCTTCCGCTTTTGCTTTTTCCTATACATATGGTAGAGAAAGTATTGTTTTGGCGACGAAATTTTGAAAGTATGTTTTTGAAATAATTACAAGCTCTAAGATCTTTTGGGAACGAAAATTAAGATTCAGTGTTTGGTATATTTATGAGTATGACAGTCTGAGTTAATTTTTATATAAGGCATAATCTAAAAGTAATTACTAAAATCTAAATTAATTATGATCGGTACGATTTAAATGATAAAATCAAGTATCTATTTCTTCAGATACACTATCTTCCAATAAGTATTTGGACACATTCGAATTTAGACATTTTGTCAAATACCGGGTACGCCAAAAGTTCGTGCAAAATGTAATAATTCATTAAAAGGGAACAAATGATGATAAAAAAGTGCGGTTTACACGAATGACATCAGAAAAAGGGCGGATTTTTTTTTTTTTTTTTTTTTTTTTTTTTAAGAAAAAAAAAAGTTAAAAAAATAACCGATAGGTAGCGCTGATGTTGAATATGTTAAGCAAATTAATGCAATTGAGTCATACATTAAAATATAATGAGCAGAAACACAATACCAATACAATTCTACATTTTCAAATATTTATTTGAACTAAAATTGCTCAACATGACCTTCAACACGACACCACATTGTATGGAGCTAGTAAGACGAGTTACACTTTTGATCCTGCAGCGATAACACGATGAAGAATCCATTTGCATTGTGTTTTATTGAAAACCTGATTTGCATAAATTAGCTTCCTGTATGCACAGCAGCGCCACCTATCTGTCATTATTTGAACTACTTTTTTTCATGTTCTAAAAAAAATCGTGCAAACCGCACTCTTTTATCATATTTTTTTCTTTTTTAATGAATTTTTAAAATTTGCACGAACTTGCGCACCCGGTATGTAGAAAAATTCTTTAGAAATCATCTTCTTTGGGAGTATAAAGAAAACTTTGGTAGTATAAAGAACATGTTATTCCTGATATATTTTAGTAAAAATATTATTCTGAGAAGGAAAAGCGGACTAGTAAAAGATTTAAAAAAAAATCAAAATGTTTTGGATCACCTTGTAAAAAGTGATGTTTCAAATACGTTTTGGCTATAGCATATGATTAAGAGGAATTTTCTCATTGTCTGTATAATTTTGTATGAAACTGCCACGCAGTATATTCATGGAGATACAACAGTTTCTTTAAAATATTGAAAAAAAAGGGGGGGGGGCACCTTTTTATTTAACACGTAGGATATCAGACCCGCCATTTTCAAGAAACTGGGAGCATTAAATTACACGAAGAGCGTACTGCAATCGGAATGGGAAAATATTAAATATATTACGAAATATGAACATTTTTACTAAATAATTTTGAACTACGCATGCGCAAAATTTAAAAAAAAAATTCATTTGCATAATTTAATATCCAAAAGTATTGAGAAACTTATAGGAAAACCCCAAACAAATATCGTGTAAAGTCTAAAATTTATGAGAGATAGAATTTCAGTTCGTCTAAAAAAAAAAAAAAAAAGGAGAATGTTAGTGAGTTTTACCAATGTTTATTTACAATCAGACTGTATTACCACAAGACATTGATTGAATCAAAATAAAAACTTGAGTAAAACCCCTTATAGTTTAACTCTTATTTTGAGAGGAACTGGTATTCTGTTCATTCTATCTCTCATAACTTTTTGCATTTAAAAGATATTTCTTTGGGTATTTTACATTTGGCTATTAAGTTGTGCAAATGAAATTCTTTAAAAGCTTGCGCATGCGTAGTTAAAAATTATTTAGTAAAAGTTCTCATATGTCTTAAGATATTTAATATTTTTACATTCTGATTGCAGTAGGCTGCTTCTAATATTGTATACCAAGTTTCCTAACAATGGCTTTTTACTGGGTTTAGTACCCTACATGTTATAATTAAAAAAATGGCTTTTTTTTTAATTTTTTAAAGAAACTGTCATATTTCCATAAGTGTATGTTGTAGCCTTATAAAAATATATACATATAATTAAAAGAATCTTAATAATCACATGATATAGCCAAAACGCATTTCAAGTATTACTTTTTACAGAGTGACCCAAAACAATTCGACTTTTGTTTAATATTTTATTGATCTTATCGGACTCTTCAGGAAAAATCTTTTGTTAAAATATATGAAATATAATATGTTCTCTATATTACCAAAGTTTTAAGATAATTCCAAAAGAATTTTACTAGATGTTTAACTAAACGTCTGAAGTCGAAAGTATCGAAATACTTATTTTCGGATAGTGTGTAGTATACTTATATGTATTTTATTTTGCTCATTTAAGTCGACTTATGATTTTGTTATTTAAAGTACATAATTTCAACAAAATTAAATTTATAAAATAATTTATGACATGAACATTAACAAAAAAAAAAAAAAAAAAAAAAAAAACAGAAGAAGAAGAAGAAGAAAGAAAAAATAGATTATCAAAATTCCAAATGAAAATAATAAAAAAATATATCATTATTAGTGTAAAAAAAAAAAAAAAAAAAGTATTTCTGTCATATTTGTCTTTCTAAAGTAGTGTTCATGTTTAAGGAAAATAGAACAACAAAACAATGATTATGTATTTTTAAATTAGGAGAATGCTATATAATTTTATGCTTTTTATGTAGTGTATCAGAAATAAAATATTTCTAACACAGTAATAAAACTGTAATTTGTGAGATCAAATTTCTCGTAAAAACGTTTATCAGGATCATTGCCAAACACTAAAAAATACCTTACTAATTAAATGATATTTTCTTAAAAAGAAGCGATGCAGGTTTCATTAAAAATGTATTAAGTTGCAACAGAAGTAGGTAGCCATTAAATAAAAATAAAAATAAAGGAGAACTTGCACCAGATAAGAAAAAAAAAAAAAAAAAAAAAAAAAAACTCCGTCAAGAAATTAGCAGTTTGTATATAGTTTCTTTGAAAGAACTTTATTAATTTATTTATTTAATTATTTATTTATTTTTTATTTTTTATATTTTTTTTTTACAGAAGCGAACAATAAACAAAATAGTGATTGGATTATTTTGGAAAAGTTAATAAAATCATGAATTTTCTTGTTATATATATATATATATATATATACTCTTAGTATAATGAACCAGATGCAATAAAAATTTGCTTACATAGACAAAGTATGCGTTTTTGATAATAATAATAATAATAATAATAATAATAATAATAAAAAGGACCAGAAGCTGCTTCAAATTTATTTATATAAACCTCTATTTATGCATGTAGCTACAATATTCAAATGGAGGGATGAGGAGGGTGGTAAACCAACTTACACAAAAATATAAAAATACAATATATAAAATACATAAATATACACATCGACTATTTTTACCTGTACATTAAAAACATTCAAGTACAGTATCTTTACAGAAAAATAGATAGTTTTTATTAGATATGTCAATTTTAGGTCTTAAAAGTTGGGTAGCTGAAAAAAAAAAAAAAGAAAGAAAATAGCTGTACTGATTCATTTCAAACTCGCTTTATGAATTATTTTTTAGAGAAACTTTTGTATGAAATAGTAGTTTAGTATAGCACAACTGATAAATGATCTTATTATTAAGTTGAGTTTTATGTCTTACATTATTTGAAAAAAAAAAAAAAGGAAGAGCCGATATTTTTGTGAGTAATGGAAGTCGTGCAGTTATTTCGCACCAGATTTATATTTTTAATTTCTTGACAATAGTAATTGCAAATGATGAGAAATATTTCCACTTGAAAAGGACAAAAAAATAAAAATAATAAATAAATAATAAAATAAAGTAAAGTTCAAATATTATAACAACAATAGTTATTATAACAATAGTTCAAATATTATAACAACTGGATATCATAAAAATAAAATAAATTATTCTATGATTTAGAATTACACTATGAGTAATTTGGAGAGTGTAATGACTACAAATAGCTCTATATATGCAAAATAAATAAATAAATAAAATAAAAATAAAATGAATAAATAAAATAAATAAAAAAATAATTATACAATAGCTCAGCCGAAATTAGTTCCAGAAGTCAAATAAATTTCATTTTGTGTGGTTAATTTTCTGCGAGTAGATTAGAAAATTTCCAATTCAAATTTAATCTTTGGGAATGCAGAAGATTAAATCAAGTTTGAAGCATTTAAATAAAGAATTTTATTTAATAAAGAATTTAAAGCTAAACACTATTTATTAAAGACATAAAAGAATTTATTTGCAAGTATTTTCAGGTATTTTGCAAGTATTTTCAGGTATTCATAAAATAGAAATCCTAAAGTATTTCGCATTCATTCATCGGAAAATGTGAACGATGTATATGAAGGATACTATAATCTAATATTACAACGTATTATTGTGCTAATATTGTTTTTTATTGTTATCTTTTGAGCAAAAATTAACACATTATTTACTATTAATTGAATTACATTTCTATGAATATATATTTTAGTGCAACAGAATTAATTATTAAATATCCATAATAATGAATGTTTTATTTTAAAAAAAAAAAGAAAAGAAAAGAAATATCTATCTATCTATCTATCAATAATCTACAATTCTTCGCTCAACGCTATGAAGATAGCATTTGAAAACGTCTTATAGCATTATGAGCTTTTAAGCAAAAATTCAGATTTGTTCTGTTTTGGTCCGATATTCTTTTTCTCATCTTTAAAAATTAACAGGTTCATTTCATAACATTGTTCTCTTTTTTCCCTTAAAATACTATCCTAGTGTCAACTTTATTTTCTTCAGAATCTTATTACACGGTCCTATTTAATTTTCAATAGGTATTGTAGTCTTAAAAATTAAAGTAAGTACTATTAAATTAAAAAAATAAGTTTAAAAATTAAATCTATTTAATTTATATATATATATATATATATATGTTAATATATATATATATATTAATGAGCACAGAAACTCTAAAAAGAAATATTTGTCTACTCTATAAAAAAGTTTCTATAACTAAATATTTATTTAAATTCTTTATCTAAATAACCGATTTCTTATTAGAAGATAATATTCATATGTGAATCTATCTGACAATTTTCGAAAATCGTTATGGTTATGATCCTAATATCACAAGCATAAGCTAAAAATAAATGAACCTTTGACAGAGAATCGTTATATAACAAGCTATTTATTTACAGACAATGGGCATCTGGTTTGTTTCAATGACTCGCAGATGATGCAATCGATAATAACATATATTCCGTGTTATCTTTACGCATCATCATGATGCAGATAAAATTTTGATTCTTGCAACTTGTAACACCATTGTCGATATTATTCTATATATTATATGATGATATAGACAGTTTTCAAACAACTGATATAGTTGCAAATGTATTGAAAACTGTTTCCTTTTAATGAGATTACTTTTAATTAGATACTTTCGTATGTTATTTCCAAAATAGCGAAATTTTTATAATATAAAGACATAATCAATGTACGTATTTTTTGTTGCTTTTACATATGTGTTAAAATTATTGTACAAATATTTTTAATTCTTATTGCTTGACTTTTATAGTTGCAAAAATATTTCTAGAAATTATGCAGTATTCGATTTCGTTTTCCTATCGACATTTGTATGAAGTGAAAAAGAATATATGTATATACATATTTTAATGAAGAGCTGGGATGGAGATATCTAAAGTAGGAAGCGGCCATGACGTACAGGGAACCCGGTTCAATAAGCTCCGTAAAACAAAACATAGCATCGAGTCATTTTCCATTTAGTAAATGAGATGTTTAATTACTCTTATAAGACATATATTAATGATATTCTTGGACAAAATGGAATAAGTATATTCGAAAACATTCACGATGGAGAATTCCTGTTTATTATTTCAAGACAGACATCCAAAAGAAGAATGGAAGCCATTACGATATCTTTTTCTAAACAGAACACATTTCGACATTTCCAGTCAATGATAAAAATATAACATCTTTACAGAATGACAGACAGCAAGCTAATTAATTTATTTCGCCAAATCTCATTGGCATCAAAAATCAAGTTGGCTGAACACATTTTAAATTTATATCTGGTAAACCTAAATAATAGTTAAAAGATTGGCTAAAAATTAAATTACGTCATATGATGTGATTAAATTTTGTCAGGTGTCCAGAATTTGGCTAAAAGTGCAAAATCAATTGATAAAAAAATATTAGAAATTATTTTCAGCTATGATGATTCAACGGAATCTATAAACGTTTGATTGGAGACAGGAAGCTACAATAAAAAAAAATCGTCTGCGGTTTTAAAGCATAAAATGAATGGGTTTCTCTTTCTTTGATATTTTATTTAATTATTACTTGATGAGATTTAGAGCAGGAAAAAGAACAATAAATTATATGAAATTACAGATTAATGAAATAGAAATAAAAATAAAATAGCATAAGCGAAATAAACAAAATTGTATTAAATTCTTTTAGAATAAGAAATATAATGTTTGCTTGTATTATAAATAAATAAATAAAATGTAATCCATATCATTATTATTATTTTATTTTAAAAAGGGATATGTGATGTTTTTCAACATCACATATTTCTCCCCGTCGACCGAAAAAAAAATGGGTTCAGCCATTACATCGTCTATATAGTATATGACAGCTCAGTAAAAATTAAATCAAATTATTTCCAATCTTGTAAAATAGATTGATTACAAAACAAAAACAAAAAACGAATGGCTTCCAATACAAATAAAATACGTACATTGTTATATTATTAATAGAAAATCTAGTATGCATACTTTAAAAAAAATAATATTCTTATACAATATTAAAATACAACTACAAATACAGAAAATAAGGATATTATATGGTGATGAGATATAATGTGGTATGGCCATAAATCTGTGTACACAATAGTCTTTAGAATATATATCCACAAACAAAATGAGCTCTAGTTCTTTGATTTAAAATCATAATAATTCAGTCATCATATATTTTATCAGTTCGTGGTAAGATGCTGAAAGTAAATTTTTATGTTACCATGCATGGCGAGAAACTTTGACGTGTCCATTTCAGTTCATGTAGGACAAGGATTTGTTGTAATAAATACATAGTTCAAATGTATAAGCAATTTTAATATGAAACTTTGACAAAATAAAAACCAAGTATATTTATATGTTATCAAATATATATAGTGAGCCTTTTATATTCATTAAAATGTTTAAACAAATAATACATATTGAAAGAAAGTAATAATAACACATGTTTTTATTTATTCATTTTTTTTATAGGTAATTGTAATTGGAATATATGAGACATATGCATGTATGTATGTAAAAAATATTACCTGCACCAAAGTTTTTTTTTTTTTTTTTTTATTAATTGCATTAACATTTTTTTTTTTTTTAATAAACAATATTATTCTAGTATGTTAACTATTGTTAAAATTCAATTATAAATAACACGTAAGTTAAAGAAAAATATTAAAATGATATACACTGCTGTTGTAAGACAATGCAGCTTAGGATATAATTTCCTGGACCAGCCATTGATTATCCAAGCTGCGAAATTTCACAACAAATAAAGATCACAACAGGTTGATCAGGTCTGTTGCGATGAAAGTATACATCAAATTTTATTTAATTTATCTTTAATCTTTATAAATATTTAAAAATTTACACTGCGTAACTTTTAACCTAAGGAAAAAAAAAATGATGAAAAATTACTTTCTGTTTCGTAAATTATATTGATGTGTATCATTGGAAATAATGAGATTCTTATTAAAATTAGAATTATTATAAATGTCAAATAAGTGATTATTACGTGGAGGTGCCAACAAAATTCTATCTATATGCACACGAAATGCCTTATCATCACTAGCATGTAACCGTTTAATTGAAAATGAAACTGGGGAATGTTTAACTGTGACAATGAAAGGACCTGTATATTTAGATTTAAATTTATCCATAGACTTCAGATACACAATATCTTTTGTGCAGATGCTTCTTAGTTTAGCGTTTCTTTGAAAATATTTATTTCTTTTTGATTGGGAATCTTGAATGTTATTGTACGCTTTTTTATAAATTTCCTGAAGGTCTTGCATTAATTTATAAATGTTTACATTAGAGTCCAGGTAAGTGTAATTATAATTTGAATTATAAGTGTCAAAAATTAGTGCCAGTTCTCTACCAAAATGTAGAAGATTGGGCGAGAATTGAGTGGAAGAATGCGTAGATCCATTGTAGAGAGATTTGTGTATATATAGTGCATTTTGAAATGAATGACCTTCTTCTAATAATATATTAATTGAATACTTAATTGATGTGTTTACACGTTCGCTAATAGAGTTCGATTGAGGATGAAAAGCAGACGAATGTATTATTTTTATGCCTAGAGTGTCATTAAATGTATTGTAAACTTGAGATGTATACTGTCGACCTAAATCTGATAGAATACATGCAGGGCGACCAAAGGTTGTAATGTATGAAAACAAACATTGAACTATTTTTGGAGAAGTAATATTAGATAACGGGTAAAGTTCTAAGTGTCTACTGAAATGATCAATTATTGTCAAGACGTATTGACCATTACTAAAAGGACCCACCAAGTCTGTGGAGATTGTATGATTTGGATGAGTGGGTGTATATGTTTTTTGTAATGGAGCAGGAGGTGTTTTGTGATGTTTCGCTTGTAAGCATTTAGTGCATGAAGAGACGAAATTGAGGGTATCAGTATAAATACCCCTCCAAAAGTATCTTCTAGAAAGAAATTCATAGGTTTTAGCCAAACCGAAGTGAGATAAATGCGCGATGGACAATGCTTTCGCTTTTAAAGAATTTGGAACAATAATTAAATAACTGAATGAATTGTTATGAATATTCTCTTTCTTGAGCATTAATACTTTAGAATCAGGATTTATAAAGTAATTGGGAAATTTTTCTGACTTTCCGTTTTTTAAGATTTCTTCGTAAATTGTTTTTAATTCAGAATCCTTAATTTGTTCGGACACAAATGTTTGGTCTGAAATTTCTAGCAAGGGGTCTTTAGAGTTTGAATTTCCTGAAATCATATAATTAACATATTCTGAGCATTTGTTTTGATTTTCATTATTAATTTTATCCTTACTGTTAATTTCAAGTCTGTTTTCATTTTCATCAACATCAACAATTGGTAGTGGTTGTATGTCATGAATTAAGTTTGGATTAGCTTTGAGATCCTCTTGATTGTTTTCAAAATTACAACGTGATAAATAATCCGCTAAGATGTTTAAATTTCCAGGAATATGTTTGAAAACGTAAGTATATTCAGATAAGTCCATTAACCATCGGGTGGTAACGTCAGCGGGATTGGTAGTTTTCTTATATTTTTCAAGGGGAGCACTATCTGACAAAATTACGAACTCACGATTATATAAATAGTATTTGAAGGCGGTGACAGTTTTATGAATTGCCATAAGTTCCAATTTTAACGCAGGATATTTCTTTTCAGAAGGTTTTAAAGATTTGGAAAAGTATGCTATAGGAAGTAATTTACTGTTAAATTTTTGCATAAGCGCTCCTGAAATGGCTGTTTTTGATGCATCCGTGTTGACATAGAATGTTTTCTCCCAATCTGGAAGTCGAACCATTGGGGGAAGAAAGAATAATTTTTGAATTTTTTGAAAAATACTCTGATGTTTTTCTGTCCATTTGAATGTTGTTTTGGGTTTTGTGAGTTCCACAAGGGGTTGTGCAAGTTCTGAGAAAGATGGTAAAATCCATTTGTAAAAATTAGCAAGTCCAAGAATTTTTTTTAATTGTCGTTTTGTCGTTGGTGGTGGAAAAGAATTTATCTTTATGATGTTAGCGGTGATGGGTGAAATAGTATGGTTTTCAATATGGAAACCTAAATAATTAACTGCTGATTTATGGAATTCACACTTAGATGGGGATAATGTTAAATTATATTTGATAAGAATTTCTAACACTTTATTTACTTTTTCACACGTCTCTTCAAATGAATATGATCCAATAATCAGATCGTCCTGATACGCATATATGCCATTAATGTTTATTTCATCGAGTATTGTGTCCATTAGAGACTGAAATATAGAACTGGCGTTCTTTAAACCAAAACAAACACGTTTGTATCGATAACTGCCAAAAATAGATGTAAATGTTAACATATCTTGATATTTTTTCGGAAGGTCAATTTGGTGGTACGCTTGCATGAAATCTAACGAAGTAAAGTATTTGAATGACGAAAGATTTGAAATAATATTTTGAATCTTAGGAAGTGGATATGAGGAACCTTGTATGACTGTATTGACCATTCTAAGGTCTAAAGCAAGTCTGTAACGTTGTTTCTTTGAACCATCAGATTTTTTCTTTACCAGCAATATGGGACAAGCCCACTCGGAACAATTACGCTCAATTATGCCGGCGTTTACTAATTCATTGATCTGCTCTTGGGCTTCTTTTTGCAAAGCTTGTGGAATCGGAAATGGAAGTGTTTTAATAGGGAAATCATTAATTAACTTAAGATTAGGAATTATTTTATCAGTATGTCCTAGAGTACTGAGAGATTTGGAAAAAGCAGCAAATTTACTTAAAAATAAATTTTCAAGTGTGTTACGTTGATCAAGGGTTAAATGATTCAAACAAAAATCTTTACTTGATAAATCATTTTTACGTTTTAGTAATATATCCTCAGAAGCTTGAATTAAGTGGATATGGTCCTCAATATTTTGTATATTATTATTACTAGAGCAAGAGTCTTCAATTTTATCTAAATGTGGTTCTTTAATTTCATCAATTAAAAATAATTTACCAATATGCATATTTTTATTTAGATGGATTGAATTTTTACCCTTATTTGAGATAAGTAACGTAAAAAGAGAATTATTATTATCAGAATTAATTTCATTTTTGTAATTCGTTGATACAATAGAATCTAAAATTTCTATATCAGGATCCTTTAAGTCAGTACAAAATATGTAATTCGTTTCTTGTAACTTATTATTTGTTTTTGCAGTAATGTAGATATTTTCACCAGTTTGTATTATAACTTTCTTTAGAAGGTAAACATTCATGTTATTATCGTCAGAGTTAACATTATATACATCTAATTTTTCATTTCCCGAATCAAATAAAGAACAAGTAAAGTCTAATTTTCCAATTCTCATGGAATTTTTCGAAAAGTCAATAGTGACATGATTTTCTTTAATGAAATCCATACCAAGTATTCCATGAAAATTAGAGTTATGTGGTATGTCAATAATATAGAAATTGTGTTGGAAAAACTTTTTTTCAATTTTGAAAGTTGCACGAATACATGAAGAAAATTCAACATAAGAATTGACCGTTTTAAGAGTAATAGACGAACCTAGTCTTTTATATTTTAAATTTGCTTTTAAATTATCAAATGTTGATTGGGCTAAAAGTGAACAACTACTTCCAGTATCAATAAGAAACTTTATATCATTATTGGCTAATTTAGCTTTTATTATAGGAAGTGTATGAGAATTTTTGTTTACATTAAATAAAATATGATCTTCAATATTATTTGTGCAACTCTCATTGTTGCCACTTGGAATATACCCTGTATTATCAATATTAAGACTACACTTTTGAAATGTTTGGGTAGCTTTATTATCTGCTACAGTAACATTAGCAACAGTTTGAGATCCAACTGAATTTACAAGTCTAGTATGTGAAATTTTTGGAAGAGAATTTGAAGGTGACACATTTGTGACTTTATGTTCATTCGCTGATGAGACCCTTAGTTTTCGAGATATGGCAGCATCAGCATCTCCATACCTCTTTTCTAGTTTAAATTACGGTTTTCATAATTACGTGTTTTATAAGTTAAATTATCTCTATTTCTCCATTTGTAACAGTTCAAAGCAACGTGGCCATGTTTGGAACAAAGTTGACAAATCAGATTATTTCTAGAAAAGTTTCTTCTAGGGGAAGAACGAAAATTGGTCTGTCTAGTTTTGTAATTATTTCTATAATTTCTTTGGTCAAATTTGGGTCTGCTTGACTGAACTACGTGCAAAGATTCATTATGGGAGGGTGGATTGTTGTTTGTAAGTGAAATGCTATTAATTTTTTCAGATAAATTTTTCAATGTGTTTAATATTACAGAGTCATTTTCATTATCACAAGAATGAACAGTCTTAGTATTAGTAGTGTTGTTGAAAGAATCATATATTTCGGATAATGTTTGAGCTCGTTCAACTGCCTTATTATAGTCTCTTATGTTTTCCTCCATTAATTTAATTTTAATATTTGGGGGTACACACTCTAAAAATTTCGGAAATTTAATGTTATCAAGGGATTGTTTGTCTTTAAGGTCAGGGAAAGCCTTAGGTACAGCAACATTTACACGATGGGCAAAGTTTTTAATAGACTCTCCTGGCAAAATTTTTAAATTATGAAATTCTGATATTCCAGTATTATATGACGATTCCCTGAAAAACTTATAGAAATTTTCCTCGATGAATTTAAGATCTGTCGAGTTATATAGTGTTTCATTCTCAATAAAGTATGCCAACGCGGCATCACGAAGTTTTTCTTTCATTACATGTAATGTCGCGTCATTTGTCAGTTTATTTAACATGGCAAAGGATCTTAATTGATCAAAGAAAAATTTGACAAATCTCGCGTCCCCATCGAAATTAGGAACGGAGCAAAACGCGTTTCGATTCTGTGCCATTTCTTTCCAAAATAAAAGTGTTAACTAAGTTAAATAAAAAATAATAAGCATAAGAATTCAATTGAATATCATATAAACAAATAAATTACCAAGACACTTAAAAATGAATAAAATTGTTAAATACTTTCTTTTTTTAATTAAGCCTGCAAAAGTTGGATGATAAAGTTTCAAGATTAATAAAAATATGTAGAAATTATTTGTAATATTTTCCTGTATAACATTATAGCTTGCAACCATGAAATTGGCTTATATATGTCTTGTTGTATATATATATATATATTATAGATATATTTAAAAATATATAATGAATAATACTAAAAATGGATATATATGCAAATTAAAATAATTGTCAAGATATATTAAATTGTAAACACAAAAATCAAAGTATGAAAAAAAATAAAAAAAAAATATTTTATGCAGTATGATGAAAAGAAAAAAAAAAAAAAATATCACTATGATCTGGTATTTAATTTCACAAATGAAATAAATCTTTACTTGAATATCCAAAAACTAGATATTTCAAAAATAATATAAGCAAATTTTGATCATTTATATAACTTTTTAACTGTTCTTAAAAACTGAAATGAAAAGTTAAAGTAGAATATAATACTCATATGAAGAATAAAAGATTTTACCTATAAGTAAAAAATTTATATATAAAGTTTAAATAAATGTCAATATTTAAGAAAAATGTACGAAAAGTTCTTATTGTCAATATTTAAGAAAAAAAATAATGTGAGAAATGTTTCTTTTTATTGGCTCAATAAAATAATTCGAAAGGAAACTTACCCTGTTTCCGAATCTTCTTTTAGCTAAAACAAAAATATATATAGATATAAATTTATTTATTTACGGTATTTTATTTATTCTTTTATTTAAAACTGTAAGGCTCTTCTCCTGCACGAGTGCGCGAGAAAAAAAATGAACACTGTAATTCAACTGCACATATTCCAGAAAGACGACCCATATTTGGCAATTCTCCTTGCACCGATGAATCAACGATCATTTAATACCGAACGGTAAGTGCATAAGACGGTCACAAAATGCGAACATTGCAGACTGTAGAGAGGATGTTATTCAATGAAACCGTAGAAAGTCCACCGGCATGGCATCACACAATATCGCCGATAAGAATCGGTACCGTAGACACCAAGTAATCTCTTTAAAAAAAATCACAGATGACATCCCGCAGCACACTAGCCTTTAGTAAAGATGAACAAAAAATTTTGGATATCCGGATATATTATCCGGCCTGAGTCTGGCACCACATATATTTAATGAAGAGCTGGGATGGAGTAGGAAGCGGCCATGACGTACAGGGAACCCGGTTCAATAAGCTCCGTAAAACAAAACATAGCATCGAGTCATTTTCCATTTAGTAAATGAGATGTTTAATTACTCTTATAAGACATATATTAATGATATTCTTGGACAAAATGGAATAAGTATATTCGAAAACATTCACGATGGAGAATTCCTGTTTATTATTTCAAGACAGACATCCAAAAGAAGAATGGAAGCCATTACGATATCTTTTTCTAAACAGAACACATTTCGACATTTCCAGTCAATGATAAAAATATAACATCTTTACAGAATGACAGACAGCAAGCTAATTAATTTATTTCGCCAAATCTCATTGGCATCAAAAATCAAGTTGGCTGAACACATTTTAAATTTATATCTGGTAAACCTAAATAATAGTTAAAAGATTGGCTAAAAATTAAATTACGTCATATGATGTGATTAAATTTTGTCAGGTGTCCAGAATTTGGCTAAAAGTGCAAAATCAATTGATAAAAAAATATTAGAAATTATTTTCAGCTATGATGATTCAACGGAATCTATAAACGTTTGATTGGAGACAGGAAGCTACAATAAAAAAAAATCGTCTGCGGTTTTAAAGCATAAAATGAATGGGTTTCTCTTTCTTTGATATTTTATTTAATTATTACTTGATGAGATTTAGAGCAGGAAAAAGAACAATAAATTATATGAAATTACAGATTAATGAAATAGAAATAAAAATAAAATAGCATAAGCGAAATAAACAAAATTGTATTAAATTCTTTTAGAATAAGAAATATAATGTTTGCTTGTATTATAAATAAATAAATAAAATGTAATCCATATCATTATTATTATTTTATTTTAAAAAGGGATATGTGATGTTTTTCAACATCACACATATATCAGTGTTTAAAAAGCAGCAGAAAAAAAGCACCGATTTTAGTACAGAATAGTAAATTAAGTGAGCCAGTAGTTGAAAGGGCCGTCCACAACTTGCTCTGATAACAGTTTGTGGTAATGCTAGTGGGCACACATAAAATTCAATGTTAATAAAAAATCAAAATAATAGCCCAATAATGAAAAAATAAATAAATAATAATCTTAGTACTTATATAAGTTATATGAAAATAAAAGGTACATAAAAACAACTAAATACAAGCAGAAACAAAACAAAGAAAATTTCATTTCCTTTTCAAATTATATATATTCTTCGACCACATTTCATGAAACCATGTAAGCGTCTGCGCAAGTGCTAACTCAACGAATCCAGTGCTAAAATAGGGGTGACAGTCATTTGACTCAGAGAAAATGAGAAATAACAGAGGGCGAAATTACTGGATGTTTTCCAAATTTCAAACTGTCGGTCACGCTGGTATCCCTCTAACATTTTGGACGCGTCCTCACTGCTAGTTTTAGGATATGTAGCCGCACTGTATATATATATACATATATATATATATTAAAAAAAAAAGATAAAAGATAAAATGACACAAAGTGAATTTTCTTTCTGTTGAAATAATATTATTCTAATACTAATAGTTGGGAATATTTTAGTGTAAGTAAAGCATTAATAGTCGAGGATAGTAACACAAACTCTGAACGTTGTTCATATTGATCCAAAAATCAGGAAACATTTTTTTTTTTCAAGATTTAAAAGTAAATATGTCCAATACACTACAAACAGAAGTGTCTGAAATTCAGACAGAAATGCGTCTGAAATACCAATTTAGACACATAAATGTCTGAAACACGTAAAGATAAAAATTTTCAGACACCACACATGTCTGAATTTAAGACACATAAATGTCTTTTGAAAAATAAACTAAATTCAGTGTCTGAATAATATTAATATGTCTGAAATTAAGACACATTAAAGTTTTGACAGTTGGAAATTAAGACATTTTGTAATTCAGACACCTAGAAATTCAGACATTTGACAGTTCAGACACTTAGAATTTCAGACACCTGTATTAACTTAGAAAATTTCACACGGAACTTATTTTAAGTAATATTGACGAGGTTTAAGTTTCTTTCCACATCCGTTTCCTTTAATAATATTTTATATAATAAGTGTTTAAGCTATTTAGAGACCATTTAGCTTTGTGAAATTGAATTTTCGAAGAAAACGAAATCAACTATGTAAACGAGCAATCTTGAAAAATTTTTAAGCGACTGCTACTTAATTTTTTAATTTAAATAAATAAATAAATAAATAAATAAATAATAAAAATAAAAATCAGCATAAATTCCAACATAAAACAACCAATTTTCTGGTTTTCACGTAAATTGTTTGTTTTCCGTTAAATATAAGTTTCAATATAAAAGAGAGAGAGAGAGAGAAAGAAAAAATAAACCGATTTCAAAATATCATATGCTGCACTTTTTGCACATTTATCACTCATATTTTAAAATTAAAAAACACTAAAAATATACACATAAAATTTAAAACGAAAATATATATTAAACTTTAGGTATTTTGTCGATAACTTTATTTAATATATATGTATATATATATATAAGTAAGTTTACCATATGTGTAACGAATACCACATATCTGTAATGCTGACAAAAATAGCTCGACTGTCGATGGTTGAAGCCCAGTCGGTTGATCGCTGGCTTGTAAATCCATAGTTCCTCGGCTCGAGTCTAGCCTGTCGAAGAGGTTTGTTATGTGCGGAAATTTTTGCATAAATATTTTCTGCAAGCTGTAAGAAATTCTATATACAGTTTTTAACCGGTAATTAAACCATACGCAATTTTATTTATTTATTTAATTATTTTTAGTTTATTTATGAAAAATAAGGTTAAAAATGGCTGCTTTAAGTCACTTTAAGTGTCTAAAATGCCTTAACTTAAGACATCTTACGTATCTTAAAATGTAAGACATGATTTCGTGTCTGAAAATAATGACACCCATTTAAGGCACTTATGTGTCTGAATTTAAAACACCTGAATTTGCAGTGACTGGTACAAGTTTCATTATAGAAATTATAGCTTATAAATTTTTTTTCTGTTTCAGGAAGCCATAGATTGATTTATTCCACGCCTGACTTGTTATATGTTGATTCCCTTCAAAAGTTAAGAAGTGATGGGGAATATCTATAACTGTAGAAAACTAAAAAAAATACTGAATAAAAGTTAAGTTTCTATAATAATAATGTCTTAATAACAATTAAAGCTTTAACATGTTCAGAAAATGTTTTCTATTGTAAATATATCTGTACTGATAAGTATAAAGGATTTAAGTCCATATTCTTGATTTTTCAGGAGACGAAAAATAAAGTTCAAAAAATTCTGTATAAAAACTTATCCGTTCAATACAGTTTTAACCAGGATATTATCATAATGTAGCGTTTTGTGAATAAACTAAATACATTTAATTTTGAAGTTTGTTTATTTAAACACATTTAAATAGTTTTGAAAAAATTCACTGCAGGACTTAAATCCTTTGTATCACTCAATCCAGGACATAACTCCTTTTTACCACTTTGACTTGTACATTCATTTAACAATTTGATTATGCTGACAGTCCAAATACTTTGCTGCAGTATCAAGAAATATTGGATTTATGACCTCAGTGGATGTTCAAAAGATTTTGAACCTAATAAAAATAAGGTATTACCAATTCAAACTGCCTCAACATTATTGATTCATAACTTTAATGAGATATACGAACAGAGTGGTGCGGGATTACCATATGCTTTCATCTTAGAAATCTAAGGTTAATGGAAGGTTATTAGGTAAGTGATTAATCCATGGTAAATCCTGGTTATTAAAACAGGAACAATCAACATTATTGAAAGAATTTATTACCTTAAACAAGGAATTGAATACAACAGACTATCATACTAAAGATAGGAATTACTACACAATTATTGAAAATTAATGCTTAAAAGCCTTCAAAGACTATGAAGTAATTAAATAAACATAATATGCACTTGATAACATATACCAAATAAAAAAATATCTGATTTACAATACTACTCAAGCTAAAATCATTGGATATTTTTGTATTTTACCTCCAGAAGCCGTTTTTGTAAAATTTCATTGTCCTTTTCTGTTATAAAACTTTTGAAGATTAGAAGAATCTAAATCATAATAAACGATATACTGTAGTTGAAAATAGGCAATTATTATAATAATAATGATAAGAAAAAAAAAAAAACAACATAATAATAGATTAAAAAAACAAAAATATGTATCACCCCATTTAATGGCAACAAAATACGACATTAATAATCCACAAGCAAAACACTAAAGTTAAAACACAAAATACATAGCATTAGGATTAATAGAATATTGAGCATTACAATATTATATTCGTGTTTCCTTTCACTGAATCATGGGTCATGGTCATTAATGGTCATTTTCATCAGTATCACTAAATTCTAAGTCGGGTTCAATGCTCTCTGTGCCAGCTGATGTTCGTAAAGTTTTATAAAAGTCATGGAATCACGAATAAAGTTTTTTAGAAGTCATGTAGAGGCACAAGAGGGAGCAAAGTAAGTAGATCTCTCTTCTCCACTGAGATTGGAACAGATTTGTTATACCGTTTTTGGACTTAAATCTTTTATACCAAACATGAATGCTAAATTTCTGACTTGAATCTTTTTTTACCAAGGGATTTTCTTAAAGACTAAATGACATGAACTTTAATCCTTTGTACCAATCGATAGAGAATTTTTTTCTAAGTCTGACTATATATTTAACTCAAAATCGACATTTTTGGACTTAAATCCTTTATACTTATCAGTACAGATATATTGTTACTAATATTATTTTTAATTCCTCAAATAAAAGGAGTAATGCAATTATATATTTTCTCGAGTCATCAAAAAATAAATCATTGGTATTCTATGAGTGAGCTGTTAGCTATTGTACGTGACAGAAATAGATTGAAGTATCATGATATTCACAAAGGATTTGAATATAAATCTTTAAATACTCTCGCATTTTTCTCAGTATGAAAAATACATTAATATAGACTCCAGAATTCGAAATAATAAATGTTTTAAGGAGGCGAAAAATCCCAATTTATATTATATTGTATTATTATGTATTATATTATATTATTTATTTTTTTGTAATAAATGGATCTAATGTTTGAACTTTTAATTTCATTGCTGTGCACGAAAATCGGCCCCAACACCATATCTGCGAATTCTGATGTAAAATGTCCTCCTAAATCCGAATGTAATATTTTGCACTATCACTCACTTTTTTTTTTTTTTTTTTTTTTTGGGGGGGGGGGGATACCTTCCTAATTTTATCATTGTCCGGTAATTTTGTGGCTATTTAATTGATCTGGCGAGGGGAAAAGATTATTTTAGCTGTTAAAATATCTTCTGAGAAACTACAGATGTGAAAAATTCTAAATCATGAACATATGTAGAATGAAGATTTTTAGGGGGGGGGGGGGATTTGCCACTGAAATTATAAATTACATTTATTATATTTTATTAATCCATTACTACTATTATTTATTATACATTATATTTTTTGTTTTTCAGTGTTAAAATAATCCTTTTCCACCCTTCAAATCAAATTCGTGGCCATAAAATTTCCGAGCTGTGATAAAAATTGAAGGAGGGGAAGGTGTCCTGAGAAAACGGTGGGTGATTGGGCAAAATGTGGTTTATATCCAGATTCAGGAAGTCAGTTTACATAGGAATCAGAAGAAATGGTATCAGGGATCGATTTTTTTTTCAGTTGAGTGTTTTTTTTAAATCCGTATTTGAATTACTTTTAATGATAAATGTGAACTAAATACTAAATTCTGCGCAATGCCTTTGATCGTTTTAGCTGCAGAATTTTGCTTATATAATGAAGATTTACACCTTGTAATTTTTCTACGACTAATATAAGTTCTATGCAGATATGTATTCAACGTAGTTATATAAATTTGTTGGAAGTATAAGGTTAAATGGGGAAAATGTATTCTTGTTTCTAATTTGTATTTGTACATATGAACATAGATAAATGAATGAGTTGAATGAATTGAAGATAGAACATTAATGAATTTATAAATTGATGGTTGAATTGAACTATTATATGAAGCACTACTGAGTGAGTTGATTTGAAATTTGGTAGAATTTAGTTTCTGTTTAAAAATGTAAATAGTTTATTTCAATCAGTCTTGAACGCAAATAAAATATGCTATTAGAATTCTCTTGTTTTTTATTTATAAATATGCTGTTTTATGTTGTAAGTAAAAAAAAAATATATATATGAATTTGAAATAAAATATTGCTTTAGTAAATTATGAGTAAAATATTTGACTAGATGAAAAGAACGAACTGGGCATTTACTTTACAAGTTTTCAATTCAAAAGGCAGAAGAAACGAGTAATCTATTCGGTGATTAAATAAATAAATAGCAGGGGTTAAGCTCTGAAGAGCACGTTTTATGAAAGAAAAGGGCAAATAAGATATTTTTAGAGGATTTTTTTTTCTGTTATTTTTGCAATACGTGAACTTTCTTTTTTATGATAGGCAGATAGAACTTTATGGTGAAATTTTTAATCAAAAAAAGATTTGTATAAATGATGGCAAAAAAAAAAAAAAAAAAGCTGTTCTAAAGGAAAAAAAGAAAAAAAGAAACTTGATATTTGCACTAATGAAAATACACATGCTGTCTAATATTATTTGTTCTTTTGTATTTTATAATATAAAATATATGCTATTACAGTGTAATATAATTATATTGTATGATATCTTTTATCCTTCAGTAGTTTGTTATGATTACAGCCTACCGAATAGTATCATAAATAAATTTATACCGACAAATATAATTTTTTCACTAGTAAAAAAAAAAAAAAAAAAAAAAAAAAAATCATGCGGGGAGCATTGATTATTAACACTTTCCAACTGTGCGTACTTGTTGTATCGTATAACTTTCAATGTTCTTTGCCCACGTTCTCACGCAACGGACAGACAGAAAGGCCGAAATGCATACAGACAGACTAATTCAATTTATAATCATTCTTAAAAATCGTTGGAAAGTGTCCAAAAAGCTTAACGCAATAGAAAATGCAGCCTTTAGATTCTAATTGCAGCCCTTAATGTATCTGAATATTTTAGTGCAACCCTGTAAATTGGTAGGTTAGCTATATCTTATTCTATACAAAATATTATTTCAGCATGTTAACTATAAATGTCTTTTTTATGAATTTGCAGTGGAAAGTTATTTAAATATGATGTATTTAAATGTCTGTCCTAAAACACAATGCGTTGGCATTTTTTAAGTGTCCCAGTATACAAACCAGTTATATAGGACCTATTAATACTCTTTTAAATAGGAAAGATTTCATAGTGAATTTAAATAACAAATATGATTTTTTTTTAAATATTTACGGACGCTGGAGGCAAGCAGGGGTACAGATAGACAGGTGACAGTCGGACAGACAGAAACACAAATTCAGATCATATTCACACTTAAAAATTGTTAGTATAAGCGTTAAAAATGCTTAATGTAAACAAAAATACAATTCCACCAACTTTCCAATGTTATTGAAGTTGTCGTGTGCCACTCGGAAATTCCGAGTCCCGGTAGTGGAACTAACCGGATTTAAGGCAAGAGGGGTGCGTCTTCCGTTTCTTTTCCTTTTTTTTTTATTTACAGAGGAGCTCCATGGAGGAAGTACGACTTAGCTGTAGAAGAAGGAGAAAGATGGCAGCACCAGCACCCATGTTCTGGTACGCCCAGAGGTATAATTTTTTATGCAAACTTGGAGGACTTTGCGACCACGACGGAATTTAACGTGCATCAGTCGCCATTAGCGTGCACGACGGTCTTCGGCCGGCTCGAGGACCGAACCCGCAATCTTTCGATCACGTACTGGCTGCTCTTACCGACCAGGCTACCACGGCCTATCAAATTTCCAACGATAACCCTTAATGTAACTAAATATTTTTTATGGCCTTGCAAATCATAAGGTTATTTATATTACATTCTATAGAAAGCATTTTTTTGCGCATACGAATGACATATTTTAATTTCATTAAGATTTGTGCAATGTAAAGTTATTAAAATTTGGTTTATAGAAATACCTCTCATAGAACGTATTGCTTCGGAATACTTTCGGGTGTCCCTGTACACAAACCAGTGGTGCTAGTTACTCCATGTTCTACAGAAAACATCCGATGGTGAACTTAAACAACATATTTTAATTTCATTAAGATTTGAGTAAAGTAAGTGTATAAAAATATAGTTTATAGAAATACCTCTCATAGAACAAAATGCTTTGGAATACTTTCGGGTGTCCCTGTACACAAACCAATAGAGATATTTACACAATTTTCAATAGGGAACATCCGATAGTGAATTTGAATAACATAAATCAGTAACAAGAAATTCCATAAATATTTACTGGAGTTAGAACGCGGACAGACAAATGGACAGGCAGAGAGACATGCGGACAAACAGACAAACCAAAGTTATTAACACTTTTCAACCTTTTTTATCTCACCTTTTGACCGTAAAGCTGGGCCACGTATTTTTTTAAATGACTGAAATGAATTAAAATGAAGTGTTGCTACCTAAATTTAATACTTTAGTTAATTTAAAAAAAACTAATTGTCGTGTCGCAAAACTGTTTGAACACCTAGATTCAGAAAAATCGCCCCTTTTATTTGGTAACGAATTTGTAACGATAGGGCAGATATTTCTAATTTATTTCGGCTTTACATAAAACTGGTCTACAAAAACTCCAGATTGAAATTAATAGTCCTCCGTTCTAAAATAAATAAATAAATAAATGCATAAATTATAAATGTTTTGAGGTATTTCTTCTTTATTTTTATTATATTTCTAATCACATTTTCTCAAATGCACACTTCTAACAAATTGCCACATTCAGTAATAAAAGAAAAAATATAATACTATAATTGGTTCTTGGCTCCATATCGCTTGAAGTACATTAATATTTTTTTCTAATTAAAATGTGTGTTGCAATTTTCTAAGTAATTGCTACATATTCTGAAACAAATGAGATTATAAGAAAAAGAATTCAGTTTAAGCAATGCTTATAAACTTCAATTTTGTTTCAAAATTTGATCTAAATGAAATGTTTTATCATCGCATTTTAATTTAAGTGCTTCAACATTTCAATAGAATAAATAGTTAACTAAGCAGATGAATTAAGTACCTAAAAATTATTTTGTTTCATTGAAAAATCTTCTACATCATTAGATTTGAGAAAATAATTCCCTTATATTTGTTCGTGATGTTTAAGTTGTTTACGTCTCATGATTCTACCACAAGAATCATTAGTAACTAAATCATTACATACAACCTTTGCTAATGTCACTTCGTGAATTCAGTACGGTTAATGAGCCATCATTTAATTCTTCAGTTAAGTAAGCTGTTTACATCAGAATTTTAAATAAGCCCACTTTGAAACAGTGCATCATATTAAGTAAAGCAATTCTTAAGAAAATTTGTTTTAGCAATTTAAGCTCTTTGGGGTGTTTATTTTGTAAGTTATTACGTAAAATGTTAATGTATAAATGAAGCAAAAGAAATGAATAAGAACAGTCAAAATAAATTTACATACCTGGGATAAATTTATTAATTTACATTGTTACTAAATGGATTCGTAACGATTTGTAAATTTATAAAATTAAAAATTCTATTAACAAATAGATAATTTCCAAAGGTTAAAATGACTTTTTTTTAAAGTTCGAGAGAATGATTTCTTTCAATCTACAAATTTGCATTGTCGCCATTTGTTGTGATCTACCTTAAATATTCCAGGATACCTGCCAATATCCAGTTTTACCATTTAATCTCTTAAACTATTATTAAGAGATTAAATGGTAAAATACTATATCAATTTTCTAAAAACTTTTACATTTTTCAAAATGTACTGATAAGGGAAAATGTCATCCATGACAATCGTGTAAAAAGTAATTACCAATTTTGGTATCCGAGACCATCACCATTCATAAATTGAATGGCTTCTGAATATGTTTTGGGATTATCTGCTGAATTAGTATTGATGTTGGCTTCTGAATAATTATTGTCGATGTCTTCCGGATATATATTGATGATGGCTTCTTAGTATCTGTTGACGATAACTTCTAGAAATGTATTAATGATGGCTTCTGAATATTTGCTGGGTAATTTTTCTGCATATGCATTGATGACGGCTTCTGAATATTTCTTGGCTATATATTCTGGATATAAGCAACAAATATTCAAAATTTAAAATTTGCCACCGAATTAGCTCGGTAGTAGTTTCTCGCCAAGATGTTTACTTACGCAATTGCGATACCCATTTTAATTCATCGCCAAAGTGACAACAAAAATATAAAAACCGCCAGGGGCACCTATGCTAAAGCTATACGAAAGTAATTTTAAGAAATGAATATGGTAACCGATGCTAGGGGATTAAATACAGTTACTGCGTGCCTTTATAATGGAAGAATAAATTAGTCCTGTCGTTCAAAATTAAATTCTGTTTGCAAAACATGTAAGCATAAATTTTATTATTATTATTATTATATTTTTTTTTTTTTCAAAGTTGGAACGGTAAAAGGATTCAAAAAGAAAAGTCAAAGTCCAATTTTTGTTAACTGTTCCTGAATTTACATCCAACAATAACTGGTGTTACTGCTACTTTTTAAGTTAGAAGTAAATCATGCGTTCAGTTGTTTGGGTCCTTCGCTTTAAGTATGATTGTTCAAATCTTGATAAGAAAAGGAAAGGTGAACTGGCGACTAGTGAATTTCGGAAAGCTCAAAAGGAATTTTTCTCTTCGGAAAGTAATGCCAGATTGAAGACATTACAAATATGTAAAGATGACCAAGATGTCATTCACTTAAAAACTAACATGATTTACTGGTAATAGAGTGAAGACTTTCTCAAACCTACAGTTCTCCCTTCAAAGCATGAAGTTTTAAAACGACTTAGTTTTTATACCTATGTAAAGAACTGTCACGCGGGTATACAAATCTTTTTAAATTTACTTAAAGAAAAGTATTGGATCCTTAAAGAAAGAAAGGGTGTAAAGCTTGTGTTAGTCAGCTGTGCAATCTGTAAAAGGTTAAATTCAAGGGATTTATGGATGTATAGTGCTCCTTTACCTGAAAAAAAAGTAAAAGATTCTGTCGTATTTCAGCTTACTGGTATAGATATGGCTGGTCCTTAGCATCTTAAGAACGATAAGAAGAGTTGAATTTTTATTTTTACCTGTGCAATATATAGAGCTGCTCGTTTGGTGCTAGTGACCTCGGCTTCAACAAATGCTTTTCTGATGCGTTTGAGATTTGTGGCTTGCAGAAGAAGATGATCTGTTATTTACTGTGATAACGCATTAAACTTCGTTGACAAAGCTTATTTATTGAAAACTTAGACTGACAACGTATGCAGAAATATCAACTCAATAGACAAGACATTTAAGCCGCCAACTGCATTGTGGTGAGGTGGTTTCTGGGAAGGCTTATTATGGTAGCGGAAGACCTTCTTAAAATAGTGTTAGGACATGCTTTGTGTTCCAGTCTTCTCGTCATCAGACTAACTTGAATAAGAAATTTAATTCTCTTCTTAAGAGTAATTCCATTACTTCATCTGTTTCCCCTATCGTTCTGGACACTGTTATTAATCTCTCTTCGCATCCTCTGACTGGTACTCAACGGGACGTGCTCAATTTGGGTCTCAATTTCGCTCGAGCTTACAGACCTTCTATTCCCAATTTGATTGCTCTCATTGAAAATTCCTTTAAAATAGTAATATTTCCCCCAGTCAGTTAGAATCTCTTTGTTTCGTTTTATCTAACATTATTTCCACTAATAATTGCCCACAAAAGTCTAATCTTACTTCTCAAAAATCCACCCTCTGCGACTCAAACTTCGCCCCAATTTGATTGTCAATAAAGCCAACAAAGGGGGACAAATAGTTCTGCCCAACGAATCGAATCTTATTTCCTATGTTGAGTCATGTTTAATTCAGGTCCATATTCGAAACTTAAGAAAGATCCGTCTAACGATCACCTTGATCAAGTTAAATACCTCGTTCAAAATTCTGCTATTCTTAATGATTATACTAAACGCATGGTGATTCCTTCCACTGATAACTGTGCCCGTTTCTGTGCTCTTCCGAAAGTTCATAAGCCCACTCTCTGCTTCCGGCCTATTGTGTCTATTATTGATACGGCTTCTTATAATCTTGCTCGTTTTCTTTCAAGAATTCTTTCTCATTTAACTAGTACTAACCTTTATACAGTAAAAAACTCGCATGACTTTGTGGACGAACTTAAATGCATCTCTCCCTCTAACTATACTATGTGCTACGAAACCGAACTTTCTTAACTCAAAAACTTTATGAACTGAAAAACTTTTTCGAACTCTGTGATTTTCAATACTGTTTATTTATTTATTTTGGAACAGCCACGTTTTCTTTTCTTTTTTTTTTTGATTCAGTATTGACTGTTTTTTTTCTTTTTTGAGATTATAGAACGCTGAAATAATGTATGATGCAATTGTAATATATTTTATTAGTCTAACTTAAATGTGTAAATAGGTAAATAATTCATTCAATATTCATCTCTTTTCATCAAGATTCACTAAGGGCCTTATTCAGCAACTTCTTAACACTCGGATTAAACCATGGATCAGCAAATCCAAGAATTAAAGTAGCCGGTGAACTGCCGATTTGGTTGATCCGTAGAGCAGAGGTTCACTTTCTGCTTGGCGAACTTCCGTAGCGAGAAACTGCCTATCGTTGTAAACAAAACTTAACAATTATATTATGACGCAGTATAGAGAGATTAGATTGGTTCATTTGTTTTTTATTGATTTGAGTGTATTTTACATTGCACTAGAGCTACATTATGGGTAATTAGGCTATATTTAATTGGTTCATTTGTTTTGAGTATATTTTACGTTGCACTAGAGCTACATTATGGGAAATTAGGCGATATTTGATTGGTTCATTTGTTTCGAGCGCATTTTACGTTGCACTAGAGCTACATTATGGGAAATTTCTGTCTTAACATGCACGATAGTGATTGCCGTGGAGCCGAGTTACGTGCGTTTTCAGATTCATAGCTTTATACAGCCATGTTTCTTTGTTGGTTCATATAACTTAGGGGTATGTCCCAATTCATCCTCCGTCGTTACAGTGGCCGGATCCGTGAACTTTTAAAACAGAGAAGCTTTAAATTTCTACAATTAACTAATTATGCATGTATTTTTTTTCATTTTTAATTAATAAGCACTAAAAATAAAATTTGAATATTAAATAGTTTACTTTCTATAATTTTTTTAAAAATTATAATAATGCGAATAAAGTAAACGTTGTCTGTAGAAAATGGAGAAATTTGGTTGCCGTACTCATTGTCCACAACGTAGCACTAGTTCGACGTAAAACTCACTCACTCAATCACTTGTTGGTCAAGTTTATGAAAACTAGGGAATTTTCCCCTCCGCTGAAATGTAAGTGTTAATGAAAAATTCGAAACGATATGTGTCTGGAGAAATGAAAGCGTATCATTTGCTAACTTGAAAATATGTTTTTTATTTTATTTGTATATTCTCATAATTTTTATACCGATGTGTTTCGATTCATTTGAATGCGGTTTTAGAGTCCTCGAATGTTACGAATTAACTAAGCGCGAAGTGAAATATTTGATATGTGATTTACGTATTATAGAGTCAACAGAAATTTCAAAATGAAAAAAAAAAAAAAAAAAAAAAAAGTAAATAAATAAATAAAATTCATTTTGCATATATTGTAAGTTTTCATGCTTTTTTAATTACTTTTAAAGTTATATTTTTATTCTAAATTTTCATTTATTTAATTACATTTATTGTGTTGTTGAAATTAATTTACTCTTAAAACTTCGATGACAAAACGTGCATTTTGTTAAGTATTTGCTTATTTATTAAAATATTGTAGTTAAAAAGTTAATTAACCATCGCCATTTTACGAAATTTCTTCGATAATTTTTTTTAATTACGTTAAATAGTCGTCTGCATTAATATTTCTTTCATTTCGAACGTAAACAAACGTTTTGTAAGGTTGCCATAAGATAAATTCATTTCCTTGGTTCGTTGGCGCACGGATAATATCGCCAAAATGTAAACAAACACCAGTGAACCTCTGTTCTACAGATCTCCCGCGGATTTTTGTTGGCGAATACCGATTTTTGTATAATCGAGCGATTATCACTGATCCGAGGTTTAATCCGAGTGTTAAGAAGTTGGTGAATAAGGCCCTCAATGATTTTAACCCTTAAATACCTGATTATTTTTTTAATCAATTTGAAAATGTTTTTTCCTTACCTCTATTAAATGAATCACTGTAAGAATACTTTTAAAAATCATACCTTATTTTAACTATGGTTTACAGCTAAAAAGCAATTTGTTGTCAGCCGACAAACATGAGGCATTAGAGCTTCAATATTATTCTAATAATACTTTAGAAGGCAAAATTGGGTATGTTGCAGAAAGGCAACACGCGGCATTTAAGGGTTCAGTCCCTATAATTCAGCAAGAAACTTACAAAGAGAAGCAAATCAGATGCCTTGACAGACGGATTCAGGTAAAAAAATATCTTACCTATTCTTTTCTTTGATTCTCCATTTTATCTGGCGCCCAAACAGACTTGTTTTGCTTATTTATTTGATATGAATAATGATGTTTAGACTAAAAGCAATAATGAATTAAAAGAAGTTGAATCTAAAGTGTATTACGTAAGATAAATAGAATTTCAATATAAAGGAAGAATAAAGAATGATTATTTTTATACGAACATATAATTAATTTTAAGTGATTTGTTTCTGTTGATAGTTTGATTTACTGCAAAGAAATAATTTTAATTGCAAAATTGAATGTAATAGAAGGTACCTAGTGTATTTTTAATGAAACTAACATAAGTTATAGAATTTGCTACTGTTTTTACATATTATGGACGCAGTAATTAATGCTAAACGTTCTACGGTTAGAACGTAGACGACAAAGTTATTTAAGAAAATTGAAACTAAACTACTTGGAAATAATTATTCTGAAGATGACTTTGAAGAACTTCTTGTCGAATTAGATCTTAAAGAAAAATTATTAAACAATTTAGATTCTCAGATATTTTCGATTATTACTGATGAAGATGAAGTTGAATCTGAGGTACTAAAATGTGAAACGAATGTGTGAGATAATGGAATAGCACACGAGCATTGTCATAAATAAATCCGAAGTTAAGGACGCACTTTTTAATGTGCAAAAAACGCTTGTTCCTCTTCTAATGCAAAATAACGATATAGAAGAGAGTTCAATAGTTCACCCGTTCGAATCCCCTTACTGATAAACCGCAGAAGGAAGATCCCTGGCGTCATCTGCACATGGGTGAAAAGGGTGAAACAAGAGTAACAGAAAAATTTCCCCTCTTTGCTGTTTTCCCTAGCGCGTGAGTAGAATCATCCTGGCACTTTGCCAACCGGGGATCAATCTAACGCAGCCGCAGGGTGCATCTCCCTCGCCTTACTATAGAAAAATTCAAGGGCGATCCGTCTGATTGGCAGAGATTTTATGATCAATTTGATTCAGCTGTAAATAAAAATTCCGCAATTTCTAATATCGATAAATTTAATTACCGTCGCAGTTATTTAACAGGTGTGGCGTCCGACGCGATAAAAGGTTTTAGCTTAACGAATAATAACTGTCAAGCTGCAAGAGAAACTTTAAAAGAAATATTTGAAAAAAAAAAAAAACGGTAGTTATTAAATCTCATTTAAACAAGCTTCTGAATTTCACTCCTGTTAAAAAGTCAAATGATGTAATTGCTCTTAGGAATTATTAGATACTTGTCAGACTGAAACTGAAATTAGAAATTTAGATGGTTTAGAAATAAAATCTGATAATTAGGGTTTACTCCTCTGTCCAATAATTATTAAATCAGGACAAATATTGATAAAATCATTACCTCAGGATATTGTTTTGAAAATTGCAAAACAATGTGATTTAGATGAAAATTGGAATGTTTCATGGGTTTCTAATATTTTGAAAACTGAAATAACATACAGGGAGAAAACTCAGTTTTTGACAAAGGATAATCGTGAAAGAGAATTTAGTTCTCAATCAAATTATTCTTTCCAAAATGCGTAAAACAAAAACTTTCTAAGTAATGAGAATGTTTCTAAATATCCAACTGCTTCTAATTTGTTAAATGATACAGGTAAAAATTCCATTTCGTGTTTCGCTTGTAATGGTGAAAACCACGTTGTAACTAAATGTAAGTTTTTTTCTAGCTATCCATTACAGAGACACAAAGATTTTTTATTGAAATATGGATTTTGTTTCGCATACTTAAAACGGCGGCATACCGCGAAATTTTGTCGAAGTCAGGTAAAATGCGAAATGTGTAACAGAAGACATTTAAAACTTATGTGTTCGGAATCTAAAACATACAGTGAAGTTGAGAATAAGAAGTCCGTTTCTAAAGAAAGCGAGTTTACTAATAATAAAGTGCTGGAAAATAGAACATATATGAAAGGTGTTTTGTTGCAAACTGTGACTGTTAAATTGAGGAATGGTAAAAAAGAAATACTTTCTAGGGTAATTTTTGATACAAGATCAATGCATAGTTATGTAACTAAACACTATATTTCTAAAATGGATTACGATGTATTAGGCCAAGAGAAAATGTCACACAGTCTTTTCGGAGGCGTTGAAGAAACTAGAACATATACTCGTTTTAGAATACATATACTAAGTTCTCTCTCTGGAGATTATTTACGTAATTTTGAGGTCTATGACCAGGAAGTATTCTGTTCAAATATTCCTAAAATTAGAAATGGCCCGTGTGTAAGGGATGCTGAAAAGTATGGGATAAAATTTTCAGATCTGGAAAGTTTTAACATAACTCTTGACAGAAATAATAAAATTCATATACTTATTGGTGCAGATATTTATGCAAAACTTTTGACGGGTAATTATAAAATGTTATCTAGTGGGTTAGTTGCTGTAGAAACTCTACTGGGATAGAATTTAATGGGTAAAATTACTGAAACTAATTGTTATAGCGATGGCTCTATGCTTATAATCTCTTATTTGCTAGAATCCAAAATGGAAAAAACAGTGACTTATGGGAGTTAGATCTTTCGGGCATAAGCGATCCCGTAGAAAGTAAAAAAAAAAAAAAAAAAAAGAAATGATTTGAATAAAGAAATTCTAGATTTATTTAATTCAACAGTTAAAAGGTATTCGAAGGGGAAGTACGTTGTCTCTCTTCCATGGCTTAAAGATCATCTTCCAATACCCTCAAATCGCAAATTAGCAGAAAAAGATTACTATCAACGTTGAAATCATTGAAAACTTCTAGAAATTTAGAGACCTACCAAAATGTATTTAAAGACTGGCTACATGAAGGTATAGTAAAGAAAATATCTGATTCGGGCGATACTGGTCATTTTCTACCTCATAGAGCTGTAATAAGGCAATATGCCACAACACCTGTGCGTCCTGTCTTCGACGCTTCAGGTAAAGAGAAATTTTCCTATTCATTAAATGTCTGTCTCGCAAAAGGTCCAAATCTAATCGAATGAATACATGCAATTTTACATAGATTCAGAAAAGGAAAAGTAGGAATAAGTGCCTACATTAAAAAGGCATTTACATAATTACAACACTTATTATAAAAAACGAAGTATATAACTTCTGAAAAGTAATTTTTAATAAAAAAAAAAAAATAATAATATTTAATATATATGGCTTTAGTGCTGCAAAAACGTCTTTTCAATAAACAGTTTTGAGGGATGGCACAAAAGAAGTATTTTTTCAATCATATTGTTTTTATTCTGTATTTATTTATTTTTTATTTTTTCATCGAACCGAAGTTATTCTTTCTTTTTATATCAGTGACTTCGTATCTTCTTAAATGGATGATGATACATAATTCTCGTTATGCTTTTTTTCGAAATTTCTTTTTTCCCTTTCACGCTATGCTAGTGCTTAACTCAGATGTTAGAATTCTATTAATAAAGGTACTTTTATAGAAAAATGCGACTTTATTACAGATATTTATAAATAGCAATATATTTACAGAAATGTTTTAGACCATTAATTTTTTTTTTTTAAGTCGTAAGCAGTTTTTCTTTATTTTGTTTTTTTATTCATATTGTTTAATCCTATTTTGGTAATTACTGTACTCAGACGAATTAATTCGGAAAATTGACACTTTAACGAATATAACAAGTAATTTATATCTATTTATCTAAATATATGCATGTAGATAAATAGATGCACTAGACAAAAAGTGTTAAATTTAGGAAAAAACTATCAGCTAAGGCGCTAGCAAAATATCGTTTATTTCCTCGAAAAAAAAAAAAAAAATGTACATTCGACTTTAAGAATACGGAATGTAATTAAATGAGAAAGTAGAAAATTTTTCATAGTAAACGGAAGAAATTACTTTTTGTAAAATTGGTTTTAAAGGGTTTCAAGTAATTGCTTTTTGAAGAAAGGTAATAAAACATTTTATCTAATTTAAACATGGGTAAGTTCAACAGTTGACAACAGGTATATATTACAAGATATGTGTTACAGGTATCGAAAGAGAGTGATAAATATGATAAAAATATTTAGTTCAGATAACTTTCCATTTTGTTTCCTTTTCACAAATGAACGATTTTAATCATTAAGTATTATTTCTAAAAATAATTTTTAATTTCATAGTTTACATTTTATATATATCTATTTTAGAAATATTTGTATAAAAAAAAAAAAGATGTACAATGTGACTACGTTAGTCCCGTTACCTCTTACGCATGTATTGCATAAATATTAATGATTACATAATATTGTTGCCACAGTTTACGGCACAGTTGACGAAATTAAGGAGACTCTGTGACATGCGTTTACTACCACAACGCCAGCAATGTTAAGGAGAATTTCATCTCGTATATGGAGGATAATCATATGCTGTTTTGAAAACGATGGTGAACACACAGACATTCTGGAATAAGTGGTACAGAATAGAGCCACTACATCAGAGTTCCCCTCTGCCATGATCTCACATTAAGTGCAAAGAATAATACCTAATCTCGATGACAGCCGTGGCCCATGTTATTCTATAGTAAAATTTGTTTCCATAATTACTCAATACCTAATGAATATTTTTCAATTCTGTTTTCACATTCATACAATTTGCAAGCGTTAAATTAGTATTTATTTTCCAAAAATTGATTTTTTAAGTTTTTAGTATTTTATTTTGGTACTAAAAATTGCAAAAAACTCACTTTGTGAAAATCGCATTTTTGACCTTGTAGCGCTAAATTCAAACTCTTACGAAAATATTAAATAGCCTATCGATATTGAGCCATCTTCCCTATCATTTAAAATAATATAGACGGCGCTGTCGCCATTCTCGGCAAAATATCTAATGATATTTTGCCGATCCATAAAAGTGAAGTGAAAGCACTTTGTTTTCAGAAGTTCGTCAGCTCTCGCTGAAAGATGTAGTCTTTTTTTCGTGTAAGACGTCCCTGTGGCCATGGGCCGCAGGCAGCGGCCAGTAAGAAGTTATATTCGTTCTTATGTATCCTACATTTATGTTTTGTTTACTGTGCGCGATGTATATAGTTATTGTATTTGTGCTTTATTATAATTAAAATATTAAATAATGGAATGCCAGAGTTCGTTCTTAAATGTGCTATCGTGCCATTCCGTTACAACTGGCGCCCAACGTGGGGCCCAATTATACATTTAAAAAAAGTGCGTGCTATTCAACGTTATCTTGAGAGAATTGCAATGATTCTGATGTATTATGTAGCCGCAATGGTCCAAAGTCTTTTTTTAAAGAATCGCAATGATTCTGGTGTATTATGGAGTCGCAATGGTCCAGTTTTTTTTTTTTTTTTTTTTTTTTTTTTTTTTTTGAAAGAATCGCAATGATTCTGATGTATTATGGAGCCGCAATGGTCCATAGTTTTTTTTTTTTTTTTTTTTTTTGGAAGAATCGCAATGATTCTGATGTGTTGTGGAACCGCCATGATTCAGTTATTTTCAGGGAATCGTCTTGCATTCCGTCGTATCGGAATCGCAATCGATGTCCCAACCTCCCCACTAAAAATAATCCGAAGATATTCTTGAGAAAATAGTATTTTCTTAAGACTTTCTTCAAATATTTTAAAATATTTTGAAGATTTATCTTTTTCTATAAAATATCTTCAGAACTTTTAAAGACATTATAAAGAAATTTTGTAAACTTTCTTAAGAATGGGCCAAATAACTTAAGATATTCTGTAGATTTTCTCTAAAAATATCTACAGAGATTATTTTTAGTGGGCTGGTTCAAATGAATAGCCATATTTCTGGAATAAATTAACTTGATTTATAAAATTAACTAAATGCATTAGAAATAATCATATCTTCCGACTAGGGGGAAAATGTAGTACCTTTTGAAATAGTAAACCCTGATTAAATTAAAATTTAGGTATCTACTGCGCATCGACTTTCATCGTCATGTTAAAATGTTATAGTTACAAAAGTTCAATCTCCTCTGGTATACGCGTAAACTTTTAAGTGTTGTTCCCGCCTCGAGACGTAGGCTCGGGAACAGAGGGGGAGACTGTAGCGCTAAATTCAAACTCTTACGAAAATATTAAATAGCCTATCGATATTGAGCTATCGTCCCTATCATTTAAAATAATATAGACGGCGCTGTCGCTATTCTCGGCAAAATATCTAATGATATTTTGCCGATCCATAAAAGTGAAGTGAAAGCATTTTGTTTTAAGAAGTTCTTCAGCTCTCGCTGAAAGATGTAGTCGTTTTTTCGTGTAAGACGCCCCTGTGGCCATGGGCCGCAGGCAGCGGCCAGTAAGAAGTTATATTCGTTCTTATGTATCCTACATTTAGGTTTTGATTACTTCGCGCGATGTATATATTTATTGTATTTGTGCTTTATTATAATTAAAATATTAAATAATGGAATGCCAGAGTTCGTTCTTAAATGTGTTATCGTGCCATTCTGTTACAACCTCAAAATTAAAATCTAAAATAATAATAATAATAATAATAATAATAATAATAATAATAATAATTTTTCGAAAAGGAGTACTAATTTAAGGGTTATGAATTTTGTGACTGTGAAAACTGAATAAAAAAAAACACATTAGGTAATGAATAATTGTGGGAACAAATTTTCCCATAGAATAACATTGGCAACAGCTGCCGCGGGATTAGGTATTGCCCCCTCTTAATGCAACCAATATATTACAATGCGACCATCTATGAATATCTGGATACGCAATGGGAGGTAACAGAACTTTGTGATCCCTCTCTGTATAAACTTTTAAACAGATACATACATTTTAGCATACATTTTTTCTATATCTCCAACCACCTGACCATCTTTGAAAAGGACAAAATTGTAATTTTGTTTTCACGGCACAGATAGTTTTATATATTAAAATAATGCTCATTTGAACTTTAGATTGAAAATTTAACTATGTACATGGTTATAATACTCATGACTATCTTTTAAGATCCTAAAGCTTGAAAACCAAGCTAAAAATTCATAAATATATAATTTTAAATTATAAGTGTATTGTAGGAAAGAGAACGAATCGGTGACCGGATATATTCGTCAGAGACAGTCAGATGGTTAAAAAATGAAGTAGCTAATGCATTGAAAAGTGAAAACTTTTTAAGAAAACATCATAAGTTAAAAAAATATATACATTGTTTTGGTTTTAATTAATTAAGCAAGTTCATTATTAGAATAAAAAGATTAAGTACAACATAAATCATTTATGTGTTGCTAGTTTAAAATTTTTATAGTTTATGATAATTGCTTCCAAAATTTTATGAATTTTACTAAACTTGTGGTCTCAACGAATCAATTTTCTTAATTTGATGGACTATCTGAGAAAATTTTCTTAGGAATAATTCGATTCAGATTCTTAAGTTCATACCATTTTGGACTCCTACACAGTGTTGAAAGATTGCGCGAATTATTTATTTAATAGTCACAAATAATTTTGAAAAGTGATGTTTGATATAATAGATGATTAATCGACGATTGTATGTACATAAAATATCACTTCTCAAAATTATTGGTGACTGTTGAATAAAAAAGTCGCGCAATCTAACAACACTGCTGCTACAGAGGACATCTCATTCATGTCTATTTCCTTGTTGTAGACAATTGGAATAGCCGAAAACATCAACACCAACATCATATGACTCTGCACTTTAGCATGAAGAAATATAAATTCAAGTCATAGATACAGCAAATATCATGGAATTTGTAAATTTAACTTAATTAAAGTTAAATTTCAAAACATTTCCACGATTTGTTGCGTTTTATATAAATATTAAGAATGAAAATGCAATTCTGAAAGTTTAAAAAACAAATTCATAAAGTCAGTAGGATTAAACACAATGTAACACTATAGATAACAATGTTACTGTGAAAAACTCTAGCTAAAATGTATTCTTACGTGTTTTAAAGGTATCTGAATACTAAAATAAAGTTTTGAACGTTTAATCTTTGTGTATGCCTGTTATCAGCATACTTTAAAAACAGATAACTGCAGGCAATTCAACTGTTGTATTTCAAAGTTCATATGAGGTTGGTACTTGAAAAGTTTAATCCAGATTGGTAAATTTGGTAGCGTGATGCAGGTGAAAGATTTTTGAATAATTTTGAATAAAACTTTAAATTCAATAATGACTTTAAATTCTATGTAATTATACGTGCTATATTGAAACGTGAGTTTGAAGGTGGACGAGAGATTTGTATGACAAATAAAACCTTTATTAAACCAAGTTTGAATTGTTTTTAACGCAGGTTTTTACAAAGTGCATGATATCTTGCCAGTTAATTTGAAATTTACGTTATTGAAATGCAGGGTAAGAGAAAGTCGTGTGCGTATCACACCATATTATTAACAAACTTTACGAGTTCTCTCTTTAAATACTAACACAGCTTTATTAAGGAACTGACTCCCTTGACGAAATTTGAAATTTCGCTCCGAAGTAGCTCGGATGTTTCTCGTCAAGATCTTTCACAATTGCGATAGCCGTTTCAGTTGATAGCCAAAATAACAAAAATCGTTTCAAGTCAACAAGGAGGTCAGATATTAAAGATGTGCTACAAAGGCGACAATTGATTGCAATTTGTTAAGTAATAACTTAATATTATTTGGAGATTAGCTATCTTAGAATAATTTTTGAATGGAAGAAAAATGAAAAGATTGTCACTTTCTGAAACACATAGATTTGCGTATGAGAAGAGCTCTACTTTAATTATTTCACTAGAAGTTACTAGCAGCTAATCACATCAAAAGTATTTAGTATAGTACATCTTGAAATTTTTATTGATGAAAAAAAAATTATGAAGATTTACAAAAAAAATATATATATATATATATAACTAATGCTTTACAGAATATTAAAATTAACTATAAAATTTTCTAAAAATATGAGGTACATTTCATTTCACTTTATCATGTCTTTAAAAAAGAATTAGAAACATATCCAAGTACAAAATAACACGCATACCAGTTAACTTTTTATTACAAGCAACTTTTAATCAGCTTGTCGGAAAAAAATACACCGGTACCATGATAACACAACTATTTATCTACATAATTAACTTACACCTTTGTCTTATTAGCAGCATTTAAAAAAAGGGGGGGATTGACAGGCTAAACGGCGAAAATGCCTCAC
The DNA here is from genome assembly GCA_963930645.1 of Salticus scenicus. Taxonomy (NCBI): domain Eukaryota; kingdom Metazoa; phylum Arthropoda; class Arachnida; order Araneae; family Salticidae; genus Salticus; species Salticus scenicus. The sequence continues at coordinate 229,133,064 of OZ005652.1, read as the reverse complement.
TGTGGACTGGCAAGCACGATTCGGCACTTACTGTCAACTCTGTAATAATCATCAGGTTTTGAAATATCGTTTTAAACTTAATTATTTTCTACATATAAATATATATAGTCAAAAGCACTGAAATCTCCGAACAACTAGGCTGGCAAGGGCAATCCATCAGTTATTATCAACCATGTATAAATAGCCATGCATGCTTAAAATATTCCGTTTAAACTTAGTTTCTTAATCCTAATATATAAATATACTAGCAGGCTTTGCCCGCTTCGCTGGACATTAAATTTAAATGAGTTGTCATTAATCTTTATTAATAACATAAGTTCTCGCTGTGATTGGTAGAGGTTTTCTCGCTCGCAACGTGAAGAGTCTGGGTCCCCACTGTCTTCGGCACAACTTACCCACTTCTTACTTCCCCTTCCTCAGAAGGTGAGTTCGAAGTTTTGTAAAATCCCACTAATGTACATAATGCGTACACTTAATCAATATCCACACACAAAAATTCGCCATTCTAAGATAATTCAAAGCGAATTCAAACGGAAAACGTGTTTTTACACATGCTTATTGCCCTCCGACTCCGAGAAGGTGGTGGTGGTGGTGGGGGGGAGGGGATTTCGAATTTCGTAAAATCCCGTTACAATAAGTGCCGGTTGCATACAAACAATTTTTACACAAAATTTCGTGACCACAGAAGTCTTTAATAGAAAATATTATAAAAAAAAAAAAAAAAAAAAAGTAAGTAAAGAAAATATATAGACACGACATTATTTCATTATTTAAAACATGAAAATCTGGCATTGACAGATTTTAATTTAGTGCCAGAGGCCTACTGCTAAACTTGTTAATATCGACAAATTCTTCTTTAGTTAATTCGTGACGATCTAAATTCCATGATAAAGTTTTCATTAAATCAAACCAATGTGTTTCAGCCGCAGATACTGTAACAAATAACGTTGGAAGTCCAAACTGTCTTATAGCCGCAAAACAACGTTTTTTCTCTTTTTCCCAATGAGGGAGAGGTGTGCCTTGGGGGGGGACTCATGTCAAAGGTGTGCCTTGGGGGGACTCATGTCAAAGTTGTATCTTGGGGGGGGACTCATGTCAAAGTTGGGCCTTGGGGGGACTCATGTCAAAGTTGGGCCTGGGGGGGGACTCATGTCAAAGTTGTATCTTGGGGGGGGACTCATGTCAAAGTTGGGCCTTGGGGGGACTCATGTCAAAGTTGGGCCTGGGGGGGGGGACTCATGTCAAAGTTGGGCCTTGGGGGGACTCATGTCAAAGTTGTACCTTGGGGGGGACTCATGTCAAAGTTGGGCCTGGGGGGGACTCATGTCAAAGTTGTGCCTTGGGGGGACTTCATTCAATAAATCCGCATTCAATAAACCGACTGAAATAGGCCCTTAGCACTATTAAGAGTGACGTATAAAAATTCGACAACGCTGTACCGACTGAAATAGGGGTACCTTGGGGGGGGACTCATGTCAAAGTTGGGCCTGGGGAGGGGACTCATGTCAAAGTTGTGCCTTGGGGGGGACTTCATTCAATAAATCCCCATTCAATAAACCGACTGAAATAGTCCCTTAGCACTAATTAAGAGTGACCTATAAAAATTCGACAACGCTGTACCGACTGAAATAGGGTTACCTTGGGGGGGGGACTCATGTCAAAGTTGTGCCTTGGGGGGACTTTATTCAATAAATCCCCATTCAATAAACCGACTGAAATAGGTCCTTAGCACTATTAAGAGTGACCTATAAAAATTCGACAACGCTGTACCGACTGAAATAGGGGTACCTTGGGGGGGACTCATGTCAAAGTTGGGCCTGGGAGGGGACTCATGTCAAAGTTGGGCCTTGGGGGGACTTCATTCAATAAATCTCCATTCAATAAACCGACTGAAATAGGCCCTTAGCACTAATTAAGAGTGACCTATAAAAATTCGACAACGCTGTACCGACTGAAATAGGGATACCTTGGGGGGGACTCATGTCAAAGTTGTGCCTTGGGGGGACTTCATTCAATAAATCCCCATTCAATAAACCGACTGAAATAGGCCCTTAGCACTAATTAAGAGTGACCTATAAAAATTCGACAACGCTGTACCGACTGAAATAGGGGTACCTTGGGGGGGGGACTCATGTCAAAGTTGTGCCTTGGGGGGACTCATGTCAAAGTTGTGCCTTGAGGGGACTCATGTCAAAGTTGTACCTTGGAAGAATTTTTTATATTTTTTAAAAACTTGTAACTTTCGTTATGAGTAATCAAATTATCTACAAAATCTCCATTCAATAAATCCCCATTTAATAAACCGACTGAAATAGGCCTCTAGCACTAATTAAGAGTGACCTATAAAAATTCGACAACTGTACCGACTGAAATAGGCCTCTAGCACTAATAAATATAAAAAACACAGCTTTAGTATGGGAACCCTTTGGTGACATTAAATATTTTAAGCCATTTTTGCATTGAACTGAATTGGCTATCTCAATTGTGCAATTAAAGATCTTGGCGAGAAACGTCAGAACTACTTCGGAGCCAAATTTCAAATTTTGCCAAAGGGATCCAATACTAAAGCTGTTCCATACCGAATCTTGGTTGAAAACGGAAAAAGGGTAAAATAAATTAGAAATATCAGACCTATATATATAAATTTGATACCAAATAAAAGTGGCGATTTTTCTGAATCCAGGGATGCAAACAGGATTTCGATGCAACAATTAGATTTTTAAAAAATAACTAAAGTATGAAATTTAAGTGGCAACGGAAAAACGGGAAAAGGGGAAAATAAATTAGAAATATCAGACCTATCGTTACAAATTCAGTACCAAATGAAAGGGGTGATTTTTCTGAATCCTGTGGTGTAAACAGTTTTTCGATACGACAATCAGATTTTTTTAAATTAACTAAAGTATGAAACTCAGATGGCAACACATCATGTCAATCTTTTCATAATTTGTAGTGCGAATCACGCGAATAAAAAAGTCTTTAACTTAAAAATTTATTTTTATATTTTATTTTTCCATTCAAAGCGTTTTAGTGAAAAAATATTTATGGCGCATGCGCAGGCGTTTTTTACCCACAATTTTAACACTATTCATAATTTTGAAAATTTCTATAGATATAATTTCAAGTTGGGTGAAGACCTAAGTTTCTGTCAAGCGCCGTTGAATTCCGTCCAGCCGTTCTCGAGTGATGCCCGGACAAACGTGTTTTAGTCTTTTATCCCCTAGGGGGGAACGGGGGGGGACTTTCTGAAAAGTTGATAGATATAATTTTAAGTTGGGTGAAGACCTAAATTCCTGCCAAGCGTCGTTGAATTCCGTCCAGCCGTTCCCGAGAGATGCCCGGACAAAAAAAAGCGACATTCGGACACGATGACACACACACAGACACACACACACACACACACACAGGCAAAATTTTCTGAAGTCATTTTCGGCTTTCATGGGGTGTGAAACGTGAAGATATCGCAAAATTTTTCGATTCCGACAAATTTACAGACAAAACTCTGATTTTATTAATATAGATGGTCAAAACAATGAAATCCTACAACAGCTAGACTAGCAAACGCGATCCGACACTTACTGTCAATCCTATACGAATAGCCATCGGTGTTTAAAATTCGTTTTTTTTTTTAACTTATATCTTTTTTCTACAAATATTAATACATAAACAGACAGTTAAAAACAATGAAATCTCCGAACAGCTAGGCTGGCAAGAGTTATACGGCATTTACTGTCATATCTGTACAAATAGCCATCTGTTTTTAAAATACTTCTTTTAAACTTTTTTTTTTTCCTACGAAAGCTGATATATATATAGTCGAAGATAATAAATGTTTTAGGAAGCAAATGGTTAAATTGATACTGATTTTTCTATTGCTTAAAAATATGAAAATATTTCATAAATATAGTTGTTAATTATTTTTCCATATTTTCTGAAAGCTTTATACTTATCTAAACATATTTTTAAAGATATAAAAGAAAAAAAAATAAATACCAACAATAAAATTCCAACGAAACATAAAATTTATTTTATAGAGTTAGGGCATACAATTGTGTGTTAAATAAACTATAATAATAATAAATAAATAAATAAATGTAACAATATATATATATATATATTTACAATGTAATCAGCCAATTTTTATGATTATTTTCCGTTGTACTAAATATGTCCTTTTAAAAAGAAATTGTTTACTAATTGTGTTTTATGAATAAGTTAAACATAGATAACTTCTTACGCAAACCTTCCCTCGAGTTACTGTTTTTATTGTGATTTTTAATGAAAGTAAATTTCTTTTTTCTTTACTCACACATGTATTAATTTTGCAAGATGCTGACAATTAATTTTTTTTTTTCCGCTTTGTTGTTTCATACAAAAAAAAAAAAAAAAAAAAACCTGATATTTAATCTTTGAAAATAGCTCATAAAATTTAAATTCTTTCGACGATAAAGGATTATGTTGAAGAAGAAACTTTTGAAGTGTAATGATCACAAGCGTAAGGAGAGTTTTTTTTTCCTTAGAAATTAACCGATGTTAAACAAACGTGTTTAAAATACATAAAGAGATTTTTTTTTTCAGTTTTACTCATTGAAAGATTAATATGCAAATTTTTCTAAGAGGAAACCTGCAATTTTCAGGAAAAAACAAAAATTATTAATTAAATATAAAATTAACATGAATTTTTTCTTTTTGAAAATTTACAGAGTAAATGGAAGTATAAATAATAAAACTTTGGAATAGTTAATATAGTAAAATTATATAATATATATACATCCGTAAAATAGAGAAATATATGTTTAGACCACACCGCCCGTCATAAACCGTGGTGGTCTCTGCTCTTTCTTATTGCAATTTAGGTTTTATTTGTTTGTATATTGCCCTTCTTGCAGCACATAATTTTCAGTTCTTATATAAAATATTGCCATTAAAATTCAATATGCTGCATCTGCGCTTAAATTTATGTATTATTATCTAACTTTCTTATATCTATTGGTATCATATATATTTCATTGTTTATTTATATATTCAATGAATTAGCTGTTAAAAGCTCTCCAATCTTTTAATATATATATGTAAAAAAATAATACATATGTATTTAATATAAGAATTGAAAACCATGTCAAACAAGGGAAATATTAAACAAATGAAACTTAAATAACAAGAAGAAAGAGCAGAGGTCTCCACGGCTAAAGACGGGTGAGCTACTAAAACAAGTTTTACGGGCGCTCAACTTTGCCGAAATCCTCTACAGGACCATATAATAAGAAAGAAAAAGTTAAGTTTTTTTTTTTTCTTTTTCATTATTATTAGGTGAAAAAAAATATTTTATAATTATTGACATTTATCAAACAATTATATATATATATGCATATATATATGCTGATATTATGTTAGTTGTCATTTATTTTTTGTTTAATTTGATCAATAAATGAAAAATCAATATAATAAACATAAAAATATATTAATAAATACACAGATAATAATAATAAAATCACTATCGTGTTGGTTAAAAAAAATTGTGATCTCCGTAGATTATAAAGACAAAATTATAGAAATAATAGTAATAATAATAATAAAGTCAATAAGCAGTAGATCGGAATATCGTGTGAGTATGATCCTTGATGGTGTTAGTGCAGAGGATGGAAGCTGATTGACCTAGGCCTGGGTGGGATGTCCTCTATGAAGGTCTTTCTAAAGGATTCTAGCGCGTTTTCACATAAGTTAAAAAATAAAGTAAAAAATAAAACTTGTAAAACTACGAATGTTTCGAACAACGACGGCAACCTGTGTTTAAACTTTTACTTCTCGTTTACCAACTTCGAGAACAGTATCTCTGTACCATTGGTGTGACTTGAAAAATCATCAATCTTTCAAAAATTGCAGCAGTTAAGTAATAGACTAAATAATATATATATATATATATATATATATATATATATATATATATTGTTTCTAAGCAGTTAAAAAAAAATAAAAACATACTTAGTTTAAAGACACAGGGAGAGTAAAATTAAAGGAACAACCTGTTTTTTCGTTCTCTTCTTTTGCGAGAAATGTTTATAGAAATGGACAACAGAACATAAAATTTAGATGGCATGTTCTTTATCAAATCATTAATCAAGTTTTATATAACTTTAAAAATAGTAATAACTTTCAAACTTATATTAATTCAATTTTTCTTAAAAATAGGCTATACATACATACATATATATATATATATATATATATATATATATATACATACATATATATATATATATATATATATATATATATATATATATATATATATATATATATACATATATATATATATATATGTATATATATATATATATATATATATATATACATATATATATATATATATATATATATATATATATATATATATACATACATATATATATACATACATATATATATATATATATATATATATATATATATGAAATTAAAGTTGAAGGAGATGTGCGTTATAGAATTATTTATTAATATTTTTAATTATTCTGGAAATTTTCAGAGTTTATAAATTAGTAATTATAATTTTTCAAAACTTCTTTTGTGAAAAAAAAAAAAATAATAATAAGTGGATACGGGAATAAAAATCAAGTTTTAAATTAACATATAGAGGCATGCGCATCTTCATTTATTTCTAGTACTCCTAGTAAATGTACTATTAAATAAACGTATTGTTTGAGGTCCTCTAAAAGAAAATGAGGTCTTGCTGCCTCCTCAGCTATACATAATTGCTAAAGTGCTGCAAGTGCAGGATTTTGTACATAAATTGACTTTTCGACCACGCCCCATATATGACTAATGGTACTTTTGTCTGGTGAATGTATAAAATGCCAAATATTTTATTAGAATTGTCTAGAACGCCCTTCAAACCATTTGGAATGATTTGTCATTTTGATATGAGATATTGTTATCCTGGAACATTCCAACTTTGTGTTTTAACCATGAACGGCTACAAATGCGGTCTTACATTATCTGAGTGTAACCATTTCTAGTCAAAGGTTGGTTCAGATTGACCACAGGAACTCAGCCTATACCATGTAAAAACATATAACAACATTATTAAGCCATTACTACATTATTTAAAACTTGTTCACAACTTGAGTTCATGGCCTGGTCCTCGGGAAAAATATAAAAGAAACTTGAAATGCTCAGAGCTGTATAACATTTATGTTTAAAGCTCATAAACTTATTTTTTTCCTTGTCACAAAAAAGTGAAATAAAATTTTTAAATATGCAGCTCCAGATAACTTATTATTAACCTATTACTTTTTCGTGCAATTTTCATTTAAAAGAGAGCACGGTTTATATTACATTTCTGATTTTAAGTTATTTTATAGCAATAGGTTTTATAGTTCTTAAATGGATATGCATATGATAATTGATGTTATAGCTGGTCAGTTTTTATTTATATTTAAATTTACATTGAAACTAAAACCTATTATTAATATACATCTACAACGAATAAAGTTTCCCAAATAAATTTGGAGTAATTTTCCTAAATATTTTTCTGAATCTTTTTAAAATTAAATGCACCAAAATCTAATTTAAGTCAGATTTAGATTTATAAATAGCCACTAGATAACCGCTGAATCACTAAACCATTAGAACTTTTAAGAAAAGCACAGTATATTTCCTGAAAGAATTAGATTCATGCGCAGTTAATTAAATTAGCATTTTCTTATTCCATTTGAATGAACTTTGAATGGAATCATTAGAATTTTAGAACACATAAAATAGCAATTAAGCCTAGCTTTCTTAAGGAAATGGATTCCTGCATTGAATTCAATGATTTGAAGAATAATTTAATTAAATTTATACCTCAAATAACTTAAAAAATAAAATAAAAATAAAGTTATTATTTTCTAACATTTATTAGTGTTTAAAAACCATAAAATAATTTTAGTAAATAACTTCAATAATTTAAAATAATAATATTAATTTTTTGATCGATTTATTCGCATTATTTTGTTTTATATGGTTATTTTAATTGTATTCGTTAACCACATTCCTTGCGACCATGGAAGTCTCTGCGCAAGTGTGGACCGAATAAGTTCAGTGTTATGCCCCTAGTACGCACAACGAGTTTGCGCACAACTTTTGAGCCAATAGTTAATTTGAACAATTTTGTTGGCTTAAATCACCTCAATACGCAGTGTAATAGGAATTGGGAATACGAAGAATTTTTTCTGGCTAGTCAGAAAAAGTTGTTCACGCGTACAACTTTTCGTACTGTGATAAGCCAATGAGAAGAAAGCTCCTTAAAACTCCGAGAAAACAGCGCCGGCTGGAATTCATTCACTGTTGTTCTCTTTGCCCTCCACGTCGTCCTCGTTAAAAGAGCGATAAGTAGGTGTGTCTTGACATGTACTCTACACCGTGCAAACCAGTTTTCTGACCAATTTTTGATTGAACTATTGTAACTCTCTTTCGAATTTCGACTTTCAAAAATTGGAGCAAAAATTGGCCCAAACGAAAGTTGTGTGAAGCCGGTACAGGTCAGTTCGACGCCAACGTTTCGACGCCAACGGTTCGACGCCAACGTTTCGACGCGGAGGCAGTTCGACGCCAGGTCGTTTCGACGCGGGGTCAGTTCGACGCCATACATTTTTTTCGTATTTGTATTTATTTTTAGAATAAGTTTGCATCATCATTCAAATAAATGCGATATGCCTGATATAATATATATATTTTATATGTTATATATATGAAGCGTGATTCAAATACCGATGCTGATTTTGCTCTCTATGCACATATGATTCCTGCGTTAAGTTTTGTGCCTATCGAAGAACTTGAAAATGCTTTAGAAGTTTTGACTGAAAATTTACCTAATCAGTTAACCCCAATTTTTGATTACTTTGAAGATTATTACGTTGGAAGGATTCAGAGAAATAATCGTCGCCGTCGTCCTACCTTTAAACCAGAAATGTTGTCATGTTATGCTAGAACCTTAAATAACGAAGGACGCACCAATAATTTCGCGGAAGCAGCGCACAGGCGTCTGCAGGCCGAATTTGGTGTTTCACACCCCACATTATGGAAATTCATAGATGGTCTCAGACGTGTTCAAAAAACAATTAATCAATGTTATGAACAATTTGTAAGTGGAGATGAACATCCGCACAAGCGGAATAAGTATCTGCGAGTTGATATGAGAAATAAAGTAATAGTTGAAGATTTTGAAAATCGAGAAATAATGGAATACCTGAAAGGTGTGGCGCATAATTTTGCAATGGATTAGTATAATAACAGTTCCGTGTTGTAATCTTATTTATGTGTAACCTTATTTAACTGTAATCTTATTTATGTGTAATTATATTTGTCTGCAATATAACTTCTTTGTAACCATATGTTTATTTACCATTTCTGTATTTTGCCTTTTTGATGCTGTTTTGTGAAATAAATTAAAAAAAAACCTCCCTCATGTCCAGGGGCCTTGAAGTTGGCGTGGCGGCTTCTCACTAATCTGGGATACAAAAAAAAAAATCTAGAAAACTTTTACACATATACACATATATTTATTTCAAATATGCATGCAAACAATCGCTAATTCAATAAATAAAAATCAGTCATATTACTTATTTATTTGAATCACGCTTCATATACGAGGGTCATTTTTTAAGTAAGAACCGTTTTGCAATAAAGTATGAGAAACTTTATTTATGAACGTAAATTGTATTACAAACTAAAATATGAACATTTTTTCACTTTTCAACATAGTCACCATTAACATTTAAACATCTGTCAAGTCGTGGCAGCAGCTTTTGGATCCCATCATCAAAGAACTCTGCCGCCTGTCCGTTAAACCAGTTAGTAACAGTTTCTTTCAACTTGCCATCATTTTCCAAGCGCTTTCCACCAAGAAATTCCTTAAATTCTGGAAACAGATAAAAGTCTGATGGTGCTAAGTCAGGGCTGTATGCTGGATGATCCAGTACTTCCCAATGAAAATCTTCCAGTTGCGTCTTTGTTTTGTCGCAACGTGAGGCCGAACATTCTCGTGAAGCAAAACTACGCCGCTAGAGAGCAGTCCTCGCCGGCGATTTTGAATAACGCACCTAAGCTTTAATAACGTTTCACAGTACTTCTCAGCATTTATTGTCAACTCTTGACAAAAAGTCTAACAGAAGAATGCCTTTCCGGTCCCAAAAACCGTTGCCATAATTTTTCGTGTTGAAGTTTCTCGTTTGAATTTTAGTGGTCGTGTCGCATAGTTTGAATGATGCCATTCACTGGATTGACGTTTACTCTCTGGGGTGTAGTACACAATCCACGTTTCATCACCGGTCACAATGTGACTCAAAAACTCGTCACCATCCTTGTGACAGCGCTCCAAAAAGGACAAAGAATGTGCCATTCGCTTTGTTTTGTGTTCTTCTGTCAACATTTTCGGCACCCATCTCGCACAGATTTTTTTGTAGTGAACTTTGTCAGTAACAATGTGATAAACTACTGATCTTGAAACTCGTGGAAATGTCTGATGAAGCTCGTCAATAGTGAAGCGCCTGTTTCGGCGAATTTCCTCATCAACTTTTTGTGTCAAGTCTTTATTCATGACAGTAGGCCGTCCAGATCGTTCTTCGTCATGAACATTTGTCCTTTCTTCATTAAAAAGCCTACACAATTTACGCACATTTCCATCATTCATTACACCTTCACCATAAACTTCAACAAGCTGCCGGTGAATTTCAGCAGGACGCGCTTTGTTTCCATTTAAAAACCGAATAACTGAGCGAACTTCACAGTCGGCGGGATTACTGATTGACATGGCGACAAACGAAGCAGTTTAACCATACAACCAACACCGGCAGAGACGTGAAACGTAATGGCGGCGTAGTTAGAGACTGGCAAAGAATGGCCGACCTTAAACTGACGTCACTTGACAGGATGCGCAATCGGTTCTTACTTTAAAAATGACCCTCGTATGTAATATATATATTATATATATTATATCAGGCATATTGCATATTTATTCAAAAAAATAAATAAAAATACGAAAAAAAAATGTGGCGTCGAACTGACCCCGCGTCGAAACGTACGGCTTCGAACTGCCCCCGCGTCGAAACGTTGGCGTCGAACTGTTGGCGTCGAACTGTTGGCGTCGAACCGTCGGCGTCGAAACGACCTGCTTCGGTGTGAAGCATCGTTGTGTGTAATAGGAGCAATAGAGGTGATTGAGCAGAGAAAATAAGCTATAAGAGAACACCGAATGACTGGATGCTTTCCAAATCCCAATCTGTCGGTAACCCTCCAAGCTTTTTGACTCGTCCTCACTGCTAGGCGTAGGAATTGTGGTTACACTATATAAAATTTAAAAATACGCAATTAAAAATATTATTTTACTTTTAGATTTATCTAAATATGCTTTCTTAAGCAATCAGTGTTGAGAATTTGTGGCCTTTTTTGTGTTTTGATCATGTTTTCTAAAATCCAAGCATAGTTAAAAAAAAAAAAAAAAAAAAAAAAAAAACTTTTAACAGTACTTATACAGCCATGACATAAAAGGGGAAAAGACTATGCAAAATTTCCTATATGATTAACGTAGTTGCTGACTTTTATACTTTTAGCTACCGAAAAAACTTTTTGATTTTTTTTTTTTTTTTTTCTACAACAGTTTTTACTGATTAAATAAAATAAAATTTCTAATTAAATTTTTCGGTATGGGGAAAAAAAAGAAAAGAAAAAAAAAGAAAAATATGTAAAAGTTGGTAACTATGAATTAATTATTCTACAGTGAGAAAAAAAGTTTTAAAAAATTAATATTTTGATAATAATGAATTTTTTTTTTACTGTTATAAATCAGATTTTTAAACATAAAATCAACTCATATATATTTTTTAAAGTGATATAAATATAACTGCATACTTTTTATTTAATTGTAGTTGCCTGTTCTTATTTGCAGTTGTTTCGGCAGAATTTGCAGAATATGATTAAGAGAAGATATTTTAGAGTATCTTATTAATCTTATTATTATCAGCAATATTATTATCATTTTAAAATTAAATCATGAGTCAAGTTGTCCAGAATAAAATAGAATTATCTAGAGAATTTCACATTATTTATTTTATATATAAAAGTTGAAAAAATGTACAAAACGATATGAATAAGAAAATAATGTAAACATATAAAAGTAAATATAAACTATGTAAAATTTATTAAAACAATTATTATTATTATTTTCATTTTATTCCATGCTATTGCCTATGTGCCCAGTGTGCCATGATTTTCTCAGAATAGAGATGAGAGGAGAAAGTGGGAAAAAAATGGACATTTAATTCTCACCAGTTGCGTTTATTTTTGTAGCACTTTTTTGGAACGATTGTCTCCCTCTTTAAAAACTGATACGTCCCTGAGTAATGCATTTCTCATTCGTAAGCGACAAGTAATGAAAATTTAAAAGCTTACAAAGTTCACAAAATCATACTTACAACAGTCCACATTTTGGAAAATATTTTAATAATGCTATTTGAACATAAAAATAAAGATATTTATTTTAAAGTATCGTTTCTAGGTAACATGGACATTTTACGTGCTGAAAAGGTACAGAGAATAATTCAAATTTTCAAAATCCGAAACCTAGTTATAAACATCAAAAAAGAAATAAATACATAAAGTAAGTAAATAACAAAATAAATAAAAATAAATAAACATATAATAAATAGTTATGTAAATAAAGTAAGAAAATAAATAATAAACGTAGGGTTACTGCACCAGTTGCGGACACTTTAAGGACTTTTTTTTTTTTAAATGTTATTAATATTAGAGGTTGTATTTAAATCCAGTATTCGATAAATCAAGTAATTCTTTTTATACATGATTGTAGTATGAAATTTACTAAATTAATCACTTTTATACACGAAAAATTAACTTTACATAAAACTTAAAATGCGCCAGCAGTGGACAATTAAAAACAAAATAGTGAACACATTTACTGTTTCATAGTAAATAACTTTGAAAATTTTTAGTAAAAGTTAACGAAACGTATATTGTTAGAGAATGTATTATTTATTTAAAAGGTGGTTTGTGTTTCATAAATGAGTTTTAAAAAATAAAATTTGTATCGAATTAAAAAAAAAATAAAATCAATTTTAAATCTTTAACAGCTTCTATAACACTCTGTTTCATTTAAATTTAGTCTTAATTTATAAATAACATCTAAATTATAAATACCATCTTGTGTGATAGTCTTATATAAAACAAAACTACCCTAACTTTATTTTAGAGATTTACTTAAATTCTGCCATTAAAAAAAAAATAGAAATCTCTTCTTATAGAATTTTGGAAAAATAAAATAACCTTTCATATGTATCTTATATATTAAAACACAAGCGATATTCTGTAAGACCAAAATCGCACGATTTGAGCATGTGCGGAGGCTGTTCCTGTCTTTAGACGAAACCGGTGACCAACCGCTGAGAGTCTCTTCGGATTTCTAGAGCGAGCGACTGAACCAATCAGAATACGGATTTAGCTCATGCCTTCTCGAGACTCGAGACGCGTGTTTACCGACATTTGAATTTCAGTAGCCGTCTCTGTTGTAAGTATTCTAATTAGATTATTTTGTTTAGAATGTTCTATTATTTATTTTAGCATTTTTCTTCTAAATTTACCGTTTGCATTCTAACTTTTTTATGCTCTGTTTACGTTAAATTGTATAGTGATGTTAGATTCCCATGATATTAGCGAGATCATTCCTGATGGTAATAGCCATACTAATTAGATTATTTTGTTTATTTAGAATGTTTCATTTTTAGTTTCAAACTTTTTCTTCATGTTTCATTTTTAGTTTCAAACTTTTTCTTTTCTGAATTTATCGTTTGCATTATAAATTTTTTATGCTTTGTGTACAGTTCGTATAGCGATGTTAGATTCTTACGATATTCGCGAGATCATTCCTGACGGGAATTGCTTATTTAGAGCACTATCTGTATTTATTTATGGCACTGAAGATAATCATTCAGTTATTCGCCACAAAGTTGTCAAACATGTAGTTGACAACTGGATTACGTATGGTGATTTCATTATTGGAGATGAATCATATAGCGAAGCGATTTCTAATGCCAGTGACTATTTTAGTATTATGACCAAAGATGGAACGCATGGTAGTCATGTAGAACTGAATGCAGCTACCAGAATTTATAATATTTCACTCCCATGATGGTAGTGTTACAGAGTTGGGTGTAAATGATACAAGGAAAATATTAGTAAATTTATTGTATGAAGGAGATGGATATGAGGGCCACTATACAGTTTTGCATTTGTTTATATTTATTTCACGTATATATTTATGCAAACAGTGCATTTGCCTGTTGCATTTCTTTACGTTCATTTCAAAGTATATTCACACAAGCAGAGCGTTTGCCTGTTGTATTTGTTTATACTCATTTGATACTTATATTTATGCAAACAGTGCGTGTGCCTGTTGCATAAGTGGGTGAGTCTAAATTTGGGAAAAGAAAATATGAATAAAGGTCATCCAATGGATTTTTTTTTTTTTTTTTCTGTGTGGAGAGGGACGGGAAACTAAAGTCTAAATTTTGTAGATTCAGTAACCGGTTGTAATATCAATTTATTCTAAAGAAAGTGGCGACATGTTTAAAATACTTTGCTGCAGTGTGATTGGTAAGCAGATTTCCAATTCTATTTGACTATATTTATATTTCGGAAAACTTGCCATATTAAGGGGAAGCCTTATTTAAATATATTCTTGGAAATCATTAATGTTAAATAAGAGGAGTTTAAGATTGCATTAAAATAAGTCGCCAGTTGCTTTCAGTTTTCTTATACCTATAAACATTATTTTAAAAATGCAGAAATAAACAGCATAAGTGAGCAGAAATAAACAGCATAAGGGAAAATGGTAAAAATAGTCAGGAAATTTAGAAGTGTTCTAATATTAGCCACCCTATTTTTAATCTGTGTATATTTATTTGAATAATAATGCAGTATTTTTTCTTTTTCAGGTTTTTTTTTTTTTTTTTTTTTAGTTTCCTGTGATGACATTTGTGGCTATTTTGTAATACCTGTGTCTGAGGATTTTACATTTTAATATATATATATATAATTTTAAGGGGTGTTAATGCACCCCCCCCCCAGTGCCCACCAATATATATATGTATATATTGCAGTTTTAGAATTTAGATGTTTTAATTAAAAATACAATTTGTTTATTTAAAAAAAAAAAGCACTGTAATTTTGTTGTGTTTTTGGTACTATTTTGAAAAAAATGCTATCTGTGGATTACATTAAATCTTTCCCAAACAAAATCGTTTTTTTTTTTTTTTTTTTGGTATAAATCTGTAACTTTTATATTAGTAGATTATCTTTTATATTACCTTAGTAGATTATTTATGTCTATTTATTGTTTGTCTGTATGAATGAGTGTAATTTTGCATGTGTGAGTGTAACTCCGCCAATGCCGGTCCCAAGCCCGGGTATAAAAGGAGGAGGGGTGTTATTTTAGTGATTATTTCAGAGTTTACTTCTAGATGCAGAAAAAAAGTACTAAACAATTCTTAAGACTCAACAAAGGCAGCAGTAATTGGTATGTTTTGGAGTTATATAGTTATTATTATTATTATTTCTTTTAATTATTGAACTGCTAGCAATAATTCCTATTTAAACGATGTGCGTCTAATACTGCTTTGTTAAGTACTTATTTGTCGAGTCATTATCTTAGTCTTATGCTGTTTATAAAAAAGTAAGTTGTTAATACCCGTTCTGTCTTTCTTTTAATTACTCCTAACGTTCTTTTGATCATTTTTAGAGTAAAATTAGGAAAACCGTGAAATTTTTTTGTTACAGCTGATGCTGATTATACTTTTTTGCGATGTTTTTATTTAAAAATAGGAATTCAAACAAAATCGAGTTAAAGATATGAAATCGTACAAATTTAAGGTTAATTTCTATTTATAAGCCTTTTTCCGAATTTCTTTTTTTAAGTGAAATGTCGTAAATTATATTAGATGTTTTAACTTGAAATACATTTAATTAACGATGCAACAATTTTTGAAACATTACAGTCAATAAAGTGACCGTCGAATTCGACGGGTTCCAGCTAGTATGTATTTAAGACCAATTATCTAATTTTTAATGAAATAATTTGATAATCGTTCAAAAATCCAAATTTTGGAGAACGCTGAGCTGTGTGCACTACTGGATCTGGCTCTGAAGGTCAAATGAGCCAATTGTTGACAGAACTGTCCATTACTGGTTATAATGCCATTTTCTGATACTAGTAGAAGACATCCATAAAAATACTATACATTAATACACAATTTAAAAAATTAGCCCACAAAATAAATTCTGCATACTTAGGGGAAGAGCGGGCAAAATGGGGGTACTTAAGGTCATTCTGGCCAATAACTCTGTGATAAATAGAAAGAAATGCAATAAGTAATATTATTTCAATTTTACAAACTTAGCGGTAATTCTGCAGTATTGGAATTTGAAATACACCGCATATTTTATGACCTGCATATATGAATATATTCAAAGCTGCAAACTTCCCCATTCTGCCCTACGGGATATATCATCCCGTGTGCCCTGCATAGCAGGTCCACACCTTAAGCCGAAAGGCAGGTGGCACACGGTGGCCGTGTTCTGCCCTACGGGATAGGGCAAAATAGGGTACCTCTCAATTTAACAAACTTTACTGACACAGTTCACATACGAACCTGTCATCGTACTCATCAACACCGGCGCACAAGTCATGATCATATTTTTTACATTCACTGCTCTTGATTCATCCTTCTTCTTGTGCTGATCTTGAATATATTTCGTGACAGTACAAGTATGTAACATCTACATCGTCTGGATCACTGTCTGACGATATGTTGTCTGCTGGTAGGGCAGGAACGCAACTTCTCTTGGCTTGTGAACTGTCCGACGCCCGACCTTTTGGCCATTTGACCTTTAGACCATCACATTTTCACCTTACTTTGAGATACCCCGTTATTTTCTACAAGCAACCATGCTAAACAACTAGGTCTACATAATAAATAACACTGAATGTAGTTCTACTCTTTCATGCAATTGACTTAAAAAACATCCCTTTTAGCTAATACAAACTGTCAAGTTCGTATCTGCAAGCTAACCTAACAATTAAAATATCCAAACATCACACTTACCTTATATCAGGGTAATAAAAAATTACAAAAATGTTGGTAGCGTACCTGTCTGTGACTCTGCAAGCAGTATCTCACGTTGAAAGGAATATCAGATACGGCGCGCACAACTCATAGCAATATGACATACAAATGGCATCACTGTATAAGCGGGGTTATCAAAAACCCCGTTAAGCCCTCTACCACCCCATTTTGCCCACCCTTCCCCTATATAAGTCATGTGAAAGCAAAGAAATGATTCAATCAGTTAAAAATAGGCAGAAGACAAACAAACAAAATATTAACTTTTTTTATGCAAAGTTGCAAGAAAAACGACGAAATGGCAGAAAATTCTTTCAGTTAAACTAGTGTTATTCTAATGGCTGTAAATATTTGTAGTTCAAAACATAAAAACAAAGGATTGTGACACTAGTGTTGAATGCTGCTGGAAGCTATGCAGGAATTAAAATATCTGTTTTTTGAATATAAATTACAGCCGGCAGCAAAATTATTGAAGCACACATCCACACTTTTCCTATATATATATTTTTTTAGTCTGATCGCTAATTTTTATTATCAACTTACTTTTTTATAAACAGTATAAGACTACGATCATGACTCGACAAATATTTACTTACCAAAACAGTATTAGGTGCCCAGCCCACGTAGGAATTATTGCTAGTGCTTCAATAATTTTGCAGCCGACTGTAAAAAAAAAAAAAAAAAAAAAAAATCCACTGCAGGTGCATTATCCGTTACTGGTGCGCTTGTTCTAAAAGTTTTAGTTTATTTAATGGGAACGTTATTTTCTAAGTAGTTTAAATGATTTATATCATAAATAGAACTCCTATATTGATATCATATAGGAGCCTTAATCATAAAGATGCTAAAACATACAAAATAACTGGTTAAGTTCTTCCCCTGGAAGTTAAAAATTACAAAAGCCTTCAAACAAGGTATTTATATTATTGTTTTAATTATACTGCCAAAATAAGTCTTATTATATATGATTTAGTAAGAATAAGTATGTGCACATGCGTACTTTTTTATATTAAAAGTTTAAAATAAGACTTAATTTTACATTAAAACAAACTATCAAATAACATTTTATTCTCGAAATAAAATTTTAAAACAGATATTTTATAAAAAAAATTTTATCAATTACAAATTGTTGAAAAATATTAAATGAATTATTCCTTTTATAATATTTTTTAATAATTTAATTGTTTTGTTTATAAATAATATGAATGTAAATTTTTTGTTTTGATGCCCAGTTCTTTTTATGTCAAAAAGCTCTGATATATTCTATATATTGTTGTTAATATTAACGGCCAGATGATGTATGATAGTAAGAAAAGATTAACAGATGGAGTTACTGATTGGTGGGACTCTCTACGCAGCCTCTAAAAATAATCTGTTGACATCTTAACACAACACACTCCCTGATACCTTCTCTACATTTTTTTTTTTTTTTTTTTTGTGAATTTATACAAGAGCTCTCCTTGCTTTTCACTCACATCACATAGATTTTACAGGAAATAACTTAGATGGGATTTTAAAAAGTTAACCATTAAGCTCAAAATGTTCCAATTTTTGTCAAAATTGTACTTGATAGAAATTTTTGAATGTTTTCCCCTAATCAACATCCAAAAGTGCATCAGAAAAACGCATCGCCTTGAAGGAAAAAAAAAAAAAAAAATCATCGCAGACCTGAATTATTGTTAATCCAGATCATTAGTTTAGACGTCAAGTAAGGTTCCCTTCCCCTTTAATGCATGACAAAAATGTAAACATTGCTGCCTTATATCAGGACACGCTTAGTTCATCATAGTAATTTCTTGTGTTGGATAGCTACCAATAAAGTATATACAATTTAATACTTTGACTACGATTTATTTGTTTAAAAAAAAAAAAAAAAAAAAAAAAAATCTATTTTTATTTCTTGAAATAAAATATTACTTACAAGCTTAAATATGTTTTTATTATATTTCTTATATTATCTTCCATACTGCATGAATTGCATGTTTTGTGAAAGACTTTTGTGTAACTTACGGGGCCGGTCGATACATATTAATAAAAGATTAGCCCACGTGAAAGATTTAAAATAATATGAGGATGTTCTTGCATGTACATGGATCAATTTATAAAAAAAAAAAACTTTTTTTTTTTCCCCTTTTAAAGACAGAAAATTTTGAGCAAATTTAAGCTAAAAAAAATCTGTGTACATAAATCACTTTCGAAATCTTAACAGAAAAAATTATGAAAATGTGTTTTTTATGATTTACTTGTTTTTTAATTTATGTTTTGTAATATACGAAAAACAAATTTTTTCAAAAGACCCAGTCAAGCGTAAAATAAAACTATCATACAAAATAATTTTGAACACTGCATTATACCATACCAGAATATAAATAACTTTCTGTTAATAATTTGGCACATACTTGTTTATTATAAAAATAGATTTTAAAAGAGTTATAATTTTTTTTCTTATATGTTAGTACATGTCAAATATTTGTATATAAACAAGGTAAATAAATTATAGTTTTCAAATATCTGTTATATTTAAATGAGTTTATTATTTAAATTCTTCTTAAGAAAATATTACAGATTATTCCTCATTTTTTGAATTGTTGGTTATCATTTAATTATTAATGAAGTGTAATTAGGAGAAATTTTATTAAATTTTACTAGAAAATGTATTTGAGAAATTACAAACTATTGCAGATTTGCAATAAAATATTTTAATATATTATAAACGTGTTTATATTTTAGCAAATAATCAAAATTTCATTGAAATTGTTTCAATTTAATACACTATCTACAAATAAGTATTTGATAGTCTCAAATTTAGGCGTTTTATCAAATATCTAGAAAATTTATTTAGGAATCATCTTGAAAACTTTGGTAGCGTAAAAAACATGTTATACTTCATATATTTCGGCAAAAGTTGTGTCGTAAAGAGAAAAAAAGGACTTTTTTTTTTTTTTTTTTTTTTTTTTTTTTTTTCAAAAAAGATTTACACTTTTTAGAATTATTACACATAGGATATTAAACACAGTGCAAAGCCATTTTTAGGAAATTTGGCATTCTACATTGGACGCAGCATACTGCAATCAGAATGCAAAAACGTTAATTGTTTTACCAAATATGAGCATTTTTACTAAATAACTTTTAACTACGCATGCATTAGCTTTTAAAAAATTTCATTTGCAAAATTTAATAGCCAAAAGTATTGAACAACTTATAGGAAAACCCCAAATAAATATCGTATTAATTCAAATAGTTATGAGGGATAAAGTGTAGAGAATTTCAGATCTTCTCAATAAAAAATAAGTAAATAAATAAAAAATAAACCAAGGTGGTAGGATGTTTTATCAATATTTATTTGCAATCAGCGAATAATAATTTTAATTACAAAACATAAAATTTATTGAAATAAAAGGATTTTTTCCCAACAATTTACTTTTAATACACAGGTATAGAAATAAAACATAAGTTATTTCTTATTTCAAAGAATATTATTATTATTCAAGCATATTTTCAAGATTATTAATTCGAATTGATACTACTAAACTTTAGCAATTTGTATACCTAATTTAAAATGATAAGACTTGATTAGTAAAAAACAATAAATTACCTTTATGTTTCTTCCTTCCTTCTTTCTTTTCTTTTCTTTCTTTTTCTTTTTTGGGTCATAATAAAATATTCCATTTATTTTATAAGCAACATTTCTTTCATTTTTCTATATTCGTAACTGTACAAGTTAAAAATTAATGTTTAAATTACAGTTTGCAAAAACTATTTTAATTAATATTTATCACACATTAAAGAGAAAATAAAAAGGGCAAACTTATTAGGGCGAAGGAATATTTCTTTCAGACAAAATACCCCGTTTCAAAATAGTTTTCTTTTATTTTTATCCCCCCCCCCTTTTTTTTAAGAACAAGTTAAATAATCTGATGTGGCAATCACTCAATTTTCTTTTACTCTGCATTTCAATATAATAAAGACGGATTGAACATTAAGGGGTAAGATGACGAGTACTACATATAAACCTACGTTAAAAACTTACAGATAAGATTTAGGAATAGTTTTATTTGACAAATAATTCTGTGTGGGATGGACCGTTTGAATATATTACATACATTTATATAGAATTTAATGCTGTTATTAAATTTAAAACTTTACTTTTATTCAGACAACTTTCACCTACGTCACCCCATAAAACTTATTAAGTTTTTTCAAAAATTTCAATTTTATATGCAGTAGAAACCTCACATGAACTTCAAAATGCAACATTTAAATTGGCTGAAATTATTATTAATATTATTATTTTAAATTACGCTTATATATACAAAAATAAACATTTAAAAATTTATGGTATTCAGGGAACCTCAAAACGTATAATTTTACAAAAACAAGCAATTAAAATTTAATTAAAAAAGTACTTTATTTAGAGTATGCATAAGAGGAATGAGTTTTCATTCCTGAGCAGTTTTTCTGGAATTTTCAAATGTAGTTATAGTCTAGCTCTTTTGGGTAGCCCTGTAAACGAATGGTGAATAACTTTCTTACCACATTCTACACAAAACATGTTTTTAAGCATATAAAAAATATAAATCTCATTTTGTTTAGGTTACATTTTGCTCAAATATGAAGTTCAAACTGTACTTACTAAAATTTTTGGCCATAAACATAATGTATTTGATTTTTTTTTTTTTTTTTTTTTTTTTTTTTTTTTTTTTGGATGTCCCTTGAACCACTTACATGATCTCCGCGAAAAGTTTAATGTCGTATCTCTATATGATACAGATTTAGAATAGTATATTCTGCTACTATTTCTTTTGCGACATGCTAATAACAAACACACACAAACAGACCAACAGCTAAAAACCTGATTTTCAGAATGAGCTGAACTCAAAACGTGTAAATATAATAAAAACTCTATTTCGAAAATTTGATCCCAAAACAATACTTTCTCTACCATATGCATATGGTGCTATTACTTGTTTTTGAAATGTGCCTATAACGCACAAACATACACACGACAGACATACAAACCAACAGCTAAAATCTTAATTTTTGAATTCATGGACCTTAAAACGGGTAAATATAACAAAAACTCACTTTCGAAAAATTGATCTCAGAATAGTATTTTTTTATCACATATATAGGTAAAAGAAAATATATTGAAAACAAGATTAAAAAATATTAAAATAAAATAAAATTTTGGAAAAACGAGATTTTTTTTTCACTCTTCTTATTATTATTCTAAAAAAAAAAAAAAAAACTTGTGCAAAATAAATTTTGAGAAATGAATTTAATAGCCAATTAAGGAAGACAAACTTCATATTTTAAGGTAAACACTTTTTTTTTTTTTTTTTTTCATTTGTCCAAAGAAGCAATTTCTTGTATCAGAATGTGCAGTTATTTTTAAGCTCGATTTTTTTCTTCAGAGGATTTTTATTGAATGTTGCATAATTTGCAGGTTTATGTACAGATATTCCTTAAAGATTTACAATGCATCGGGGTTTGTGAGAGATATTTTTAAATTAATATACATTTTTAAGATACACAAATAAAATTATAAAAATGATTACATGACATCCCTATCGCTCAGTTAAAAAACAAAATATAATTTTGCAGCCCTACTGTTTTTAGATAACGTACTGGACACCACCTAAATAATCTCTAGTGTGGTTTCCTTTAAAAGTAAAGGTATAAAGATAATTTTTCGAGTTGTCTTCCTCTACAATTCAAAATAAAATGTTTTTTCAAATAAAATATAAAGAAAAAACACTAAAATATGTAACAGATAAGTACGTTTAAATCAAAAGTCCTTTTTTAAGTATTGTATTTCATTTCATTTAATATATTCAGTTTTGTTATTTTCCGATACAAATCAAATTTGTTGCCTTCCCCTTCCTTTTCCGACTGTGAGTTGTACAGATAAAATTAAAATATATCAAGCTTTTCACTAAAATACTTTTAATAATTAAATGTGTTGTTAGTTATTAAATAAATAACCAAGAAAAAAACAACACTTTTTTTAAACATAAATGTGAAATTTCTTTCTTTAATTTTAGTTATCTTGTAGAATTTAATACTGTATTTCCTTATAAGAATTTCATCTATTAAACAAGACTAAAAAGATTTCAATAATTTTGGCATTATGTTGTTTAAAATTAATGACTGTCATAGCATATGGAACGATCCGTTGTTCAAGATCAAAACAAAACAGAAAACGACGGAACGGAATGATAATTGGCGATACCGCTGGTTTTATTTCAGCGGTTTCGTCAACGCGCCAAACAGGTGCCGACAACGTGAGGCTTTCATTAAATGCGTTGAAAACTGTACTACAAAATGGGTAGAGTTATTCACATTAGAACACGCTATTGATAAAGATTGTTCTTTAACCCTTCTAAATGATGTCTTCTTATGATATGGATTACCTCCTTGTGTAATAAGTGAAAATAGGACTTAATTCGTTAGTACACACATGAAACAGTTATGTCATGCTTTAAACACCAATGAAAGTCTTATTCCTATATATCAGCCACAAGGAAATCCTATTGAAAGAAAAAACAGATTAGCCCATTTTTAGCGACAGGCCTGTACACAGGACGCAATAAGCATCAAATGTATTCACTGTTTTAAAACCTTTCGCGTTGTTCTACCTGAATGTATCATAAATAAAACTTTACTAGATGATTTATTAAAGCCTAATAAAGAATATATTACATTAAAGAGTTGCTTGGAAGAAAAAATAAAAATTTGGCTAAAAATGGGTTAAAACGACCAGCTTGGCGATGATGGTAGATAAAAGCCATACATCGTAGACTGAACAGTTACCAGCTATTCGGTTTGCAATGAATGCTGCAAAGTCTGAAACTGCAAGTTATACTAAAAGTCTGAAACTGCAAGTTATACCGCATCATGCTTATTTTTTGCAAGAAAATTACCAATTTTAGATGATGTCACAACTGATCTGCGTTCTATTTACCATAATAAAAATTTCGTACCAGAATTCACACCTTATTTAAAACGTTTCTAAAGATGCATAGATTAAAGAAATAATGAGAAAAGTCCAGATCATAGAAAATAATGTACAGATGAATCACGTAGACCAAGTCCAAAATACAAATCTTGAGATTTAGTCTGGGTAAAATATCATCCATTCAGCAACTCAGGCCGAAGTAAAAGTGCCTAAAAAAGACTGAACTTATATTGTCCTATCCCAGAAATCATCTACTACCTTTAAAATAGCCAGCTGTGAAACACCTGATAAACCTTTAAGTGTCTATCATGCATCGTCTCTAACCCTCTTTCAGAATATTATAGCAGCCCAATATCCTATGGTACTCTTCAGAGGCGAGGTATACCACGAAAGACTTTCGTGCGGTTCCCTAATTGGATGCCGAGGTCGAAAATAGAAATGGAAGATCTAAAGGGTTAAATACAAACACTTATTAGCATGTAAAATAGCTCTTGGATATTGAGCCATATTCCCTAATTTGAAAAATGAAATAGAGGACGTTGTCGCCATTTTCGGCAAAATATAATCAGATATTTTGCAAATTCTAAACGAACTGAAATTAAAATATTAAAAAAATCGTTATTCGCAATCTGTTCAGAGATGTTGTTGCGGCCTTAACTGAGAATGTAACTATAGCCATTCATCTATTACGCACGAAAAATCTTAAATACTATTACACATAACTCGGTGTTTTTTAATTATACGTGTTGTGTTTTATTAATTTATGTGATTCAAAAGTCTTCTTTCTTAAGTATTAGTTCTGGTGCCATAATGTCTAATTCAACTTTCAAATTACTTTTTAACATAAAAGAGTTTTACTGTAATTCATTGAGTAAAGATATAAAATTATAATTTCTATTTATATGTTATTTTTGTGAAATTAAAGTTATGAAACGCACTTTTATTATGTGGTAGGATAAAAAATTAAGTTTATGAAAACATTCGATTGAGGCTAAAGATCTATGGGTAAAATATTTAAAAAGAAGTGATCAACATGCACTATACAAAAATAAATGGAATATTTTCAACTTTTCTACACACTTAACTCAAATAATAGAAATAATAATTTATAATACTGATTACCGCTACAGGTTGCAAAATGATTTTTTAACAGAAGACTTAGTAAAATATCCACACTTACTTCTATTACACAATTGTTTACTTTATGAAAATATAAAAAGTACATAAAATTACAACGAGTTTTTCAGAAGTTTTTATTTAAAGATAGATATATACATATTTCATTTTACTAAGATTAAAATATGCTACATTCTAGTTAAGATTATTACATGAAATATTGTTTTTTAAAAAACGTATTTAACCACGTGATTTCTGATATAATATTGAAATTTGGATTTTGCTAATAATGAATGTTTGTACACACTGCATTTCTTCATGTAGAAATTAGCTGAAAATGAAGTTTTTTTTTTTTTTTTTTTTTAAGTGATAATATAAAAAAAAAATTCCAGATACAAATTCAACAACGAATATGTATTTTGCCTAAGAGATCAGATTGCTTCAACTTGATCAAAACCGGTAAACTTGCAATATTAAAAAGTACATACATAAATTTCAATTTCAATTACACTCGAGAAAAAAAAAGGTTTTCTTTTGCATCTCAGTTAATTTAGTTAGACCTTTCACCGCCGATATACAAAGAAAAATTTAACATGCGTTTTACGTTTAATATTTCTTTTAATTTTATTTATTTCTTTAGTTTATCTTTAGTATTGCATACAGTGAGTGTTCAAATTGTTAGAAATTATTTTTATTAAAAAAAAAAAAAAAATCTGATGTGGGCACCACATGACTTCCTTATACACTTTTAGAAATATACATAATGTTAAAAAACGTTGTCACTGGACCCGAAACAGTTGGCTAAAAATATTTAAAAAAAAAAATGCATGCATACGTAAAAAAAAAAAAAAAAAAAAAAAAAAAAAATTGTGCCTTGAGGGGACTCATGTCAAAGTTGTACCTTGGGGGGACTCATGCCAAAGTTGTACCTTGGGGGGGACTCATGTCAAAGTTGTGCCTTGGGAGGACTCATGTCAAAGTTGTACCTTGGGGGGACTCATGTCAAAGTTGTGCCTTGGGGGGACTCATGTCAAAGTTGGGCCTGGGGGGGACTCATGTCAAAGTTGTGCCTTGGGGGGACTCATGTCAAAGTTGGGCCTGGGGGGGACTCATGTCAAAGTTGTGCCTTGGGGGGGACTCATGTCAAAGTTGTGCCTTGGGGGGACTCATGTCAAAGTTGTACCTTGGGGGGACTCGTGTCAAAGTTGTGCCTTGGGGGGACTCATGTCAAAGTTGGGCCTGGGGGGGACTCATGGCATAGTTGTGCCTTGGGGAAGTTTTAAATGTCTAGCTAGTCGGGAAGTTAGTTAAAAATCGATTGCAAGATTTGTACTGGTAACGCTGCCGAAGGCAGCAGGAACCCTACACGGTTGGCTAAAAGTATTAAAAAATGCATTTTCACCGTGTTCTGATCTAGTCTGAAAGTTTCAAATGTCTAGCTAGTCGGGAAGTTAGTTAAATAAATTTTCTGTTGAATCGCATAAACGCTGCTGAAGGCAACAGGTATCGGAAACAGTTGGCTAAAAATATTTAAAAAATGCATTGTCAACGTGTTCTGAGTTTTTCTGAAAGTTTCAAATGTCTAGCTAGTCGGGAAGTCAGTTAAATTGCAAGATTTGTCTAAACCGTTTCTGAGTTATTACCGTTTTTTGATACATTATGGCCAAAACCTATGTATTTTTGTCATTATGAACCTAATTTTCCTAAATATCTCCAAAACGGAAAATCATAGGAAGTCCAAAAAGGGAGGTGCACAACTAGATGTTATAACAAACCTATGTACCAATTCGCAACTTTCTACGTCCAACCGTTTTTGAGTTATTCGACATACACACACACAGACACACATACAGACGTCACGAAAAATCGTGTAAAAACCCTTATATCTCTAAAACGAGAGCTCGTGTTAAGACGACACTTGCAGGTATACAACTAGACATCATGACAGTCACACGTATAAATTGGCAACATTCAGCGATCATTCGTTTTCGAGCAATGTGAAATACAAAATCCATTTCGCAAATCGGGATTACTATACTTCCTTATACTTTGTATAAGGAAGTAAAAAAGGGAAAGAAAGAAAAAAGAAGCATCTGGAACGGTCCTGGAAAATTTCAGGCAATCAGTTGATTGATTATTAGCAGTAACGTCGCTAGAATATATCAGTAATAATAAAATTCGTAAGTAAAAATATTGTTCAATTCCTAATATCAGGAATGAAAAAAACCTTTCATTTACAGAAACCTGGTTCAAATTTATAAAGGCCAGGGACGTTATGAGTAACGTTACAGATATTTTTCAAAATGTATACTATATATATATAATGCGTAATTATTATTATTATTATTTGTATCTCAATGAAAAAAATAGTCATGCTGAATAAAATAATATTTATTTAGCATTATTTTACAAACTAGCTATTCTTTACAAAAAACTGCATACAACATAATGGAAGTAAAAGTAACGTGGAAATTTGGTTTTTAATTAGTAATATTGAACTTGATTACATAACTTTTTTAGTAGTTGATGAATTTCTGCTAGTTTGAAATAATTACTTTACGTTTTTTTTTCTTTTTTGCATTAGTATATTATAAAAATCTTTTTTTTTTTTTTTTTTTTTTTTTTTTAAGATAACAAATTGCACAGTTATGTGAATATATACAGCTCGCATTTCGGAAAAATAATCCAAAATAATAATAATAATAATAATAATAATAATAATAATAAAGCATTAATAAAAATTATCATATTTAATAAATTCTTGTCAAGTGAAAACAGAATAGTTCTTTAAATATCCTGAAAAGAAATTATTAGAGAGTGAAACAATTTTTTTTTATTTTTAGCTGCAAAATATCCGGAATATAAGACTTCAGTCTGATCTCGTAAGCAAAAAACATTTTATAAAAGCCCATCTTTTGTTCTTGCATTTCTCACAATTTTCAAATAAGCATTCTGAAATGCACCGACAACACAGAGTATCTCAAAAAGTACAGGTACTCTTTTTTTTCCTCCAGTTTTAGTTAATACAGAAACATTTAAATTAATTTAATTCGACTGATGCTACCATTTTATGTTATTTATGCACCATTAAAAGATCTGTAAATATTTCATAATGCATATATATGATGCACTGAAATTTTTTTTAAAAAATTGAAGTTAATTAGAGTAAAATTTTAATACGTTGTCAATAACAAAACTATTTTTTAAGGGGGGGGGGAGGAGGGCACTATATATACATATACATTATACAAAATTTGAAACGTGCAATTACAGATTTTCTTCAATTTTTTTTAGAAGAATGTATTTTACTACAAATTAGTTTCTATAATTGTTATTTTGTTATGAAAATATATACACACATGTAAAATAAATATAAAAGTAAGATAGTTACAATATTTTGTGCAGTATTAAAAGTACAGGTATAGTTGGTCTGTAAAAAATGATATTTATTTGGCATGAAACATCACTGTCTGTAGTTTTCTACAAAATCAAAAATTTAAGTAAGGGAAAAAAAAATTACACTGACATATATAATTAAAATTTATGATTAAATGAAATACATTTAGTTCTTGAAAGAAAATAAATAAATAAAGATTCCTCGTTGTAGCCTTTCTAAGTTTATACAACAGTTCTGCATACATTCCTTTTCTTAACCTGCTATTTCGACTCTAGTCGATCTAGTATATAACAGAAACTCTAAATAAGTTTTACTACAATTTATAAAGAAAATGTATTTTTAAGAATCAATAAAATGCATAATATTTTAAACAACTGTTACAAATATCTAAGTGTTATGCACACAATGAAAGTTGCATATACACTTTAAAAATTCTGAAATGAAATATTATGAATTAATTCTCCTAATAATATACTTTTTTTTTTAAACCAGTAATTAAATACATATCTAAGATAAATCTCATAGTATTCATAAAATCAAATTATTATTTTTTTGCTAAATATATTTAAAATTAAAAAAAAAATTTCTTACAATAGTTATTTATAAGTTATTCAGATTACAAAAATGATCCCTGGAAAAAAGTCAGTTCAATTCGGAGTAGTGAAATATTTACAATGGATTAAATTGTTATTTACAATAAAATTTTTGCATTATTTATTATTAGAAATACTCCTTAAACTTCCATTTTTCTTTTGATAACGATTTATATTCAAAAAATAAACATATGTTAGGTAAGCAAAACTGTTTTCCTTTTGTTTTTTAGACTATGTACAAACATATATTAAATAAAGGTTTTTCTTTCTATTTTGCTACCGATTCGTTCTCATGCAAAAATATTCATTCACTGTCATAATTCATTATATGGACGATTATATCACACTTATTACGCTTTTTATTTTTACAGTTTCTTAAAAATCATTTCCTTAAACACCTCATGGGAAAAAAAAGTATCAAAATGGTACTTAAGGTACTAATAAAAGTACCTTAAGTACCGAAATGGACTTTATTTATATGATTTGCTAATCGAAATTTCATACAAAGCTCTGTATTCCGCTTCTGACTCTGAAAACAACATATAATTTTAAATAAAAACACGTAAAAAAATGTATATCTATGTAAATAAAAAGAAGTGTTTGTGTGTGAATCTCTCTGTGTGCGTGTATATCTGTCTGCGTTCTGATGCTCACACTACCAATCGCATAGCTACAAAGGTTGGCATATAGGTATCTGGGACCCTGTAGGTGTGCACCTCATCGAGAGTTTTACGAATATTGAATTTGATTTTTTTTAATTATTATTATAGTTTTAATGTTAAATATTGACTTTTATCTTTCATTTTTCATAAATTTATTCTTCCATTGTAATCGTCTGCGTATCTTAGCAACGGCTATTACACTATTTATTTTTTATTTAATACATTCATTTGAAGGTCAAATATATATATTTTTTTCTTTTACATTTATTATAATCATTAAAAATAAAATGCTAATGCTGTAGAAAAAAATTATTACATTAAATTTAAAATTTAAAAAACTTATTTATAACAGTTATGTATATGTATAATTTTTGTAGTATAACAACTTTTTATTTTTCATTTATTTTTTATTTATTTACTTTAAAAGAAAAATATTTTCTATTCTTTTTTCTTTATCTTTCTTTCTTTCTTTATTCATTTATTTTAATTTATAGTATTTATCGCGAAAAAATGGCAGTATGTAGTATAAAGATTAATCTGATTAAAATTTATTTGTTTTTCATGTATTTAATTCCTTTTAAAAGAAAATCTACTTTTATTTTATTATATTGTTCGGAATCAAATTGTAATATAGTGTAAATAGGGGAGGTTGTAAAATACATGGTTCAAAAACTGAAATATTTAATATATGCTGAGACACAGTTATCTTTAAAATCATAGTTCTTAAAAAATAGCATATCCACATGTCATCGATAAATACCCAAATTGAAGTGCCCGGGAAAACGATTTAAATGTAATTTTTTTTTTTTTTTTTTTTTTTTTTAGCTTTTATTTTTAATGTAATGTAAAAAAAATAAATACTGATCCAATTCTTTTGAAAATTCATTTAAATATAATGACCAGCGAAGTGGGCGTAGCCTGCTAGTATATATAATAAAACTGCACACAAATAACTAAAAAATAGTTTTGATAGAGATGCTAAGGAAACTTATTTTATAATATTATTGAAGCATTTCTATTGGACTATTTTTAAATGATTTATGTTTTACCAATTTAATAAAATAAATATTATTTAAGTAAAAATTTTAAAATAACACTTAGCTAGAACTATTATTATTTTTTAATCAATGTGGACACATTTAGATACATATATTTTACAGAATAATTGTTAAAATCCTTCTTTTTCTGTCAAACGTTAATGAAATATTAATATTATTAATATTATTATGACGTTAAAAAGATACCTTAGAGTTTAAATTAAAGTAAATTTTTAAAAATTGCAGGAAGAAAAAAAAAACTAATTTTCATTCTTTTGTTAATATATATATTTTTTCCCTGTTAAGTTTTGAACTTGGCTTATAAAAAATTCAAGTATTTAAATAATAACTTTTTTTTTTCCAACTTACATTGAGCTATTTACTATACTACTATCTTAAAAAGAAAAGACTGACATTAAATAAAAAAAAAATAATAACAGAATAATTATCATTTAAAACATGATTTTTTTGTAAATTGTAATAAAAAGGGAAGGAACACTTTCGTTCATAGATACCAGCAAATTACGTGTATTTATTGGTATGTAACAGATGGCATTAAATAGAAGCTATTCTTAATAAAATACTTAATTTAATAACGAAAAATAATAAATTTACTTGCATAAATGAAAATCATATATTAAAAAAAAATAATAATAATAATTTAATTTGAAATAATTATAAATATTAGTATTCTCATTAATCTGTAAGTTAAACTTACGTATTTATTTATTCTAAAAAAAAAAAAAAAAAAAAGTAAATAAGTAAATGCAAGGATTCTGTATTGCTTTAATCATTTTATATAAGAATGATATCTAATTTATCTTATTAATTTTATTTGCGAAATTTTATTAAATAGTTTCGAAAACTAATCAAAACTTATTATTATTATTATTATTTTGAGTTTAACTCTTAATCATCTGGCCGTTGCTGACGTATATATCCGTTCACTGAGCATAATTATACAATTTTGTCACAATAACTTATATTTAAAAATTTGAATTTTCGTTTCGGTTCTGAAATATGATGTTATAAATAGTAGTCATAAGTTTTAATCTGCAGGTGCATAGTTATACGTTTAATCTGAATTTGAAAAAAAAAAAAAAAAAGTTTATTTCTACACATTATATAAACTGTTGAGTGAAAACAAAATTACAGTTGTCTTGTCTTGAGAAACCAACCAACTCCTTAAAATTATAAAAGCTTTTCTTTTCTTACTTTTTTTCCCAGCTTTTTAAATTCTAAGTAAATGTTTCCACCAACTGGAAAGAAATAAGCATACCACGCCGACCAATTCCCTGCGTTATATGCGTTTAAGAATCATGATGTGCGACAAAACTGCTCAAATCCTAAGGCCGGTAAGTTGCAAAACTGACCCTCTCCCTACCCACTAAATTGTGCTTCTGTTCCTCTCCTGTTTATTAGATCAGTGTTATCATGTTTTACCACGACTGTGTCTGTTTCTACTTGGTGCATATAAATTTTTTAACCATTGAATTTGGTGATTTTTTCGAAAATGGAGAACTTTGTATAAAAAGGACCTTTTAATTAATCAATGAAGAGGAAAATGTCACCCTACGACGTGAAAAAGGAACAAATCCAAAGCTCAAAGGTAATGTTTTGTCCTTTTTACTTTCTTCTATATGTAATATAGAGAAAGTATTGGATTCGTAAAAATTTTCGACCTCGGGTTTTTGATGGATTTACACGTTTTGAGAGCTGTAGAACACGATTTGACCCTTTTTAGAAAATGTCTGTCTGTCTGTCTGTCAGTCAGTCAGTCAGTCTGTCTGTGTGTGTGTGTGACAAAATTTTGTGGCAACTGTATCTCAGGAACTACTGCACAGAATTTCATACAAATTAGTATGTAGTTGCACCTTGACATAAATTAGTGCCTATCAACTTTTGGTAAAAATTGTCTTACAGGTTGCGTTGCCATCCCGCTTTTTCTAAATTTTTAACATGGTGATATAGGACAAAATTTTGTATAAATGTGCATAAAGATAATTATTTTTTAGTAATCATTATGGAATTTAGAAGAATTATGTATAATAGAGGTAGTCAACTGGGGAAAAAATTTTGTATGCGTAGGAGCCTCGTGAACCCCCCCCCCCCCTGGCGGGGAAGTCCCCCCTCGAGGGGAGTAAATTTTCAAGATGGGTATCTTTCGAAAGGTCTCGTCAATACCTTTAAAACGAATGGTTGAACTATAAATCTGTGATAATTTAAAACAAAGTTATCGATTTTTTTTACTTTTAACGAAAAGTAACTTATAAAAAAAAAAAAAAATCGTATATATATATATATTTTTTTTTTTTTTTTTTTTAACGAAATTTAACCAGACTTGGTATTTAGTTGGCCCCTGACATAAACTGGGGCTGATTAGATTTGGGGATCAATCACTCAACAGGTGGTGCTGTGATCGTATTTTTTCTAAATTTTTAACATGGCAGTATATATTGGACAAAATTTCGTATAAATGTACATAATGGGAGTTATTCTTAACCTGTGATTGTGAAATTAATATGAATTATTGATAATAGTAGTAGTTAATTAGGAAAAAAATCTCGGTCATCGCTTCCCCCCTAGGGGAAAGTACCCCCCGGGGGAGGGGGGGTAAATTTTCAAGATGGGTATATTTCGAAAGGTCTCGTCAATATCTTTAAAACGAATGGTTGAACTATAAATATGTGATAATTTAAAACAAAGTTATCGATTTTTTTTTTTTTTTTTTTTTTTTTTTATATTGTTACTGTGTGAATTTGTATAGGAAAATATAGAAGAAAGTCTTGTGGTGGCCACAGCATACTAGTTTAATTATATATTAATAATTGATAACATAATAGTATCGCAGTTAGCATATTGGGAATAATTAAACATTATGATGATTACATTGTAATCTGTTATAAATTTAATAACATACCAGTGACGATTTAGCAAGTGATAGGGACGAGATCATGTAAGTTTATTTACAACTTGAATGATTTCACACTGTATTGAAGAATAGCTTGTGATTCATGAATTTTGGACAGTTTATGATGCATTTTCATAATTTTATGGATTTTTTTTTTTTTTTTTTAATCAAATAACAGAAATATATATATATATATAACTATATTTTTAACATTTAGTGAACAAAAAACTTAGTGTGCTTGAAACGCTAAAAATCCAATATTCACATTAAATTTTGGGGAAATTAAGTTTTGTTTAAATTCTGGTTTGTTCCAAAACCGGCAAACTACAAAGTAAGGACAAATCCAAAATAAAAACTCCATTAAACCCCTTCCTTTACGTGGTCCTACCAACTTATTTCGAGTTTGCAAACATAATGGTCTAATGATCACAAAACTATAAAGAGTTTTGGTTCTAATCTTATTTCAGCTGGGTGTGGAAAAAAAATCAGGTTTTCCCAAAATTATTATTTTTTAGAGATGGCCGATTTTGCATCTAGACGACACAATTTCGCTCTTTTGAAAAGTGTTCAGAGGGTAATGAATGTATAATCATAAAATGTGGATGGCGTCTTCTTCCTCACATCATTAATCGAATTTTATCTCATTTTGACTTCGAGAAAAATAATTTATAAATTGATATCAACTTAATTTATTATAAAATTTCGTTTTAAAAGAAAGATAAATATCAATATATATATATATATATATATATATATATTTTATAGAATGCAACTAAGAGTGCATTATAGTTAGGTGGCAAAAATATAAAAGTCTCCAAATGTTAAATTACGACTGGCTTTTTCTTCTTTCTTCAATTATCTATCGTTTTCATAACTTTTATAAAAAATAAAATTATTAAATTGTAAAGCAGGCATTGGCCATTTTGTTATTTCCGATGGTTAAAAATTTATATTCCATTCACAATCAAGGACCAAATATTATTTGTACCCAGAAAAAAAAAAAAAAAAAAAAAACGAAGAAGAAGACGCGGTACAACGGCTTATAGTACTTAAAAGAATGGCTCGACATATTGCACCATTACACACACACACGCAAAAATAAATAAATAGAATATATAAATAAATAAATTGTTTAATTTTTGAAAGTCTGTGCAGTTTCATTTATATGTAATACATCCATATCATCGATTTTATTTAGTTTTCTTTTCTGAAATTATTCAAATTTTTCTTTTCTTCAAAAATGTGTTTTTGTGAAAAAAAATAACTTAATATCACTTTACAAATTATTCCTATGTATCAAAATAATGTCAAATAATGATTCGGAACATCAACATTTTATATAGGGAATCATCTGCATTTTGTGCATATGTAAAGATTTTTAGGTATGAGAAAAAGGAACAATTAAAATCCATATAAATGAATAAGTAAAAAAGAACAATGAGCGCTAAATTATTTCAATATTTTTACTTGATTTATAAATAAAGTCCACTGTGCTGTGTAATACTTGTGATAAGATAAAAGAACCATTCATGTTGTTCCCAAAGCTTTCTTTTAATATTTAAATTGAATGTCTGCTTCATTGATTATACTATTGTACTATCAAAATTTAGAAAACTGGTGTATCATTATTCATTATTCACAAAAAACTAGCAAAAACAAAAATACGTTGATCGCAAAATCTACACTCATATGTATTAGAAAACTTAATAACAAATCAAATAGAAATACATATATCCTAAAATTAACGTTAAGGGAATATGTAATTGTCAAATCAATCCTTAAAAAATCATTCTTCAATCAAATGGATTAACAACCTCTATTATAGCATGATCGATTGGAAATAACTGGAACTTAGTGGAAGTAACTGTTTTCTTTTCAGGAAACACAAATATAAAATTTAGCTAAAATAAATTGTAAATATACTATAATAATAATAATAAAAAAAAAAGATATTAAATATATTTTTAAACAACAACTGTTTAAAAAGAATTTTTAATTATTTGCTTAAAAATTTGCTGTTTAACATAAAGTTGTTACTATATAGAGGAAAACATTATGAAGGATATATAGTTGTTTAAATCTGTTGCGTGCTATTTCTTTTGCCATCATATGATGTTATGAGAATAGTGCAATGATTTAAGACGGCTGAAAGTTTTTTATTTCGTTGAAAATGTCTATGAATATTTTCATTTTGCTTCACTATTACATCCTTTTATAAACTATTGTTTCTATTAGGTAGTATTTATAGTACTAATTCAATTCGAGATTTAATTTTTTGAACAAATGTTTTTAGGTTAACCTTTCCCCCTTGTTCTAAAATATATTGCATGTAGATTTAGCGTTCTTTAGGCTAATGATTTTATCTGAAATGCTGGGTATATGAATGCAATAATTGTAAAATCAAATATATATATATATATATATATATATTTAGAGATTTACATCCAGACAAAATGTATACATTAATTTCAAACAAAATATATTGATTTTGCAGGAAAAGTTGAGCATAGTAATATAATTATTTACATATATCATTATGTTTTATAAATAAACCACAGGAATGAATGAGAATCATCTTAAAATCTGTTTGTATCTTGTTTCGACTTTAATTTCCAGATTTAATTTATATTTTGGCTTTATCAAAAGTACTTTAAGATTCTTTTTCTTAAAATTTATTTGCCTAACTTTAAAAAACACAAAATTGCTTGATTCTTATTGTTATGCACCTAAAATATTTTTTTCTATGATCTCCATTTTTGGCTTGTTATTAGCTTTTGTTTCAATTACTGTTAAAATGAATGCAATGGCCTGATACATGTTTAGTTTATTGATCAAAATAGCACCCATGTTTGGAAATTATTGTTGTTTAGTTCATATAATAAAATTATTCATATTTCTTATGCAAGTTTCTTTAAAATATTCACATGCTTACAATAACCTCTCAATTAAGTATGAAACAAATTTCTCTTATTAAGAATAGCACATGATGAATGTTTTGTAGTTGTGTTATGATGATTATGTAATTGCTTGTTATCATAAATATTTCTTTATTTAAAAGTTATATCATGTGGTTTCATCCCTAATATCATCTGGAAGATCAATCACAACAGAATTGGGAGATGGGCTTTTCGGATTTACATGAAATTTCAGTTCCATCATCGGTGATTCTCTTAAGCTGTCGAAACTACATGATTCTGTAATTGTGGGAAGCAATCTTTTAGAAGTATCACCAGATCTTTCTGCAATTTCATCATGAAGTTGCAAAAACTGTTGCTGTCTTGCTTGTTTGTCACTTACAGAAGGCCCACAGCTTGATCGTCTAGTTTTAGAAGTAGTTAGTAGAGGCCATTTAAATGCAGGTGGTGGAGATGCAGTCTCTTCTGGTGTATCTTCTGACGTTTTGTTAGCTTTGACTTTTGCAAATACCCGACGAACTCTGGCAGCAAAAGAGTTATTGAGGACGACTTCAGGTCTGGAAAAATAAATAACACATTAAATCAAATATATTGTCTAATAATTAATAAATATAATATATAAAGTGTTAATGTACGCACAATTATTTAAAATATATTGGTTTTTTTTTTTTTTTTTTTTTTTTTTTTTCTAATAATAAATGCCTTATATTCTTTTTACAATATTTTAATTTTTTTTTTTTTTTTTTTTTTTTTTTTTGTGTGTGTGTGTGTGTGTGTATGTTCTGTTTTAAAAAAAAAGTAATACAAACCTTTAACGTTTAAGATACTACAAAAAATGAAAAAAAAAATCAGAATGTCCTTACCATTGTATCAGACTATCATAGCGTCAGATATCATAATATCAGAGCGTCTCATAACTTGTGTAACGATAAACCATCGTTCAAAATTTAAAAAGAATAACATAAAATAATCTTAACGCCGTTGGATTTCTTTTTCCTTTATTTTACAAAAAACATTGAATATGTGCAAATAATTTAGATTAAAACTACTGTTTTCTAAATTATTTTACAGATTTAAGAATAATTTTGCATCTAATGTAATATTACCTAGCTTGTGACTCGCTGAATCTTCTTGGAGAAGTTGCTCCACTAGGTACAGGTGGCTGCAAAAGTGTATCATCAGACTTTTGACTCGTAAGACTAAATGGAACTTCATGACCAACTTCGACGCTTGAATGTCTACGAAGTTGAGGATGTTTAACAGAAAGAAATGGGCTTGGTTCATTTTTCGGAAATTCAACTAACCACATTTCCTCATCTTCAAAATGTATTTCAGGCACCTGCAAAATACAACAATTTATGAATTTTTTACACAAAAACTCAAGTATTACCTAGTTACATTGATGCATAAAAAAATAACTCATCTTTAAGAAAACAATTTATGCAATTTATTTTGTTTAATTTTATATCAATGCTAAAATCTTTGCATTAAAAATGTTTGAAAAATTAATATTCACTTGAAAAAATTAAATGGATAAATCTCCAATAAGGGGATTATATGTATTCCTTGATGTTTATACACTACTGGCCATTAAAATTTTTACACCAAAAAGGAATGATAATAACGGAATGAAATTTGTTGGACACATACACTATAGTAGGAAGAACAATTGATTAAAATTTCAGGAAATTTGGAGTAATATGTACTGAAAACACATTACATAAAACAGCCACCTCTGTGAGCAATAACAGCACTTATCTTCCTAGGCATTGAATCGAACAGCGGTTAGATGACATGTACGGGTAGAGCATTTCATGAAGCTTTAATATGATGCAACGATTCATCGATCGAAATTACTGGTGAGTGGTGGGGGCCAGTCGCTTTTCAACGATTAAACAGTCATTTTCCTTGGTGAGAGATCAGGAGAACGCGCTGGCCAGAGCAACAGTCGAACACATTCGGCATCAATGAAGGTCCAGACAATATGGTCAAATTGCAGTCGTGCATTGTCCTGCTTAAATGTTGCACTTTGGAGGCCTTGTATATAGGGCAGAGCAATGGGCCTTAACTCGTCAGAAATGTAATGGCTGGTATTCAGAGTGTTGGGAATGAAAACAAGAGGTGACTGGAAATGTGTACAATGGTACCACATATCATCAATCCAGGTGGCGATCCAGTATGCGGTTACCAAAATTCTGATTACACTCAAAACTGCATCACTGATAAATTGAAAGTAGTTTAATATTGATTTTGGAGCTGATAAATATTGCGCCTTTTTCTCATGATAATATTTCCCGCTTGTATAAAATAACTCGTATGACTCTGCTACGTCTTCGCTCATCAGAGGGGTGTAAAATTCAACAAGCAGCATCTCATTTTTGCCGGCTCTCTGTGGGTAGTAAGAAGCTGTGTGCAGTTCCCAATAGCTGGAAAACCTCGTAGTTGTGCTTGTCTTTGGTTTGCAGGAAGATTTTCTGTCCTGTTCGGAGGTGAATATTGATGGAGGTGTATTTTTGCATTTCCGAATATATATTGAACATACACCGAACAGTTCATCCCCTTAGTTTTACCTTTAACAACCAATCACGTTGGTTCATGTTCCAAGTGTTCCACGTCTTAGTGCAGTTAGCTTTTAGGAATTTCGGATACAATAGTTTGGTCCAGGTCTTTTCTATAGATTTTCAGGATATAAGAGCAACGCGCTCTTGCGAGAATGCATTTCTGGCCCAGGTGCTGGCGCTGCGGCGAGGCTTCAAAAGACTTGTGGCCTCTAATGTGGACTGAATTGTCTCCCTAGAGCCTGCGACGTTGGTGATGGATGCTTGCACCATTTGTTTTACCCAAATATTAAAACAAGACAACTGGCATGCTCTGTTATTGATGGTTTTGTGTATCATACAATATAAATAAATATTCATATACAGATGACTTCACTGAATCAAAGAAAAAGCATTTGCAAAATATGATAAATTATTTCTAATGATAATAAAAACAAGATCTCTTACTTTTCCAGTTTTCTGCATCTTCAACGAGCTTGAGTAGGCAGAATAAAGATTAAATGATACTGGAGAAATCTCTATATCTATCGATTAATTTATAAAATATTTTTATGCGGAAGCACTATTTCACATTCATATTTACAAATCACCGTAACATATTCATATTAAACTTCAGCATGTTAACTAAAATTGTTTCT
Source organism: Salticus scenicus (assembly GCA_963930645.1). Lineage (NCBI taxonomy): Eukaryota > Metazoa > Arthropoda > Arachnida > Araneae > Salticidae > Salticus > Salticus scenicus. The sequence goes on along the minus strand of OZ005652.1, from coordinate 229,093,114 downwards.
AAAACTAAAATGGCACAGATGCCAGCTACATTCTATTCTGGTGCGCTGCAAGTACTGCTCCTAAAGCCAGAGAAAAAAGAAAAGACCATTACAGGTTGGTTGGTTACTATACACAGACACCTGGATAGAATACATTCCCGCACTGATTCATCTTTAGGCGGATCAACTAAAATGAGAAATAATACAACTTTTTTTATGAAATATAAGGAAATATTAAAAAACAACATAAAATAAAACTAACTATGATATCAAAATTTAAAGTATGAATATGTTACATGGCACAGACATTTTTTAACAGTGGTATTTGATAGAAGTTTTGTTATGTGACCCATTCTGGCTCCTTGGGGAACATTTTGGTAACGCTCAGTAGTGTTTAGAACCCGATTTAAAAGCTTAGAATCGATAGGTATCACTCATCTTCCTGATAGCCAAGTTACGATTCCAGATTTTCATAGTTTTTAAAATTTCGAATAAATCAGCACTATAATAAATCAGTACAATTACTTTTAACGAATTATAGAGAAATTAAAAAGAATTATTTGCAATAACAATAGTCAACAAGGATATTATTTTTTCTTTATATGCTATGTAGAAGCACCACTCTTACCCTCGGAAGATGTATGTGTGTATTTTCAAAAAGAATATATTTTTTAAAGAATAAGTAAATACTTCTAAAACTAATAATTGAACTATAGATATGTGATAACAAAGTATTCGCTTATTTTTTCTTATTAACAAAAGAAAAAAAATCTCAAATTTCGATTATAGAGAACAAAATTGATTTTCTTCTGACATTTAATGCTATCACTACAAATACACTTATCCACAGTTCATTCTAAATATATCCCTTTCATATCCAAATTACATCCTAAAGATGTCTATTTCTTCCTCAAGATGTCCTATAAATGTCCTGGAAGGAAGATGTGTTTGTAGGGATATTTTTCTATGATGAAAATTGTCTGCATTCATTATGGAAAATATATTTAACTAGCAGGCCTTGCCCGCTTCGCTGGACATTAAACTTAAATAAGTCGTCAATGTCCAATATCTTTATAAATAACCTAAGTTCTCGCTGTTATTGGTAGAGGTTTTGTCGCTCGCAACGTGAGGACTCTGGGTCCTCGCTCCTTTCGGCAGCAACTTACCCACTTCTTACTTCCCCTTCCTCAGCGAGTGAGTTCGAAGTTTTGCAAAATCCCACTAATGTACATAAGGCGTACACTTAATCAATATCCACACGCTAAAATTCGCCATTCTATGATAATTCAAAGCGAATTCAAATGGGAAAACATGTTTTTACACATGTTTATTGCCCTCCGACTCCGAGAAAGGTGGGGAGGGATTTCAAATTTCGTGCAATCCAGTTACAAAAAGTGCCGGATGCATACAAACAATTTACGCACCAAATTTCGTGACCACAGAAGTCTTTAATAGAAAATATTATAAATAAATAAATACAAAAAGCACAGTTTTAGTATGGGATCCCTTTAGTGACTTTAAATATTTTAAGCCATTTTTGCGATGAACTTAATTGGCTATCTCAATTGTGCAATTAAAGATCTTGGCGAGAAACGTCCGAGCTACTTCGTTGCCGAATTTCAAATTTTGCCGAAGGGATCCGATACTAAAGCTGTTCCATACACAAAATAAATAAATAAATAAAATAAAATAAAATAAAGTAAAAACTCTTTTCTGATATTTACAAAATAAAAATAAAAAATCTTAATAAAATCCAAATTCTAATCATTTACAATTAAGGGGAGAACATAAAAGAACCTCATAAGGTACATAATAACAACAAAAAATTTTGTTGTACTGCAGGAAAGAAAAGTACTGCTTAATTAAATAAAAATATTAAACTAATGCCAAATATCTCTATGAAAATATTTATTCACATACAAATTCCTGATTAAAAAAAAAAAAAAAAAAAAAAACATCAACTTTTGTAGGTATTTTTCTCTCTAATTTTTATTATTATTCACGTGAAATTAAAAATATTTCATTTTATTTCTGGAAAATAAAAAATTATATAAATGCATATATATAAATATAAAACATTCTACCGAATCTGGGTTGAAAACGGAAAAAGGGTAAAATAAATTAGAAATATCAGACCTATATTTATACATTTGATACCAAATGAAAGGGGCGATTTTTCTGAATCCAGGAGTGCAAACAGTTTTTCGATGACACAATTAGATTTTTAAAAAATGACTAAAGTATGAAATTTAAATGGAACGGAAAAACGGAAAAATGGAAAAATAAATTAGAAATATCAGACCTATCGTTATATATTAGTATTAAATTAAAGGGGTGATTTTTCTGAATCCTGGGGTGTAAACAGTTTTTCGATACGACAATTAGATTTTTTAAAATTAACTAAAGTATGGAATTTAGATAGCAACACATCATTTCAATCTTTTTATAATTTGTAGTGCGAATCGCGCGAATAAAAAAGACTTTAACTTTAAAATTTATTTTTTTATTTTATTTTTCCATTCAAAGTATTTTAGTGAAAAAATATTTATGGCGCATGCACAGGCGTTTTTTACCCACAATTCAAACACTAATCATAATTTTGAAAATTTCTATAGATATAATTTTAAGTTGGGTGAAGACCTAAGTTTCTGCCAAGCGCCGTTGAATTCCGTCCAGCCATTCTCGAGTGATGCCCGGACAAACCTGTTTTAGTCTTTTACTCCCCAGGGGGGAACGGTTGGGATTTCTGAAAAGTTGATAGATATAATTTTAGGTTGGGTGAAAACCTAAATTCCTGCCAAGCGCCGTTGAATTCCTTCCAGCCGTTTTCGAGTGATGCCCGGACAAACGTGTTTTAGTCTTTTATCCCCCAGGGGGGAACGGGGAAGAATTTCTGAAATGTTGATAGATATAATTTTAAGATGGGTGAAGACCTAAATTTCTGTCAAGCGCCGTTGAATTCCGTGCCCTTCTCAAGTGATGCCCAGACAAAAAAAGCGACATACAGACACGATGACACACACACACACAGGCAAAATTTTCTGAAGTCATTTTCGTCTTTCATGGGGTGTGAAACGTGAAGATATCGCAAAATTTTTTGATTCCGACAAATTTACAGACAAAAGTCTGATTTTATTAATATAGATAAATAATAATTTTTGTAAATAATTTGTATTGCTTGAATTTGTATACGAAATTACAAAAAAAGTTTTAAAATTTGATATCATTTCACCATTATTCGATCAACTTTAGGCTTAATTGTAACTGATTGTTTAAATATTTGATTATGTTTTCACAGACAGTTGCAGCTATAGGAAATAATTTTGACTGTAATCCACAAACGTGGCGCTTTTTACAAAACTAATTCCCGAAATACTCAAAATTCTTGCTACAAATTTTTAAAATACTAAATTGTTTCACTGTTAATACTGTTAATTAAATATACTTAAAAATTCGCTCGAATCCTTAAATTAATAGTAAACATATAAATAAATAATCACGTATTATTTATGAAAACCTTAAAATTTAATAACAAGGACGGTTTATTTTCCTCTGTTCATAAAGTTAATATTTCATTTAAAGTATATAAGTGATTTACCCATATGTGGCTAAACAATGAAAGAAAAATAATCTAGTGTGTAAGTTCCAATACTTTCCCTAACACTACATTGATATATAAATTTTAAAGTTTGAGATGTCACATACTGTATCAAAATATTTCTAGTGCGTTAGAACAGTTGAAAAAGCCACTCGAAAAATTTCGATATATGAGTACTGTAATAAGTACAAAATTTTGAATAAATACCATAAAATGCAATAAATTCGCAACAATTGTTTCGAGTCGAAAGAAAACACGACTTTTCAACCCGAAACAATTGTTGCGAGATTATTGCATTTTATGATTGTTATAAAACGCCATTCTTCTGAATGGCTTAAGCGAGTCTTCTAGACTCTTTGAAATATAAAGATTGCAGGCTATTTTCATTTAATCAAATGTCTTATTTAATACTTTCTAATCATTTTAATTTCAAAGTAATAATCTTCAAACTGATATTTTAATATTCTTCTTACCTGTAAAATTCTTCGACATTAAAAAATGAAGACTAATAACGGACACTTGTTTTTCTAGAAATAATAGCTTCTTCTTTAAGATGATAAAATATATACAGTTTATTAACTAAAATAGTTACATGATGAAAATAACACTATTTACAAAAAGTATTTACATATTCGAAATTTCACGAAAACAATTTTCTATTCGTAATATTTTAATAACTAAGCCACCAGTTTTCTATTTCGTAATGACAATGGTGGTTCCATAAAAATAAATTAGGCCAAAGGTGGCCTGAGAACATTCTATTTCATTGTGTTGCTCTCTTCACTAAAGACAAACTAAAACCAAAACTAATGTCCCGCGAGCGAGTAAGCAAAAAAAAATGTTCTTCGAATCTCATCTCAACGGGACCTCTGGCGCCCTCTAGTGAGGCAAAAGTATATCAATACCTAACATCCTCCCACCTTTAATTTTTTAGGTGAGAGCTAAAAAATTAAACAGTTAATTAATTAAGAAAATTTAAACTTATAAAACTACATACTAAGAAAAATTAAAGCTATAAACTACAAATAGTAAAAATTTAAGTTACAAACTAATGAAAATAAAGAAAAATAAAAATAAAATATTTTAAAGTTCATAATGCAATTTTAAAACAATTGTGATTGTCTTTCGAAAAGTTTTTTATAGTTTTTGACCACTTTCAATTTATTGTCTCTTTTGCTGCTTGTATCACTGGATCCTCAGCATCTGATATCTCTAAGGGATAGAGTTTTTGAAGTGGTCTAATCAATGTCCCAGAATGCATTTTCACTTCCACAACCCTGGCACGGCCATCTCGGCTGGGAAAAATTTTCACTACTCTTCCTATTGGCCAATGTAGTCTTTTCACGCTGTTGATTTCTACTAGCACAATGTCGCCTTGTTTAACAGGCTTACATATCTGTCTACTTCGTTGTACCAACTGCGCTAGATACTCTTTTCGAAATCTACTTTCTAGTTGCCTTCGAACACTTTGGCAGTGCTTGTATCGTGCTCTCAGTTTTTTAGCATCAATGGCATCCAGATCTGGTACACCAATTTCTTGAATGTCTTGCATAAAACAAGAAGGTGTCAAAGGAATGAACTTGTCTGGTTCTTCTGATAGGTATGTTAAAGGTCGACTGTTCATTATGGCTTCAACTTCACACAAGATAGTAGAGAGATATTCAAAATTGAGGGAAGATTTTCCATGAGTTCTCAGTAGGAGGTTTTTTACACTTCTAATGAGACGCTCCCACCATCCGCCCCACCAAGCAGCGGTTGGGGGGATGAACTTCCATTTTATTGGAGCTATGTCATCCGTCTTTTGAATTTGATTCCAGTCAAGAGATCTAAAGAGATTGTTGGCACCGCGAAAGTTAGTTCCATTGTCACTGTAGATTGTTGAAATTCTTCCTCTTCGGGCAACAAATCTTCTTAGCGCTTGTATGAATCCTTCTGTTGAAAGATTCGTCACTAATTCCAAGTGTATGGCTCGATATACTGCACAGGTAAAAATGACTATCCATACTTTGGATTTATTTTTCAGGTAAAGAGGACCACATAAGTCGATGCCAACAACTTCAAAAACTTTTGAGGCTCTGACTCTGTCAAAAGGTAAATGGATGGGAGGAGTAACAAATGGTTTGGAAGAAAAAATTTTACACTTTGTGCATTTTATCAATTCACTTCGGATGTTACGCTTTGCAGAAATAATCCAGTAATGTTCACGTAAGATCGAACCAACTGTCTGAAGTCCAGCATGGCAATTCTTCAAGTGGCAGTCTCTAATTAGGCACCTTACAACATGATGTTTTGATGGCAACAATATAGGATACTTGAAAGAAAAAGTGTCTTCTCGATCTAACAACTTTGTTTTGACTCTTAGAATATTGTCTTGATCTTTCATAACAACAAGTCCTTTTATTGTTTCTCGCACATCACCAAAACTTTCTAACTGTATGCGTGACCAGAGAAATTTTTCCGCCTCTTCCTTTTCTTCTGCCGAAAGTTCAGCTGGGAAAATATGATTTCTATTTCTACATTTTGTTGCAAATCTTCTTATCCAACAAATAATATTTACAAGCTTACTAAATTTCGAAATTCTTTCATAATTCATAAATGGATCTACATTTGGACTCGAAAATAATGACACTGCAGTTTTCTTTCTTTCTGACATAACTAAGACTTCATTAGGGACAATCTTCGGTTGGGGCCAGTTACTTTTTTCATCTGCTAGCCATTTAGGACCCTCCCACCATCCCGATTCCAGAAGGTATTTAGGACTACAACCACACGAAGGCAGGTATGCCGGATTTTGACTTCCTGGAACTAAGTACCACTGTTGAGGGTTCGTAAGTTGGCATATTTCTCTGATTCTATTGCCCACAAAGGTACCCCACTGGTCATTTCTTTTAATCCAGGCCAAAACTGTTGAAGAATCAGTCCAAAAGTAAGTTGGTACTGTAGGGATGTTCAAAGCTTCTACGACATACTTTGATAGTCTGGATCCCAACACACAGGCAAGCAGCTCAAGACGAGGAATCGTTAGAGCCGTTTTTGGAGCCAACCGCGATTTTGCTCCCAAAAATTGAATTGAAACTCTTTTTTCTTCTTCGCACCGTAGAAAAATTACTGTTGCATAGGCACTTTGACTTGCATCGCGGAAAATATGTAGGGTCCAATCTTCTTTATTTCCATAACCTATTCTTCTCGGGATCTTCAATTTTGTTAGCTGTTTTAATTCGCTGTACCATTTCTGAAAGTCTCTTTGAATTTTCTCTGGAAGCGGAGTGTCCCATGCTGATTTGCTGGACCAAGATTCTTGAATTATTATCTTGGCTGGTAACAATGCTGGAGCTAGAAAACCGATGGGATCGAAAATTCCTTGAGTTATGGATAGAATTTGACGTTTTGATGGATTCACTATTTCTAAGTCAAATTTATTGAAGACCATCAAGATATCATCTGTTCTGTCCCATTTAATTCCTAAAACTGGAATTGGAGTTGAGAAGTCTTCCTTTTCATTTTCTAAAGACAACTTTTCTATTTCTTTTACAGGACCGAATTGCCACAATCTTAGGTCCATTTTAGCTTCAGCCATAATTTCTGTTGCCTTAGATTTAAATTCTTCCAATTCGGACGTGTTGTTTACAGATTTGACGCAGTTATCTACATAGAATGACTTCTGAAGTTTCTGAGCAATTGCCTTAAGTTCTTCTGGACACCCATTCAAATGATGTCTGATAACTGCGCCAAGTAAAAATGGACTGGAAGTAATACCAAACACCACTCTATTATGCTGATAGACTTTAATTTCATTCGTCTTCTTCCACCACAGGAACCTTAAAAAATGCCGATCTTCCTCATTTATTTCGATCTGAAGGAAGGCTCTTCTAATGTCGGATACAACAGCGATTGCCTTTTCTCTGAATCTTAACAATATTGCGGGAATCTCTTCTAATAAATTTGGTCCTTTAAAGAGACAATCATTCAGTGTCGGTGCTCTTCCGACTTTGCATGATGCATCAAAAACTGGTCTGATGGAGGTGGTAGAACTATCAGGCTTGATGACTGGATGGTGGCATAAGTAGTGTTCCCTAACTTCTTTCAGTTCTGTCTGAGGGATTTCCTGTATGACATTTTCTCTTTGCCATTCCTTGAAAATTAGATCGTAATCCTCAAATTTATTTAATTTCTTTAATCTTCGGGTAGTACTGAATAATCTTCTTTCCGCTTCATTTCTATTTGAGGGAATATTGACATTGTTGGAAATCCATGGAAGGCCCACTCGATAACGACCATCTTCATTTCTGGTGAGTTGTCTAAGAAACATATCGTGGGCTTGCTCTTCTTCTTCTCTTTTGGACAAGGTTTGGCCAGGGTCGTTGATTCCTATCGTTTCGAGTCGCCACAAGTCTGGAACATTCCAATCTTTTATGTACAGATTTGTCATCAATACCGCTGTACCGCTATTCAAGCAACCCTGAGATGGAAGCCCTGTTTTTCCACAAACTGTCCATCCAAGTTTGGTTTCTATCGCTGTGAGTCCATTTTCTAATTGCTTGACTCGACCCGTTAACAGTTGACCGTAAACGTCACTCCCGATCAGGATTTCTATTTCCGTACTACCAGGGCCAATATCGGACAACCACAGCTTATTTTTCTTGAGTTCTCTGCACAGATTTCCCTTTGGAATTCGAGGAATTTCACCATAAATTTTCTCTTGGTCTAAAAGATCGAGCTGATGTATGGAACTGACCCAATTATTCGATGCACCCACTGTAACTCTAAATTTATTATGCTGTTTAGCTTCTATCTGTGTACCCCCAAAAACTGTATGGGCAATTACTTCTGTTCCAATGGGTTTGAGCTTGCGCTCTTTCGTAGTTTTCTTTAATATGTAACTTTTCTGGGAACCACAGTCCATAAGACAACGCACCCTTTTTTGGCCTTTTTCCCCTTTTATATTTATTTCTAACGTCATAAGGGCTATTTCCTGGGAGCATTCTTTGGCGACAGTGTTCTGTATTACTTCGGGAGGTTTGCTTCTACTATTTTCACCCCCTTTCCTTATCTCTGGACAAAATAGTTCTGTGTGTGGTTTCGAACAAACGTGGCACTTAATAAAAACCTTGCACGTTTTTGCCCGGTGTCCAAAACGTAAACATTTCAAACAGCAATTTTTTTCTTTTACTTTATTTTTCTTTTCGTCAAGGGAGAGCGATTTGGCTGTTATGCAGTCTTTACTCTCATGCGTTTTTCCGCAAAATATACAGCTTAATTCTTTTGCAGCGAATAAGCCTGTAGCAGTGGGGACCCTGTTATCTCTCTTGTGGAATTTATTTTTAACATTTTCCTTGGGTGAATTAATTTCAAAACCCGACCTGGCTAATTGTAACCTTTCTTCACCTGCCACTTCCTTTTTCAAAAAATTCAGCAATAGTGACAAGTTCGATTTCTGTGTGGTTTCCTTGTCATCTAACTCAGTAGAATCTTCCCTGGCCCCAACATTAAGTCTTTGAAACGTTCTAATAATATCTTCGGGTAAACAGGATTCTACCATTGGGTACAGCCACGCAGAGTTCTGATCAATGTTCACACCCATGCTTTCCAGCGATCTCAAGTGTGCTTCTATCTTGGTCACTAAATTACACAAATTTTTGCTATTTCCCCTAGTCTGTACATTAGCTGTAATTAATTTCAAAAATTCCCGAACATATACTTCGATTAAGATATCTTTATCCCCATAGCGTTCTTCAAAAGCCTTTACTGCCTTTAAATAATTTTCTGATGTTACGGGGTAACTTTCGAGTAATTCTCTGGCTCGAGTTCCTGGTTCTACGCACTGTAAAAGGTACTGAAATTTGTCAGCGTTGTCTAATTCTTCATCCTCGTGAATTTTCTTAAATTGGGCCCAAAAGGCAAATAATTTATCAATTTTGAATCAAATTTCTTGATAGCTAATTTTGGTAATTTATATCGCTTTGTTTTCAAGTTTGTTTCGCTTTCTATTTTATTTTGGCTTGTGTAATTAAAATTTACATTTGAATTTAACTTTTCATTAATTAGTCTTTTAACTGTGATAAATTCATCACAGTATGCTTCGCTTTCTTCGGCTTCTTTTATAATCAAAGCTTCATCGCATTTACTATCTTCCGACATAATGTCCATTATCAAATGCTTTTAATTCTGTCATTAAACCCTCTAATTTATTTAAATTATCTAAAAGTATACCCTTCTCAAGATCTTCTTTCTCTAGTTCAGTTTTTAAAATATTTAAAGTTTTAGTAAAGGAAGATCGTAATGGAGTTCTTCGCCTTTTTATTTTTTCCATTTCTGATTTTTAAACAAAAACAGAACAGTTTTATGTTAATTAACCAATTATTCGTTATTTATGCCTTTTAATTTAAATGTAAAAACTTTCACTTTTCTATTTACCAAAAAGATTTTATTTAAAGAACAACTTGGAAAATGTTCTAATTTGAGAGCCATTTTCTTTTCATAAAATGTAAACAAAAGAAAATAACCATTTATTATTTTTTATTTTACTCTTATAGCAATATTTATTTCCAACTGAATAATAATTTTTATTTATTTATTAACTGTAAAAATTTATTGAATATAATAATCACCAAATGTAATCCAAAAATAAATTAGAATCGAAGCTTCTATCACTTGCACATTCTGTTTTCATTCATAAATTCTAAAATAATACTTTATTTCATTATCATTGCGAAACAAAAAATAAAACAATAAAAATTCACTGCAATCAGATTTTGACATCATCTAATATTTAACATGGAAAAAATACTTTTTATTATTTTGTTCATCAAATGATGCTTCTTTTTCAAGGTCAACTCAATATGTACAAATAATAGAACGAATAAAAAATCTTGTTTTATTTCAATCAATCAGACATTTTTAATTTTATTTACTTTGAAAAAGGAATATTCTATATTCTAAATAATTTCAATCTTAGATATCTTTTGAAAAACATTTCACATAATAATAAAATAAATTTTAAACCATTTATTGTTTCAAATGAAAATAATTCTTTTCTTTTCAGTTAATATAAACAATATTAATATAAACGATATTTCCTGTATTTAATATAAACAATACTTCCTGTCTGCGAACGCCATAAAATTATGTTATAAAACGCCATTCTTCTGAATGGCTTAAGCGAGTCTTCTAGACTCTTTGAAATATAAAGATTGCAGGCTATTTTCATTTAATCAAATGTCTTATTTAATAATTTCTAATTATTTTAATTTCAAAGTAATAATCTTCAAACTGATATTTTAATATTCTTCTTACCTGTAAAATTCTTCGACGTTAAAAAATGAAGACTAATAACGGACACTTGTTTTTCTAGAAATAATAGCTTCTTCTTTAAGATGATAAAATATATACAGTTTATTAACTAAAATAGTTACATGATGAAAATAACACTATTTACAAAAAGTATTTACATATTCGAAATTTCACGAAAACAATTTTCGATTCGTAATATTTTAATAACTAAGCCACCAGTTTTCTATTTCGTAATGACAATGGTGGTTCCATAAAAATAAATTAGGCCAAAGGTGGCCTGAGAGCATTCTATTTCATTGTGTTGCTCTCTTCACTAAAGACAAACTAAAACCAAAACCAATGTCCCGCGAGCGAGTAAACAAAAAAAATGTTCTTCGAATCTCATCTCAACGGGACCTCTGGCGCCCTCTAGTGAGGCAAAAGTATATCAATACCTAACAATGATGTTTATTCAAAGTTTTGTATTTATTACTTTTAAACGCCACTTCTGTCATGCTTTCTTATTATATTAGTACTGTGATTTGAACTAGCTTGAAGTACATCTTAAAAGGCTTCACATATTTATTTTGTGCTGTACTAATTTTAAACAACTTAGTTTGGCGCATATGTAATTGTAGATAATATATAGGGCAACTCTAAATTATTCCAGTGAGTTTTGGAAAAAAGGTGTAGACGGTAGATTTGTGAAAATTTTGAAATAAATTTGAAAATTTTACCAATACCATATTTTTTGAGTGTACTTACAATATTGAAAAGGGGAGTTGAAAGGTACGGTGGCCCGCTTTCTGTAAGACGGGAAGGTAGTTTGTTCCCCTCTTACACAGAATGTTTTATATATAAAAAAAAAAAATTATAAAACTGTTTTCTGCTTTTTTTAAATTGCAGTAGAAATATTTAAAATAAGTACCTCATATGTAACACATTAAACTTGAATATTTTGTACTAATGTAATTAAGTGAAAGCAGTGTGACTGCCACACTGGATTATTTCATTTCATTTTATAGCCACAGAAATGTTGCGTACTTGGGGGTTCGTGGGTTGTCCGAGAATAAAAGGAAAAACTTACAAAAATTCAGTAATTTATTTACAGAAAGTTCCAGAAAAATACAGGTCTATAAACCAAGTATCAGCTTCAATTCAACCAGTAAACACAGCTTAAACAACAGCTGTCAATAGCAAATCCACAGTACAAACTGTATAGCAATAACACTTAAAGCAAGTCTCTTTCAAAGAGGCTCAAAGCAAAGCAAGCATTAGCGAAGCTGGCTGAGATCTGAAATGATCTAGCCTTGGCGAAGAAAACAGGCTTATATACCCCTGCAGAAAACTGTGGAACGTTCCAGAAATCTCCATATCTCATCAGCCAATGGAATTAGAGCTTCCATATTTGGTATATCCCTTATAAGGATTTTCTCGCCAAGGTCGCCAAAAAAATTGCCAAGGTGGGAAAAAGTCGCCAAATTTGGCGCCAAATCCATTACCTGCCTTATTGGGGCTTTTTAATGCGCTTTTAAGGGAAAATAAGGCTATTTCAACGCTAAAACGACTAGAAATGCACAAAATTAGCACTTTATCAACTTACTAAGCCTCTTCAAAAGAATTTATACAAAAATAAACACAATTATTTACAATTTTGTAACACTGCCCCCTCCCAAGGACTGCACGTCCCGGGCAGTGCAACCCTTGGTCAAGAGGCGAAACTAAACAAATTTACACAATCTAAAATACAAAAACTAAGTTGCATATAACGATAAAATATAAATATAAATCAAGTGAATTTTTTTTTTACAAAATTCACAAATATGTACAAATATTTATGTACAAATATTTACATTACGCATGCGCAAATTTTACCAGTATTTACATTTAATTTTAATTTTACCGTTAAGTGTGGTACTTGGCTAGCCTGTTATAGTGCACCACCTTTGGTTTTGATGAAGGTGTTTTAGTGATCCACACTACTACATCATTCAGCCTTTGTAAGACTGTGTACGGTCCGTCCCAGTTGCACTGTAACTTGGGAGACAGTCCTTTGCGTCGAACAGGATTCCACAACCAGACCTTCTCTCCTTCCTGGAACTCATGTTGTGTAGCCTTTAGATCGTACCTTGTCTTCATTTTCTCCGTTGCAATGTGAATCCGCTCCCGAGCAAAGTTGTGTACGTCCTCAAATCGTGCCTGGAGATCTTGGATGTACTCCTCGGGCGATGAAGGCGCATCGGGTGGACAACCAAACAGGAGATCACAAGGGAGACGAAGTTCACGTTCAAACAGCATCTGGGCTGGAGTATAGCCGGTGGTTTCATGGACAGCACTTCGATAAGCCAGCAGGAACAATGGCAACTTCAAGTCCCAATCTTGCTGGTTCCTTGACACTAGAAGAGAGAGGTTATTCAGGATGGTACGTTTGAACCTCTCAACCATGCCGTCCGACTGGGGATGTAAAGGTGTTGTCTGGGTTTTGTCTATGCTGAGTAGTTGACACAGTCCTTTGAAAACATCAGAGGTAAAGTTCCTACCTTGGTCGGTATGAAGTTGTAGGGGCGTGCCGTACCTTGACACCCATTGCTGCACTAGGACCTCTGCGACTGTGCATGCCTCTTGATTGGGAATGGGATATGCCTCAGGCCACTTGGTGAAATAGTCCATCACGACAAGGATGTATTTATTTCCACTGGAGGTCCGTGGCAAAGGACCCAAGTTGTCGAGTGCAATCCGTTCAAATGGTGCTCCCACGTTATACCGTTGCAGTCTTCCTCGACTTCGTTTCTGCGGGCCTTTACGTGCCGCACAAGCATCACAGGATTTACACCATTTCTCCACGTCCTCCCTTGCCTTGCACCAATAGAAGCGTTCCCGAACTTTCTGCAGAGTCTTCATTACCCCAAAATGGCCTCCGGTAGAGCTACTATGCAGTTGTTCTAAAACATCTGGAATTCTTGATCTTGGTAATACATTCTGCAGTCGGAAGCTTTTACCATCATCAGATTCCCACTTTCTGTATAATACGCCGTTTCTGATATGAAGAGAGTCTTAAAGTGCCCAATAACTTTTCGTAATGGGACTAAATCTGGAAATGTCCTGCCAGGTAGGTCTGTTGCTGGTCGTCTCTTTCAGCTGTAATATTGGCTTTATGTCCGGATCTTCCAACTGGGCTTGTCTAAGTTCTTCGTCACACCATGGATCGGTACCTTGATCTGATGGTGTTGAGACAGTATCTTGGCAGGCAACCGGATTTATCGGTAGGTATTTCTGTTCGGCACTAGAGCAGTACTTGCAGCTTTCCGAGCAAAGCTTCCGTGACAAGGCATCTGCATTACCATGTAGAGTCCCTTTACGATGACGTATCTCAAAGTCATATTCCTGGAGGCGTTGTATCCACCTGGCAATCTGTCCTTCCGGGTTCTTGAACTGGAGCAACCACGTTAAAGATGCATGGTCAGTCCGGAGCAGAAATCTTCTGCCATAGAGGTAATGATGGAAATGTTCTATGGCTTTTACGATGGCGAGTAGCTCTTTCCTGGTGGTACAGTAATTTCGCTCTGGTTTAGACAGGCATTTACTCCAATAGGCAATGACATGTTCTTGACCATCAATTTCCTACGACAGAACAGCACCGACACTCTCATGGCTGGCATCTGTATCAAGTATGAACTGTCTGTCGGGCTGTGGATACGTCAAGATAGGCGATGATGTTAAGGCCTCTTTAAGTCGCTTGAACGCATTTTCACATTCATCTGTCCACAGGAACTTCTGTTTGGCTTCCGTCAGCTTGTGGAGTGGTCTGGCAATATTTGAGAAACCCTTGACAAACTTCCTGTAATAGGTGCATAACCCCAGGAAACTTCGTAGTGGGTGTACATTTTCAGGGCGACTCCAGTTCTCGACTGCTGAGATCTTCTCAGGATCAGTTCTCACACCTTCGGCAGAGATGATATGGCCGAGGTAGCTCACTTCACGACGGAACAAGTTACACTTGCCTGGATTCAATTTGAGGTTAGCCATTCCGAGTTTCTCTAGCACTTTTCGGATGTTTCGTAGATGGTCTTCAAAGGTGCGCCCCACAATGATAATATCATCCAAATACACCAGACAGGCTTTATAGGAAAGTCCTTTTAGCACTGTCTCCATCAGGCGTTCGAAGGTGGCAGGTGCATTACATAATCCAAATGGCATAACTTTAAATTGCCACAGTCCTTGTCCCGTGGTGAATGCAGTCTTCTCACGATCATCAGGATGTAATTCTACTTGCCAGTAACCGCTCTTCAGATCTAAAGTCGAGAACCATTCATTGCCAGCATGTGTGTCTAATGTGTCGTCAATTCTGGGAAGAGGGTAACTGTCTTTCTTCGTGACGTCATTCAAACGACGATAATCCACGCAAAATCTTGTTGAACCATCCTTTTTTCGCACCAGTACTATGGGAGAGGCCCAAGGACTCGTTGATGGCTCCATGACGTCATTGTGTTGCATTTCATTTAGAAGTTCAGTGACCTCTTCCTGTTTAGCAAATGGAAGTCTTCTTGGATGTTGTTTGATTGGAGGATGATTTCCTGTATAAATTCTGTGCTTTGTTATGTTCGTTCTCCCGACGTCCTCAGGTGTTCGAGAAAAAAGGTCTTTAAATTCTTGGAGTAAATTCTCCGCAGCACACCTCTGTTCACTTCCTAATTCTGCATTCTTGAGTAGTTCCGTTGTTAATTGCTCAGAAGACTTGGATTCAGTTGATTGCGTGGGGCGGTTTATGCATGTTACAGGAGTGCAGGCTGCTAACACCTCATCCTTCGTCACAGTTCGGACCTTATCGCTGATGTTTGCGACTCTCACAGGAATAGTACTCTTTGAGAGATCAACTAGAGATGAAGCTACCAGAACTCCTCTTGGGCTATTGTCTGTATTCGGGTATTCAATCAGTCCATAGCGGAAGTATTGCTTTGTAGGAGGTGTTCCTGAAACTATTGTCTCTGTGTGTGGAGGGATGGAAAATTCAGACTTGGCTGTTATCTGGCAAATTGTCTGAATGTCTTGATTTTCAGTGTTGAACACAGCGATGTCTTTTGAACTCGAATGCAGTTCATTATTCTTGAAGTCCAATTTAAAGTTAAATTTTCTCAGGAAATCAACTCCAATGATTAGAGGATCTCTTATATCAGCAACATATGCCATATGATGGTAACTGGCATTCCCAAAAGTGATGGTCAAGTTCATTTTTCCATATATTTTGATTTCGTCTCCGGTCACAGTCTCGAGCTTAACGCAGGGCGGCGTCCAGATGATCTTCCCTTTTAGTTTTTGAGCCAATTCCGTTCTAATGATGGTCACGTTGGCTCCCGTGTCCAGAATCATCCGGCAGGTGGTGTTGTTAACATGGCCATAGACATAAAGTCCATTATCGCCGCCACTCATCGATGACACATGAAATACTGTAAATTGGGGCTCTTTAATTTCAGGCAACCTCCGCCCCGCGAGATGGCCTTCTCCTAGTTTCCCTGCAGTGATGGTGAAGCCGGGTGATTTCCTTTAGTTGGTCGTACAGGGCAGTTCCTCTTTACATGACCATCCCCTCCACAGCCCCAGCACTTTATCTTCCGATCCTTTATTTCCTTATTATTTTCTAGGCTGCGTAATCTCTTCAAGATCTCTGCGAGACTTTTCTTCATTTCATTTTCATCAGCAGGCGCATCATTTAATGAGACTGTTCTTATGGTATGGCGGTCTGTACGGGAGGCTTGTTGGGCTGCCTCTATCCTAAGTGCATAGCCTAAAACTGATTCTACGTCTCTGATGTTGGAGAGTCTCAGCGCTTTTTATATTTCTGGATCCCGCACAGCATCGATAAAGTACTGAAGAGCTAAGTCGTTTCGAGTGTCAGCATGACAGTCTGAGAATGCTAGGTGAGAAAGTCTCTGAATGTCCGCTGCCAAATCTTGCAAACTTTCGCCTGTTTTCTGGTAACGGGATTTTAACTGGAGGCGACTATAGTCCTTAGAACACTTCTCTCCGAACCGTAGCTCCAGTGCTCTAGTCAGGGCCTCGAAGTCGTTCCTTTCTTCTTTAGAAACATTTCTCAGTATCTCTGCTGCATCTCCCCGTAATGCTGCTGCTAAGTGGACTGACTTGGCGGTAGAGTCCCAGCCGTTAGCTTCAGCTACGATGGAAAACTGCGTCCTATATACATGCCAGGAGGAACTGCCGTCGTAGGTGGATAGCTTAATAAATTCCTGATTCTCGATTCTTCTCTCTTTCTTTTCAGTTTCCTGAGGCATGGATTCTAATTTTTCCTCGAGATTCCGAATCTTGCTCTGCAGTTCATTCCCTATTACTTCTCCGTTCCATTATTCTTTCATTTTTCTCTCAAGATCTTCCTCCATTCTCTTAAACTTGCTTTCTATCTCTGAAACCCTTCCTTTCAGCTCTTGATCAAAGTTTTCTTTAAATTTCTCCTCAAAATTATCTTCTATCTTCATAAATCTTTCTTCAAAATTCTTTTCTACTTTCATAACATTTTTCTCGATCTTCATTGCTTTTTCTTCAAAACTCTCTTTTATTTTCAAAACATTCTCTTCTATTCCATCTATTCTGCTTCCCATATCCGATAATTTACTTTCAATCACTTCCTTTAATGTCGAAAGTTCTCTCTTCATCTCGTCTTGATTAGATTTAATTTCTTCAGTCAACCCGTCTTTCAACTCTCTTTGTCCAGTTTCCATACTTTCTTTCATCTCTCTTTGTCCTTTCATTTTTTCCATCAATCCGGTTTCCATCTTTTCCTGACCTGCTTTCATTTCTTTTTGTCCGGTTTCTATTTTCTCTATCAATCCAGATTTTAACTCATTCATCTGGGCAGTTAGACCTTCCAGAAGCTTTTTCATTTCTTGCTCCATAGCTCTAGTTATTACCATTCACAGACAATCCCACTTCTGACACTAGAAATGTTGCGTACTTGGGGGTTCGTGAGTTGTCCGAGAATGAAAGGCAAAACTTACAAAAATTCAGTAATTTATTCACAGAAAATTCCAGAAAAATACAGGTCTATAAACCAAGTATCAGCTTCAATTCAACCAGTAAACACAGCTTAAACAACAGCTGTCAATAGCAAATCCACAGTACAAACTGTATAGCAATAACACTTAAAGCAAGTCTCTTTCAAAGAGGCTGAAAGCAAAGCAAGCATTAGCGAAGCTGGCTGAGATCTGAACTGAACTAGCCTTGGCGAAGAAAACAGGCTTATATACCCCTGCAGAGAAGTGTGGAACGTTCCAGAAATCTCCATATCTCATCAGCCAATGGGAATAGAGCTTCCATATTTGGTATATCCCTTATAAGGATTTTCTCGCCAAGGTCGCCAAAAAATTCGCCAAGGTGGGAAAAATTCGCCAAATTTGGCACCAAATTCATTACCTGCCTTATTGGGGCTTTTTAATGCGCTTTTAAGGGAAAATAAGGCTATTTCAACGCTAAAACGACTAGAAATGCACAAAATTAGCACTTTATCAACTTACTAAGCCTCTTCGAAAGAATTTATACAAAAATAAACTCAATTATTTACAATTTTGTAACGATATGTAAACCATTTATACGTTTTCAATAAAAGATTAAATTTACAAATAAGCTAAAAAAAATTATTTTTATTAAATTTTATTATTTTCATAAGTAATTGTCGATAATTTATTTATTTATTACTAGCCGCCTTCGGCGACCAGCTGGTTCGCGATCCCTGAAAAATCCGACTTTACGAAATTCCCGCTCGGTGGCGCCTGCGGCGCCTTTTTCCCGTATCAGGTCTAATAACAGCTTATTGATATATCGTGAAAATAGCTTATCTAAATCGCAGTAAACTCCCGTGCGGTAGCGCCTTCGGCGCTGATTCTTCAAATTTCTAACTTTAGCTAAGTCCCGCTCGGTGGCGCCTGCGGCGCCTTATCCCCGTTTTAGAACTTACAACACCTTCCTCGCTCATTGGAATTTGAAATATTGAAATTTTAAAATATAGCAGCGCCATCTGGTGGTAGAAATTTCTGTAATATATTGTTCAATTCGAAATCAACAAAGCTTTCAAATGATGTATTACTTATTAAAATATTTTAAGTAGTAGCTGAGATACAAAAGAAAACCTAAAAAGGAAACCTTAAAACGTGTAAATCGGGTAAAATCTCGAATAATACTTTCGATAATATAAAAGAACTTTAAAATATCTTTCGAATGATGTATTAAAAATTATATAATCATAATTAGAATTTGAAATATTGAAATTTTAAAATATTTCAGCGCCATCTGGCGGTAGAAATTTCTGTAATCTACTGTTCAATTCCAAATCAACAAAGCTTTCAAATGATGTATTACTTATGAAATTATTTTAATTAGAAGCTGGGATAAAAAAGAAAACCAAATACCTTGCCTTAAAATCTTAATATGCCAACCAATTTCAAACGCTGCAACTCTTTTTTTTTTTTGCCTTTTTTCCCTGTTCCTCAAGCCCTCCCTAATAATCGTACTCTTTCAAAAATATTCACAATCGAATTATCGGGCATTAAAACTACATACTACGAAATTTCGACTGCTGCAAATACTGCAAAAAAAATAAAAGAAGACAATTTTTTTCCAATAAATATGTCATTTTTTTAATTATTCATATATTTTCATGAAAATTGAACAGTAGCTTTATAATATGCTGTCTAGGCCGAATATTAATTCAATTGTAACGTGAATGAAAATTTGAAAATAATTGAAAATTGCAATTTTTCCCCCCAGTATAAAACACATGATATCTTAATTGATTACAACCATTTCCGTTTTCATCACAGACATCACAGACAGTTGTCTCGTACGTGTTTTGTTTCCGATCGAGACCGCTTAGAAAATCGTCTGCCTGTTTCCAACTAAATTTCATAGTTTAGTTAATTTTAAAAAATCTAATTGACGTATCGATAAGCCGCTTGCACTCTTAGATTCGGAAAAAATTCCCCTTTCATTTGGTACCAAATTCGTAATGATCGGACTAATATTTCTAATTTATTTTCCATTTTTTCTGCTTTTAACTCCGTTAAAATATCTACTTATATGCAATCTCGGTGAATTCTGAGTCATTGAGATCGCTTTTTGATTAAGACATAGGTCTACATTTTAATTAATATCTCCGCAACTAATTAAAATTTTTAAATTCTGTTTTGACTATCCCCTCGGGCAGGCTTCTGAGCACCCGTATGTCAAATTTTGTAGTTCTGCGTTCAGTAGGGTCTGAACGTATAGATGCTCAGACAGACAGACAGACAGACAGACATCTTCTTTTATTATTATAGATTCTGTTTTGACTATCCCCTCGGGCAGGCTTCTGAGCACCCGTATGTCAAATTTTGTAGTTCTGCGTTCAGTAGGGGCTGAACGTATAGATGCTCAGACAGACAGACAGAGAGACAGACAGACAGACAGACAGACAGACATCTTCTTTTATTATTATAGAAGATATATACGTATTTAAAGCATTAAGTGTATTTATCTTATTGGGTGTAATTATTTACTTACTTAATGATGAAAACGTTAACTTATGAATTTCCCCGGAAGAGGAAATCACTTTCAATAAATAACAGTAAAACTGCTTATTTTTTTATTTTTTTTATTATTGTTATTATTAGTACGACGGATTGGTCCATGGTAACTCTGCTATAGAATGGTAGTAATATAAAATATTCTTTAAAAACAATTTCTCATGAGCTACTAACCTAGACTAACGGTCCGAGTACGTCGCATCTCTCTAAAAGCGAATAATTATTGAATAAAATGCTGCGCAATCTCTTCTACCAAAATGGGAGAATTTGTGCTTTTGGTACTAAGGAAAAATTGCGCATAGATATTCCTATAAACTCTATACTAGTCGGGATGGGATTAAGCAGCTTATTGGTAATGACCAGACAGTGAGAATGAGTTTGTTGACTGTCTGGAACTGCAGCAGGAGAGAATATCGACAAGCGACTGGACTAGTTTAAATTATTCGAGAGGGCGCATCTATTTGCAGACTATCCCAAAATCCATAATTGAACATTATTCAGGAGTTGCAACGATCGACAAAAATCATACTTCTGGCGATATTTAGCTCTGGAGTGCCAATGTTAGCTTATAGGAAATTTATCGCAAATTATTTAAATGTTATTTTATATCTGTTTGTTTTGCAATGTTTTGAAATATGATGCTCAAGTTTTGTGCAGCTGTCAGTTTCTTAAACAGAAGCGATAAAACTGAACGCAGACAGAAAATATCAGACTTTCCAAAAAAATTTTAAGAACTGTAATCGTCGAAATTTTGGTAAAATAAAATAAATTACGTTAACGTAAAGGTTTTTTAAGTTGAAACGAGAAGATTTGAAACCAAGTGAAATTTAGGTTTTGTATCTAGGTCTTGTTTGTATTTTTTTTTCGGTGTTATGAACATTTTTGCACGGAAAATTTTCAACCAATAGTAAACTGTGAATGGAAAGTGGGAGAGAGTAACGTTATATCATTGTTTATATGGTGTGCTACCTGTCTTTATCGTTCGGAAAGGCATTTCACATACGGTGTGCAATCCATCTCGAATGGATTAACTTGTGATTGGTGGTTGCACGAAAGCTGCATCATTTTCAACAATGAGTGTTTCAACAATGATTTGTAAAAATTATCTGCTTTTGGTTTTCAATAATTTACATATTTTGAGAAACGAACACGTTTTCAGAAAACGATTTGATCGTTTTCAGGAAATGCCTGTCTAACACTCTGTCCATGCTCATGCTACAAACATTTTGTGTCATCTCCACCTCAGAGATGCCAACAAAATTATATGTAGTTGCACCTACGCATAAATTAGTGCCTATTAACATTTTTTGCAAATCGTGTAAGAAATGGCGTTGCTTACTCGTTTTTTTTCCATACTTTTTAACATATAATAAAATTTTTTAGCATATAATAAAATTTCGTATAAATGTTCGCATAAAGAACTATTTTTAACTAATCATTGCGAAATTAAAAAAAAAAAAAAATAGTGAATTCACAATATATATATTTATATATATATATTCCCATCACGGGAAATATAAATTTGATTATGCGTATTTTTTAAAAGAACTAGCAAACGAATGGTTACACTATGATTTGTCATATTTTTAAACAAAGTTATCTTATTATTTCTCAACAAAAAATTTCACAAAAAAGTTTTTTTTTTTTTTTTTTTTTTTTTTAATTAAAATCAGGAAAATCTTCAACCTCTTGAGCGCCAAAGAGTAAAACATGAAAAGCAGACAGCTGTTTCTGTAGCATTTAGCGTACCGTCTTCAATCTCTTCTTTCGTTTCCTATATATACGAGAACTTGTCTCTTATTTCTTTATGCACTGAAGACGATACACTAAATGCTACCGAAACAGCTGTCTGCTTTTCATGTTTTTCTCTTTGGCGCTCAAGAGGTTGAAGATTTTCCTGATTTTAATAATCCAGCACAAAGTCTTCTTTTAACATTTTATTATTGGGGTTTGTACGGTACAAAACTTTCTAGGGTATGATCTCTCTAAAATGAAAGATAGACTAAAGATTAAAAAACACTAAAGAAATCGCTATTACCGATCTTTTTACTTAGAAAGCATTTTTATACAGAAGATCTATTTACACATTTTTAACATGTTAATTAAAATTGGCTCTAAAACTAAAATGGCACAAGTACCTAAAAATTACTGATGCCAACTATACGCACGAATTGCTCCTAAAATGTGTGTGAGAGAGAGTCAGGGAATGAGGGGGGATAACAACAAAACATTATTGGTTGGATGGAAGCTATCCGCAGACATTTGTATTCAACAATCTACAAATTGTTAAATAGCTGTATTTAATGGAAAGAAAATTTTTAATTGTTGTGGGTGAAAGATAGATTTGTTCTATGAATTTAATAGTAGCTACAAGCTGTAAAACGGACAGATAATTAAGACTGTATTTATTACTTATGAATCTTATTTGAATTGCTGCGTATAGAAAGGGCCTCAGTCATTAAATCCCTTTTTTGAGAAAATTGAAAAAAAAAAAAAAAAAAAAAAAAAAAGCTATTTATCTCTTTTACTGTAAGTACGATAAATCTGGAGGGTGAAAAAATCACTTATGGTGTAGTGCATAAGAATGTTCTCTGTGATATTTTTAATTTTAATGCACAAAATGTAGGCCATACAGAAATTAGTTAAGACCTGGACTGAAGACCTCTCTTCACGCATTTAATAAAGACATGGATCCGTCTCAATTTTCTATTATAGTTTAAGAAATAATCTTAAATATACCCCTCTTTATTTGTGCATGGATGATGTATTTCAAAGATTGAAACATTTCTCTAACATATTTATTGCTACACGGAAAAAATTTAAAACCGGGACATGCCATTTCTGCATGCATTTAAAAAATATGTTCATTTCCTCAATTTTCTATTATCTTATAAGAAATTATATGAAATATACATCTTTATTTGCGTGTGACTTACGTTTAAAAAAAAAAAAAAAAAAAATCAATAAGGGAATACTTCTCCTATTTTACGGCAATCTAACTCCATGTTATTCTGTGCTAAAATTTGTCAGCTATACATTAACTAATGTATTTGTTTTTCTTCTTTTTTTATTTCCGTTATCATATTTAATAAATCCAGAACTGTTAAAAATGTTTCTCATTTTCAGTAAATCAAGAATATATTTATAACTTATTACAATTTTTACAATTTTATTTTGAAGCTATAAAACACAAACAATGCTTTTAGCTAATTTTTAGCCCTTTGCAGCTTTAAAACGAAAAATAAAAAATAAAAAATATATAATTTTTGAAAAGCGAGGAACATTTTAACGGCTGTAATATTTTTTAATATAAAAACGGAAAAAAATACATTTCGGCCAGTTTTAAAATATTTGCTTATAAAATTGCTGATGTCCTTTAGGAATGTAAGAAAGTAACTTATATGTATCTGTCTAAAAGCTAATCTACAGTGCTGCCGTAAGCAGTGAAGGATTAAATCCAGGACTGAAGACCTTCTTACTCGCAACAAGAAAATTTGTTCTCTGCGGCTCCCTACATAACTATTAGACTCACGTCTTTTCTATATTCATTGGTTGGTGAACCATTAAAAATACTGAAACCACTGCTATCTCAATTTACGGTGGGAGGGGGGGGGGGGGAGACTGAAGCCCTTTTTACGCACACTAATTCATTGAAATTTACCTAATGTTATTTATGATTGTGTTATGTAATAGAGTTTTGTTTAATTCATAATATTATATTGAAATCTTATTAAAGCTAACCATTTTTTTTCCATTACTAGGTCCTTTTAGATTATTATCATTATGTTTATTTATTTATTTGTTAGCCTGAAGGTAAAATTACAAAAATTAATTGTTTTATAAGAAACCCCCTAAGCATATTGTACTTCCATTTCTATTATTTTAAAATTTTCTTTTTCTACGCTTAATTGAATAAATTGGTCGTGACATTCTAAAAATAAACTTCATATTATGAAACGAAAACAGATTAAATTGGCTTAAGATATAAGATATTTAAAAAGCACCAACGAATCAAACTTTGTGTTTTGATGAAATTTGACTTTACCCAATTACTTCTAGATATTTCATTACAGACAGTTTGTTTATAACAATTTAAAAATGATTTTTTTTTTTAAATTATCTAAACATTCTTCTTTTTCGCTGAAATGTTTGTTGAAATAAATTCACTTATTTACTTTGAAGATAGCTTTAATTATAGTATGTGTACTCAACAATGTATCATTTTCAATATAACCAATTCAAATATTTCCCAATATAACTGTTAATAAAGCCTTTATAAAGTATAAAAAATCTATAAAAATATTCTCTTTTAGATATAGTAAAACATTTAAATTAGTTACAAATTTGTAACGAATTGAAACGTTTTATTATATATATAAGAGAATGCTTTTATAGTTTTTTTTTTTTTTTTTTAATACTTTATGAAGGCTTTATTAGCAGTTATATTGTGAAATATTTGAATTGGTTGCATTAAAAATTATACATTGCTGAGTATACATACTGTAATTAAAATTAACTTACACAATGTAATGGAATCATAATTTTGAAGATAGTTCCCAATTAAAAAGAAAAAAAAAAAAAGGAAAAGAAAGAAGAAAAACCAGAAATGTTAGATTATTTATAAATATTAGGATATTTAAATTGGGTTATTTCCTATAATTTTCGCTTCTATCCTCTTATTCTTAAATATTAAGAAAATTCTAATTTATTACAGATAAATACTTTCTAAAGTCCATGTCGGTACCCTGTATAATATTGTGCACCAGCAATGTGCGCCATTGTACCTGTGCACAAAATATCTCTCTATCTCTCTCTATATATATTATATATATATATGTATATTATTCTCTAAATAACAGAATAAAATTATCCGATTATTGGAGAATCTTTCAAATGTTTATTAAAATTAAAAATAAGTGTTTATAAGGTACATAAAATAAATTGTAAATGACTAATTCTTAATATTTTGAAGATCACTTGAGAGAAAGAATATGATGCTGGTATCTCAACCGATCCCCAA
The DNA here is from genome assembly GCA_963930645.1 of Salticus scenicus. NCBI lineage: Eukaryota > Metazoa > Arthropoda > Arachnida > Araneae > Salticidae > Salticus > Salticus scenicus. The sequence continues at coordinate 229,067,682 of OZ005652.1, read as the reverse complement.
ACGACCTTAACCACAAAAAAAAAGAAAAAAAAAAAGAAAGAAAGAAAGAAAAGAAAATATCATTTCCTTTAAAACTTTAAAAGAAATTAAACACTTATTGAAGAATTGACCAAATATTTATTAAAAATTAAAATAAATGTGCAATAGGTATATGAAACAAATTATAAATGACAATAAAAATTAAAATATCACGAAAGAGAAAATATAGTTTTTCGATTCAAATGATCTTAATCGTAGGAAAATAGAAAACATTATTTCTGTTGTAAAAAAAAATTAACACCTTATTGAAGAATCCCACAAATATCTATTAAAAATAGTAATCTGATTTCATTAATTAAATAAAATGAATTACAAATTTTTAATACATAATTTTTGGAAAATCACATAAAAGAAAATGTGATTTAACATGCTCCTTTTAAATCACATAAAAGGAGCATGTTAACTATAACATGCTCCAAATTATTTTAATCCGAGAAAAAAAACAAATAATTTTTTTTTTATATGAAATTACACACATATTCGAGAATTTACCAAATATTCATAAAAGTATTTAGGAATAAAAAAAAAAAAAAATTATAAAAAGAAAAAAAATATATAAAACAATGATTCATAATGCAAGTCTGAAGAGAAAAAGTGCATAGGATTTTTTACTGTTTCTTATATTCACTAAAACTGAAAATAATAGAAAAAATTGTCCAATCCACCACTTTCTTTTCCCGTAAATAATACTATTTTCAGTTTAATTTTGAGTGAAAATAATCTATTATTCATTAAAAACACCATATTTATTATTTATTTTTTGCTTTAAAAAATATTTATGACAGTAAATCTAAAAATAAAACAAAATGAAAAGAAGTAAGGAAAAGGGGGGAAAGATAAAAGAGAAAGCGTGTTCGGAGGGGTTAAAAAAAAAAAAAAAAAAAAAAAAAAAAGAAGAAGAAGAAGAAGAAGAAAAGGTTTCACAAGCAGAAAGAGTAAAACACAGAATGTTAAAAGCATCATGAAGGAATTGTTTGTTTAACTATAGGAAAGAAAATGTTTAGTTCGATGTAACAAAAATTAGTGATTTTTTTATTCTAAAGCCTAATATTTTGTAATAAGAAAAAAGTAAAGAAAATCGAACGTGATGGAAAAAAATTGAGGTCATTTTTGGATTCAACATCGTCAGAAATATAAAGTTTACCAATATATAAATATATATGTATGTATGTAGCTGACTTTTTCCTTTTTTTTTTTTTTTTTTCTTAGACCTGTGTAATTTTTGAAAGATTAGTATAGTTATAAACTACCTTGGAAGAAAAGTTTTTCATTTTCTTCTCTTTTATTTATTTATTTGTATTTATTTATTTGTATTTTATTTGTTTGTATTTATATTTTATTTACTTTTATCAAAAATTGATGCGCTTGTTAATCAGGACAAAATCCAGCCAATGCCGTATTTTTTAGTTCAATCGAATAAGTGGTTCAAAAAATGTTAAATAAAAACCCCATTTTAACTTCAAAATTTTTAAAAATAAAAATACAAATTCATGAAAAAAAAAAAAAAAAAACCTCTTTATGTCGGAAGAAAAAATAAACAAACAAATATATAATTTCTTTTAATAATTAAAGTTAAATTGGGAAAAACCATGCGAAAGAAATGGAACAACTTTTCAATATAGAAACCTTGGCAAAATTTGAAATTCTACACCGAAGTATCTCAGACGTTTCTCGCCATATTCTTACCAACGCAACTGCATTAGTCATTTTAATTCATCGCCAAAATGGCTAAAAATTTAAAAGCCACCAGCGAGCTCCTGTGCTGAAGCTATACCAAAGAAATTTTAAGAAATGAATATAGTAAATGATGCTAGAGACTGAAACGCAGATACTGCATTACTTATATGGAAGAATAGAGGTAAGTCCTGTTGTACTAAATGCAATTCTATTTTGAACAAAATTTTATTTATATTACTTAGAAAACAAAAATAGGCTTAGGTGTCTTTTTACGTTAGCAATTTCTTGTTTATTTCATTTATTTATTTACTGTGAGAGAAGCATATGTATTAAATGTGACTAAATATCACTTACTGTATTCGGCGGTGGAGAAGACGTTGTAATATCAATCATGCAAATTGCAGAATCTTCTGAAGTTTTATTCTCCGTAGAAAGTGTAGGTAATGGTTCTGGAGCATGTTTTTCTTTTGCAACAGTTTCTTCATTTACGATTTCAGCTGAGTTTTTTCTTAGCTGAAGTAAAAGAAAATTACTCATCAATTATTAGTAGTTAAAATAAAACAAGTAGTAGAAAAGATAAAAACATGTTACTATTAAAGTGTTAAGGCAGTATTACACACAATGATTATTCAGACAAGTCTCATTTGAGCCAATTTTTACTCCAATTTTTGAAATCCGAAAGAGGTTTACAATAGTTGAGTCAAAAATTGTTCGAAAAACTGGTTTCCAGGGTACACAGTACATGACAAGTGAAGCTACGTATCGCTGTTTTAACGGGGACGACGGAGGGAGAGCGAAGAGAACAATGGCGAATGAATTTCCCTCCGGCGTTGTCTTTTTTCGAAGCGTAAGGAACTTTCTTCTCATTGGCTTGTCACAGTAAAAGGAGTTACTCATACGAACAACTTTTTCTGACTAACCAGAAGAAGTTGTTCGTATTCCCAATTCCAATTACACTAGGCTTTGAGGTGATTTGAGCTAACAAAATTGGCTCAAATTAACAATTGGTTCAAAAGTTGGGCTTACACTCGTGTGTGTAATAGGGGCATTACAAAAAATATTCATTTTAAAAAATTATCAAAATCTTAAAGTATAGCTTTTTTGGATATTTTGCGTACTGAAAATTTCTTTTAAGTCTGTAATCTTTTTATTGATACTGAACGCATTTAATAGATCAGGTACTTTTCAACGATGAAAACATCAGCAAAAAATAACCATAATTTTATGCACATTAACTGAAAAAAATAGAATTGCTTTTAATCCTTAAATATTTTAATATATACTAAAAAGATTTTACCTAATAATTACAGCCTTTAAATTAATTCTAAATACACAGACTTACACACACACACACACACAGATATAGACACTGACCAATTACCAAAAACCGCTTCTTTGGACTCAGGAGACATTAAAACATGTACAGGGTGATCCAAAAGTCAGGACCAACTTTAAAATTGAATAATTCGAAAACGAATCAAGATACAAAGATACGGTTTGCACCAAACGGATGGAAAAAAAGCCGGGTTTTGTGTGGCAAAGAAATAAAAAATAGTTCTGTTGGCGACCAACAGATGGCGCTGTCGTATTTCTGATGTAGGATTGTGCAAAGCAACAAACGATATAAAAAGGAAAAACTATAGCAGGTAATGGTATTAGAAGCTTATATGCATCGAAATATCGCATTCTCAGTCGCTACTTTAATCACGCATGGCCTCCAAGATCTCCCGATCTGACACCCTGTGACTTTTGGCTGTGGAAATTCTTGGAAGTCAAAAGTGTACCGCGACCAACCGGCATCACTAGCAGCACTGAAAGATGCCATCCGCCAAAATGTGTCTGCCATAACGCAAGAAATGCTACTAAATGCTGTGAACGATGTGGTGAATCATCTCACAGCTGTACTTCTGAATGATGGACATTGAACAGTTAATGTAGTAGTACTAATTAACTGTAATTAAGCTGACTTGTAAGCTGTCAGCATTTTTTTCATTTGTAAATCATCTTTTGGTGAAATAAAACACTATAGCGCCATCTGTTGGTCGCCAACAGAACTAATTTATTTCCTTTGCCACACAAAACCCGGTTTCTTTTTCATCCGTTTGGTGCAAACCGTATCTTTGTATCTTGATTCGTTTTCGAATTATTCAATTTTAAAGTTGGTCCTGACTTTTGGATCACCCGGTAAATCAGGTGAAATTTCGACATCGAATTTTTGGACCGAATACAATACTTCCATTACCTACGGTAGCCCGCTAATGGAAGAAAAAAGGGAGACTAATAACGAAAGTAAACAAGAACGAAAAATCATGCAGTACGCTTCGATAATTAACACTTTCCAAGTACATACTTGTATCGTATAAATTCGAATGTTTTTTGCTTATGTTATTCCACAACGGACATACGGAAGGACTATAAGGCATGCAAATAGGCTAATTGAATTCCTAATCACCCTCAAAAATTTATGGAAAGAGTTAAAAATGCTTAATGCAAAAGAAAATGCAACCCAGAGATTTTAATTACAGACCTTAATAGGCCCGAATATTTTAGTACAGCCCTGTAAATCTGAAGGTTAATCATATTTAATTCTATGCAATACATTATTTTAGCATATTAACAATAAATGTCAATTTCTTTACGATTTTTACAGTAGCAAGCTATTTAAATGTGATTTATAAAATTGTCTGTCCTAAAATGCAATGCAATGGAGTTTTTTTTTTCTGTTTATGCCCCTGTAATACGGGCTTTTTTAATGCCATTTTGAATAGGAAACATTCCAAAATGAACTTGAATAACATACGTGATTTGTTAAATATTTTGTAAATATTTACGGGCACTGGAGGCGGGTAGAGGAACAGATAGACAGATGAACAGTTGGACAAGCAGACAGACAAATTGAAGTCATATTCACAGTTAAAAATTGTTACACAGTGTTACAAACAAACGTTTTAAGGAAAATAAAAGAATATAAAGGAAAGTGCGATTCCAGAACGTTTCCTGCAACAGCCCTTAATGTAACTGAATATTTTTGTGTAACCCTGTAAATCTAGTGCTAATCATACTTTATCCCATAGAAAGCATTCGTTTGTATATATGAATAACATATTTGTATTTCATTAAGATTTGTGCAAAATAAATATTTTGAAATCTGGTTTATAGAAATAATTCTTATAAAACGCACTGCTTTGGAATAATTTCGGGTCTCCCTGTTCATAAACCATTCATGGTATTTACTACATTTTCAATGGGAACATCTGATAGTGAATTTGAATGACATATTTCAGTTTTATTAAGATTTGTGTAAAGTTATTAAAATACAGTTTATACAAATACATCTCATAGAACCCAATGATTTTCAATACTTTCGGGTGTCCCTGTACACAAATCAGCAGTTTTTTTTTTCACTCCATTTTGAAGAGAGAACTTCCACTAGTGAAAATTATAAACATATATCAGTTTCGAGAAATTCCATGGATATTTGCAGGGGTTAGAGCGCGGTCAGATAGACAGATGGACAGACAGACAAACTGAAGTCATTAACACTTTTCAACATTGTTGGAAAGTGTTAAAAAATAGGAATTAGATCTTTACATAATGACACAAATATATCTACTTTAATTACAATCAATGCATCAGAAGTAGCTGATAAATGATTCTAAATAGAAATTAAACAAAATTACCCTGAATACAAAAATTACAGCAAGAAATGTTATCCATATTCTACGTGGTTCAACATAAACTGCTCATTCTTGTTATCAACAAATAGGTTGCTTTGGGCTATTTTTTTTCTTAAGATTTTAAATATTATTTTGAAATATATAAATAAAGAGATTGAAAGGCAAAGTTTTAAATATAAATTGCGAAATAAATCTATATTATTTTCTGTTTCATTGTTTAAATTCAAGGCACTTCTTAGTTTAATAATTTTAACAGCATCATTCCACAATAACTAATTGTCATCTGATTTATTTTTCGGTAATTCTTATTGCAGCGATAGATACTTAGCAATAAAATTGAAAGAACGATTTAAATTTTTGGTAAATTGTTTGAGATTTGATTGTATAGAGACATGAGAAAAACGACAAACTCAGTTACTCCTATTTCTGATGTTGAGGACAGTGTTTTGACGAATTTCTGAAAAAATTATAAGCCTTGAGCATACGTAACGAAGCACGAATAACTCGTTATATTAAGAGAACACTGTCCATTAATGGTGTATATTTATTTCAAACCAGATAAATATAGAATTAAGTTAGTGAAGGTGTGTGATAATACTATAAAATATATGTTAGATGCAATTCTATATTTGGGTAAAGGAACTGTTCCTGATAAGCAAATAGCTGCTGATTATTTAGTAAAAAAATAGCCAATATGCAAAGAATTTCCGCTAAAATATAACAATGAATAACTGGTTCTTTTAAATGAATATAAGTTGAATGTAATAGGTACTGAAGACTGAACAAAAGAGAATTTCCAGAAGAGTTCGATAATATAAAATGTCAACAATGGCGTATAAGAACTTCACTTTTTTCAATACCAAAAAGGTTTAATTCTACTACCGTATAAACTAAAAGAAGATAAACTTGTGTTTTTATTATTATCAACACATTAAGAATAAGTACTCTGTGATTAAACTTTGATACCTGAAATTTTATGTGATTATAACAAATCAGAAGAATATGTCGAAACTTTCAACCAAATGTGTCCTCACGTGAATTGTGAAAGAAAAACACACATGAATTAATTCGTATGTAATATATGCACACAACTTTTACGCTAAGCAAAATTCAGTGGCAAAGCGTCCATGAAAGCGATGGAAGCAGCGCTTCCTCTGTTCAAGATTTATATAAAGTAATCAAGTAACGTCGCGTCGTCGAAAGACTGAATTGATTCGTCCTCTGCTTTTGGAAGCACTTGGCTTCTGCGCTTCCATAGTTTTCTGAACCACGCCTCGCCCCTGAGAAAATGCTGCTAAACCAGTTTAAAGTTTGCAATATATGCAAAATTTACACCAACAGCTTACATAAGAAGGCAAATAAATAAACTTAAAGCTCCAAGAATGCCAAAGTACTTATGTGCAATAATAGAATATGCCATAACTGATTAAAACGTTAAATCACCCCTTTCGGCCTACTGTTTCAAAATGCAATAGCCCTTCTTATTTTCTAGAAAAATTTCTTGCTAATTTACTTAAACCTCTAATCCTCAATAATCTTCATATTGTAAAATCAGGTTTAGAAGTGAATAATAAAATCCTTAATACTACTTCCCCCCCCCCCCCCACTGATAAATTTTACAATTTAGATGTGATTTCACTCTTCCCTAATATTCCTTTAGATACTGTTTTATCCATTATTTTAAAAAATTGCATCAATATTCATACTATTTCCCCTTTTCTAAATTTTATCTTCGAAGCTTTTCATCTGATCAACAACAATAATTATTTTCTCTTTGGTGATTTTATATATAAACAAGCTTTTGGAGCCCCTATGAGCTCCCACCGTTAGCCTTATACTTGCCGATATTCTACTTATCGAACTTGAAGAATGCGTTTTTGCCACCTCAGTTCTTAAACCAACTATTTATCTACGATATGTAGATGATATTTTTCTGGTCTGGCCATAATCAAAAACCTCCCTGTTTGACTTTATTGATTCCTGTAATAAACAATTCCCTTCAATTAACTTTACTTATGAATGTGAAATTAATCAAACTTTATCTTTTTTAGATCTTTCTATTCATCGCAATAAAGATAATTCAGTAATATGCTTTGATGTTTATTATAAAAATTCATTTGTTCCCCCCCCCCCCCCTATTCCTGCTGCTTCTGCCCATCAAATTAATTATAAATTTTCGTTTTTTAACTTTCACATTACTCGGGCTCTTAAATATACCTCTTTCCAGTTTAGCGAAAATAAACAATTAAACAAAATTCTAGAAATCGGCATTGATGAAGGTACAAAAAAACTGCTATAATCAAAATTATCAATAAAATTTAAAATAACCTTAATTTTTCTACAATAAGTACTTCTACATTAACCCCTAAAATTAAATTTAGTAAAAGCCTGCCTTTCTGTAACGAATTTATTGATTTTAAATACTTTATTTTTCGTAAATTTAATATACTTATTCCTTTCAGTTCTCCTGTAACTATTATAAACACTTAAGTTTAAACGAGAGTGACTTAATCAGACCCACTGGAGGAGTTTATAAAATACCACTAAAACTTAATCAAGATATTTTCTTCTATATCGAGAAAACCCAAAGAAATTTAAACAAAAAAATTCAAGAACATATTCGCAACGTCAAGGAAGGAAAAAGTTCAGCCTTAGTCAACTTTATTTATGAAAACTCAGCTTTAACTCTTTGGGATCAAGCAGAAATTATATCCCTTCCACCTATTAGTTCAAAATTAATAGTCTCCGAAGCTATAAATATAATTAAATATTTTATTAACTTCGATTCTTTTTTTTTTCTGTATGTTTGTTTGTGCACTACAAATATTGCAATCGCTTTTTAACTAACTTCCCGGCTAGCTAGACATATAAAACTTTCAGGACAGCCCAGAACACGATGACAATACACTTTTTTAATACTTTTAGTCAACTGTTCAACTATTCTGCGTGCAAGATTATTTAAAATATATTACCAGCAAAAAATTATACCTAATACTTTTACTGTAAAAAAAAAAAAAAAAAAAAAAAAAAAAGTAAATGTATTTTAAAAGCTGCAATACAACATTTATAATATCTGTTAAAATTTTCAAGTTTTAAAAATAATAAGTTACCAAATGTCGTTAATAAAATTATGGTCCTTTTTGGCTCATATTTTCACCATTAAAAAATACCTGATCCTTTGATTAATAAACAGAATGTTTGTAAAATTTTGAACTCGGCTTTGGATCCTTAAATGTTGATCTTGTATGAAAAGTATTAATTATCTCTCCCACTCTCTTCTTAATAAATAAAATAATAAATAAAAACTAGAGATCTTATAGATTTAATAAAAAGTATTTTAAAATTGCTGCAAGTTTGTTTCTAGGAGGGTGCAAAACGTGATTTCAAATAATACTTTATATCGCAAACGAAAAAAAAAATAAAAAATAAATAAATACATAAATACATGTGAGATTTTTGCTCTAAAGTATAGCTCACACAAATACCTAAAAACCGATTTCTGGAATTTTAGAAATTCGGCCCAGGTGGGGCGGGAAGAGGGGATGGGCTATGAAAAAAAAAAAAAAAAAGAAAAGAAAAGAAAAGAAAGAAATATAAATACAGTTAGACCGTTCAAAATTCGTACAGATAGGTTTCAGAGGACTGCAAGTCGAATAAGGATATTTCCGAAAGTGTAAAGGTAGAGGCGGGAAGGAGGAGTAAAAAAAAAAAAAAAAAAAAAAAAAGATTGTTAAAAATTGATACATAGAGGTTTTTGATACCTACAAATCGATTGCGGATATTTTCGAATTTGTAAAATTATCAGGATAGACGGGAAGGGTGGGCGAAGGGGCAAAAATATAGAATTGAGAGTTAGAGCGTTGAAAATTACTATTATTAGGTTTTAAGGCCTGATAAATTGATTGCAGATATTTTCGAAAGTGTAGAATTATTAAGAAGGGCGGTAAGGTGTGCGGGCACAGGGGCAAAAATAAACAAATTCAGATAGAACGTTGGAAATTAGTATTTTCAGGTTTAAAAGCCCGAGAAAACGATTGCGGTAATTTTTGAATGTGTAAAATAATTAGGACGGGCGGGAACTATGGACGAAGGACATACACGACGTGCACGCGTGTATACGCTGCCGAAGTCAGTGGCGGTCCGGACCGATTATTCCATCGATGAGAGAAGAATGTTTTGTATTTTGTATTTATGTTTTCTCTTACGATAATATAGTGATTCACTAAGAGTGTCGAACATAAATGCGAGTGCGCCTGCACTGCCGAAAGCAGTGGGGACCCGGTGCTACACTTTTCCAGATCAGAATTTTGTTTTTCTCTTTTTTTCACATGATAAAAATTAATGTAATTTTGATAATTTATTAATTATAGTGATTCCTTTAAAAATAGTGACCAGTGAAGCGGGCGTTGCCTGCTAGTATATATATATATATATATATACATATAATCATATATATATAAATGTTTATTCCCTTTTGTTTCTCGCAGTCTACAGATGTTACAGTGTACCCAACAGAAATTTCCCCCACAGACGTAATGTACTTGAATTATCTTGAACGACCATGTACATGAACCATGTACTTGATCTCATCGAAAAGTTTAGTGTTTAGTGTATCATCCCTATATGATACAGATTTAGAATACTGAGTTTGGACTTCCTGCTACTATTTCTTCTTTAGATAAGCTGATAGCAGACACACACACACACAAAGAGAGAGACCAAACACTAAAAACATGGATTCGGGGTACCTCAAAACATGAAAAAAAAAAAAAAAAAAAAAAAAAAAACTCAACTTAGAAAATTTGAACTCAAAACAATTTTTTCTCTCCCATATATATGGGTAAACGAAAAAGAAAATTAAATGGTGAATGGAATAATTTTAGAACTTTCTGTAAACACTTTAAGCATATACCAGCATTTTAGGCTCATCAATCTTTCTTCCTTACTTGTTCTTTTCTTCTTGCGCGAAAATTCTATTTTATGCATATTTTTAAAAAACAAACAAAAGGAATTTCTTTGCTTTGGAAAAAGTTTGGGGAGAAGGAGATTGGAAAAACTTTGCGGTTTTACTTTTAAACATGCAGAGTTGCTTATAATATAACATTTTCTTGAAACTTGCGTGTCTGAAAAACTTTTTCAGGTATGATTCATTGAATAACGCTTATTTTAAGTTACATAAAGTAGTATATTAAGTATATACTCAGTATCCTAATGTATCAAAATTTCCTTCATTTATGTTTTTTTTTTTTTTTAATGAGAAGAAACCGATTTAATGAAATTATGACTTGATTAGTACTTATTGGGCAAATTATCGCCTTGTTCTTATATCATGCCTTTCATTAAATATAAAATGAAGCTAGAAGAGTGAGCAAAATTCGGTAAAAAATCCAAATATTATTTTTTTGCTAAACTATCCTAAATAACTTAGAGTTTGTTTATTTTTTATTGTATCCATTGCTATACTGTTTTAAGCTTTAAATAATTACAATAACTGTCCCAAAACAATTGAACTATTTTACGCAATCTCTCTTTATAGGGTTCATGGGGAGGACTTCTCCAGACCGTCTTAAAGAGTTATTCCCAGATCGTCCCCAGTAACTCGCTGTATAATTCCAATGCGACCTTAATGGACACTAAAGAATCAAACAACTAATAAATGATTTTTTTTTTTAATCTAAAACAAAATAGCACCAATATCAGTATTTCCAAAGTTATAGATACGTACGGTCGGTAACAAAAGTGTCCGAACACTAGCAAAAATTCCTATGTAAAAAAAGTACACTTCATACTGTTTTGTTAAATAAATCCTTATCGAATCCTGTTCTTACATTGACTAAGAACATGATTCGACAAGGATTTATTTAACAAAACCGTATGAAGTGTATTTTTTTTACATAGGAATTTTTGCTAGTGTTCGGACACTTTTATTACCGACTGTATATATATATATATATATATATATATATATATATATATATATATATATATATATATATATGTATTATTCTGAAATTTAAAAGCATTGAAAGAAGTAAATTCTTCTAAGTCAATTAATTTTGGGAATACTTATTTAAAAAAAAAAATGTATATGTGTAAATATGTATTTGAATAGGAATCAATACAATAAAATTTTTTATTATTTTTTGAGACTTTGAATATTGATTCTATCAATATATTTTGTAATTGCATGTCTAGAATATTTCGTAAAGATTTCTAAGTAACGTGTGCATACAAAAATTCAGCATCATAAGATTATCATCAAGAAAGTGTAACAAAAATAAGTATAAATAAATAAATAAATAAAAATGAAATATATATTTCATAATAAAAAGTTTAAATAATAATTTATTTCGTAAGTATTGTCAATTATTTGGAATATGTTATTTAGTAATGAATTTAAAGTACATTATGAATACATTGTCTAAGTGGTGAACAGCTGTTTAAAGTTTAATTATTAGCTCAAAGTACTATATTTAGTCAACCTCCAAAATTTCATTATTTAAGTGAAATTTATGTGACGCCTTGTTAGAACAAATAAAAAAGTCTAAACCATTAAATTTAACAACGTAAAAGATTATCTACTTAGTAATTTGAACAAACGTTTGGTCGGAAAATAAGTATTTTTATTGAAAGTTTACAAAAAATAGTATGAGATTATTTTGAGTGTATCATTTATATGATATTTATCTGATATTTATTGTGACACTTATTTTTTATATTTATATATTTATATATTTATTTGTTTTGATTTTTTTTTTTTTTTAACTTTTTGATTTGATTATTTAGAAGAAACTAATAATTAAAAATTATTTACGGGTTGACTGCACTTAATATATTTATCAATATTTATTTATTTATTTTTGAAGTTTACATCCTTAAAAATATTTAAAATTGTGAAATCAAATTTCCTAGAGCTAAGTGAATTATCACACTTCAGTTGTTCCGAATTGTTAAATGGTAAATTACATGAATATAGTTTTCTGATGTTTTATAAGAAAAAATGTAATGTTTGTTGTATCATATATTGACATAACATTCGTTTTAAAATATTTATTAAGACTCTCTTAAATTTTCAGATAGGAATAATTCATAAATATTTTTTAATGCAATACCTTTCTATTATACCATCATTTTTGAAATACAATAACTCACTAAAATGTATTTATGTGATTAATTTGAATAAATGCCAATTATAAGGTTATTTTCCAACAACCTTCTCGCAGTATGATATGTTTTAATTATTTTATTAGGACTAAAGATTTTTCTTCTTTTTCTTTTTTTTTTTTTTTTTTTTTTTTTCAGTCAGAAGAAAAGCGACCTCACAATTTATAACAGACCATCTTGATTTTTCGAAAATACAAAATAGTATTATACTTTCGTTCATACAAACATAGCGACAAGTCGCCAAATAATACCAATATCTAAATATGGACAACAATTTAGTCACCCAAAGTACCTATAAACCTTTTTTATATTCTTTTTCTTTCTTTTTTCTTTTTTTTTTCATTTCTTTCTTTCTTTTTTTTTATTAAGCCCTTCCGTTGAGGATCAAAATTGTAATGGAAAGTCTCCGGACCATCCTTAAGGGTGCGTCCCTGTCCCAGACCATCGCCAATAACCCATAGCACAGTACTAAGACGTTAAAACGAACCTACCTACCAACCTACCAGCCTACCTACCCATTTTTTCTATTAATATTTCAAAAACTATTGAATTGAAATTTCATTGATATTAAAATTTTTTTGGAAAAAACAGAAGAAGTTTAGAAATGAAACAAGTTGGTGATCTATTTGATATCAAAAAATTAGATATATAAATAAATAAATAAATAAAAATCATATATGAACCAAGCACTTACACCGTAATTGCTTGTTTGCTTATCCTGCATACATATTCATATATAACTAGTTTATTGATAATAATAAAAATGGTATTTAATATGTTCTATTAAAATTCTACAAAAATTTAAAGAAATAAAATGAATAAAACATATTGGCTGTTAGAACACTGTAAAAAATTCCGGAACGTATCCGGAAAATTTGGGATAAATTTGCTGTCCACCAGTAATGCTTATTTAATGTATCAGTAATCATCAAATACCTATATCAACAAAAATAGTACTTAATTCCCGCAATCAGGATCCCTCCGTGTAAAAAAACCAGTCATTCCCAGAAATCTACCAAACTTATAAAACCCAAAAACGTTTATGCTATACAAAAATAACGTTACCGAAATTTTCTACAGTGAAGATTGTGTTTATTGTGGTGTTTAAAGAATCGTGAGCCTTAAAACTGCAAATGGTTCACTTCATAGCTTACTTTAAGCCAAACGTGCAGTTTTTCTTTTAATTCTTAAAATATACATTAATATTCGCATTACTTTTCAGGATGCTTATTACATTTTAGAATAAAGACTCATAAAAATTCCTTATTTTTCAGTTAATTTCTAAGAAATATGTGACGTAACATACCTTCTCCATAACCTGTTGCTGAAGATCTTCAATTTCTGCATCTTTTGATTTTACTTCTTCTTCTAAGCGCAAAATTTTTAGGCACATATCTTTTTCAGTTTCGGCCTAAAATAAAATTTTAAGAGAAAAACAATATTTAGAACTCAATCACAAATAAATTCTGAAAAGGTTTCTTTTTATGCAATTTGTGTCTGTTTGTACTAAGCTTTAAGACTGCTTTAATCGTTTATTTAATCGTGAACCCAAAATATTTAAGAATTCTTTGTTGAAATTTTTTAGTAAAAATTAGAAAGCACGCTGAATGGAAAATTATACCTTTACTGTTAGTATTAGAAATTAAATCAAATTAGACAAAAAATATAATTCACTCATTGCCGTAAAAATTGGCTCACCAATAAGTAATTTCTGGATCATGATGAAACTTGGCAAGTGGCTAAGTTTCTGGCAAATATGGAAATGATTAACACTACAATGTGATTGTGCATTACGTAACGACACCAGAGTGCGTTGAATTTTGATCTTCCTCGTGCATAAAAAGTGTACGTAAATGTATTTAGCCATTCTATTACATAAGAATACTTTTTCGTTAAGGTGTAGCGGCAACCACCAATCGAAGATAATATGATCAGAGTTCAAGAGAGGAGGAATCATCGGGATAGGTACAGTCAGTAACAAAAGTATCCGAACACTAGCAAAAATTCCTATTAAAAAAGTAGAGTTAATACTGTTTTGTTAAATAAATCCTTGTCGAATCATGTTCTTAGACTGACTAAGAACATGATTCGACAAGGATTTATTTAACATAACAATATTAACTCTACCTTTTTTATATAGGAATTTTTGCTAGTGTTCGGATACTTTTCTTACCGACTGTAAAGCTAGGTTGCCAGCTTGGAGAATAGCCAGCAAAATAAGCTATTTTGATTCAACTGTAAGGAAATGTTGGGAACAGTGGATACGGGAGAGATCACATATAAATCTTCCAAATTAAGGTTGCCCTCCCCAGTCCATTAACAGGGAAGACTGTCACAAGATCCATCACGCATGTGTAGGAACAACGTCATTAGTATCAACTATCAAAATCCAGATAGCACATTCCCAACAGGTCACTGTATCTATCTGTCATCCGAAGGCACCTTTCTGAAAGACATTTGTTTTCGCGGTGTCCATTATATGTGCTACTAATGACACCCACACAATGTCTCCTCCGTTTGGAGTGGTGTCGCGTTCGACGGGATAGTCCTCAAATGAAGGGAACCAGGTTGTTTTCAGCGATGGATCATGATTTAATTACAGCAGCCGTGTACGTGTGTAGAAGCTCAGTCGGAAACGCCAGCATCATGCCTTTTAAATACAGTAGCACACCACTCCTACACCTGATGTGATGGAGTGATTGTGCTATCACATGCAACACATATATCACCGCATATTGATCGACACCTTATTCACATCCTAGCGGAACGCTTGGGACACCATTTAGCCACATAATTTGCCATCAATGATGGGGTTTCAAGAAAGCATTTTAAAATAGGATATTGCTCGGCCACACACAGCAAGGGTGTCACAGAAATGTATCCGCCATATTATCACTTTAGCTTGGCCTGCGAAATCCCCAAATTCTTATCAACAGATCATGTCTGGGATCACTTGGAAAGGCAAGTTGAGCAATCTACCAATTTGGTTGAACTTAAGTAGTGATTACAGAAACTGAGGAATGAAATAACGCAAGATCCTATACTGAACCTGTGTGCATTATTGTCCGCCCAAGCTAAATCTGGTCCAATAGGGTGCTAGAATCATCCTTTATTTGTAAGTTTTCTTATTATGAATTATCCTTGTGCTTTAATTTTGTAACCACTTACTCATATTAACATTGGACTCATATAACATTTTGTTTCATTTCGTTTTTTTTTTTTTTTTTTTTTTGTGCTTATTTTTACAGCAATGAGTGTATGTTGATCATATTTATATATATATATTTAGACAGCTAAATTTTATAAAGAATATTCTTTTCTTCTCTATATAACTTACTGTAGCATGAAAATTAGCATAAATTATATTAAATGTTTAGAAATATCTCTTAAAATATGTTTTATATATATAAACTTACTATATAAGAGTCCATTGTTGCTTTAAAGTCAAACACGATTTTTTTTATGAAATCTTCCATACCTTCAGAACCAGACGGTAACTTAGGCACTTTTTTAGCTGGTGAAAGTTTGTCCATAATATCTTCTTGTAAGGCATTTTCCGTATTTGTTTCTTCATCATCTTCGTTGTTTTCATCATCATCACTCGTGGACGGCGTTAATGAATAATTAGAAGACATTGGAGAAATATCTGGAGATTCATTTTTAACATTGAGTCCCGATCCTGTCATAAGAATTCCTGGAAGCGTTTTTTGTGATCTTTCTTGACCCAAAGTTGTTTTAAGCAGCATACCTGCGTCCGCAAGAGTCTTTCGTCTGTTCTTTCCGTCACCTTGCTCTCTGGAATTTGTAAACAGTTCACTTCTGTTCCAGTTACTAATAGAAGGTTTTGAGGGATGCCAACTCGTCCTTCGATTTTCAACAGGACTCGTTATTCTTTTACTGATTTGAAAACTTTGAATATCAGTTTGTTTCGCACTACAATAATTAACTTTGGGCTCATTTGTGTCAAGAACGGGTTCAAAGCTACATGTTCTCCAGTGTCTCAAATGGACAAACCTTGCCAGTTTGTGCCATAAGGACCTCTTTTTCTTTGGTACCATCTGGGGCATCTTACCTTGTTTTTGCATGAAGCGGTCAATAAAGGAATTCACTGACGGAGACTCCTCTACTTTGGAAAGCAATTTACCATCGTCGGATGCTTTTTGTCGTGCTTGTGTCAATTTATTCACAAGTTCAGAAAAATGATGTTCTCGGCTTCCACTTTTTTTAATTCCCTCAGATATGGAAGATACGTTCGAAGATTTCGGCTCAGAAAACGCAGGATTTTCACTCTCTCTCTTGCTCTTTAGCAACTGTGCAAGACTCAATCCTGAAAAACATGAATTTATATTTATTAATGTGAATAAAAATTATAAATACTAAATACGTCAAGCATTATCATGAAAAATTTGCTCAATTATAAGTAGGCTACGCAACTCATTTAAACAAGGCTATTAGATTTCAAAGGTTTTAAAAATGTTCTAAAAATTAGTTTTAAAATTATTGAACATTAATTAAAAGTAATAAAAATCAAAAACGTAATGTTTCTTTGCACAGAATGTGAATGAAAATGATTTTATGTTAGCATATTTAATTTATCTGCAGATTAGATTTCATAATATTTTGTGCAAACGAGTATAAACTATTTTTGATGTATCTTACTATTTTAAGTGCAGTTGAATTTTATGGTCATGTTGTCAGCAAAATTCTCATGCATATGGCATTAAAGATTTTACTGAAATAATTAATATTTCTGTAGCATATTTCACTTATTCACATGTATATGTATATATTTAAAACAAATCTTAGATTTGCATAAACATTTCTGTATTCTGTAAGAAACAATAAAACCTTCAAGCACATGCCTTACATATCATTAGTAAAAATATCAAGCTTTAGGTTTTCCATATAGACTATATATATATTTAGCTCTATGTCAAAATTCTTGGTGATAGGTATCTGCCTACAAAAAATGTTAGGAATAAAACTTCTAAAAACCGTAAATGGATTTATGACGAAGCTGTATTACAGGTAAAACCTCACATTAAACTCTGTATGACTAACAATTCCCTATTAAGATAGATTTCTTTTCTGAAAAACGGGAAAATCTGCAGCTATTATTATATTATACTCATAAGCACTTTATCAAAATAGTAGAACTAAATTTATATAAATATTTGAAATTTTCATTTATAAATTCAATATTAATGGAATTAATATTATAATTTCTCATATTTTCCAGGAAAAATCACAAAATATTGAAAATATAGATTCAAAAGAAAAAAAAATAAATTATTTACTTTACATTCATATTAGCACTCGAGAAAAGTATATAGGCTACAAAATTTCTGATATAAAAATGCTATTCATCAAAACAGAAATAATCCACATACCTATCTTTCTTTGTCTTCCATCATTACTTCCGCTGAAAGAACTACTGAAATGGAAAAGAAATATGAGTTTTAATGCAATAAAATTAAATATGTCTTTATGCTGTAGAACTCAAATTTGTATTTATTTAATAATAATGAAGTATTAGTAAAATGGGAGGTTTACATTGTATAATTTTAGTAATAACTTTTATCGAAGATTGTAACTTTATTTAAAAAATATCATTCATATATTTTTTAAACGATTTTTTTAAAAAAAGAAAAATAATTTGTGCATTGGAGAATTAAAGTCTTTGAGAAAAAAATACTCAAAAAATTTTCAACTTGGAAGAAAAATTAAGTTTTCTGATTTCTGATTTATTGTATTTTATAAAATATCGTTTAAGCTTTTCTTTGAAGAAACGTTTTATCACTTCTCAAATATCAATAGTGATAGTGTTACATAATCTATAAAGCTTTGAAAAGTTTGTCATTGGATTTGTTTTAAACGAAACTACTTACATTTGTTAAGGAAAGGGAAAATTCCTCAGTCAGTACTTTCACTGAAAGAAAGTGATTGCAAAGAATAAACACTGAGAAGTGAATTAAAGGTTCTAAATAAGCACTTCACTTATTGAAATTTTTTATTCGAACAGCACTAATTTTGTTTATATTGTGGGTTGTTTATGTTAATTCTCTTTTGATAAATATAGTGGCAGACCAAAAAAGTAATAACCGTTATTATCAGCTATTATAAATAATATTATTATTCACTGAAAATAAAGATCTGTGATGTTCCCCTTTTACTCAGATTATTTATTTATTTATTTTTATTTATTTTTTTTTTTTTTATGCATATGATTTTGCATGTAGACATCTTCAAAATATGGTTATAATATTTCTATGGTGTAAAATGCAGGCACGATATTTGAAAAATTTTAAGTATGCAATAAAATTAAAATGTCTTTAGAAGAATAAATTTTTATTGATTTTTTAGTAACTTTGTTGGATGTGAAGCCATACATGCTCACACGCACAAAATCGTGCTGAGATGTTAAATTTAGATCTCATGGAATATTCGTTCACAAAACATCTCCTGTAATAATGCCTCCGAACTGAATTTTACGTCATGGGAGATTGGCCGATTAAATCCAATCCACACCATCTTATAGTTATTTTACAAAGTGTTTGAAGGAAAGTGCGTGTAGCGATAGGTTGTATTCGAACCTGAGTCATCGTGATAGAAATCCTGCGTCGTACCTCTGGACAAAATGTTAACCCATTGTCCATCGGTAAATTAGGATAATCTACTCGAGAGAATGGCGTTGATGGCGCCGCTACATGTTCATTGAATGTTATCAGCTGATCTCCCGTGATGTAAAACGAAGTTCGGAGGAATTATTATAGGAGGTGTTGGTTCAGGTGGCGACAATTTCGGCCACAAATCCCTTATATTACATTTGAAAATACTAGGTGGAAAGCTTCGAAAGTTGCGAAGTTCGAGTGTGTCAGTTGAATGCCAGTATTTCTGGCGAAGTGATTCTGCAGTACAAACTATTTAAGTAACGTGCTTTCAATGTCACTATGTGCTTATGAGAGGTTCCAGTGAGTTTATGAGAAATTCTCATGTGTATCGAGAAAAGTTTGTTTGGAAGCTTACCAAGTAGGAGTAATTTTATAGTATGGTGAGTACTCTACTCATACAGAGTAGGCATACAATTTAGTTAACTATAAGTAATAGCTAATTCGGTTCCAGTGGGTAGTGAACTCTCCTCATTTCAAAAGAGTTTAAAAATAAGTGGTAGACTTTAAAACTTGTTTCTTCAATAATAATTCTTACACTTTTAGTTGTCAGAGTGAATGGTCAAGAAGTTGCTGGAAATATGTAATCTTAAAAGTTTTCTTATATGTTCCTGCATGGTTTTGAACTTTTAGATTTTTTTTTAAGTATAACTGTTATTACTATTTAATTGTATTTTTAAATCCAATTAACTGTGCATATTTAATAAAAAACTATCAGCAAGAATTTGTAATAAACTTTTTAGTAAAAAGTTTTCCTAAAAAGAGAAAAAAAAAAAGACGGAAAAGTTGGGAATTATAGTTTTTGGTACACTGTAAATAATTTTGTGTAAGAATACACAACATTATTGAGGGAACTTATTTTCCTCAATCGTGTTGAGAAATGTTATAAGCTATAGCTGTGTAATAGAGGCGTACAGTGGAATGTTACGCAATTACAACTGGTAACATATCTCTACATGGTTGTGGCAAGTAAGCTACCACAGTCTCTGTTACACAGCTATAGCTGATGACATTTCTCAACACGGTTGAGGAAAATAAGTTCCCTCAATGATGTTGTGTATTCTTACACAACATTTTTTACAGTGTATTAGAGTTGTAACTTTTCTCTTTAGGAAAATTTAATTTAATATGTAATAAAGTTGAATTAAAAATTATATTTATTTTTCATTATTTATATTTCTAAGCTATGTTGTAATGTTGAAATGAAACTGTAAAAACTTCTTGGAAATTTACTGAAAAACTCATCTAGAATATTTGTAAATTTACAGTCATGTTCAGTTAAATATAAATAATCGAGATACTTAATCTTTATTCGCTATATATTTTTTATTTTTATTTTTACTTTTATTTATTTTTTCTTTCTCAATAAGAAATAAAAACTAGCATATATACTTCAGAATACGCATTCTAAGTGAATTATATATCCTTACTAATAATTAATTAAAATAATATTAGCTATTAGATTGTACATAGGACATGCATTCTTCAACATCTTCGTTTGCTTTCCACTGTAGTTTTACATAAGTCTTAAGATAAACAATTCCCAGTAGGTTTTCTACTGAAATTTTCAAAAGTGTAGTTTGATAAACCTTTAAATGTATAATCGGTTATTTATATAGCGTGTTTATAATAGCTAAATTCTTCTGATATGCTACTATAATGGAAACATCAAAGACTGGTTACAACTAATGCTGTTAATCAGATAATTAAAGCTCGTGAAACACTGATTATTATACATAAGTTGAATTCTACAGTCAATACTTAGTTTTTATTGCCTTGTACACATATATATGAATAAAAGCATCATTTCCTAAAAAAAATCTGTTATTTAGCTACAAGAAAAGTAAAAATTTCTTGT
This sequence comes from Salticus scenicus, assembly GCA_963930645.1. Classification (NCBI taxonomy): domain Eukaryota; kingdom Metazoa; phylum Arthropoda; class Arachnida; order Araneae; family Salticidae; genus Salticus; species Salticus scenicus. The sequence goes on along the minus strand of OZ005652.1, from coordinate 229,046,599 downwards.
TAAGTAATGATAAAAAGAAATTTATAGAAAAGCTATCTAACACCACGATTTTCTAAAAATTTATTAAATCCATTCTCATAACAAAATAATAGTAACAACAACAACAACAACAATAATAATAACCGCATTAATTGTTCAGACTCATTTGTTGAAACTAGGTATAGTTTTACAGTATTTTTGAAAGTGGCGAACTCTGTTTCATATTTAATATGTAATAATAACATGTTATGATATTTATGTAGTAGCATTCTTACCAGACGCTTATCATGTTTGAATGTCTTGATTATACCTCACTTTACTTGCCATAATAAGATTTTAGAGGAAATAGTCAAAATTAGGGAAGATAAAGAAAATGTTTTGATTTACATTTAAAAATCGAGCCAAAAGTTACTTGACATTTAAAATATATATATGATTTATATATATATATATCTTCATCAAAATTGTAAGTTCATCAAAATGCATGCAGAAAAATTACATATTTTGAAACATAATTAGAATGTAAACTTAAAATTCATAATTAGATGCCGCAATAATATTTAAAAAATAAAACATCGAATAAAAAATCGTATGTTATTAAGATACGTATTAAAAGAAAATAAAGTAAATAAAGTAAATTACCTTTTTCTTGCAAAATGTGCTTTAAAAGTGAAATAATTTAAAATTTTTGATTCCTGATAATGTACTTTAATGCGACTTCTTTTATAACTGAATTAATTTTGTAACTTTTTATTGGGGGTCAAGTAACTTTTGCTCTACTTTTATATAATTCATTTTCTTCTTCTTCTTTCTTTTTTTTTTCAATATGTTCCCCACAATAATAATGGGACATTTGTGATTACCCCAAACACTTTAGTGACTTCTTTAAATGCTAACCATGTTTCTGTTTCAGACTGTATTGTATCGCTGTCGAAATCTGTATCGTCCATCAAATTTGGGATATTGGGTCCAACAAAAACTTCTTCTTTCACTTTTACATCCAAAATTTGCCTGAAGAAGTAAAATAATAAACAAAAATAATAACATGTGAAATAATAACACATAAAATGATAAAAAAAAGAAAATTGAAATAATAAACACAAATGATTATTTAGAACCGCGGTAATTGTAGGTTTCTTTTAAAATACCAAACTAAAGTAAAATGTTAAAAAAAATAAATAAATCTTTTATAAATTTTATTTAAAATCATATAAACAAAACAAATACGTCATAAGATAAACACGTTTGTTCAATGTTATTTCACGATTCATGTTATCTATTGCGAAATTTACCTGTACATTCCTATCGTATCTACAAACCTCTAAATTTGCTTCTATAACTACGTAAATATGTCAAATGATTTATGCAATAAATATTTATGCTTAGAAATCTAAATTTAAATTTTGCTATCATACATTTCTATCTAAATCCATCGAAAAGCAAAACTTATCAACATCTGTATTTCCACATCTATCTATTTAAATCTACATTTGCTAATTTATGTTCACAAATCTATATCTACAGCATCAGCACTTTTACATGCGCAGATTTAGTTCTTAATCAGCTGCATCTAGGAATCCATGCTTGCATATGCACATACTTGTATTCATGTGCAGATATACATCAGTGACTTTTTTCTTTTTTCTTTACTTAACTTTTAAATATGTAGCTTATAAGTTATCAGAAACTTAAGAGAAAAAAAAATGAACTAATATACAGTTAATAAGAATAATACAATTAATTAGTAATACAATTTCCAATCAAAATGATTGTGTAAGATTTTTTCCAAAAAAATATTTTCTACAAGAGTAATTAATAAGCAATTAATAGAAAACCGTTAGTAACGCTTAATTAAGACAACCCCACGTAAAAGTTTGAAACCATTATCAATTAGCAGTAACTAGTGGATTTTTTTTAATAATAATGCAGTGGACACCCGTGAAACGTGAATTTATACAACGCGACGAAAAAATTGCGACTGGGTACACATGCAACACAATAATGTGTAAAATTAACTCGTAAAATAATAATAATAATAATAAACTCGATAACACAATCACCGCATAACGCTTAAAATAATATATTTTTGCCTAATTTCAGATTTTTTTATGTATACACTTACCAGTTGTTTATATATGAATATCGAAGCAGACACTCTAAAACAAAGGGGTGGTTTATACGAAATACAGGGTGTTTCAAAAAAACGTTGACAAAATGACATGGTAGATCAGTCATACAACAAGGATCAAAAATCGCATAGGAACAGGGGGTCGCAACAGCGATCCGGAGCCGCTACAGTGTGTCTGAAATAATACATAACACAAAGAGAAGAAACAAAACCATTTGAGATCATTTTATTGATAATTACTCACTCACATGCGACTAATGCAAGCCAAATGTTGAGCCTACAGAAGATACTCAAAGTTTTTGCCAGATGCATCGAAACACGCTTGGCATCTACGTTGCATAGAACGCCGCACCTTCTCAAAGATACCAGGTGTATCCCGAACACATCCTGCTGCCACTACGATTCTTCCTACCAAGTCTTACGGCGTTGCAACAAGTGTTTCATACACAAGTCCTTTTAAATATCCCCATAAGAAAAAGTCCAAGGGAAACAGGTCTGGTGATCGTGTTGGCCATGCGATTGGTCCACCACGAGCACGACCAATCCAGCCGCCAGGAAAAGTAGCCTACAGATGTGCTCTGACGTCTGTGCTGAAATGTACAGGAGCTCTGTTGTGTTGAAATTGAATGTGTTGACGAATAGGCATCGGAACATCATTCAGAATTTCTGGCAGAACCTCTTGCAAGATTGTTAGATAAATGGGACCGTTAAGTCTTTCTGAGAGAATGTACGGACCAAGTAAACAATTTCCTACAATGTCTGCCCGCATGTGAACGGAAATATTTCGTTGTGCGCCGTGCGGACGTGTAGCATGCGGGTTTCCATTCGCCCACGTATGTAGGATGTGAAAGTTCATCACACCATCTAATGCAAACGCAGCCTCGTCCGTGAAGAGAACACTTGTTGCAAAGTATCTGTCCGCAGCACTTTCTTGCAAAAATCACCACGCAAAATCCATACTATTGTTGTAGTCTCCTGGTTTGAGTGCCTGGACGTGTTTTAAATGATAAGGATGTAGTCCTTCGTCGTGTACAATGCGCCAGACGGTAGGTTGGGGGATATGGGTCTTTCGGGATACAACTTGTGTACTCGTTGAAGGATTACGCTGGAGATTTTGGACAACTCTTTCTTAAGCATCCACTGTTCGAGTTATTCGTTGGCGACCAGCATTCGACTTGTGCACGTCGCCATTACGCGGTTCGTGTAACTAGCCATGTTACGCCCAACGGATCCACGTCTTGAATGAAGACAATATCCGTTTGCTCAGCTCGTGTTTGTATCGCAGCGCCCTCTCGTGGCTCTAGCGCCCTTTACAGGCGTTTGCGACCCCCTGTTTCTATCCGATTTTTGATCCTTGTTGTATGACTGATCTACCATGTCATTTTGTCAACGTTTTTTTGAAACACCCTTTATAATAATGCAGTTCCCACAGCTTATTAAAATCGCATTCGTTCTCAGCCAAAGTGATTTTCTTAAATGGCTGATTTTTATAATCGGCGAACATTTTTGCTTTTAAGGAAAAGGTAGTATTTCCCTGAATTTGGAAAGAAACTTTAAAAGATAACTAATAATGGAATTAGCAAACAATATTAATTAATTTTTGATAGATAATTAATTAGTTGTTCCTTCAATATAAGTAAATTAAACGCATTCCAAGTTCCCATACGCTTTCCTTTGATGAAAATCATCATTACTTTAACAAAAGTTCAAGCGCTCTTCTTACAAATTTAAAATATTTCTGTGTAAGCCTCATGAGTTATAGTAATTTCAAAAAAAGAACTAGAAATTGCTTTTTAATAATTAGAAAAAAAAATACATAATTTCAAATCAAATTTGTAACTTTTCACTGCGTTTTGAAGGATACGTTTCCTGAAATTGTTGCGGAGATAAGTTGTGGGGCGTTTGTAACTGTGCTGCAAGTGTAAAATCTTCGACAACGAGCGATAACAGAGGGTTTGTTGCGCTTTAATTTCTTTTCCTATTTCAAAAAAAAAAAAAAAAAAGTGTGCATAAGGGTTTTTTTTGGCTGCCGGGGAGTAAAAATGTCGTTGTCGAAGAAGAACATGCAAGATCTGTCCCGAAAGTAATGCGCCCATTTTTATTTTAAGAAATTTATTGAACTGATTCGTACAATCGCTCAATATTCTTCGAAATACATCCCTCCTGCTTCAACACACTTGTTCCAATGCGATTTTTATGCTTTATATGCGTCTTGGAAGTCCGTCACAGGGATGTCCTTTAGTAACGTAGTCGTAGCCGCCTTGATGTTCTCCAGGGTCCCCAAGTGCTGTCCTTTGAAGTCGGGCGGGGACAAATCAGGACTGTAAAACGGCTGGGGGAGCGTTGAGATGCCGGCGTTGGTCAGGTAGTCGGTCGTCACAAAGGCAGTGTGGCTGGGAGCATTGTCATGGTGCAGCTTCCAGGAATTCTTGATCTTGCGCCTGACGCAGTTGACCCGTTGCTTTAGCCTTTTCGGTACTTCGACGTAGAATTTGTCGTTGACTGGTTGGCCAGATGGAGCAAATTAAAAATGGATCACTCCCTTGGAATCGAAAAAAAAAGAAACCGATGAGCACCGCTTTGACCTGCGATTTGCTCATTCTTGCCTTTTTTGGGCGTGAGGACGACGTCATGTGCCACTCTGCGCTTTGTCTTTTTTTTTTTTCTGGGTCGTACAAGAAGATCCAAGATTCGTCACCACATACCACATTGTCCAAAAAAGTCGGAACATCCACACAACACTAACACAATTCTGCTCGAGAGATTTTTCCATGTTGATATGGACCGAGCCCTCACATAAGGGTTCTCTGAAACAGGCACTGTGACTCTACAAGAGCTCGAAGCCGACTGGCGCTGGTGGAGTTGTGTTCCCCGGACTCTACCCACCCTTCAGTGAAAGCAGCAAACCTGTGAAATAGTCGAGTCAGAAGAAAATGCGTCGCATTATTTACGGGACAGACCTTCTATATTGATTAACATTTAAAATCTACATTTAAAGATGTCATATATTTGGAACATTTCTTTGCCTGTATTAATTTAATAGCATCGGAATCCTATACTAAAATTTTTCAAGAAGCTGTATTCATTGGAGAAGTAATTATTTAATTTGGATATTAATTATTTATATGCAATTAAAATCATCATTTCTCTGTAATATTTTAGGTTGATTTCTTTAGAAATCGACCTACTACAATCACTTCGTTTATCTCTCTATATATCTCTCTATATATCTATCTATCTATCTATCTATAATAAAAATTTTGTCATCACGATAACTCCCGAAATAATACTCCAAATCGAACCAAATTTGGACAGTGAACTAATCTTATAAATGTCTTGGATGAGTTTGCTAACCAAGTTGCTCCGACTTTTTGTTTTCAAGTGGCAGCCACTTGAAAATTTCAAACCGACATTGTAAAAAGCATATTAAAAGCAAGATTTGCTTGAATGTTGATGTAAATACAAACCACATAAGGGACTCAATGAAGTTTATTAATGAAGTTTATCCGCCATTTTTAATAAAGTGGCAGATATTTTAAGTTAAGCGGGACCACTTGAAATCAGGCTACCATTTGAAAATTTAAAATCACTATAACTTTCGAAATAATACTCCAAATCGAACCAAATTTGGACAGTGTCTTAACTTATCTTATAAATATCTTAGATGAGTTAATTAACCAAGTTGTTCCGCCATTTTGTTTTCAAGTGGAGACCACTTGAAAATTTCAAATTCAAGTTGTAAAAAGTGAATCCCGAATTTTTTTTTTTAATTTTGATGTATGCATATATTATACAAGTGTCTCAAATAACTTTATTAATGAACTTTATCCGCCATTTTTAATAAAGTGGCGGATATCTTAAGTTAAGGACAATTTGGACAGTGATATTATCATATAATTATCTTGAATGTTTTCACTGGGCAACTTGTCCCGACATCTTGCTTCTAAGTTCCAGCCACTTGAAATCACACTGCCACTTGAAAATATGCCATTACGGTAACTTTTAAAATACTAAACTGATTCAAATAAAAGTTTGATAGTGAACTTATGGTTCAAATATCTAGGATAATTCGTTTTATTATTATAGGACATTAACATAATTAATTAATTAATTTGTACCTTATACTTTGTCCGTTTTATATTCACATAATGCATTCAAGACTTACCTTATACTTTGTCCGTTTTATATTCACATTATGCATTTCGGATGCAAACCACATCCTTCATCAGATGTTTCATGACTGTCATCGCTGTCTGTGTTTTTGTTGCTTTCTTCTTGGGTTCCTCTCTTCGTTTCACTTCGTTTTTCTTGGGTTTTAAAGATTAGATGGTTCCAGTTATTGGGGATAGTAACATGTTCGCGTTCATTGATTGCTGTCGTGTTAGTAAGGATTTCGAGGGATTCTCTTTTTAGGGCGTAGCTGTGATTATTATAGTTAGCGATTTTTTTAGTTGTTATGGTGTTAATATCTATGGGGTTAGAGGAGTGGGTAGAAGCAAGAGCTGTTGAGTGGCGGTTATGTTTTAGGTCGGCTTTATGTTCTTTTTCTCGTTCGTAGATTTTCCGTTTTGTAACTCCGATATAACATGCTTGTGAATTATTAATGTGTTTAAAGTCTATTTTGTAAATTCCTGCGGTTGTTCGGCTATCGATTATGTCTTTTTCGTTGCGGATGTGTTGGAAAATATTGCGGTTTGGTTTTATTGGGATATTCATATTATGTTTTTTAGCTTCGTTTTGGATTTTTATACTATTGCCGTTACAGAATGGGATGGATGTAGTAAATTTTTTTCTTTCTTTTTGGGCGCTATCGATTTTATTTAGTTGTTTTATACGCTTATTGTACAATTTATTTACAATATTTTTTGGGTAGTTTGCTTTATGAACTATGGATTTTATATATTTGAGTTCTTCATTTAGGAGTTTTTTGTTGGAGCATATTAGAATTGCGCGATTAATATAGGAACGGATGGCGGCGTATTTATATGGAAGGGGGGTATTACAGCGGTTATTTATAATTTCAATATTAGAGGTTGGTTTTCTATATATGGTTGTGTTGATGGAATTGTTTGGGTTTTTTATGATTTTTATATCGAGATAGTTTATTATGTTATTGTTTTCTTCTTCTATTGTAAATTTTATATTTTTGTCAAGGTTATTAAGTTCATTTAAGATATCGGTAACGTTGGTGTTATTTGGAAAAATTGTAAATATGTCATCCACGTATCTAGTCCAGATTTTGTTGTTTTTCATAATTTTGGTTGCTGAATTTTCATGAAGCCTCATTTTAAATTCCGCAAGAGTCCCTGATATAGGTGACCCCATAGGCACGCCTTGTTTTTGCCGATAAATTTGGTTATTGACTTGGAAGTATGATTCGTTAAGTAGCAGGTTGCTAGTCCTAATTAACGTGTCGCTAATTTTGTTATTTCCGAATGTTTCAATTATTTTTTCGTTAATTATTTTGCTAATTTCTGTAGTGTCTATTGAGGGGTATAGGTCTTTTACATCATAACTTACCATTGTATCGTCGTAGTTGATTTTTGCGTTTTGGAGTTTTTGCATGAAGAGTTCGTTGGAATTTATGGAGATATTAGAGGGGGGAAGTAGGGTTTGGTAAATATTTTTCATATATTTTTCAAGGAAGTATGTTGGACCTTCTGCTTTATTAACTATAGGGCGAAGGGAGGCAGGATTTTTATGATCTTTATATTTGGCAAATAGTCGTGGGATAATAGGAGCAAAGTTATTGTTTTTTGGAGGGATATTGTTGGGCCAATGTCCGGTTTTTAGTAAGTCCTTTATTTTTTCGTTTAGTTTATTTAGTGGGGAATTTTTGAGTTTTTCAGCGTTGAGTTTTTTAATCGTATCATACATAAGATCGTTATAATGTTCGCGATTTAGGATTGTAATTAGGTTGGTTTTGTCTGATTTTAGGATGGTGAGATCGCGGTTATTTTTTAAATCTTTAAGGCATTTGATATCGGCGGAGTTAGTGAATTGTTTATTGGTTTTAGAGATGGCATTAATAGCAACGTTTCTAATATTTTGTTGTGCTTCGGGTGGAGTTTTTTCTATTGCTGTTTCAATATGTGCAATTGTGTCTTTTATGTTATTAACTTCGTTAATAATATATTTAGAGCCTAGCTTTAATAGTGCGTCTTCGTGGTTATTTGGTTGATAGTTGGAAATGTTTAAGTATGGGACAGTAATGGGGGTGGAATTGTCTAAGATTTTAGTTTTTTTGTTTTTAAGCCAAGATTGGAGTTTTTTGTTATGCCGTTTAGTTAGTAGTTCTTTTTCTTTTTCGTTGTACTTTTTAATTTTTTCGTTTAATCGTTTAAAGTCTTCATCTGTAGTGGTGGTTTTTATTTCAATTTCAAGTTTTTTGCAGTTTTGCTTGGTTTTAAATATGTTGATCGCTTTACGTTTAATTATTTTCTTAATTAGGGTCATTTCATAATTAGGGTCATTTAGGGTCATTTCACATTAATAATAACTTCCGGTACTTAGCGAAACAACTTGAAATGACCCTAATTAAGAAAATAATAAAACAAGGCGTGCCTATGGGGTCACCTATATCAGGGACTCTTGCGGAATTTAAAATGAGGCTTCTTGAAAATTCAGCAACCAAAATTATGAAAAACAACAAAATCTGGACTAGATACGTGGATGACATATTTACAATTTTTCCAAATAACACCAACGTTACCGATATCTTAAATGAACTTAATAACCTTGACAAAAATATAAAATTTACAATAGAAGAAGAAAACAATAACATAATAAACTATCTCGATATAAAAATCATAAAAAACCCAAACAATTCCATCAACACAACCATATATAGAAAACCAACCTCTAATATTGAAATTATAAATAACCGCTGTAATACCCCCCTTCCATATAAATACGCCGCCATCCGTTCCTATATTAATCGCGCAATTCTAATATGCTCCAACAAAAAACTCCTAAATGAAGAACTCAAATATATAAAATCCATAGTTCATAAAGCAAACTACCCAAAAAATATTGTAAATAAATTGTACAATAAGCGTATAAAACAACTAAATAAAATCGATAGCGCCCAAAAAGAAAGAAAAAAATTTACTACATCCATCCCATTCTGTAACGGCAATAGTATAAAAATCCAAAACGAAGCTAAAAAACATAATATCAATATCCCAATAAAACCAAACCGCAATATTTTCCAACACATCCGCAACGAAAAAGACATAATCGATAGCCGAACAACCGCAGGAATTTACAAAATAGACTTTAAACACATTAATAATTCACAAGCATGTTATATCGGAGTTACAAAACGGAAAATCTACGAACGAGAAAAAGAACATAAAGCCGACCTAAAACATAACCGCCACTCAACAGCTCTTGCTTCTACCCACTCCTCTAACCCCATAGATATTAACACCATAACAACTAAAAAAATCGCTAACTATAATAATCACAGCTACGCCCTAAAAAGAGAATCCCTCGAAATCCTTACTAACACGACAGCAATCAATGAACGCGAACATGCTACTATCCCCAATAACTGGAACCATCTAATCTTTAAAACCCAAGAAAAACGAAGTGAAACGAAGAGAGGAACCCAAGAAGAAAGCAACAAAAACACAGACAGCGATGACAGTCATGAAACATCTGATGAAGGATGTGGTTTGCATCCGAAATGCATAATGTGAATATAAAACGGACAAAGTATAAGGTAAGTCTTGAATGCATTATGTGAATATAAAACGGACAAAGTATAAGGTACAAATTAATTAATTAAATATCTAGGATAAGTTCACTTGGTGACTTGATCCGCAATTTTATTTCCAAGTGGCGGCCACTTGAAAATTTGTCATTACGGTAACTTTAGTAATACAGAATCCATTCGCATCAAATTTGGGCAGTGGATTTATCATTCAAATATCTCAGATAAGTTCGCTGGGCATCTCACTCCACTTTTTTTGCAAGTGGTGCCACCTGAAAATTTCTTATGACGATAATTTTTTAAATACTGACTTAATTTAAACTAGGACTGGACAATGAACTTATCATACAAATATGCTGGATGATTTCGATGGGCAAGTTGTTTTGCCATTTTGTTTCCAAGTCACAGCCACTTAGACTGCCACTTGAATATTTGCCATAATAATAACTTTTGAAACACGGCACTGATTTAAACCACAGTTGAACAGTGAACCTATTCTTCAAATATCTTGGATGTGTTTGTTGGGCAACTTGTTCCACTGTATTGTTTCCAAGTGGCGGCCACTTGAATATTTGTTATCACGGTAACTTTAGAAATACTTAATCAATTCAAATGAAAGTTGAAAATTGGATTTATCATTCAAACAACAAAAATCTAGAAAATTCACGTAAATCGTGAACCAATCACGTTATTGAGTCCCTCTTTGGTATATCGATTATAAGTATATTCTCGCCAAAAGTCGTCAAAAAAGTCGCCATAGGGGAAAAGTCGCCTAATTTGTCGCCAAACCCCTTACTTGCGTTACTGGATATATTTAATGCGTTCCTAAGGAAAAATTAGACTATTTTAATGCTAAAACAAACTAGAAATGTAGAAAATTAACATTTTATCAACTTAGTAAGCCTCTTTGAAAGAATTTCTACCAAAAAAAAAAAAAAAAAAATTAATTTTAAATTTGCAATGATATCTTAGATGAACAACTTTTTCTGCCATTTTGAACGAAGGGCAGCCACTTAATTTTTCAACACGATGACTTTTGAGATTTTGAATTAATTCGAACTATATGTGTACAGTAGACTTATCTCACAAATACATTTCATATATTTGTCAACTTAACCCACCATTTATTTTCCAAGCGCCGGCCACTTGAAAATTTTAAATTCACATAAAAAAGTATTTATGAACCGATTTGCTTAAAACTCCATATGTGCATAGCCTACATCAGTATTTCTACCAAGTGCATTAATAGTTTGTAGCCACCGTTTTGAAACAAAATGGCGGCTACTTGATAAAGAAAAAGAAATCAACCTACCCTTCCGAATAAGCCGGAAGGACTTGTTTTTATTAGTAGTAATTTAAAAAACAAAATTTAGTATTGCTTTAAATATATCTAAAATAAAATAAAATATTTAGATAAATAATTAAAAATAGTTTCTTTAGTTTTACCTTATTTTATAGTTAAAACAATGCTAAAATTTATTTTTTAAGTTATAGAAATTTATTGTATTTTTAAGTTATAAATATTACAAATTGAAAAATGTATTTATTTTTTATTCAAGGAAATTAAATATATATTTAATATTGATGATAAATTACAAAAAGAAAAAAAAATTCTAGCTGTTATTATAGTCGTGGCATCATTATTTACATAATATTTACACATTTACGTTTTCTTAATTATTTTGATATTTGTTGTGCTGTTATTACCTGAAAATATTGTAACTTTGATAATAGATTTATATTTTGAGTCATTTACATTAAGTCGCTTAGAAAACCCATTAAAACTAAATCTTATTAATGTCAAGAATTTCAGTAAAGATTAATTATAGCATGAACAGAAAAAGGTCAAATAAAGCTACTTTGCTTTATCTGAAAGATACGAAGATGAACAAGGCATTTGTGACTCCTCATAATGATTAATGTCATCCCATTTTCTTTCATGAAGTAACTTAATATTCCTTAAAGACGTGTATTGTGTCGTTTTTATTAATGAAGAAAAAACCATGCCCTTAAAGAAATTTCTTATCCAATAAAATTTTTTCTCCGTGCTTGAAATAAAATTTAAAATTGAAGACTAATTAACTAATTAATAAATAAATTAAGCTATTTTCAATACTTTATTTTATATATATAAGAAGAAAATGGTGAATTCGTGAACATATTCAACTAACAGTTTTCGATGATTTCACACGTTTTTAGATGACTTAAGGGCCCTCTTCACTCACCGCCTCCGGAAACCGAAACTAATGTTATTCTATGGGAAATTTTTCTTTACAAATAACTTATTAACTAATACATATTTTTAAATTCTGTTCTCACATTCTGAAAATTCTCAGCTGTTAAGTTGACGGACCTCTTTAAAAAAATTATTTTTTTGATTTTTTATATTTTATTTTGAAGCTGCAAAATATGAATTTTCAATACATGAAATTTTTTCATTTTGCAATTTCAAAATAAAATATTAAAAATTTAAAAAATACATTTTTAAAAAAGGTCCGTCAGTTTAACAGTTGGGAATTTTCTGAATGTAAAAACAGAATTTAAAAATATGTATTAGTTAATAAGTTATTAGTTCCCCATCATACTATAGGTATGGGGAACTTAGGTAATCGTGAAAATTTTCGACCTCGGTTTTTTGACTTTTTTACATGTTTTCAGGTATGAGGAATCCGAAAATGACAAAATTTCTATGGTGTCTGTCTGTAGGGTGTCTGTTAGTCTGTTAGTCTGTTAGTGTGTTAGTCTGTTAGTGGGTCAGTCCGTTAGTTTGTTAGTCTGTGTACACGATATCTCAAGAACAAATTGTCGCAGAGAGGTCAGATCAGTTTTAAAATATTACTTTCGACACTGGCAAGAACCCTATTCATTTGCAACATTCGAATTTAAAAACTTCGTAAGTTATTAGAAATTTACGATTTTCTTAACATGGGAGAATAGGACAAAAATTCACTTAAACGTGCATTAAATGGAAACTTTTTACTGTAAAACTGTCAGACCAGTTTTAAAATATCCGTTTTGATGCCGGAATGAACATCAGTAACTATAAATATGCTACTTTGAAAATTTTACAAGTTATTGGAAATTTACGAATTTCTTAACATGGCAGCATAGGGCAAAATTTCACATAAAAGCCAATTTTTAGAGATATTTTCATCGTAAAGATGTCAGACTACTTTTGAAATATTATTTAGGACACTGGCATGAATATTAATGACTATGAATTTTCCAATATAAAAATTTCGTAAGTTATTGGAAATTTACGAATTTCTTAACACGTCAGAATAGAGCAAAATTTCACATAAACGTCAATCTTGAGGGATACTTTCATCGTAAAGATGTCAAACCACTTTCGAAATATTATTTAGGATACTGGCATGGATATCATAGACTATGATTTTTCCAATTTAAAAAATTCGTAAGTTATTTGGAATTTACGATTTCCTTAACATGTCAGAATAAGGCAAAATTGAGCATAAACTTCCATTTTGAGGATCCTAAATACATTAGACAACTTCAAAATTAAGTTTATGATATTTGTTTGAACATGATTGAATACAAATATTCTACTAGGAAATTTTCGTAAATTATTCGTAATTTACGATTTTATCAACATAGCGAAATTGTAAATTTTTCATATAAATATGAATTTTGAGGTTTATTGCATTGGAAATAGTAGCATGAAAACTAAACAACAGAAATGACCCTGATAAAATAAATTAATAAATTAGAATAAGATAATTATATCCAAGTGAACGGTGGATAGCCTATTAGGCGGGGATTTGATTCTGTCACTGTATCAAGCTTTGGTCAAATTCATTTCTTTTAACATGATTATAATATGTCTCGCACTAGAAATTTCTGAGAACATAAATATGATGGGGAACTGAGCAGATTCCACCTATGCCAACTAGTTTGTAAAGAAATTTTCTCCATAGAATAACATTGGCTCTGGCTTCTGGCGACGGTAAGTGAAGAGGGCCGTTAAACACGATTTGACTGTTTTCTTAGAAAATGTCGGTCTGTTTGAATACCACAAACTTTCATGGACGCTGTGTATCACACGAAATAAGGGACAAATTAGATAAAATTTTAAATTTGGTTGAATTTTAGTATAATTTGATGCTAATTAAGTTTTAGCACAGATCACTTAGCCAGTGGATTTTCTATATGCTGCGATTTCTCCCATTTACGGTAAGACTGCATTTCAGGATCAATGATGTATAACAGCGTAAGTTGATATGTTAGAAGGAAATTATGTAAAACTATGCTGATTGAATTTCAGTGAATATCGTCTGACAAGTGGATCTGTTACAGTGGTATTTTTTCTGTTTAAGGGAAGGGTTATCTTAACATCTATGATGTATATGTGCACGAAACTTGTTAGGCAAGATAGTAATTATTAAAAAAAAAACTAAGCTGATTTAATTTGTGTGCATATCGGTTAGCAAGTGTCGTTGTTATGATGTCAATTTTTCTATTTACAAGAAAGCTGTATCTCAACTTCTATGACGTATAACTACACTAAACTTGATATGTGATATTTATATTATGATAAACTATGGTGATTCAATTTGGGTGTATATCGGTCAACCGGTGTGATTGCTATTAGTCAAATTTTATGAGTTCCAAATGACTTATCTCATGATTTATTGGTTAAATTCGCCCAAATTTGCACACATACAATCCTTTTACGTAAGACTTTTGTGACCGTTTAGTGATAAGTGATGATATGTGATTAATGATTTGCATTTAAATTAGAAAATGTACTAGCCTCATTCGAAATTAAAAGGAAAGCTGAAATTGGTATGAGACTCACATCATATACCTATTTTACTAAGGATAAATGAGGAAATTTGACCTAAACCAATATTTTTAAATGAAGACAGATGATCCCTTATTCGAAAATATTATTAAAAGATTTTCTTGAAATATTTTTGCGATAGTAAATTTTTGTTTTCCCTCCCTCCATGGTCGAGGGCAAGTTACGCCTACGATTCCCATTTTTTAGAAATTAAGAGCACGTCAAATTTAAAATAGAGCAACTTACTTTCTGATTTTGAGGTTCAGTAATATAATATAGTAAACAAATATATATACGCGCACACATTTCATATATATTTATACAGCATACAGGGTGAAAAACGTTTACAATTTAGTATAAATATCTAAAGGTTTTAATTTATTGTCTAATATATTTAATATATAACTACCAATCAATATATAAGAAATAACAACTAAGAAAAAATTTCTCTGTTCTCTTTTCTGCAGTTTATATTATTCACAATAATAGTTGCTAATAATCCACTTTTTACATCCAAAAAATGACCATAGTCATGTAAGAAATTGATAGATAGCAGTTTTACTCTGAAATTTAACAAATGATGCTTCGATAAAAGTCAAAGGTAGGTCTCTAGTAAGTGACAGTGCACATTACTGCATTTATGTCTATTTTTTTTTTTTTTTTTTTTTTCACCTGGTAAAGAGCTGTGCTAGTATTGTGACAACTGAAACAACTGCAGTATATAATATTTACTTACAAAGTTATTTATCAATTAAATTATTATTATTTGTATTTAATTATGTTAGCATATAAATTTTTAAATCCAAATATTTATGATCAGATATGTTTCTAATAGTCATTTTTGAAACTAGATTAACAATTTTCAAAAGAAAATGTGGAGTGAACGTTAAAGGGTTAAGTCGAATATTGAGCTATTGGCAATGTTTAACAAATAAGCTATGAAAATTGAGGTTAGAAGCTTTTTTGAATACATTCATTTCGTTTTCTAAAAGGATTGTTTTTATTCACATTTTATGAATATCATTAAATTTTTTTTTTTCATTTATTTAAACATGGGGTGAAGTCGGGGTAAGGGAAATCTTTGCTTATATCTTAAATGGTGAGCTAAATTTGGACCTAATGTCATCATATATGTTTGCTTGAAACTTTGTGTTATATTTAGCAAGAGGAAACCAAACCAAATATAAAACAGTGATAATTTTAAAAGTTTTAAATATTGCTTGTATTTCTATTCTCCGACAAAGTCCCCCAAAATCACCCTGTCGAAATTCAACGGTTTCCCATTTCTGTACTTGTGAAGCAAGCGACATAGTTTTTGGTTTTTTGTTTGCAGATTTTGGATATAAATTCCAATTTGCTTTATTTCTTAGTATTTTTGGGTTGTCACCAATACTTACACTTACCACAGATATTTTGTACGTAGGGGGAGTGTAAGTAGAGTGTTTACACTTGTAAATAAATAAATAATAAAATAAATACATAGATGAAAAAAAATTAAAAATCTTCCCCCCCCCCCCCGAAAAAAAAATCTGAGATATTAGGGCTACACTTGAAAATTACTGAAAGTACATTTCAAGTTATGTTATGTATTTTAGATATCGTGCTATTGTACCATTTTCCACAGAATTCATTCCTGCAAGAAGTTATGTATTATTATTCATTAAATTGAAATATAAATTAGATATTAATAACTTTATATTTATTTCGATTTCTAATTCCTGATTATTATTACACTGATTAGTTATAAAAATAATAATGATTATTTTTTAAAAGTTTATATTAATTAGTTTATTTTTATTTATTTATTTTTATGATTTATGATTTATTCCAATTGCTGCTTTCAATTACTAAGCGATTAATTATTTTTATTTTAACGTTCTTCAGGAACACATTTTTTCTGATATTAATTGGTTTTATTTTATTACTTTATTTATTACTTTATTTATTTATTCATGAAAGTTAGTAAGAAATTTTCTAGTTTCTTTTTACCTTCAATTTATTTTCTGTATTAAATTTATCCTGTTTACAAATTTCATTGGTTTCGAATAGTTTGGATAAATTGGGTAGTGATATATGTAATCTTTTGGCTATAGACTTAAAGATATAACAAATTCACCTATTATTTGCCTTTAATATTCAATTACTGCCTATGAAGAATTATTGCTTTAATGTACGCTTTAATTCTATGATTTCGAATATCTTTTTTAATTAAATATTCATGTGATATTGCATTTTTCCCCCCTATAAAATATTTTACATATATCAAATGTGCATATATTTTTACTGTTTGCTATTTTTATTCCTTAGATAACATGTTATTTAAGGCTACAAATTGCTTATGCTTAGGGGAAAAAATGGAAATTTTATTTCACACTAAAGATTAATATTAGATATTTAACCTTTATAAAATTGTTCTTTTCGGAAAGATTTAATTAATAACTTCTTTTTAATGCATAGTCTTCTTTAGAACATCATTTTTCACACAAGAATTTTATTCAACTCTTCACATCTATTCATTTTAGTATCAATTAATTACAAGAGTAAAAAAAAAAAAAATAAATAAATAAATAAATAAAAAATGCAACTTATTATCTAAAAGGGACGCATTTGCTGAGCTATGCAATTTGCTTATAAGAGAAAAATCTGAAATTTTTCCGATCAACAGGAAAATTTAATTACGCATACAAAAAGCAAGTTATTTACTGAAAAGCGGTGAAATATGAACTTTAATTGATTCATGTTAAAACACAGCCAATTTTGTGAATAATTAAGATGATTAGAAGAATATATTTTATATGGAATTATAAGAAATTCGGAAATAATAATGCAAAATTAATAACCGAACACATTAAAAATATAAAGAAACAAAAAAGTAACAAACAAAATCGAATCTATTATACATAGCAATAATGTAGTTTAGTTTTTTTGCAAGATATTTTAAAGAATTGCCCTTTTCAATGAATAGCATGAATAATAATAATAATAATAATAATAATATTAATAATAATAATAATATTTATGATAATCGTTTCTCCTATAAAAATGCAGTAAAAAGTAATATAGTTTGCTTTCATTATATTAATTAAGTTGTAACTAAAGTAAATATTTTGTCGGTAATATGAATCAATTAATGATATATTCGAATATTATATTATATTTATTAAACATATAAAACCTTTTTTTTTTTTTTTTTTTTTTTTAGCTCACATTTCGTTGAGAAAATTCCTTTTTATTTATTTATTTATTTATTTATTTTAATTGTAAAATAATATGAAATTTCAGTTTAATATTTTTCGCACAAAAATACAGTAAGAAATGATAAATTTTGTTAAGAAAATGTGAAGACGTTTTTCTAAAAATAAATAAAAATAATAAAAATAAATTTATTAGCAAGAAACAACTTTTAGCACAGTTGATCACATGATTTTTATTACTTGTGGGACTCAGTATTTGTATTATTAAGAATATTTTTAGAATAAATTACCTAGAATAAATAAGAAATACCCTAGAATATCCTACAGCATAAATTATATGTCACTGATACACTGGGGAAAAAATATACCGCCTTCATCTAGAACAAATATGTAGTTGCTTTCTGATTCCAAAACTATACTGTTAAAACTAAAAGTGATAAACCGATGCCATTTGGCACCTCGAGGTGAAAAGACGGTACCTATTGGCACCTTAGGGGTTGGAAATGTGGTTGGGGTACCAACTGGCCTCTCACTGGGTGATTAGAGCTAATTAAGGTGCCATGCACTATGTATAGGGTGAAATGAGGCACCCGGCAGAATGATCAGCCGGATCATTAAAATTCAATGGCGGCGTACATGAAGATACAAGATTAGATGTTCACATCAAGTGTTTTCTTCTTGCAATCGAAGGTAAGTTCATTAATGATTATTCAAGGTAAGTACATTAATGATTATTGTTTATTTTACTGTTATTCTCACTGTAGTGTATTTCTTTCGTACAAAAATTTACCTAGAAATACTTATAAACATTTTCCCTAAGTCTAAAGCTTTTACGTTCGATACAAAATTTAAGCAATGTGTGTGAAATAAGTGACTAGTGTAAAGTTATTAATTTTAATAAGATATTTAGTAAATTAAATAAAGTAATTAAGTTATTTCATATATTATACGAATGAAATTAGATTCTAATTTTAATTACTTATTATATATATATATATATATTTATTTATTTATTTTTATTGATAAGAGCATTATGCATAAAACTAATACCTTAGCATTAGTTTTATACATACAAATCCTTCTTACTACCTCAAAATCATGATATATTATTACATAACGGTATTTTTTTTACGTTACTTTAGCATGTTTAAGGTGTTTTATATAAGGGTTTTATAAATTAAGTGAGTTTTATGTGGTTTTAAAACCGTTCAGTTTTTAAAAATTATGACTACTGAAACAGCCTCTCCCTCTTCCTTTTTTTCCTGTAGTAATAATTTTACATTTATTTACACTTTACTTTTGTAAGACTGTAAGTAAATTAATTCATGTATTCGGGGGGGGGGGGAGGGGGTGAAGAGTAAATTACTCAAAGTAAGTTCGTTTGTTTGTGATGGTTAAGGCCAATTGACAACGCTAGAATCCTAGGCCTTTGGAGGGAATGCCCTCCGTGGGGGGGGGGGGGGATTTCTATCCTAGCCCGTATTTACGCGAATTTGCCTGATTAAAATAAGCAATTGAAGGCAAAGTTCATATCCGGCTCTCTGCCTTTCCAGGTCTACCACATCATCCGTCTCCTCCCAAATCTAGAGGTCATCTCTATCATCTCTCTTGTTCGTCTCCCGGTCACTTCCTAGACTTGAGAGAGGGGGTCAACCCCCTGATGCAGTCAGGCCCCCATAGGTTCTCAGTGTTTCAAACCACACCTAGTAACTCTTGTCGGCCAGTCGCTTGCCTGCAAGATAGGCGCCGCTATGTCTCCTCCTCCCAGATGTGTGCGGGAGACATCGGAAACATCAAAGGACAGCGTGAAATCGGGAGTCATTGAAGTCGGTATCATTCTAAGACCACGCTAGCCTCAAACTTTTTCCTATAGTGCAGACTTCCAGTCTCTGCTGTCGATCAAGTCCGTGAGATCCCGATACAAGGTTCCGTGAAGAAAGGGGGGGGGGTCATCATAATATATATATGGCTACAATTTTTTTTTCCAGTTACTGAATGAATATAAATGTTTAAGAATTTTGAAGCTACCCTGAAAAAGTTTCTGATCATGAAGAAGAACAGACTTTCACAACTTGTACAAAAACAGAAGATTTTATAGCCCATAACAGCAGAGGTAGAAAGCGCATGTTCAAAATGTGAAAGAGTGTGTTTATGATGAAGAGTTTTTATAATGTGAAGAGTTTTTTAGCCATTAACCTCAGAAAATGATGGGGAAGGGGGGAGGGTGTCTAATTTTAATCATATTGATTTAAATCATGTAAAATTATTACTATAAATCAATAAATTTTAATCATATTGATTTAAATCATGATTAACAACAAATGATTTAAAAATAATCTTTATGATGCTTTCTCTTTTAGATTGATTATAATTGGAATATGGATAATGTTCATCATTTATATTTGAAAAAAAAAAAGTTAAAACAATATTTAAGATAATTTTTAAAGGAATTAGCCATGTAATCAAAAAATTTTTTTAACGAATGCATATAATAAAATTTTTATCAGAGTATTTAACTTAATATTTTATGTAAAGGTTTTTAAAAAATGTTACTTTCCATCCACGAAGTACCAAATCTGTATTCAATGCTATTTAATGAGTTCTTTTATTTTATTTTATTTTATTTATTTATTTATTTTTTATTTTTATTTTATTTTTGTTGTTGTTGTTTGCTAATATTTTGCGTGTACCAATAGTAGCCACTCTAAGAAAAATTTGGGTTCAATTGTTGAGATTACTTTTAAAACATGGCAAAGATTGGAGAAGGTATAGAAAATTTATTTAGCTTTATATAATTAACAATATACATCCTTTGATAACATTTATGATTCAAAATGTTATTTATGTATTATGAACGTTCCTCTAACATTACCTGTCATGCCAATTTCTATGGCTACTCAGTTCTTACAACTGTAACAATTTTCTGTTAAATATTTCAATTTTGCATACCATGATTTTTATTGGTCAGTGAGCTGCCAATGGGGAATCAACCACAGTGTGTCATTTTTCTGCACATATTGCAAATCTGCCAACTATCTCATTAATAAGCGTAAAATTGTTAACGCCCCTTGAAAAAACGCCTCTTTTTCCACACCGCTTTATTTTTAGAGTAATTTTCTCGAAATGTTATTACAATTAAATACAAATAAAATTACTCTAAAAAATGACTGGAGTAAGAAAAAAAAGCGGGTACTAAAAATTTTACACTTCATAATGATATGGTATTGGGGGGGGGGGAGGGGGGACATGTTATCTTGTTGGTCCATTCATAAATTTTGACTGTTTCACACACTCAAATGGGTAACTAATGGGGACATTAATTCTACATTGTATTATTTTTGTATATAAAGCTCTTGGATATAATATAATTCAGTTCTCAAAAAAAAAAAAAAAAAAAAAAAGATAGAAAAATTTGGTGTTTATAATAAGAAAAATGTTTTTTTTTAACAAAAGTATTTTTATTTTTAAAGTATTTTATACATTTCATTACATTTAGCCTGTTGACTGAAGTTTACTAAGTAATAAGTCAAATTACCAAACAAAAATTGCAGAAACATTTTTAATATGGATATATGCAGTAAAATATGGATTTCTGTAAGTATAATATACAAGTGAATATGGCATATGATGTAAGAATATTTTTTTAGCCAAATTTCTTTTAGTCATGATTTTATCATAACTATAAAATTGTATTTTTTCTACAATTAATTTCATAGTCATCACTTACTATGTATGGCAATTGGCAATTTACAGTACGTCTCACAATCTTGGACAGGGGGAGCAGAGGGAAATAAAACTATTTTTATATCACTATGTTACCGATTTTAATGATAACGTCTATAATTATCACTTACTCTTTATGAATTACAATGAGTGTTTAAGTTTTAAAAAAGTCCTTTAGTTCTGTCTGCCCTCCCCCTAAGTCCACAGTTTTAAGTAGAATTCACTGTAATTTTCATAAAGTGTAAGTGATATCATTAAAAACGGTAACATGGTGACACAAAAAAAAAAAAAAAAAAAAATCTGCCCCCACCCCAATTATGTGTGACATTCACTGTAATTTTTCATAAACAGTAAATGATCGTTATACAAAGTTTCATGAAAATCGGTAACAAAGTGATATAAAAACAATTATTTTCCTTCAATCCGCCAACGAAACGCATAATGGATGAAAAATCATTGTCAACGACTTTTATCAATAAATGGAAGAAATACATGGTGATATACATGTTTGAACAGGATAAGATTTTTTTTTTTTTTTTTTTTTTTAATGCATGGCACTTTACAAATTAAATTTTTTTTTATATATTTCAAGATATAAATTCGACGTTTATAACTGGTAATAAAATTCCGTATTATGATTACTCATGAAATTAATTTAGCATCAGAGAGTTAAACCATTGAAGATATTGAAATCAAAACTTTCATTCTTAATAATTTGGAAAATTAGTATTAAAATAAAAATTTTAGAACATATAAGTGACCTACAACTTTTATTTTATGCATATCGATAAAAAATGGATTCTGTTTCTAGTCGATTGATACCTAAGACATGTTATGCGAAGATTTGACGCTGAATATAGGAAAAGTATTCTGTTTTTCTCTTTTGCAGTGCAGTACATTCCGTTCTTATTCTTACAGTTTTACAGTTACATATTCACTCACTTGTTGTTAATTCCGAACGTTTTTAATTAATTTATTAAAAAAAGAAAAAACTAATTATTTGTTAAGAAAAAAAAAAAAAAAAAAAAAAAAAAAACTTTTTATATACGGAAAAATAATCCGTTAACATTCGTTTTCTATTGAAACAATTGGAAGGAATCCGTTTTAAAGTCTTAAAAATATCTCTTCTTAGAAAATGCTTCTTGATCCGTGTTAAGTACTTTGATATTCCCTTTTCTAAAATACAATAAAAACTGTTCGTTGAAAGATAAATTATTGAAAATGCATTGAACTGAATCCTGAAAAACGTTTTCTGTTTCGTCTGATCAATATATATATATATATATATATATATTTCCAAATGGAATTAAACATTTACTGTTGACGCTTATTTTAAACTGTTTTTCTTTTTTGTAGTAATCGATGTAGTTTCTTTAAATGGCATCAGAGATCTACAGCTGTCACTGTTTTATAAACGCATAGCGAGTTAAAGAAATTGTTTCTATTTTCACTTTAAAACTGAACCAAGGGGTTTTTCAGACGGAAATTCAGACATTCGTGTTTTTTTTTTTTTTTTTTTTTTTGGAATTACTTGTTGTATTACTCTTGAACACCTTTTAAAAATTTAGAAAATTTAGTAAATTTTTTAATAATATTTTTTAATAATTATTAGTAAATTAATGAAAACCTTTCTTTTGTTTAAAGCAGTTTAGTATTTTTCTGCGTATTTAAAGTCAAATTTGATTATTTTCCAAATAAAGTTAATTAATATAAACGTTATTACCATTCACACAAGAGATTATCAATCCTGGGTGATTTTACAGGATTCTCGTGGGTTTTTTTCCGTTACACTGAAATATAATTACATAACTTACATCTAGAAAGTAAATTGTAGCTCTAGGAAAAATAGGTCCTTAAATTTTGTTTTAACCACTTCACCGGCCATCCCGAGATAACTCGGGGTAAATGTAGATTTCCACACACTACAGTGGCCTGTGATGTGTCCCCTAAAAATTCTAGTTCCCTTTGCTACAGAGTACTAAAAACCCCTATTAGAATTCAAGAGTGTTTCCTTGTATTATCGAGGACAAACATATTTAAAAATCTCTCCAAATAAATAAGAACACTAAAATCGAATTTTAGCAACTGTAATTCTAGTTTTGAATTAACCCTAGAAATCAAAACGCGAATTCTCGTAATGCAAAGGATTCAAAATATAATGTACCGTTTCGCTATCTACAAAAATACGCACTAGAAATTCTCGATCACTTCACCTATTCAGTTTATTTGTTCATCTTATGTGCAAAACTCGGAAGTCTATATTTCTAATTTAGGTATTCAGAAAATGACTATTATTTCTTCGTTCAAGATGAAGGCGGCATATATATAAATATAATATAAATATAAATAAGCAAAACAATCAAAGCCAGAATGAAAATTTAATCCCAAAACACATGAGGGTTTTCATCAGGGGAGATCCCCCATGTAGGGAAAGGTATATGAAAAGTTTCTGACGAAACGTTGGTAACATTACCAAAAAACACGTTTCTAGCCCCCAACTTCTCACAGGTGGAAGCAAAACCATACAGCAAACGAATTTTAATTAATACAAAGCATAAAAAGCAATTAAATTCCGAAATCAAGCACAAAATATAATACATCAATATAAAACACAAGAATATAAATAATACAAGAATATATAGATACATACATGGACAAACTGAACAATATTTTGTGCTCGATTTCTGAATTTGCTTTTTATGCTTTGTATTAATTAAAATTCGTTTGCTGTATGGTCTTGCTTCTATCTGTGAGAAGTTGGGGGCTAGAAACGTGTTTTTTGGTAATATTACCAGCGTTTCGCCAGAAACTTCTCATATTCCTTTCCCTACATGGGGGAGCTCCCCTGATGAAGGCCCTCATGTGTTTTGGGATCAAATTTTCATTCTGGCTTTGATTGTTTTGCTTATTTATTTTAGTTTTATATTTCATTTTGCTGCATTTGCGCATTGGTTTATAAAAACTTTGTTCTAGTTCTATTTATTTAATAATTCAAGTTTTACTCCCTCCTATATTTAAATTTTATCTTATAATATAAATATATATATATATATTCTCACTGTATGGGAAACTTTCCTACAAAATATTTATTCAACATTTTAGTGATTTTTAAATAGCTATTATATATATTGGTTACCGCCCCACTCAACCCCCCGTTCAGTTATAGTGTCTACATTAAAATAAATAAATAAATAAAATTCAAAGCTATTATTAAATTGCTTTGAAATTTGCCAATCTTGATCAAACTTTTCAAGCGGCAACATCATACGAAATTCAAAACTAGTTGGCATAGGTGGACTCCGCGCAGTTCCCCATCACGTATTTGTTTCCACACATTTTAATTATTGTTAAAAACTATCAAAGTAAAATTGACATATCGCATATAGGCAAGAAAAAGGACACAACTTAAAATGCAATATTTGAGAAGAATCAATTTATAGATGGTATAAAGAAAAAACTTGGCTATAATAAAACTAACATGAATGCCTCTCAGGTGGATGAATTGAGAGTTATAGATGTGACGTTTTCCGCGCTCATTGGGAGCATTTTATATGCATTTTTCAAAACATAAACCCAAATTTGCCATTTTAGGTTGATTTCTTTGGAAATCGAAATATTCTAATCACTTCGTTTATCTCTCTCTTTCTCTTTCTCTCTCTCTCTCTCACTCTCTCTCTCTCTCTCGCTCTCTCTCTCTCTCTATATATATATATATATATAATCGAAATCTTATCATCATGGTAACTCCCGAAATCATACTCCAAATCGAACCAAATTTGCACAGCGAATTTATCTTATAAATATCCTTGATAAGTTCGTTAACCAAGTTGCTCCACAATTTTGTTTTCAAGTGGCGATGTATGCATAGACCATATAAGGGTCTCAACCAAGTTTATAAATGAATTTTATCTGCCATATTTCCAATCGCTTTTTCTCACCAAAAAATCCGAAACTCCAAACTTTCATCAAAATCGCTATGTCCAATTTCGTGTAAATCATGTTTCTGCCATACGTTGCAATTGGCCTTTAAAGGTTTAACAGCGAACGCGAAAGTTTCTAAAGATGAAAATATTTCCAATCATTTATGTACCCATAAACTTTCATCCAAAATCTCTATATCGATTTCCGAGTAAACCCAAATTCGGCCATTGTTGAAATTGGCCGATAAAGGGTTAACTGAGAACGCGAATTTTTCTGAAGATGAATTTAAGTCCAATCATTTTAGCACCTCCCCGAAAACACTTAATCCCGAACTTTCAACAAAATCGCTATATCCATTTCCGAGTAAACCCGATTTCTGCTGTGTTTTGCAATTGACCGATAAAGGATTAACTGTGAACGCGAATTTATCTGAAGATGAGATCCAATCGTTTTTTCTCATCAAAAATACCTAACTCCAAACTTTCATCAAAATCGCCTTCCCCATTTCCGTGTAAACCCAATTTCTGCCATACGTTGCATTTGCCCTTTAAAGGGTTAACTGTGAACGCGAATTTTTCTGACAATGAGGACAATTCCAATCGTTTAAGCACCCCTAAAAGCCCTTAATTCCAAACTTTCACCAAAATCCTTATAATCATTTCCAAGTAAACCCAATTTCTGCCATATGTTGCCATTGGCCGATAAAGGGTTAACAGCGAACGCAATTTTTTCCTGAAGATGAGGGTTAATCCAAGCACCCCGAAAAACACTTAACTACAAACTTTTTTGAAAATCGCTATATCCATTTCCGAGTAAACCCAATTTTTGCTATATGATACAGATGGCCGATAAAGGGTTAACAGCGAACACGAATTTTTCTGCCTTGCGAAATTTTCAAAATCGCATGTTTATAGTTAATGATGTTCATCCCGGCATCAAAACTGATATTTAAGAGCTGTTATTACATCTTTACGATAAAAATATTTCTTTTCATGCACGTTTAATTGAAATTTCTCCCTATTCTCCCATGTTAAGAAAATCGTAAATTTCGAATAACTTCTGAAGTTTTTTAATTAGAATGTTGCAAATAAATAGGGTTCTTCTCAGTGTCATAAATAATATTTTAAAACTGGTCTGACCTCTCTGCGATCATTTGTTCGTGAGATATCGTGTAAACAGACTAACAAACTAACGGACTAACACACTAACGGACTGACATACTAACGGACTGACACACTGACACACTGACACACTAACAGACACCCTACAGACAGACACCAGACACCAAATTTTGTCATTTTCGGATTCCTCACACCTGAAAACGTGTAAAAAAGTCAAAAAACCGAGGTCGAAAATTTTCACGATTACCTAAGTTCCCCATACCTATAGTATGATGGGGAACTAATATGAAATTTGAATTTCCTCAACAAGTATACATACAGATCAACTGCTAAAAATATATTTCAGTATTCAGGAATCTCAAAACGTGATATTATACTAAACATCAGAGTGAAATATTGAACTTCAAAAAATACTTTATTTACAGTATGGGTGGGTATGAGAAATTATTTTTTTTTTCCCTGAGCATTGTTCGTCGGCATACTAAAATGTAGCAAAGCACTTCCATTAATTACATTTAATAGAAAAGAACGTTTGACTTAATTTTCGGTATTCCTGTATATTGTCTATAAACTGTATATAAATACATAACATTGTGTACTTTTACAGTAGGGTAATGAGAAATTAATTTTCATTCCTGGTCAGTGTTTGTCGACGTAGTAAAATGTAGCAAAGCATTGCCGTCAATTACATTCAACAGATTATAACGTTTAGCTTAATCTTGGGAATCCCTATGCACTGTCTACAAACTATATACACATCACATTGTGTACTTATATTTAATTCTGTGTGAAAAACACATAACACAAAATGGACACACTTCCAGCAATTTCCAAGTATAGGGTCAATACATCCAGATATGTGTTGCCTTGTAAGCGAATGATCAATGATTTCTATACCACCATCTACACAAAATATATTTTATGCATACAAAAAATATGTTCATTCCCTTTTGTATAAGGCAGAACATAGGTTTTATTGTATACTTATCAGACATATTCCCATAAGCGTAATGTATTTGAATTTTCTTAGGTGGCACTGTAAAGTAACCATTTGCTTGATCTCAATGAAAAGTTCAGTGTAGCATCTTTATATGATCCAGATTAAGAATACCAAGTAAGGAATTCCTGATACTATTTGCTCTTGAGATATGCTGATAGCACACACGAACACACACACACACACATAGACACAGACAAACCTCTAAAAACATTTTGGGGTTCGTGGAACCACAAAACGTGTGCAGATTGAAAAAAAAAAAAAAAAAAAAAACTCAATTTTAAAAACTTGACCCCAAAACGCTACTTTCTCTACTATGTATAAGAGGAAAGAAAAATTTCGTACATTAGTTTGTGTATGATAAAAATATATTAGAATATTTGATTGAATAAAATTAATATTGAAGTAAATATATCAATTTAAAACAAAAGGCATGTTTATAAAATAACTATGAAACAAATACAGTAACGAGATCGTGATCATAGAAATAAATTAGTAATTCTCAAAATAAATATATAAATAAATATATTCTCTCTGCTTTTGTGTAATTCCCACTCAATAGTAATTTGCGGATTAATCCTTATTGGCCGTTCGCCAAAATTCGATGCTATCTGCAGTTAAAGGATACTTTCACTAATAATGGAATGAGAAATAGATTATCTATAAGATGTATAGCGGAAAATTATTCATAATCCAAAGAAAATAGAGGGAAAGACAGGTCGTAACTTCCATGACTATATTTCTAACAAATAAATATGAAAAACTTTATTTGTGCGTTGTATAATGATTTCGTTTTTATGCATGATTACTCAAATAGAAAAATAAATTTAAGATGCCGCCTCCATTCACAAATATTAACGAAATAATTTCAAAATTCCAGATATATATTAATTTTGAGGTGAATTTTTTCTTCGGATACAGAACCCAAAGACACTCGGTAAATAAATTTTGGGAATCGTACGTTTTAAGTATTAATTTTAGGTTGATTTCTTTAGAAATCGACCTATTGCAATCACTTCGTTTATCTATATATATATATATCTATCTATCTATCTAACTATCTATCTACAATGAAAATTTTGTCACCACGATAACTCCCGAAATAATACTCGAAATGGAACCAAATTTGGACAGTGAACTAATCTTATAAATATCTTGGATGAGTTCGTTAACCAAGTTGCTCCGACTTTTTGTTTTCAAGTGGCAGCCACTTGAAAATTTCAAACCGACATTGTAAAAAGCATATTTAAAGCAAGATTTGCTTGAATTTTGTTGTAAATACAGGCTACATAATAGTCTCAATGAAGTGTATTAATGAAGTTTATGCGCCATTTTTAATAAAGTGGCAGATATTTTAAGTTAAGTGGGACCACTTGAAATCAGGCTACCACTTGAAAATTTAAAATCACTATAACTTCCGAAATAATACTCCAAATCGATCCAAATTTAGACAGTGTCTTAACTTATCTTATAAATATCTTAGATGAGTTTATTAACCAAGTTGCTCCGCCATTTTGATTTCAAGTGGAGACCACTTGAAAATTTCAAATTCAAATTGTAAAAAGCGTATTCCGAATTTGTTTGAAATTTGAAGTAAATATAGACCACATAAGGGTCTCAATGAAGTTTATTAATGAAATTTATCCGTCATTTTTAATAAAGTGGTATACATCTTAAGTTAAGCGGGGCCACTTGAAATCATTCTACCACTTTAAAATTTAAAATCACAAAAACTTCTGAAATAATACTCCAAATTGAACCAAATTTGGATAGTTTCTTAGCTTATCTTATAAATAACTCAGATGAATTTGTTAACCAAGTTGTTCCGCCATTTTTTTTTTCAAGTGGAGACCACTTGAAAATTTCAAATTCAAATTCTAAAAAGCATATTCCGATTTTTTTTTATTTTTTTTTTTTTTTTTTATGCATACATAGATTATACAAGTGTCTCAAATAACTTTATTAATGAACTTTATTCGCCATTTTTAATATAGTGGCGGATATCTTAAGTTAAGCGAGACCACTTGAAATCAGGCCACCACTTGAAAATTTAAAACCATTAAAATTTCCGAAATAATACTCCAAATGGAACCAAATTTGAACAGTGTCTTAACTTATCTTATAAATATCTTAGATGAGTTTTTTAACCAAGTTGCTCCGTCATTTTGTTTTTAAGTGGAGACCACTTGAAAATTTCAAATTTAAATTGTAAAAAGAGTATTCCGAAATTGTTTGAATTTTGATGTAAATACAGACCACGTAAGGATCTTAATGAAGTTTATTAGTAAACTATATCCGCCATTTTTAATAAAGTGGCAGATATCTTAAGTAAAGCGGGCCACTTGAAATCAGGCTCCCACTTGAAAATTTAAAATCACGATAACTTCTGAAATAATACTCCAAATCGAACCAAATTTGGACAGTGATATTATCATATAATTATCTTGAATGTTTTTACTGGGCAACTTGTCCCGACATCTTGTTTCTAAGTTCCAGCCACTTGAAATCACACTTTAGAAATACTTAATCAATTCAAATCAAAGTTGAAAATTGGACTAATCATTCAAACAACAAAAATCTAGAAAATTCACGTAACTCGTGAACCAATCACGTTATTGCGCCCATCTTAGGTATATCGATAATAAGTATTTTTTCGCTAAAAGTCGCCAAAAAAGTCGCCATAGGGAAAAAGTCGCTAAATTTGGCGCCAAATTCATTTCCTGCGTTACTGGATCTTTTTAATGCGTTTTTAAGGAAAAATTTGGCTATTTTAATGCTAAAACAAACTAGAAATGCAGAAAACTAACATTTTATCAACTTACTAAGCCTCTTTGAAAAAAAAAAAAAAAATTATTTTCAAATTTGCAATGATATCTTAGATGAGCAACTTTCTCTGCCATTTTGATCGAAGTGGCAGCCACTTAATTTTTCAACACGAGATTTTGAATTAATTCGAATTTTTGAGATTTTGAATTAATTAGAACTATATGTGTACAGTAGACTTATCTCACAAATACATTTCATATATCTGTCAACTTAACCCACCATTATTGTTTCCAAGCGCCGGCCACTTGAAAATTTTAAATTCACATAAAAATGTATTTATGAACCGATTTGCTTAAAACTTCATATGTGCATAGCCTACATCAAGATTTCTACCAAGTGCATTAATAATTTGCAGCCGCCATTTTGAAACAAAATGATACTTGATAAGGAAAAAGAAATCAACCTACCCTTCCGAAAAAGCCGGAAGGTCTTGTTTAAATGTTAGATTCAACGTATTATTTTTTTTATTTGTATTTTTCATAACCATTAGGGTGTGTCGATTTTTTTTTTTTTCATCAGATTTCCAGTAGTGTGGAAAAGTTGTCTTATGCTATTGTTAGTATGTGTGCAAAATTTTGTTGATCTGAGTTAATATCTTTAGTTGCTGTTCATTATACAAAATTCATTAATTTTATCGTTTTTTCAACATATTTTTTAAAATAAGAAATTGGAATTCTTAGTTACAATAGGGCCGAAAAATTATCATATGGTATCCTTAGAGCTTGTGCAATTTTTTATTGATGTGAATAAATGGCTTCATTTGCCTCTATGGGTCACTTATCAGGCCAAATTCGCTCATTTTAATGATTTTCCTTCAACACTTCTACGACTGTAATTCTTTTAATTATGGTTATTTCTATTCACTCATTTTTGTATGAACAAACTGATCCATACATCAAATGTATTCAATCCTTTTTAACCTGAATGTTTAATTGTTTGCATTTTAACACGTTGGGTGCCATGTCAGTCATCGGTGACTGACACTGAACTTTGCGTTTAGGCCGCGTCAACCACCGATGGCTGACAGTGTCAAATGTGATATAAATCTGCGTCAATCACCGGTGGTTGACAGTGTAAAATATGATATGAAACTAAAAAAATTACATTGGTTTAAGTAATTACTGAAAATTTATTTAAATTTTACTTAATTTTTATTACATGATTATATCATTAAAGAATTTTAATGGATTTTATTGAAATACGGTAAACATAACGCGCTTCTAAGCAGCACGCGTGGCCTGACGGGGATTTCCTTGAGAATTCGTGTGGCGCTCAACGTGTTAATAAACAATTATTAGAATAAAACATTGTGGATTCTGTTTCATTATGTATGCGTTGTGCACTTGAAAAAATGCATAATTAGTTCATACAAAAAAAGTTAATAGAAATAACCATAATTAAAAGAATTACAGTCGTAGAAGTGTTGAAGGAAAAACATTAAAATGAACGAATTTGGCCAGATAAGTGACTCGTAGAGGCAACTGAAGCCATTGACCCACATCAATAAAAATTTGCTCACGCTCTAAGGATACCATATGGTAATTTTGCAGCTCTATTGGAATTAAGGATTCAAATTTCCTGATTAAAAAAAAATATTGAAAAAACGATAAAATTAATGAATTTTGAATAATGAAAGACCCAGAGGCAACTGAAGATATTAAATCAGATTACCAAAATTTTGCACACATACAAACAATAGCATAAGGCAACTTTTCCGCACTATTGGAAATTCGATATAAAAAAAAAAAAAAAAAATATTTTTTTTCGATGCACCCTTATAAACATAATCTTATTCATCTTTCTCAGATAATTGCATTAAACGTCATAAACGAAATTATGTGATTTTTCATAATTTTTATATGATGATCAAAGAGTGTAGAAATGCGTAGTTTCCAGGCTCTATTTTGCCTACGTCTACGCAGCCTGACATCTGCAAACTGAGCTCAAACAAATGAATGAGTATGAAGAGCAAGGACTGAAAGGGATAGAAATGGGAAAAGGTTGGAGGCCGGTGCCTAGCAACTAGAAATTACAAGAAATCTTGAGCTCATGGACAAATAACGCACAAACATATAGGATGAATATTTCCTTTTTAAGTTTGAAGTATAAATTATACATGAAAATTTGAAAAAAATAAATAAATAAATAAAATAAAATATTAATTAAAGCTTTAACTATGCGCCGTCTAAATATCAACTAATTTCACCCATAAATATTTGAGTTATGCATAAAATTGCATTACGACATCGCTTCGCACTGTATAACCATTTTAAAATGATAGAGATTGGAAGCACTGTAAATCAATAAACATTAATAGAACTATTTATTTGGATGCTTAAAATTTTCTATCATTGTATTTCTTAACTGAAATATATTAATAATTTTTTTGTTAAGATCCCAAGCAGCACCGAAACGTTCTCTGAACGTTCAAAAATTGTTCTGCAAACACGTTCTAAGAACGTTCACTCTGAACGTGTTATAGACGTCTATTTGTCCATCTTGAAGACGTACAATAGTACGGTTCAGAGAACGTTCAATGAACGTGTAACTATCACCATCGGTGTTATAGAAGCGTTCTGAGAACGTTCTATGTATACGGTCTCAGAACGTTCTAAACGTTTTTAGAACGTTTTCAAAACGTTATACACAATTTCAGAACGTTCTAGAAAACGTATTGTAAACGTTCTAAAATAGTGTAGAAACGTTCTGAAAACGTTCTATACACACGTTCTCACAACGTTATGTAAACAATTTTTGAACGTTCTTTGTACGTGCTAAAAATGTCTTTCATGTATAAGCAAATGGAAGAACTCGCAACAATTGTTCCGGGTCGAAAGAAGACACGACCCTTCGTCAGACGAACATAGTAGGCACGAGTGCTGAAAATACAAGAGTTACGTTTCAGTTTTTCTTGCAGCATTCGTGCCTACTTTGTTCGGTTGATGAAGGGTTGTGTCTTTTCTCGACCCGGAACAATTGTTGCGAGTTCTTCCATTTTCTTCGAGTTCTTGAATTTTATAGTGTCTATTCAAAATTCTGCACTTGTTGTTTACTTATTTTTTTTTTTTTCTTTTTTTCCTTCCTTTCCTTATTTATCTTTTCTTTTCTTTTTGTGTAGTACATTGTAATATGGTATAACAAACGATCAAGTATTTTGAATATTCTGGATAAATATTTGAATTAAAAAACAAATAAATAAATTCAAGATTTGGAATATTTTGAAAAATTTTAAGATATATGCCCCCTGCTAACTAATTATTATTCCCCCCTAGATTTTGCATCATTATAATTTAACAATAGAATATAACCATATTTGGATATTAATTTTAATAAGTTAAGCAAAAAAACTTAAATATATTTTTATGTCTAAATTTTGAAACTTACTACAAACTTTTAGCATTCAAACCCAAAATTTTTTTTATTAAATTTTAAATTATCAATGGAATCTCAAATTAATGCCCAGATATGTTACATATTCTATTTTTAAACTATAATAATGCACAATCAATGGAAAAGAAAAAAATAAAAATTAGTTAAAAGAAGTACCCAAGTGTACAAAATTAAAACAATAAACTGTTTCCTCGTTTTCTTTTTTTCCGTATAATTCTTAAACAAATAAACACAGAAGTATAAAATTTGGATAGCATATTTTTTAAAATACCATAAATCGAATTTTATATAACTTTAGCATAAGTAATAATTTTTAAACTAAAAATCAGTAAATTTTTCTCAAAAGTAAACTTTGAAAAAATGAAAAATTTCAGCAATTTTAGAAAAGAAAACTTAATGAAAAATGGTCATGAAGGTGCATTACAGATAGGTTAAAGATGTACGTGCATCCATATTTTATTTGTAGATTAAAACCGTATATTTCTTAGTCATTTATTTTCTTTCTTCTTTCTTCTTTATTTTTTCGTGTGTGATTTTTTTTTTTTTTTTTTTTTTTAATTTTACATAGAAACATGAAAATCGGATAAAACGTCCATTATTAAATTATTTATCAACGTTTTTATTATTCTAGTGATGGTCACAGTTTATACAAATTAGTAATTATTATTATTTTTTTTTTTTTTTCAAAAATTCCATTATAAAAGTAAAAGAAAAATGAACACAGAAAGAAAAATCAGGATTTTGTTTTTAACATTTGAAGGCATGTGCGTCTTCACCTGTCTATAATGCATCATTAACACATTTTTTCATTAAGTTTTCTTTACTAAAATTGTTGAAATTTTTCATTCTTTCCAAAGCTTACGTTTGAGAAAAATTAATAATTATTACTTTAAAATTGTTGTTTATGCCAAAGTTATGTAAAATTCGATTAATGATATGATAACGAACATGCCAGCCAAATTTTATGTCCATGTGTTTATTTGTTTAAAAGTTATGCACAAAAGAAGAAAATAGGAAAGCAGGTTTGTTCCTTTAATTCTGAACAGCGGTGTATTTTAAATACATTTAAAAATATAAAAAATAAAAATTATTATTATTATTTTGTTTGTTTTTTTTATTTAAATAAATTCCGTGAAATTTCCTTAATATTTTCATATTTCAAATCATGCGTATGCAAAATTTATTTAAATTATTGATTTTGAGTTTATAAATTTTACATATACCATGCAGTGAAATATAACAGTATAAAAAGTGGTAAAACTTTTTGAAAAATAAATAATTAATTAATTAAAAGTTTATTCTGCAAACAAAACAAATAATAAAATAATAATAATAAATAAAATAAAATAATTTAAAACATTTAGAAATATTAAGAATCACCTTCATATTGTTTGTCTATGTTTTTTTTTTCTTTTCTTTCTTTCATTTTTCTTACTTTTGGATTTTGTGATTCATTTGTATGTACGTGTGCCTTTGTGTTATAAAATTTTACGTACATGTCTTCAAATATAATAACATACAGTATTTTCAATTTTTTTTTTTTTTTTTTGAAAACTATAATTAAAGAAAACTGAAAAGTTTTAAGATGCTCCTTACCGAATAATTATTATTTTTCCCTTTGATTTTACAATAATATATTTTAACAATAGAACCTAAACATATTTGGGTAATTGCGAATTTCTTGTTAAGTTAAATTTATATATATTTTTTTATAAATATATATATATATATATGTTTAAATACTGAAACTTATGGCATTCAAACATAGAACTATTTTTAAAACTTTAACTTAACAATGAATTCACAAATTAATACCTAGATATGTAATATATTCTATTGATAAAGAGTAATAATGTACAAATGATGGGAGAAAATAAAAATATTTAAGAGAAGTATTTAAAAAAAATTAATTGATTAAACTGTTTATTTATTTTTAATTTAAATCGAATTTGTGAAGTTTTAATTTTAAAGTATTGATTTAGAGTTTATGAATTTTACTTACAGATGCATTGAAATATAACAATATAAAATATGATAAATTTCTTGAAAATCTTTTAAATATAAAATAAATAAATTTTAAAATTTAAAATATTTTTAAAATTTTTAGAGAGCCGGCTGCTAACTATATTTTCCCTTGATTTTACAATACTACAGTGTAACAATAAAATTTAAACAAATATACTTAAATATATCTAACATTAAACTGTAATAATACAAAATCGAATGCGGAAAAAAATAACAATAATAAATAATTAAAAGGTAGTTAGCATGAAAAATTTAAAAAATTAAAGTTTTCAAATTATTATTTTTATTTTTATTATTATTACTCTTTATTTGTTTATTTGTTTATTTTTTATGGTTTTTGAAAACTTTAATTTATTTAATTTTGTTAAATTTTAATGCAGATTTAGTCAAAACTATGCAAATCCTAGATTATACATATGAAAATTGTGTAGAATGAACTTATCTGTAATATTGTATCCAAATGTCAGGAAGAAATCTTAAACTATGACGGCAGAAAAAATTACCGTTATCTATCTTTGACCTTAGAGTTCGTGTTCGTAGTTGCTGTTCTGGCAAACCCAATAAAAATTTCACAGTTTGGCGAATTTTTTCGTTATTTTTTAAGATTCAAGATTTAGCAAAATGTATGTCTTTTTTATATTACTTATTGAAAAGGAATGAATTTTAGATATATTTATTATTTTTATGAGAAATACAAAACTCAAGATTTTTATTCAGATTTTTTTTTTTTTTTTTTTTTAATATTACGTGTTATTGTACGTGTTATTATTACGTATTATAATATTTTACAAAATAATTGACGTTTATTATGAAGTAAAATATAAAAATTTGATCGTAACTAAAATAATCGCATGCCTGCTTATATGAATCAATTACAATAAATTACAGGAAATGTTAAACTAGTGTCTTGTGACTATCATACAATTCTTTTCTTTATTTTCTAATACAATTCACATAGTTTAGATCAAATCACACATTTTACACAGTAAAATTGAAAAACAAAATAAAATAAATAAATATATAATAATAATATTAACATTTTTTTTTTTTTTTTTTTTAATAAAAAAAATATCGATAACTTTGTTTTACATTATCACAGATAATTGATTCAACCGTTCGTTTTAAAAGATATCAACGAGTAATTTTGAAAAAATATTATAAAAATTTACACACCCGAGGAGGGGGGAAGGATTGCTATTCTTCCTGTTAAAAGTCTTCATGTTCACCGTTAATATTTTTAAAAAATCAGTTTCACAATGTTCAACTAAAGAAATCCCTATTGTGTGTATTTATAAGAAATTTTTTCCTCTATTGTAATATTAAAAATTTTGAAAAAAATAAATGACAGCGCGACCTGTTGAGCGTTATATGTGTAAAAAAAAAAAAAAAAAAAGGCTAGGGGGGGGGGTAATAATCACTAACTGATATCAAGGAGGAGCTAAATATAAGTTTGCAGGAAATTCTGTTCATTAGTTTTTGACCTAGAGTTGACACAAGATTCTTATCACACATATCCAGACACACAGACAAACTGGCATTTTCTAAGAAATATCAATTTTTTATTAGAACATCTTAAAAAGGGAAAAATCTATCGGAACGCGAAAGTCAAAAATATTTCCGAATCAAACCTTTCTTCTTTTTATTATAGAAGAGTGTAATAAATAAATAAGGAAAACAAAATTTTCAGCTACTTTTTTTTATTGTTTCAACTTCTAAATTTACAATATCATAAAGATCATTTACAACGTATGATCACTGTTTATTATTAAGTTTGTTACTTACATAAGAAAAAAAGCACTAGATTTGTGAAAATGTTCAACTTCCGGTTTTCGATAAATATACACGTTTTGTGACTTCTGAGTATGATTTGGCTTTTTTGGTACTTGAAAATGACTGTGAGTTCGTTAAAAAATAAATAAATAAAAATAAACGGGGACGCGGTTTCTCACAAAGCAATTGACGCAAAGTAACATAACATTTGAATGGACCGGGAATTAAATTAGTGCTTTAGCATTTAAGATATTATCGTCCATCATGTGACGCTGATATAATGTGAACCCATTTAAGGAAAGATTGTATCACAGCTTGTTTGATACATAAATGCACTAACGTTATATATGAGATCAGCATTATTTATATCTCTGCTGATTCAATTTGGGTGCATATCGGTCGACAGGTGCCTCTGCTATGTTGCAATTTAATCTTGCTAACGGGAAGGCAGTATATCAATTTCTATGATATTTAAAGCCATCGCATTTCGTTTGTGAGATGGCTATTGTAAAGTTAAATAAAGTAATTTTCCATATCGTCTATGTTAGGTAGCGCTACTACGTTGAAGTTTTACCCGTTTAGTTAAAATTTTATTTCAATTTCTGTCATTTAAATGCACCAAACTCAGTATGTGAAAAATATATTATTAAAATTTATTCTGATTGAATTCGGATATAAATTGGCAAACAAGTTGTGCTACTATTACTTTCTACGATTTCTAGATGTCTACATTTAAGCATCTATTGCTGAAAATTACACGAAATTACATATATAAAAACTTTATTATATGAAAGTAAATTGGTTAAAATTCTGTATATGTTAATCGTAGGTAACGCTGTTCATATAGAATGATATAAAAGAAAGTTTTGTGATGGTCCCAGAATAAGTAATTTTGTATTATAACTGAGTCACTGAACGAAAAAATAGTTATATTTTTATTGATACGAGTATAATACAGAAATTATTTATTTTTTAGTAATAAATTAGAAAAATAATTCGGACCTCATAGTTTATAAGAAATTTTCCATCTCTACTTCACTATATTGTTTAATTTAGTGATAAACCCTAGAGATAATGCCTTAAAATATGCTTGATTTCAAATGAAGAAGAAGAAATCTCCCGAAATCTATCTTTAGAGCTTTATATGGAAAATAAAAGTTTAAAATAGGTTATTTTTTAAATAGCTCTTATATCGTATAA
The DNA here is from genome assembly GCA_963930645.1 of Salticus scenicus. NCBI lineage: Eukaryota > Metazoa > Arthropoda > Arachnida > Araneae > Salticidae > Salticus > Salticus scenicus. Next base: position 229,007,807 of record OZ005652.1, on the reverse strand, counting down.
AAATTTCGTGCACATTATATGCTGTGTAACAAAATGCATAGAAAGAAAAAAAATTCATACTATTGAATATTTACAAGGAGCAATTTCGAATTATATGTCATATTTTTTCGAAAAATATTTGTGAGACCCTTTAAAACAATCATTAATATTAGTAATAACATATACTACACGTTTTATTTTGCCAAATCGCAATAAATATGCCAAAATGATATCCATTCCTGCTTCCTGTAGTTTTGCAGATGGCCGCAGATTTTTAACACATGTGGTGGTATAATCTGCTGATTAGGCGAAATGCACTTTATACATTTACACCCGCTTTTGATTCGGAATTTTTATACTATTTAAAAGTAATCTTTTTCTAAACTAGTATATTGCGGTCATTACAAATCTTTCTTTTATGCTTTTCTGTACAAGTACATGATATTTATTAAAATTATTATTTACCAAAATTATTTTTCTGTAATGAATACAGGCGATTTTCATTTGAAAGAAGTAAAACATTAAGCATACAAAAAAAAAAAAAAAAAAAAAAAAAAATCTATGGTATACAGAAGATATTTTAGGAAATGTGTTTTATAAATAAAAAATGTAAAAAATTTATAATATTGTTTTAAATTTTCACAGATTTTTAGGATTCAAGCATTCGTTTTAAAGGTGTGGATGACTTTCTTTGTAAAACACACATGTTGAAATTTTAACCCATAGGAAAAGGCGATGCCCTACACAAATCAACCCTAGATTTTTTTTTCTAGTTGACTATTACTATTAAACACACACACACACACACACACACATATATATATATATATATGTATATATTACATAATTTCAATATCACATTTTTATACTATTTTAGTTTAGAGCATTTATAAGTAATAGAAATTAAGCTATTGCTTTTCCGTTAACGAAATTAAATTGCAACATACCAGCGTCATCTGTCGATCGATATGCACCCAAGTGGAATCAGCAGAGTTTTATATGATATCAATATTCCATATCAAGTGTGTGTATTTATAATCAAGTGCATTTATAAGTATTATTGTATTTATAATAATTTATATCACAAAATCTGAAAAATTGCTTTATGTTGGCGGGATTAAATTGCAGAACAGCAGCGCCACCAGCTGGCCAATATACGCTTCTAAATTAGATCAGTGTAATTTTACATAATATCTTGCTTACATGTTAAGTTTGGTGCATGTATACACCGTAGAATCTGAGATATAACTTCCCCGATTTACAAAATAGCATCACAACTTTCATTCGATAGATCCAAAGACAAATCATCAACAATTTAGGTCAAGATCTAACTAAATATCAAATTTTGTGAAATTCCGTTCATTGGTTTGTGAGATACAGAGTCCACAATTTTTTTACAATACACACACAAAAAGACGGACACGCAGATTGAAATTTTCTGAAAATGGTCGAATTGTGTCCTGGATATCTCAATACTGTATAAACTGTTGGAAACCCAGAAGTCAGAAATTTTCAATTATAAAATACATTTTTCTCAGAAGAAAGTAGAAATACTATTTCTTTAACTTAATATACATCTGCTAAAATTTTATGAAACATATAATATTGAATTTCTAAAAAAAAAAAAAAACGGAGTAATATGTTTTATTAAATTCAAAAAAATAAAATTATAAATACAGATACTTAAACTTTACTTTTTTTTTAACATGTTAACAAAATGTAAAACTAAAAATAAGGCAACATAAACAGAGAAAAAGGCATTTTGTCACATTCGTTATAACCACACTTAGACAGAACGTGTTATGACGGTGATACACTAGAACGTTTTTCTTAGAACGAGAATTGTACGTTTTATAGATGGTACAAAGCAAACCTTTTCAAAACGTTCCAAATATTACTATTTCTGAACGTCTAATAGAACGTTCTTTTAACACGAAACACCGTGTTTGAACGATTGTAACCGTTATTAGACGTTCACAGAACGTTCCCGCAGCTCTATTGGAATTAAGGATTCAAATTTCCTGATTAAAAAAAATATTGAAAAAACGATAAAATTAATGAATTTTGAATAATGAAAGACCCAGAGGCAACTGAAGATATTAAATCAGATTACCAAAATTTTGCACACATACAAACAATAGCATAAGGCATTTTTTCCGCACTATTGGAAATTCGATATAAAAAAAAAAAAAAAAATATTTTTTTTCGATGCACCCTTATAAACATAATCTTATTCATCTTTCTCAGATAATTGCATTAAACGTCATAAACGAAATTATGTGATTTTTCATAATTTTTATATGATGATCAAAGAGTGTAGAAATGCGTAGTTTCCAGGCTCTATTTTGCCTACGTCTACGCAGCCTGACATCTGCAAACTGAGCTCAAACAAATGAATGAGTATGAAGAGCAAGGACTGAAAGGGATAGAAATGGGAAAAGGTTGGAGGCCGGTGCCTAGCAACTAGAAATTACAAGAAATCTTGAGCTCATGGACAAATAACGCACAAACATATAGGATGAATATTTCCTTTTTAAGTTTGAAGTATAAATTATACATGAAAATTTGAAAAAAATAAATAAATAAATAAAATAAAATATTAATTAAAGCTTTAACTATGCGCCGTCTAAATATCAACTAATTTCACCCATAAATATTTGAGTTATGCATAAAATTGCATTACGACATCGCTTCGCACTGTATAACCATTTTAAAATGATAGAGATTGGAAGCACTGTAAATCAATAAACATTAATAGAACTATTTATTTGGATGCTTAAAATTTTCTATCATTGTATTTCTTAACTGAAATATATTAATAATTTTTTTGTTAAGATTGAGCCTTTATTTTCTTCAACATTTAAGACTGCTTTCTAAATTAGTCAAATTATAAGTTTCTGCCAGATACGTCTTTGTAATAATTTACCAGATTCATAAGATTTTTGTCTCGCATAATATTTAATAACACTTAAATGCAACGCACAGAAAATTTCAAAGGGCATATTTTCGAATATATTATTTACTACTTAATAATATAATTATTAATCATTCATTAATAAACAAAAATATTATAATTTTTATTCCCAAAAGACTAAAAATGCTCTAAAACCAAAAAAAATCTTGCATTATACCTCCATTTTCCTCATAAAAATCCATTATAATATTGAATTTTCAAGTTACTATTAAATGTATAAAAAGAGAAGTGATAACAATCCGTACTTTAAATTTGAAAAACTGAAAAAAAATTTGGAGTGACTTCACTGGACATTCTGAACATTAAGTAATTAACCTTTGTATGAATAAATTAAACTAAGTAAGAGAAGTCGTTAAATAAACAAAAGAGAAAATTGTAATAGGATATTTGAGTATCTCCCCAAATAGAGTATGTTGTTTAATTTAGTGTGATTACACTTCAAATAACTTGAGCCCTTACTTTAAAATAATAAAGTTTTTTTCGTTGTGTCTCAATAGAAATCTATCAATGCTATTCACGAAATTCCAGGCTGCTCGTGCGACGTAACTTATAACGTGTGCATAATTTTTCAGCTCAATCGAACAAGGTGTTTAGACGCTATCGCACTTTAAATAATTAAAGCCCTTAAGCCATAATGATAAAGAACTTTGCCTTGTGCCCCTGTAAAAAAAAACTATCAGTGCTATATTCACCAAAATCTATTGCGACGGGGGCCTATAACGTGTATATAAATTTTCAACTCAGTGGAGTAAGGCATTTAAACGCAATCGCGCTTTAAATGTTTAAGAATTTTTGTTTGTTTCCCCTGTAAAAAAAAAAAAAGGTGCTAGATTAACAAACACCAATACATTTTGTGCTATAATGGTTTAAAGCCTGCGTGCCAACTTTCAGCTCAATTGAAAAAAGCGTGCAGACGTTATCGTATTCACTCTTACAGATACACGCATACATACTAGAGGTGAGACGGGCTCAGCCCGAGCCCGATGGGGCTCAAATCTTACACAAGTCTTCGGGCTCCGGGCGGGCTCGGATTCAAGCTAAAAGTTCCGTTTATTTTATTCTTCACTAACTGGAAAATGGAAAAAAAAAAGAAAGAAAGAAATTTTATTCATTTTGAGAGCACCTTTAGTAATGCCATAATAGTCATGATAGGTTATAAATCACAAAATAATCTTGCAAACCTTAGTAGCTTTGAATTTCCTTTTTCGAAATAGAACTTTTTTTTCAACGGGATGCGTATTATGTCATAGTGTTATACAGTAATCCTTCCTCCTTCGTTATATTGGGCCCCATTATATCACTCATTCGGATAAATTTTTTGTCTCCCGATAGGCGCGTTATAAACAATGGGCTGCACTATAAATATATATTATATAAATATATACATGTATACAGAGACACAGACATTATAAATTGTTATAACATTTATAGTTATTTAAATTGAGGACTGATAATAAGAAAATTAATTTGAAAATTAAAACGGTATTTAATTTTACTATTGTGTATGCGTTGCATAGCATACCACTTTCAATATCGGACTCGGGCGGGCTCGGGCTCTGATCACAGAAAATTTTTCGGGCGCGGGCGAGTTCAGTTCAAAAATGTTTCGGGCCCGGGCGGGCTCGGATTGCCAAAATAGAGGCCGAACTCACCTCTAATACATACACCACCGCAAAATAACGAAAATGAAGTCAGGGGAACTCAAAACGTATAGATGCACTAAAATCTCAAAGTCGTATTTGTGTCATGATTATCAACATCACTTTTTTCAAATATGCATCTTCGAAAGTAATATATATATATATATATATATATATATATATATAATTATTTTTAAATCTGTTAATTTAGAAATTAACTGTGTACAATGGATTCATAAAAAGCAGCATTTTCTTAGTAATAAATAATGTTTCATATTGATTGAAATTCAATCGTAATAACCATAGGAATCTCCATACTTTGATTTTAGTGAGTAATCCTATAGCTCTCCATTATTCTGAATGATCGTACATGAGGACTAACATGATCCAATTGATATTTCATGCATTAAATTTTTATCACACGTATCAGTCCATTGTTCCCAAACTCTATAATTTACAGTAGTGCGTCATTAAAATATAAATAGGCAATATTTTAGGGACTATAATCAGAAGACGTATTGATCAAAACTACAAACTAATAGTTTTGATTTAATATCAAATGCTATCGAAAATCTTTGAAATAACAGTTAATGATAGTTTTAAAGCATACTTAAGATAATAATAGTAATAAAAATAACAATAATAATAATGACTGCCAGTATCTATATTTACATGACGATTACATATCCCCTATCTCTCTTTCTCTTAACCCAACTCGTGAAAGTTCTTCTTTTGAGAATTTCTATTGGAAAGAACACTGTCAATATATCAAAACATTATGTCAACAGTTAATATATATATATATACATATATATATATATATATACTTACTTCTTTTGCCATGCAAATGATAAATAAACCACGAAAGATCCTTAAAAAATAGTATTTTTTGTCCCCCCGCCCCCCAAAAAAGGTTTAGATTTAAATAATAATAATAATAATAATGCATGCAGAAAATAAGCTAAATAACGAGCCTTTGTATTGCTTTTTAAGAAATTGCGCGTGCAGATTTATTAACTTTTTTCAATAGGGATTTTAGACTAAAAAAATTACGTGCATAAAATGAAAAAGTTTATAAAAGTAAAGGTAGCTTTTCTGTCTTATTGACATCATAAGAAAACACATTTTTCTGCAACGCACATCAGTCATACCTTTCCAACGATGCTACTTTTAATCCCATGTTCGTATTAAAAATCGGCTAAAAACGTACAACAAACTTTGTGTATTAATATATATCTTTTAATTGTCATACTGATGTTAAATTCAACTATCAAAGTTCTGTAAAACAAAGCTCATTGTATCCATGTCTTCATGAACATTTTAGATATTAAATTACTTATTTTTAAAGATAAAGCAATAAAAAAGTGTTCAGAAAAAATTAATCTTAAAAAGTTAATGAAATTAGAAAAGATAAAACAAAACATACAAGTTAACATTCAAAACTCCCACAAAGATAAATATGTGAACAGTTTCATACGTCAATAAAACATTCCAATAAAATATGGAACTTGACAGTAAAATCAGTTTTACACGGCAAAGTAAAATATTTTGAAACACAATTTTTTTTTTCGGTTTTCTTTTAATGTTTTATTAATTATTTGTAAATAAAACATTCTAATGTACGTTTAGAAACAGATTTAACTAAATTATTTTTAGTTTACTTTCAATTCTTCGGACTTTTATTTCAAAGTGAAATACAAAATTTTACTCTTAACAACATATTTAATATTATATATTGCATTAAAATTAATTCATTTTTACAACACAGTATCAACTATTCAGAGTATCTACAGTATAAAATTACTAGCTTTACGCTTATATAATTTTAAGTTAATAAAACAGTGTATGTGGCGCATTTAATTAAAATGATAATGAATGGGGTAAAGATTCTCGCACACCTACTCTTGTCTCTGACCTTCCGGTTGTAACTCTCCAACTTTTTTATCCGGAGGATCGTGATTATTCGATTTTCTGGCTTCCATCAATCGTTTCCGACCCATGGTTTGCAAAATTTCCTGAAAAGAAAGTACGATTCATACGTTACATATATGATAATGGGACATTGCACATAAATATATTTATTGCCCAAAATTTACATTTTTTTTCTTTGGGGGGCGGGGGGGGTGGGGGAGAGGAGAGCAATCAGAGAGTTATGAAAATTGAAGAATATTGTGATCCAATAAAAAGTGAATGTCTTCTAGACCAATGATATTGCTTACTTTAAAAGTCAGTGTTGTATGACCATGTACTCAATGCTAAAACGTATATACTACTCCGATTCAAAAATTAGAATAATGTAAAAAAGAATGAGTTTGATGTTGCTAACGCGTCAATTTGCATACTGCGTCCAGGAAAAAATATATTAAAAGTATCTAATTATCTTCAGAGCATTTATAAATATAACATAAATATTTATTTTTATCTGATATATTAATAATTAACTATTTAAAAAATATTAGAATAATTCAAAGAAATAGAATACCTCGATAGCATGGTTCAAAAAATTAGAATATTCAAATTTTTCTTATAAGTTGAGAGAACGGCTGCGGGATTAACATCTGTGGGACTATAAAATGTGCTCCGTTGAAAATGAAAAGTCGTTTGGCATTTGATTGTAGCGTAGTATTTGCTTAATATGGGACGAAAGAGCGATTTATCTGAGGCTGTGAAATATCGTATTGTGTACTTGCACGAAATAGGAAAAACACAACTTTTTATAGCAAAAGAAGTGAAATGCTCTCAAGCAAGTGTGAGTAGAGTTTTGAGAGAATATTCTAATAATAAGTGTTTTCAAAATAAACACTTTAAAAGTGGTCGAAAGCCAGTAACTTCAAGAAGAGATGAAAGGCAGTTGAAAAAGATTGTGAAGAAACATCGTTTTCGGAGTGTGAGATATGTGCATAGAAAATGGAAAGAAATGGGTATAAATGTCTCCAAATCTACAACACTACGACGACTTCGCAAATTAGGTTTTAGATCACGTGTGCCTAAGATAAAGCCATTCTTATCATCTAAGCAAAGGGCTGCTAGAGTTAAATGGTGTAAACAAAGGCTATTTTGGGATCACGACGATTGGAAAAAGATACTTTTCAGCGATGAAAGTGTGTTTTGTGTGTCTCACGGAAATCAAGGTATACGTGTCTGGAGACTCAAACATGAAGCTTATAAGAAAGAATGTTTAAAACGTTCGTTTAAATTTGCGACCTCTGTTATGGTATGGGGCTGCATGACTGCTGAAGGCCCAGGCAGGTTGTGTATTGTTTCCACAACAGTCAATTCAGAAGTCTATCAAGAAATTCTTGAACATTTCATGATTCCTTTAGCTGAGGATTTATGTGATGACGATTTCTTGTTTCAGCAAGATTCAGCTTCTCCCCACACTTCCAAATCAACAACTAAATGGCTCAAAGAGAAGGACATACCTGTACTCCCTTGGCCTGCAAACTCACCCGATCTAAATCCTATCGAGAATTTGTGGGGAATTATGAAGAAACGACTTCAAGAAGTTGCGCCTAGAGACAAAAAAGAACTTATTTCTAGTATAAAGAGCATATGGGCGAATTTGGATAAAAAAGATTGTGAACCTTTAGTTAAAAACATGCCAAAACGTTTAAGAGCTGTCATTAAAGCTAAGGGTGATGCAACAAAGTACTGATTAGCAAGTAAAAATACTTAGAGTTTAAATTATGTTCAATATATTTTCATTATTCTAATTTTTTGAACCATGTTAGAAAGTATTCTAATATTTTGAATTTTTTGTTGTTAGCTGATTTAAATATATTTTCTATTTCATTGTAATGTGTTTACATTTTTATAATCTGCAAAATATGCAGATTCATATTATAGTACTTAATATTTGATATTGTTGATTATTTATTTGATAAATTCGATTTTCATTTCCCTTGACCATATTTCTTTTCATTATTCTAATTTTTTGAATCGGAGTAGTACTATAATAAAGCAATACGGCAGAAGACCAATTATAACATTAACTTACTCGTGTTTTTTCGTCAATAGACAAATAATTTGTATATTTCAGATAATGAATGTATTAAATACATGCAAATTGGATGGTCTGAAAATAATATTTTTCTTAGAAAAAATTCTCATTATCCACACTTTTCAAAGTTGACAGGCTTTCTGTGAAATGCGCAGTACAGATTTATAGCTTCAAGTATAAGTAAAAAAAAAAAAAAAAAAGGATTTAGAATTCGTTTAATAGCTATATTTTCTAATAAACGTTTCTTTGTTTTATTACGATAATCTTCTAATTTAAAAACTGTCTCATAAATATTTATTAATTAATTTCTTCTAAAGGCTATGTTTGATTTATTTTATCTGTATGTAGAACTATAAAATATTACCCGCGATAATAAGAAAATTACTAGTGTATCTTATAAAAAATTACACAATTAAACCTAAAATGTATACATTCCATTTCAAATAGAAATACACGCTCAAATTCCTTCAGTCTATAAGAATGAATCAACAAATATATCAAAATTTTAAACATAATTCGTTTATGCCTAAATTTTAAGGTTAATTTTGATCAATATGATCAATAAAAAACTGAAACGCAATCATTAAAATCAACCGTGAATTGAAGGCAAATCATCGTGTGTATGCACAATAATTCAGCAGGCGTCAACAGGAAAAGTGACTCTTGAAAAGCGGGTATAATATAGTATTTACCGGTATATCAAGTTAAGGAGGATTGCACAGTTTCTGCGATTAGGAAACATCATTAATTTAAGAGGGACTAAAAACGACACAAATTCACTATTATGTACAGTATTGCCATTTTTGGTGACTTTTTAATTCAATACCTACCACTAATTTTTAATTGTAATGTTTGCCTAATCACATCAAAGTTTAATGATTCATCATGTATATCAAACTTTACTCTTTAAAATCATTGGTAGTTATTGAATAAAAAATCCCTAAATTTGACAACACTTATTACGTATGAATGAATGAATTTTTCTAGTGTAGTGAATTTCAAATCAAAATAACTCTAGTTTTAAACACATGAATTCGCATTTTATCACCATTAGATTTTAACTCAAGTTTCAATCCTTAAATATGTTATCTGATAACCAGTATCATTTCGAAAAACTTTTTATTAATATTAACATTTCAGGTTGATGATGATGTCAAAAGAATTATCTTGTAGGAATCTACAGTTGGAAGTAAAATTATTGAAGCACTAGCAGTAATTCTTATTTAACACATTCACGCCGATTTGACCCACCGGTGGGTCACAGCTACAGTCATCAGCAAAAGTATCCGAGCACTAGCAATAATCAATGTCCAAAAAAAGTACACTTAATACTGCTTTGTTAAATAAATCCTTGTCAAGCCATGTTCTTAGTCAGTCTAAGAACACGATTCCACAAGGATTTATTAAACAAAAGAGTTTTAAGTGTACCTTTTTGATATCGGAATTATTGGCTAGTGCTCGGATGCTTTTGAGAAAACTGTGTAAACAAAATACGCCGGCGTGAACGTGTTAAAAAAAAGGGCACCTAATACTATTTTGTTAAGTAATTGTTTGTCGAGTCATGATTTTAGTCTTATGCTTTTTCTAAAAAAGTAAGTTAATGCTGAAAATTGGCGATAAAACTTAAATAATATATACGAAAAATGTTGACATGCGCTTCAATAATTTTGCTGCCGAATATAGATGAAGCTTTGTAAGTTACCAAAGAATCACTATTTCCAGGAAAATTATTTATAGAAGTCTTGAACATGTTAGTTTCGATGACAAAAAAATAGTCATTTCCTACTTTCAAACACATAAATGAAAATGGGTGCGCTTACAGTTGAGTTGCCAACTCTGGCATATGAGTGGATAAATATGAGAAGTGTCTCCTTCCATAACGAATCAGATTTAGCCTGTATAAATATTTTCCCCATACAGTCTTTTAGATAAATTGTGGAATCTTTTTTTTTTTTTTTTTTTTTTTTTTTTTTTTTTACGAGACCATCATGAAAAGACGTTGTTTTACTTCAGTGATGCCAGGATATGGTTTCGGAAACAAAGTGGCAAAGTTTATGAGCCTACAGTTTGTGACTAGCGTTAACCGTTTTACACCAAATATAAATGTATTAGGAGATAATGTGAAACTAAATTACTAAATGAATTTTGTATTCTGCATAGCTCAAAGAAGAACGTTGACAGATTGTTGCAAATGATGACTGTTATGAAGTCTAGTAGTACACCTTTTGATTTTAATATGATCTCCAATTTTAGAGATATACCAATTTTACAAAATTTCGTAAGATGCATGCTGGCACAAATAAGTACTTTTTTTTATTAGATTTTATTGACTTTTTTTAAGAATTAATATAAATTTATTATTTCCTGAAAAAAGCACGGACTTTAGAACCATTATGTATATTGTTGAAGAATATCTACACGAAAATTTCTGTGTAAAATATAAACTTTTTTTTTTTTTTTTTTTTTTTTTTTTTAACCAGAAAGTTATATATAAATAAATATTTTTTACTATTTTAGAAATTTAAAGATAAACAAAAGCAGATCGTAAAATATATATGTATAATCAAATATATATAGGGCATAAAATATTATTTAATATGAATAGTTATTATTACATCATTCAAGTTAACATTTTTTCTTTTTTTCTTTTTTAAATAACACTCTTTCAATGAAGTAAGCTACTGAAGATGAATATAAATAATATCAATTTCAAAAAATAACTTATTTAATTCAATATATAGACATAACTTTCAAAGAAAGCAAGTGATAATTCATGAAAGAAAAATAATTTTTTATTCGTAAGCTATTTATTTTTAAATTAGTCTTCCAAATATTTTTTTAAGCGACGGTAACTGAAAAATTATCACCAATATCTTATACAGAAGCAAACAAATTTAATCTTAATAAAATAGTTGCAATTATCAAATAATTAAATCGTTATTAAAAAGAAAATAATGATTCCTTTTCTTTGTCCGTTTTTTTTTTCTTTTCTTTTCTTCCGTTATATCGCGCTTAAATAGGTTTGAATTAATGTACTGTTTTACGAAGAAGATAAAAATAAATAAATAAATATTTTTATTTGTTTATTTACACTCATACATAGCTGTAAATTTATACAAATTGTAAATAATTTTTCATGGCACTGTTTACAAACAGTAATTTTCGTCCAATTTAATTTCAGACACATTTTAAAGAAGGTTACTATTGAATATTGTAGAATAAACACTGCAAATAATCCGTAACTTATACTGATGTAAAGAAATGTAGTGTTTAAAAATATTTCCAGTTTTAAGAAACAATCGTCTGATGATTCTAAAGTGCAAATAGTAATTTCTACGTAGAATTTTTACCACTATTTAAGAAAAGAATTTTTTTTTTCTTTTTACGAATGGTGAGAATTTTTCATTCAAATCTAGAACAGCAATGGATTAACCAGCGTTATTTTTTACGCAGATAAATAATTCATTAAATAATTTGGTTATTAATTGAATTAAGGATTTCAAAAACTAATATATATATATATATATATATATATATATATATATATATATTAAACTGAAATACGAAATTAAAAAAGATTTATTTATTTAGAGAGATGTTATGCATTAAAAATAAATAGATTTAAATTTGTATAATAAACAATTACTGAATACGAATACGAAAATCTTTTATTTTCCATTATTTATGAGACAAAAAAAAAAATGATAAGCATTTTATAAAGATAATTATTTTTTTATAAAAAGTTTCTTTTAATTACAATACAATATCATTTGTAACATATTGTAGCTTTTAGGAGCATAAAGAAAATCTATTAAAAGAATCTGGTGTGAAACATTCACACGATTTCCATTACCATTATTACACGTATTATACACATTTTTGGGAGACGTAATCAGAAAAAAAAAAAGTCGTTAGAAGACATAAAAACTTAAACTATTTCCGGTAAGATATAAACGAGTAAAGACATATAAAACAGAGTTTAGACAGCGAGTTAAAAAATAAGGAAAAAAATGGTAATTTGAAAAAATCATGTTCAAAAATTTTAATTTTTTGAAACATCAATTTACGAGATCAAAAACTGACTTACCAAAGCAGGATGACTGTTAATTTTCTTCCGATAACTACGTAATGCATGAGAAAGGATATCTAAAATGGATTTATGTAACTATGTATGGACTTATGTATGTATCTTTAAGAAAATCGTTAGAGCCGCTTTTGAGATACCAACATTTACCAGTGATTTGTACACTCAATAATTGCCCGGAAAACATAATTACACACAAAAAGATTTTTAAAAGGGAGTTAATATGGCAAATTTGAAAGAAATTCGTTTTTAAAGAAACGCACTTGCGAGACCTGAAATTGAGCTATTTATACAGGACGACTACCAAATTTCCTGAACTAATCAACTATACCATTCGAAAGGACAGTGTTTCTATAGCAACTTTGAGAAAATCGTTAAAGCCGTTTATGAGATATGGACTTACGGTCCCACTTCCGGTTTCCGATGTCCCCCTTCCGGTTTTCCAATTTCCACTAAAATTTGTAAAATTCATCTGTGCACCAGACGTGTCTCAATTCTGCAGTTTCGTCGTTCTATCTTTACTAGTTTCAGAGAAATGATATCCAAAAGATTCCTTACCTACATACATAAATACATTTTGCGGAAAAAAAAAATAAATAAAGCCGCACTTGGATATTTTCCATTTCGCCTTCTACAACCGCCAATTTTATCGTTCAGAAAGCAAATTTTCGAACATATTTTATTATGTTGTCCTCCACATACACTTTATAGTGCGACCACGTTTCCTACGACTAGCAGTGAGGGCGAGTCCAAAAGTTTAGAGGGATGCAAAATTGGCCGAGAGATAGTTATTTGGCAAACATCCAGTTATTCGGTGTTCCCTTATCGCTTGTTTTCTCTCAGTCACCCCTATTTTAACACTGGACTCGTTCAATCCACACTTGCGCAGAGGCTTCCATGGTCGCAAGAAATGTGGTTAAAGAATAGCTTTGGGTCCACTGTTAAAAACAAAATTCAATTGTCAGGAAAATTGTAATTTTAGAAATTATTTCAAAAATGGTAAGAATAAGGCAGTTAACGATGCCACAAAAAGGATTAGTTTTTGAATGAACACGAAAAATATTTTAATACGGGAGATGGCAAAATAATTAATTGTTAACGAAATATTGGTAAAAGGGTTTTTAGCAATAAAATTTTTTGGCCGTTTAATTTGGTTTTAGGCGGCCATGTTGCTCATGCGTGATGACCGTAAGTAAAAAAGTTATTGCTTATAAAATCGGTTTATATTACATTTAGAACACAAAAGAGATTCAGGAAAAGTGTTTAGCAGAATAATTTCTTTAACTACAGTACAGCATCTATTAAACAAAGTAGGTTTAAATGACAGAAAATTTGAAAAAATTCCATTCTTAGTGACGAGAATTAGGAAAGCAAAACCTCAGATAGCTTAAAAAATAAAAAAAAATGATTAGTTAATTATTCGGCTGAACTGGTTCTCTTTGATGAGTCAAGTTTAACTTATTTCGAGCTAAAGAAAACAAGCTGATCTGACAACGAAAACACTACCGACTTAATGGAAATCGCACTTTTAAAACAGTGACGCTTTCTCCGTGTAATATGGTACCCGAGGTGCATGACTTTGCAAACAGTCGGGCAAATTTTCATGCTCGAAGAATCAATTAATTCGAAATAAAACACAATCATCATAAAAGTGGTGCCTGGCCGACTATTTTGGAGGTATCTTGGACATTTCCGCAAGCAGCATTTCAAGATGATACTGCACCTTACTATACGGCGTCTGTGGTATGTTTATTTACTTCAAATTGTCAAAATTTCTTATCCATTCCCATGAGAACCTATAATTCTGTAAGTAGTCATACCTTTTTTCACTTTAAGTTAAATTCGACAAAGGATATAGTAGAATTTCTTCTTTACCAGACATGGAAATAGTCCTAATCGTGATCCGCTCGAAAATGTTTCGTCTATAAAAAGGCGGGTGAGAGGGGAGAGAATTCGAAATTTGTAGCCTATAACTCTGCAAGAACTAGAAAAAATTATTTGTGATATTTGGCACATTGAAATTGCTGAGATTTATATTAAAACACTGTATAAAATTATGCCATTGCGCATTAAAGCAGTAATTTCATATAAATGTGAAATTAACCTAAAGCAGAATACATATTTTTAATAAAAAATTGCGTAGATCTAACAAATAAATAGTTTTTATTTCATATATGAAAATATACGAGGGTTGCTATTTATATTTCTGGCCTTGGCAATAGTAAGTGTTGCTAGGCGACCGCAGACGATTTTAATCGAAAGTTTGATATTTTTAAACGTAAATTCAGCAGACGATTTACCATTATAGCTTTTTTTGTGTTGTTGACAGTAAATTGAAAAGTTCTTCTCTTTCAAAAAATGGAATTGAATCGTGAAAATTTTCGTGCGATTATTTTTCATAACTTTCGACGTGGATTGTCAAGACAAGAGTGCTTCGATGAACTTAATTCTTTATACAGCGATAAAGCGCCATCCTACAGCACTGTAAAAAATTGGTATAACGAATTTAATCGTGGTCGATGTTCGATCCAGGACGAATCCCGTGCAGGTCGTCCAAAATCCGTTGTTGTGCCAGAAAAGATCGATGCTGCGCGTGAACTGATAAAGCAAGATCGTCATGTGACATACCGTGAGATTGAGGCGTCTTTGGACATTAGTATGACTAGCATCAATAAAATATTGCATGAACATTTGAGCGTAAAAAAAAATTTGTTCGCGTTGGATCCTGCATAATCTGACAAACGCTCAAAAAAAGGCTTGTGTCGATTGGTGCAAGGAAATGTTGGAAAAATACGTTCAAGGTACATCAAAGGCTGTGTATAACATCTACACAGGTGACGAATCATGGATCTATGCATATGAGCCGGAAACAAAACAGCAATCAACTGTATGGGTCTTCCAAGGCGAGGCAAAACCAAAAAAAGTTGTTCGAGGAAGAAGCACATCGAAACAAATGATTGCCTGTTTCTTCGGCATTAACGGTCATGTGGCAACAGTGGCGTTAGAGCAACGCAGGACGGTCAATTCTGAATGGTACACGACCATTTGTTTGCCAGAAGTCATCGGAGAAATTCGAAAAAAGCAGAAGAACAGGCGAATCATTCTTCATCATGACAATGCGAGCTCTCACACATCGACTCAAACAAATGCATTTCTGACTGAGCGAAAGATCGAACTGATGGGTCATCCGCCGTACAGCCCTGATTTGGCACCCAATGACTTCTTCTTATTCCCACACATCAAAAATAAATTACGTGGACAACGATTTTCGACCCCCGAAGAAGCGGTTGATGCATTCAAAACGCATGTTTTGGAGTTACCTCAATCGGACTGGAAAAAGTGCTTTGAAAATTGGTTCAAACGCATGCAAAAGTGTATTGATCATCATGGAGAATATTTTGAAAAACAATAAAACCAATTTCGATCCTACATATTTGTTTTTTCATTATTAGGCCAGAAATATAAATAGCAACCCTCGTAAATAGTTTATTTCACGTAATAAATCATAATAGAATACAAAATGTATGGTTATTGCATTATGTTCTAAAAGAAAGTTTCATGCAGATTTTTAAAATGTATTTCGTAGAGTGCAATAAAGTGAATTATTAAATCGAAAATGCACATAGGTATCATTTCATCACTTTGGTATTATGCAAACAAGACAGTTTTATTTGTTTCAAACATTAATTTTAAATTTATTACAAATGAAAAAAGTATAAGTCATTTTTTCTGCAGTGCGGCTATTTTTTTTTTTTTTTTTTTTTTTGTCGCTTAGTGTACATACATACACACACACTGACCATTTGCCAAAAACTACTTTTTTGGACTCAGGAGGCTTAAAAACTTGTAAATCAGGTGAGAACTCGATATCGAATCTTTGGACCGAATACAATACTTCCATTACTTACGGTAGTCGGGTAATGGAAGTAAAAATGGACAACTTTTACAAATTGTGTTTGCCAAATATTTTAACTGAGAAATGGACATTAGCTATGAGCTAATTTATTTATCTAGTCGCCTGACGAAAGATTTATCCATTATCTAACTCGCTAATGGTAAGAGGCTGTCAAAATAAATGGCGCATATATAAATTCTTAGAGCTGTGATTAATATCATTAGTTTCAACTACAAATCTTGCGCTATCAAATTTCACTCCCAAATGGGCAGGTAGAATAGAGATGTTCTGCTTATCTTCTAAATTATTTCGGAACGTCGGACTTCATGACTTGTTGTTTTTCAAAAGTTCTCACGTTTAAATGTTATTACCCTAGGCATTTAATATTTAGTTAAAAGCGTTACATGAAAATATTGATTTTGAAATTGTGATGAATTACTGAATGTTACTTTTAAAAAGGTGCTGCATTTTATATTTCAAATTATTATCTATATTTTATTTTTCACGAAGCTTTAGAAATTATTTTAATGTGATGCCGTTGCTCATAATACCTTATGACAAACAGTTTTATTAATTAAAAACGCTCGCCTCAAATTAATGCACAGCCAAATAAACAAATAAAATAACATTTTGCAATGTATAAACATGTAACATTTTTATCTGGTGTATTTTTAACAGCAAAATGCAAAAGATGAGCATGCGCAGAATTTTTACAGCTATTTCCCAAAGCTCATTTTAAAGGATTTTCTTGTAATTAAAACAGGACGGAAAACAGAAAAAGAAGGAAATTTGGCGTAAAAGCTATCCATATACCTCAATTTCATTCTCTTTTATAAAAATCAAATTTTATTTCTTAAAGTCTAATTCTAAGTTAAAAAAATGCACATAAGTTTCTCGCAAGCAATATGAAGTAAAATAAAGAATGAAATAAGTTAAAAGTTTAAGCTGGAATTAATATTATTATTATTATTATTTTAAATAAACTCGATAAAGTGAATGACGTAACGCATTCTAGACGATATTTTTGTTAAAACACCTAAAACATTACATAAAAAATTTAAATTTAATTAATTTTATTTACTATTATTATTTTAATAAAAAGAGACTTACAAAGACAAAACTAGATGCATTTGGATTTATTATATTCATATAAAAATTATGAAACCTTTTATTAATCATATAAATTGATTTCATGTGTTAATTGAATTGTAAAACAAAAATAAAATAAATTTCATTGGTTTGAATATGTTATATACAGATTGATCAATTTAAAAGAGTACCCGTTGTTTTTTCTTATTACCCTTAAATATGAGGGATGTGGCAAATATTCTAACACTGAAGTATAATTGTTTGAACCTTGTTTGAGTGTGTGAGATAATTTCCAACACTGTTGGACTGTTACAACTGTATTTGTGAGGTAAAACATAAATGGAGAA
The DNA here is from genome assembly GCA_963930645.1 of Salticus scenicus. Taxonomy (NCBI): domain Eukaryota; kingdom Metazoa; phylum Arthropoda; class Arachnida; order Araneae; family Salticidae; genus Salticus; species Salticus scenicus. Next base: position 228,989,799 of record OZ005652.1, on the reverse strand, counting down.
GCACAATGTTTTTTAATCCTGGGATAATTTTATTTATGAAAAACAAAATTTAATTGAAATTTTTTACATAATATTTCCTTCATTACATTTACATTATCATTTCATAGGGTTTTCCAGAGAAGTCCAGCAAACATCGATGAATTAAAACCGATCATAACTGAAGAAATATCCTCAATCACACCAACAATGCTGCGAAGGGTGCCAAAATATTTGGTTCGAGGTGTTCACGTTTGTATTCAAACTGGTGGCGAACATTTTCAACATTTTCTGTAAAGAATGATAATGTAAAAAATTTCAATTAAATTACGTTTTTCAAAAATAAAATTATCACAGGATTAAGTAACACTGTGAGCCTCCATTACTGTTTTACCTCACAAATAATGTTGTAACAGTCCAACAGTGTTACGATTTGTCTCCCACGCTTAAACAAAGTTCAAACAATCATACTTCAGTGTTAGAATAGTCGCCACATCCGTCAAATTTAAGGGTAATAAGAAAAGCCAAAGGGGACTCTTTTAAACAGATCACCCTGTATATATATATATATATATATATATATATATATTAACTAATATGATACACAAGTAATTAGGGAGCAGGATTATTGTGTCATTGGTATCAAGAAAATTCTCAACTAAATTATCTCCAAAATAATCATGCAAATCAGTATTTCGTTAAATTATTTTTATTTCGTATTTTATTTAATTATTCGGGGGTATATAAAAAAATAATTAATTAATTAATTAAAAAAAAAAAAAAAAGCTTTAGTATAGGACTCCTTTGGCGAAATTTGAAATATGGCACTGAAGTAACTCAGACGTTTCTTACAAAGGTCTTTACTAGCGCAATTATGATATCCGCATTTTAATTTATTAAAAACAATTTACAACAAAAAAGCTACTATATCAATGGCATCCTTAAATTACCATCTCAAATTCAAACTTAATTATCTTTATTATTATTATTATTATTGCATTTTGCACGTGCGCTTTTTATTTCCTAATTTAAAATTATTAAAAAAAAAAAAAAAAAAAAAAAAAAAAAAACTTTTTCGATAGTGTTTGTTTCGATGCTGGTTATTATTAATTTTCTTTTCTTTTCCTTTTCTTAAAAAAAAAAAATGATTTTGATAAAATTCTGCCAAAAGCTGAATTTAGTTTAGGACGGAGAACTATTATTATTATTATTATTATTTTATTTTATTTTTTTTATTATAAAATTGCTTTCAAATTATTCAATTATAATTTCGATAAATTTTAGATTTTGATAAATGTCCAACTATCGTAAAGCTGGTATCATAAAAAATCCACATATTGAGACTAATAAGTCCTCAGTCCTAATAATGTCATTGCTTATCTTTTGTCCAAGTTTTCCCTAAATATTACAGAGCACAAAATTTTACTTACTATCCTTGAAAAATAACTTACGCAATAAAATATAATTACATGCTAATTTTTATTATTAATTATTAATTATTCATAATTATTTTTTTATTATTATGCATAAATTATTTATTACACAAAAATCAATACGAGAATTTATCTCGTATCACCTAATTCATTTTATTTGACTACTGTTATGATAAGTGCCTGCTAGTTTTATCTCATTATCAGTGAGATTTAGGGAACATGCGCTCTAACAAAACTTCGATAATCTTACAGCAAAATTAGTTTGTAATAATGTTCTTTTACGTAAAAGCATTACTTACTTCAGCTTCCGGGTAATCCTTCATTGCACTGAGGACATCTTCTCGAGATAGACTGAAGAGCTCTGAATATCCGACTGAGCGAACGTCTGCTGTTCTCCTAACAGAGAAAATGAATAGAGAAAATATTATTAGTGGGGGTATATATAACCATGTTAAATCAGTTGTACACGAAAAAGACAATATTATAGAGAAAGCATTTATTGCATAATTATTATTTTATTTTTTTCCTTTGCTATGCTTAAACGCAATTTATTTTATACCGCGACAAGTATTATTTTTAATCTTGTGTAAATATATATCCTCTCGCTTATGGTTGGCTGCTTGTAATAACTATCAGAATATTTCTATTATATGTGGAAAATATGTTTTCTGCTTTTACGTACGGTTTTAGGAAACCTATTCAATAAAAAACGAGCATTTTGTGGCCACCACAAGACTTTCTTCTATATAATTTTACACAAATTCATACAGTACAAATAATTTATTAAATTACTATTTATGAAAATTATTTTCCACGATAAATGCAGATGATTTTTATCTGACAGAATTATAACACTAAATGCCAAAAGAAAGTCAATTTTGTGCCAAAATCAGAATAAAGGCGATTTTGTTTTTTCTTTCGTTAAAAATGAAAAATATCGACAACTTTGTTTTAAATTATCGCAGATCTATGGTTCAACTATTCGTTTTAAAGATATTGTTACAAAATTGTAAATAATTGTGTTTATTTTTGTATAAATTCTTTCAAAGAGGCTTAGTAAGTTGATAAAGTGCTAATTTTGTGCATTTCTAGTCGTTTTAGCGTTGAAATAGCCTTAATTTCCCTTAAAAACGCATTAAAAAGCCCCAATAAGGAAGGTAATGAATTTGGCGCCAAATTTGGCGACTTTTTCCCACCTTGGTGATTTTTTGGCGACCTTGGCGAGAAAATCCTTATTAGGGATATACCAAATATGGAAGCTGTAAGTTGATTGGTTGACCACTTTCTAGAGTTTTCTCGAAAAATCTGGGTTCCATGGAACAGTATATAAGAAGCGCTTTCTCGCCAAGGCAGTCAGTTCAGTTCAGTCTGTGATCAGAGTCGTTCAGCTTGCATTGAGCCTCTTCGAAAGAGACTTGCTTTAAGTGTTATTGCTATACAGTTTGTACTGTGGATTTGCTATTGACAGCTGTTGTTGAAGCTGTGTTTACTGTTTGAATTGAAGCTGATACTTGGTTTATAGACCTGTATTTTTCTGGAACTTTCTGTGAATAAATTACTGAATTTTTGTAAGTTTGGCCTTTCATTCTCGGAACAACTCACAAACCCCCAAGTACGCAATATTTCTGGTGTCAGGAGTGGGGTTGTCTGTGAATGGTGATAACTAGAGCTATGGAGCAGGAGATGAAGAAACTTCTAGAAAGCTTGGCTACCCAGATGAATGAAATGAAAGAGGGACAGAGAGAGATGAAAGATAGCCTGAGTCAAGAGATGGTAGAAATGAAGGTAGCACAAGAGAAAATGGAAACATCGCAAAGAGAGTTGAAAGACGGGTTGACAGAAGAAATGATGGTAGCACAAGAGAAAATGGAAATATCGCAAAGAGAGTTAAAAGACACTATGGGTGAAGTTCAGGAAGAAATTAAGTCAATCCAAGAAAAAGTTGAATGCAATCAAGAGGAGATGAAGAGAGAACTTTCGGCAGTAAAGGGAGTGATTGAAAGTAAATTATCGGATATGGAAAGCAGAGTAGATGGAATAGAAGAGAAAGATTTGAAAATAGAAGTGAATTTTGAAAAGAAAGCTATGACGATAGAAGAAAATGTTATGAAGGTTGAAGAGAGTGTTACGAGGATAGAACGGAGTTTCGAGGAGAAAGTTAAAGAAAATTTTGATCAGGAACTGAAAGAAAGGTTTTCAGAGATAGACGGTAAATTGAAGAGAATAGAAGAAGATCTGGAGAGAAAAGTGGAAGAAAAGTTAGAATCCATGCCCCAGGAAACTGAAAAGAAAGAGAGAGGAATCCAGAATCAGGAATTTATTAAGTTATCCACCTACGACGGCAGTTCCTCCTGGCATGTATATAAGACGCAGTTTTCCATCGTAGCTGAAGGTAACGGCTGGGACTCTACCGCCAAGTCAGTCCACTTAGCAGCAGCATTACGGGGAGATGCAGCCGAGATACTGAGAAATGTTTCTAAAGAAGAAAGGAACGACTTCGAGGCCCTGACTAGAGCACTGGAGCTACGGTTCGGAGAGAAGTGTTCTAAGGACTATAGTTGCCTCCAGCTAAAATCCCGTTACCAGAAAACGGGTGAAAGTTTGCAAGAGCTGGCAGCGGACATTCAGAGACTGTCTCACCTAGCATTCTCGACTGTCATGCTGACACTCGAAACGACTTAGCTCTTCAGTATTTTATCTATGCTGTGCGGGATCCAGAAATTCAAAAAGCGCTGAGACTCTCCAACATCAGAGACGTAGAATCAGCTTTAGGCTATGCACTTAGGATAGAGGCAGCCCAACAAGCCTCCCACAAAGACCGTCATACGATAAGAGCAGTCTGATTAAATGATACGCCTGCTTATGAAAATGAAATGAAGAGAAGTATCGCAGAGATCTTAAAGAGATTGCGCAGCCTGGAAAATAATAAGGAAACAAAGGATCGGGAGATAAAGTGCTGGGGCTGTGGAGGGGATGGTCATGTGAAGAGGAACTGCCCTGTACGACCAACTATAGGAAATCACCCGGCTTCACCATCACTGCAGGGAAACTAAGAGGAGGCCATCTCGCGGGGCGGAGGTTGCCTGAAATTAAAGAGCCCCAATTTACAGTATTTCATGTTTCATCGATGAGTGGCGGCGATAATGGACTTTACGTCTATGGCCAAGTTAACAACACCGCCTGCCGGATGATTCTGGACACGGGAGCCAACGTGACCATCATTAGAGCGGATTTGGCTCAAGAACTAAAAGAGAAGATCATCTTGACGCCGCCCTGTGTGAAACTCCAGACTGTAACCGGAGACGAAATCAAAATATATGGAGAAATGAACTTGACCATCACTTTTGGGAATGCCAGTTACCATCATATCGCATATGTGGCTGATATAAGAGATCCTTTAATCATTGGAATTGATTTCCTGAGAAAATTTAACTTTCAGTTGGACTTCAAGAATAATGAACTGCATTCGAGTTCGGAAGACATCGCTGTGTTCAACACTGAAAATAAAGACATTCAGACAATTTGCCAGATAACAGCCAAGTCTGAAATTTCCATCCCTCCACACTCAGAGAAAATAGTTTCAGGAACACCTGCTACAAAGCAATACTTCCGCTATGGACTGATTGAATACCCAAATACAGACAATAGCCCAAGAGGAGTTCTGGTAGCTTCATCTCTAGTTGATCTCTCAAAGAGTACTATTCCTGTGAGAGTCGCAAACATCAGCGATAAGGTCCGAACAGTGAAGAAGGATGAGGTGTTAGCAGCCTGCACTCTTGTAACATGCATAAACCGCCCCACGCAATCAACCGAATCCAAGTCTTCTGAACAATTAATAACGGAATTACTCAAGAACGCAGAGTTAGGAAAGGAACACAGGTGTGCTGCGGAGAAGCTACTCCAAGAATTTAAAGACCTTTTTTCTCGAACACCTGAAGACGTCGGGAGAACGGACATCACCCAGCACAGAATTAATACAGGAAATCATCCTCCAATCAAACAACACCCAAGAAGACTTCATTTTGCTAAACAGGAAGAGGTCACTGAACTTCTAAATGAAATGCAGCACAATGACGTCATCGAGCCATCAACGAGTCCTTGGGCCTCTCCCATAGTACTGGTGCGAAAAAACGATGGTTCAACAAGATTCTGTGTGGATTATCGTCGTTTGAATGACATCACGAAGAAAGACAGTTACTCTCTTCCCAGAATTGACGACACATTAGACACACTTGCTGGCAATAAATGGTTCTCGACTTTGGACCTGAAGAGCGGTTACTGGCAAGTAGAATTACATCCTGATGATCGTGAGAAGACTGCATTCACCACGGGACAAGGACTGTGGCAATTTAAAGTTATGCCGTTCGGATTATGCAATGCACCCGCCACCTTCGAACGCCTGATGGAGACAGTGCTAAAAGGACTTTCCTAGGAAGCCTGTCTGGTGTATTTGGATGATATTATCATTGTGGGGCGCACCTTTGAAGACCATCTACGAAACATCCGAAAGGTGCTAAAGAAACTCAGAATTGCTAACCTCAAATTGAATCCAGGCAAGTGTAACTTGTTCCGTTGTGAAGTGAGCTACCTCGGACATATCATCTCTGCCGAAGGTGTGAGAACTGATCCTGAGAAGATCTCTGCAGTCGAGAACTGGAATCCTCCTGAAAATGTACACCAACTACGAAGTTTTCTGGGGTTATGCACTTACTACAAGATGTTTGTCAAGGGTTTCTCAAATATTGCCAGACCACTCCACAAGCTGATGGAGGCGAAACAGAAGTTCTTGTTGACAGATGAATGTGAAAATGCGTTCAAGCGACTTAAAGAGGCCTTAACATCATCGCCTGTCTTGACGTATCCACTGCCCGACAGACAGTTCATACTTGATACAGATGCCAGCCATGAGAGTGTCGTTGCTGTTCTGTCGCAGGAAATTGATGGTCAAGAACATGTCATTGCCTATTGGAGTAAATGCCTGTCTAAACCAGAGCGAAATTACTGTACCACCAGGAAAGAGCTACTCGCCATCGTAAAAGCCATAGAACATTTCCATCATTACCTCTATGGCAGAAGATTCCTGCTCCGAACTGACCATGCATCTTTAACGTGGTTGCTCCAGTTCAAGAACCCTGAAGGACAGATTGCCAGGTGGATACAACGCCTCCAGGAATATGACTTTGAGATACGTCATCGTAAAGGGACTCTACATGGTAATGCAGATGCCTTGTCACGGAAGCCCTGCTCGGAAAGCTGCAAGTACTGCTCTAGTGCCGAACAGAAATACCTGCCGATAAAACCGGTTGCCTGCCAAGTTACTGTCGTAACACCATCAGAACAAGATCCCGATCCCTGGAGTGACGAAGAACTTAGACAAGCCCAGTTGGAAGATCCTTACGTAAAGCCAACATTACAGCTGAAGGTGACGACCAGCAACAGATCTACCTGGCAGGACATTTCCAGATTTAGTCCCATTTTGAAAAGTTATTGGGCCCTTTGGGACTCTATTCATATCAGAAACGGCGTATTATACAGAAAGTGGGAAACTGATGATGGGAAAAGCTTCAGATGGCAGATTTTATTACCAAGATCAAAAATTCCAGCTGTTTTAGATCAACTGCATAGTAGCTCTACCGGAGGCCATTTTGGGGTAATGAAGACTCTGCAGAAAGTTCGGGAACGCTTCTATTGGTGCAAGACAAAGGAGGATGTGGAGAAATGGTGTAAATCCTGTGATGCTTGTGCGGCACGGAAAGGCCCGCAGAAACGAAGTTGAGGAAGACTGCAACGGTATAACGTGGGAGCACCATTAGAACGGATTGCAATCGACATCTTGGGTCCTTTGCCACGGACCTCCAGTGGAAATAAATACATCCTCGTCGTGATGGACTATTTCACCAAGTGGCCTGAGGCATATCCCATTCCCAATCAAGAGGCATGCACAGTCGCAGTGGTCCTAGCGCAGCAATGGGTGTCAAGGTACGGCACGCCCCTACAACTTCATACCGACCAAGGTAGGAACTTTACCTCTGATGTTTTCAAAGGACTGTGTCAACTACTCAGCATAGACAAAACCCGGACAACATCCTTACATCCCCAGTCGGACGGCATGGTCGAGAGGTTCAACCGTACCATCCTGAATAACCTCTCTCTTCTAGTATCAAGGAACCAGTAAGATTGGGACTTGAAGTTGCCATTATTCCTGCTGGCTTATCGAAGTGCTGTCCATGAGACCACCGGCTATACTCCAGCCCAGATGCTCTTTGGACGTGAACTTCGTCTCCCATGTGATCTCCTGTTTGGTTGTCCACCCGATGCGCCTTCATCGCCCGAGGAGTACATCCAAGATCTCCAGGCACGATTTGAGGACGTACACAACTTTGCTCGGGAGCGGATTAACATGGCAACGGAGAAAATGAAGACAAGGTACGATCTAAAGGCTACACAACATGAGTTCCAGGAAGGAGAGAAGTTCTGGTTGTGGAATCCTGTTCGACGCAAAGGACTCTCTCCCAAGTTACAGTGCAACTGGGACGGACCACAAACAGTCTTAAAAAGACTGAATGATATAGTGGTACGGATCACTAAAACACCTTCATCAAAACCGAATGTGGTGCACTATAACAGGCTAGCCAAGTACCACAATTACCGGTAATATTAAAATTAAAAATGTAAATACTGCTAAAATTTGCGCATGCGTAATGTAAATAATTGTATATAAATATTTGTACATATTTGTCAATTTTGTAAATATTTCTCACTTGATTTATATTTCTATTTTATCGTTAAATGCAACTTAGTTCTTGTATTTTAGATTGTGTAAATTTGATTAGTTTCTCCTCTTGACCAAGGGTTGCACTGCCTGGGAGATGCAGTCCTTGGGAGGGGGGCAGTGTTACAAAATTGTAAATAATTGTGTTTATTTTTGTATAAATTCTTTCATAGAGACTTAGTAAGTTGATAAAGTGCTAATTTGTGCATTTCTAGTCGTTTTAGCGTTGAAATAGCCTTAATTTCCCTTAAAAACGCATTAAAAAGCCCCAATAAGGCAGGTAATGTATTTGGCGCCAAATTTGGCGACTTTTTCCCACCTTGGCGAGAAAATCCTTATTAGGGATATACCAAATATGGAAGCTGTAAGTTGATTGGTTGACCACTTTCTAGAGTTTTCTCGAAAAATCTGGGTTCCATGGAACAGTATATAAGAAGTGCTTTCTCGCCAAGGCAGTCAGTTCAATTCAGTCTGTGATCAGAGTCGGTCAGCTTGCATTGAGCCTCTTCGAAAGAGACTTGCTTTAAGTGTTATTGCTATACAGTTTGTACTGTGGATTTGCTATTGACAGCTGTTGTTGAAGCGTTGTTTACTGTTTGAATTGAAGCTGATACTTGGTTTATAGACCTGTATTTTTCTGGAACTTTATGTGAATAAATTACTGAATTTTTGTAAGTTTGGCCTTTCATTCTCGGACAACTCACGAACCCCCAAGTACGCAACAATATTAACGAGATCTTTCGGGATATACTCATGTTGAAAATTTACACCTCCTCCCCCCGCCCCCCCCATCCCGATTGAAAACGATGTTCCCACATACACAAACATTTTTTCCTAGTTTACTACTACTATTTTCAATAATTCGCATTAATTTTACAACCGCACGTTAAAAATAACCCTTATTTTGTATATTTATACCAGTGTTGGGCATAATTGATTAAAAAATAATTGAATTACAATTGAATTACAATTATAATTATTTTACTGTCGATAAATCAAATAATTGATTACAAATAAATTGTATTACTTATTCAATTTATTTGTAATAAATCATTCTATTTGCAATCAATTATTTGTAAATCGATTGACAATTTTTTTTAAATTTTAATTCAATTTTAATTCAATTACTTTTTAATCAATTATGCCCAAGACTGATTTATACGATATTTTATCCTATACTGCTATGTTAAAAATTTAGAAAAAGTGGAATCACAGCGCCATCTGTTGAGCGATTGATCCTCAAACCTAATCAGCATCAGTTTGTGTCAGTGTAAAACTAAATACCAAGTTTTTTTTAATTACGTTCATTGGATCGTGAGATACAGCATCTACAGAATTTGTGATACATACACAGTCCCACATTTTCTAAAAACAGTCAAATTTTGTTCAGTACATTTCAAAACTTGTAAATCCATCGAAAACTGGAGTTCGAAAATTTTCATGAATCCAGTACTTTATTATATACAGTGCGTTGCATGAATATAAACGCACCTTTTCCAATAACAAGAAATAGAATTTTTAAAATTTTAAAAGAAGGAATGTGACTTACAGTTATTGCATATGACTAACAACTGAATAAGGTGCTTTGAGCACGTATGTTTAGGCTCATGTAAGCTTATGTAAAGAGTGTTTAAGCATTTTCTTATTTTTCACTGTTTTTCGTTTGTTGCGCGAAATTAAACGCACTCTGTATTTCGCGTTTAAAATTTAACAGAGCCACCGGAATAAATTAAAACACAGGTAGTCGTATTGTTAAAGTTCTCTAAAACAGTTTTAATGCTTGAGTGCAAAATTTACGGAGTTTGTTCAGGATGGCAAGAGGGAAAACTTTGACAGTAGACGAGAGGATAAAAATCGACTTTATGCGTGGTAAAGGCTTTAGCAATCATGAAATTGGACGCCGAATCGGAAGAAGTGAGAGTGTTGTGCGAAATTATAAAAAGAAAGTAGCAAATTATGGGAATAAAGCGAATAAGAAGCGAACAGGAAAGCTCACCAGTTACGACAAACGTCGAATATGCAACGCTGCAAAGAATAAGAATATTTCCTGTGCGAAGATAAAGGCTCAATACACGCTGGATGTTCATCGGACAATCATATGGAGAACTATCAAAGTTGCAACATTCATTACATTTTTAAAAAATGAAAGCGAAACCACCCCTCACGCAAAAGCACAAAGATATGCGGTTGGAATGGGCAAGAAAATGGATTCTAGATCGACTAAATTGGGAAAAAGTCATCTTCTCAGATGAAAAAAAGTTTAATCTCGATTTCCCGGACGGATTTCATAGCTACTGGCACGATTTGGGAACATAAGAAATGTACTGTTCAAAACGGGAATCTGGAGGTGGGTCTGTCACGGTGTGGGCGGCCATTGGTTTTAAAGGGACTTTCGAATTACAGTTCGTGGAGAGCACTATGAACTCTGTAGATTATGTCCAGATGCTCACAAGGAAACTCACAAGGCCGTCAAGCAGTCAAAAAAGCTGATATAAATTATATTTTTCAGCAAGATTGTGCACTTGCACATACAGCACATATCGCGAAAAAATGGTTCCGTGACATTAAAATTAAAGTTCTGGATTGGCCCCCCAAAAGCCCCGATTTAATCATATTGGTGAACGTACGGGATATTCTAGTTCGCCGTGTTTACGTAAAAGGAAGGAAGTTTAACACGAAAGATGAACTAAAATCGGCCATTCTATTAGCTTGGAAGACAATCAACTTGGATCACCTCATGCCACTATATCAGTCAATGCCAAGTCGTTTACTGGATGTTCTAGAAGCCCATGGTGACTTTACAAAGTATTGGATACAGTATTTGTTACTCAGTTATTAATTTTTTACATGTGCGTTTAAATTCATACAACATGAATTTTTGTCATAAATTCAATAAAATTATTTTCTAAAAAATCATATTGGTCTTTCATTGTTTTGACTCGTATTTCTATTTCTTGAATCATGCACATACAGTTTGCATCAAATGTCACCTATTCATATTTTTTATTACACTTCTATACCATTCTAATTCTTAAAGCTAAGGTGCGTTTATATTCATGCAACGCACTGTATATAATATATATATATATATAGAAGAAAGTAAAAAGCAAAGAAATTAAAAGTATTTTACACGAATTTAAGTTATTTATTTATAATATTAGTGATTTCTGATAGTATTATTATCTATAAAAATTTGTTTTAATCTTATTAAGTGTTTTTACTGTATGCATACACATCATATTATGTTTGAGGCTATATTATTATCTGCAAAATATAACAAGGAGTATTACAATTTTTATCAGTGAATACGGGTTTTATAAAAATTGCTGTTAAATAAATAAATATATATATATATATATATTGTTGCGTACTTGGGGGTTCGTGAGTTGTCCGAGAATGAAAGGCAAACTTATAAAAATTCAGTAATTTATTCACAGAAAGTTCCAGAGGAATACAGGTCTATAACCCAAGTATCAGCTTCAATTCAACCAATAAACACAGCTTAAACAACAGCTGTCAATAGCAAATCCACAGTACAAACTGTATAGCAATAACACTTAAAGCAAGACTCTTTCGAAGAGGCTCAATGCAAGCTGACCGACTCTGATTACAGACTGAACTGAACTGACTGCCTTGGCGAGAAAGCACTTCCTTATATACTGTTCCATGGAACCTAGATTTTTCGAGAAAACTCTAGAAAGTGGTCAACCAATCAAATTACAGCTTCCATATTTGGTATATCCCATATAAGGATTTTCTCGCCAAGGTGGGAAAAAATTGCCAAATTTGGCGCCAAATCCATTACCTGCATTACTGGGGCTTTTTAATGCGTTTTTAAGGGAAAATAAGGCTATTTCAACGCTAAAACGACTAGAAATGCACAAAATTAGCACTTTATCAACTTACTAAGCCTCTTTGAAAGGATTTATACAGAAATAAACACAATTATTTACAATTTTGTAACACTGCCCCCCTCCCAAGGACTGCACGTCACGGGCAGTGCAACCCTTGCCAAGAGGAGAAACTAAACAAATTTACACAATCTAAAATACAAAAACTAAGTTGCATATAACGATAAAATAGAAATACAAATCAAGTGAGAAATATTTACAAAATTCACAAATATGTATAAATATTTATATACAAATATTTACAGTGCGCATGCGCAAATTTGACCAATATTTACATTTTAAATTTTAATATTACCGTTAATTGTGGTACTTGGCTAGCCTGTTATAGTGCACCACCTTCGGTTTTGATGAAGGTGTTTTAGTGATCCGCACCACTACATCATTCAGCCTTTTTAAGACTGTGTACGGTCCGTCCCAGTTGCACTGTAACTTGGGAGAGAGTCCTTTGCGTCGAACAGGATTCCACAACCAGACCTTCTCTCCTTCCTGGAACTCATGTTGTGTAGCCTTTAGATCGTACCTTGTCTTCATTTTCTCCCAATCTTACTGGTTTTTGATACTAGAAGTGAGAGGTTATTCAGGATGGTACGATTGAACCTCTCGACCATGCCGTCCGACTGGGGATGTAAGGGTGTTGTCCGGGTTTTGTCTATGCCAATTAGTTGACACAGTCCTTTGAAAACATCTGAGGTTAAAGTTCCTTTCTTGGTCGGTATGAAGTTGTAGGGGCGTGCCGTATCTTGACACCCATTCCTGCACTAGATCCTCTGCGACTGTGCATGCCTCTTGATTGGGAATGGGATATGCCTCAGGCCACTTGGTGAAATAGTCCATCACGACGAGGATGTATTTATTTCCACTGGAGGTCCGTGGCAAAGGACCCAAGATGTCGAGTGCAATCCTTTCAAATGGTGCTCCCACGTTATACCGTTGCAGTCTTCCTCGACTTCGTTTCTGCGGGCCTTTACGTGCCGCACAAGCATCACAGGATTTACACCATTTCTCCACATACTCCTTTGCCTTGCACCAGTAGAAGCGTTCCCGAACTTTCTGCAGAGTCTTCATTACCCCAAAATGGCCTCCGGTAGAGCTACTATGCAGTTGTTCTAAAACAGCTGGAATTTTTGATCTTGGTAATACAGTCTGCCATCTGAAGCTTTTCACATCATCAGATTCCCACTTTCTGTATAATACGCCATTTCTGATATGAAGAGAGTCCCAAAGTGCCCAATAACTTTTCGTAATGGGACTGAATCTGGAAATGTCCTGCCAGGTAGGTCTGTTGCTGGTCGTCTCCTTCAGCTGTAATATTGGCTTTATGTCAGGATCTTCCATCTGGGCTTGTCTAAGTTCTTCGTCACTCCAGGGATCGGGATCTTGTTCTGATGGCGTTGTGACAGTAACTTGGCAGGCAACCGGATTTATCGGCAGGTACTTCTGTTCAGCTCCAGAGCAGTACTTGCAGCTTTCCGAGCAGGGCTTCCGTGACAAGGCATCTGCATTACCATGTAGAGTTCCTTTACGATGACGTATCTCAAAGTCATATTCCTGGAGGCATTGTATCCACCTGGCAATCTGTCCTTCCGGGTTCTTGAACTGGAGCAACCACGCTAAAGATGCATGGTCAGTCCGGAGCAGGAATCTTCTGCCATAGAGATAATGATGGAAATGTTCTATGGCTTTTACGATGGCGAGTAGCTCTTTCCTGGTGGTACAGTAATTTCGCTCTGATTTAGACAGGCATTTACTCCAATAGGCAATGACATGTTCTTGACCATCAATTTCCTGCAACAGAACAGCACCGACACTCTCATGGCTGGCATCTGTATCAAGTATGAACTGTCTGTCGGGCTGTGGATACGTCAAGATAGGCGATGATGTTAAGGCCTCTTTAAGTCGCTTGAACGCATTTTCACATTCATCTGTCCACAGGAACTTCTGTTTGGCTTCCGCCAGCTTGTGTAGTGGTCTAGCAATATTTGAGAAACTCTTGACAAACTTCCTGTAATAAGTGCATAACCCCAGGAAACTTCGTAGTTGCTGTACATTTTCAGGGCGACTCCAGTTCTCGACTGCAGAGATCTTCTCAGGATCAGTTCTCACACCTTCGGCAGAGATGATATGGCCGAGGTAGCTCACTTGACGACGGAACAAGTTACGCTTGCCTGGATTCAATTTGAGGTTAGCCATTCGGAGTTTCTCCAGCACCTTTCGGATGTTTCGTAGATGGTCTTCAAAAGTGCGCCCCACAATGATAATATCATCCAAATACACCAGACAGGCTTCAGAGGAAAGTCCTTTTAGCACAGTCTCCATCAGGCGTTCGAAGGTAGCAGGTGCATTACATAATCCGAACGGCATAGCTTTAAATTGCCACAGTCCTTGTCCCGTGGTGAATGCAGTCTTCTCACGATCATCAGGATGCAATTCTACCTGCCAGTAACCGCTGTTTAGATCCAAAGTCGAGAACCATTTATTGCCAGCAAGTGTGTCTAATGTGTCGTCAATTCTGGGAAGAGGGTAACTGTCTTTCTTCGTGATGTCATTCAAACGACGATAATCCACGCAAAATCTTGTTGAACCATCCTTTTTTCGCACCAGTACTATGGGAGAGGCCCAAGGACTCGTTGATGACTCGATGACATCATTGTGCTGCATTTCACTTAGAAGTTCAGTGACCTCTTCCTGTTTAGCAAATGGAAGTCTTCTTGGACGTTGTTTGATTGGAGGATGATTTCCTGTATCAATTCTGTGCTGGGTGATGTTCGTTCTCCCGACGTCTTCAGGTGTTCGAGAAAAAGGGTCTTTAAATTCTTGGAGTAGCTTCTCCGCAGCACATCTCTGTTCCTTTCCTAACTCTGCATTCTTGAGCAATTCCGTAATTAATTGTTCAGAAGACTTGGATTCAGTTGATTGTGTGGGGCGGTTGATGCATGTAACAGGAGTGCAGGTTGCTAACATCTCATTCTTCTTCACTGTCCGGACCTTATCGCTGATGTTTGCGACTCTCACAGGAATAGTACTCTTTGAGAGATCAACTAGAGATGAAGCTACCAGAACTCCTCTTGGGCTATTGTCTGTATTCGGGTATTCAATCAGTCCATAGCGGAAGTATTGCTTTGTAGGTGGTGTTCCTGAAACTATTGTCTCTGTGTGTGGAGGGATGGAAATTTCAGACTTGGCTGTTATCTGGCAAATTGTGTGAATGTCTTGATTTTCAGTGTTGAACACAGCGATGTCTTCCGAACTCGAATGCAGTTCATTATTCTTGAAGTCCAATTGAAAGTTAAATTTTCTCAGGAAATCAATTCCAATGATTAAAGGATCTCTTATATCAGCCACATACGCCATATGATGGTAACTGGCATTCCCAAAAGTGATAGTCAAGTTCATTTTTCCATATATTTTGATTTGGTCTCCGGTCACAGTCTGGAGTTTAACACAGGGCGGCGTCCAGACGATCTTCTCTTTTAGTTCTTGAGCCAAATCCGCTCTAATGATGGTCACGTTGGCTGCTGTGTCCAGAATCATCCGGCAGGTGGTGTTGTAAACTTGGCCATAGACGTGAAGTCCATTATCGCCGCCACTCATTGATGAAACATGAAATACTGTAAATTGGGGCTCTTTAATTTCAGGCAACCTCCGCCCCGCGAGATGGCCTCCTCTTAGTTTCCCTGCAGTGATGGTGAAGCCGGGTGATTTCCTATAGTTGGTCGTACAGGGCAGTTCCTCTTCACGTGACCATCCCCTCCACAGCCCCAGCACTTTATCTTCCGGTCCTTTATTTCCTTATTATTCTCCAGGCTGCGCAATCTCTTTAAGATCTCTTCGATACTTTTCTTCATTTCATTTTCACCAGCAGGCGTATCATTTAATGAGACTGCTCTTATGGTATGGCGGTCTTTACGGGAGGCTTGTTGGGCTGCCTCTATCCTAAGTGCATAGCCTAAAGCGGATTCCACATCTCTGATGTTCGAGAGTCTCAGCGCTTTTTGAATTTCTGGATCACGAACAGCATCGATAAAGTACTGAAGAGCTAAGTCGTTACGAGTGTCAGCATGACAGTCTGAGAATGCTAGGTGTGACAGTCTCTGAATGTCCGCTGCCAGTTCTTGCAAACTTTCGCCCGTTTTCTGGTAACGAGATTTTAGCTGGAGGCGACTATAGTCCTTAGAACACTTCTCTCCGAACCGTAGCTCCAGTGCTCTAGTCAGGGCCTCGAAGTCGTTCCTTTCTTCTTTAGAAACATTTCTCAGGATCTCGACTGCATCTCCCCGTAATGCTGCTGCTAAGTGGGCTGACTTGGCGGTAGAGTCCCAGCCGTTAGCTTCAGCAACGATGGAAAACTGCGTCTTATATACATGCCAGGAGGAACTGCCGTCGTAGGTGGATAGCTTAATAAATTCCTGATTCTGGATTCTTTTATCTCTCTTTTTAGTTTCCTGAAGGCATGGATTCTAACTTTTCTTCGAGATTCCGAAACTTGCTCTGCAGTTCATTCCCTATTACTTCTCTCTTCCACTCTTCCTTCATTTTTCTTTCAAGATCTTCCTCCATTCTCTTAAACTTGCTTTCTATCTCTGAAAACCTTCCTTTCAGCTCTTGATCAAAGTTTTCTTTAAATTTCTCCTCTACACTCCGTTCTATCCTCGTAGCACTCTCTTCAACCTTCATAACATTTTCTTCTATCTTCATAGCTTTTTCGTCAAAACTTTCTTCTATTTTCAAAACTTTCTCTTCTATTCCATCTACTCTGCTTTCCATATCCGATAATTTACTTTCAATCACTTCCTTTACTGCTGAAAGTTCTCCCTTCATCTCCTCTTGATTGCATTCAACTTTTTCTTGGATTGACTTAATTTCTCCTTGAATTTCACCCAAACTGTCTTTCAACTCTTTTTGTCCCGTTTCCATTTTCTCTTGTGCTACCTTCATTTCTTCAGTCAAACCGTCTTTCAACTCTCTTTGTCCTTCTTTCATTCTTTCGATCAATTCGGTTTCCATCTTTTCCTGTCCTGCTTTCATTTCATTCATCTCTTGACTCAGGCTATCTTTCATCTCTCTCTGCGATGTTTCCATTTTCTCCTGTCCTGTTTCCATTTTCTCTATCAATCCAGATCTTAACTCATTCATCTGAGCAGTGAGACCTTCTAGAATTTTTTTCATCTCTTGCTCCATAGCTCTCGTTATCACCATTCACAGACAACCCCGCTCCTGACACCAGAAATGTTGCGTACTTGGGGGTTCGTGAGTTGTCCGAGAATGAAAGGCAAACTTATAAAAATTCAGTAATTTATTCACAGAAAGTTCCAGAGGAATACAGGTCTGTAACCCAAGTATCAGCTTCAATTCAACCAATAAACACAGCTTAAACAACAGCTGTCAATAGCAAATCCACAGTACAAACTGTATAGCAATAACACTTAAAGCAAGACTCTTTCGAAGAGGCTCAATGCAAGCTGACCGACTCTGATCACAGACTGAACTGAACTGACTGCCTTGGCGACAAAGCACTTCCTTATATACTGTTCCATGGAACCCAGATTTTTCGAGAAAACTCTAGAAAGTGGTCAACCAATCAACTTACAGCTTCCATATTTGGTATATCCCATATAAGGATTTTCTCGCCAAGGTCGCCAAAAAAATCGCCAAGGTGGAAAAAAGTCGCCAAATTTGGCGCCAAATCCATTACCTGCATTACTGGGGCTTTTTAATGCGTTTTTAAGGGAAAATAAGGCTATTTCAACGCTAAAACGACTAGAAATGCACAAAATTAGCACTTTATCAACTTACTAAGCCTCTTTGAAAGAATTTATACAGAAATAAACACAATTATTTACAATTTTGTAACAATATATATATATCACATTAAGTACAGTTAATACCCCACGGGAAACTTACAAACAATAAAAAATTATACATTCATTTTTTTTTCTACAATGAAAAAATATTTTTCTATAAACAGACAGAGGAAAAAAAAATTTTTATTTTAATGAAGGAAATGTGTTACATCTAATAAGCACTGTTACTTTTTAAGGAAACTATTTCACTATTAAAACAAATTTATTTTATGACACAAACTTTCCTTTCCTTTTCATAAAATTAAACACCTCGAGTTTTAAAAAATCTTTTGAAATCTATATTAATACTACAGGGTTTGTCCGGAAAGTAATAGGACTGATTTTCTTCCGCCGCGACTGTACTTCGGAGCGTGCGCGCACCGACTGGATCCGGTAGAGGGCGTTCCTAGCTAACGAACGAGCGGCTGGTCAGTTATCTCCGAGCACCTGGAGAGTCAGGACAGGCTTTTTCGCGCGACGTGTTTCTGTGAGTGGTGCAAGACTACCCCCAAGTGAAAGTGACCCCCAATTTTTGATTAACGTAATCACAGGTGACGAATCATGGATCTTTGAGTATGATCCCGAGACAAAGAGGCAATCTTCCGGCGTGTCCTCGCAAAAAAAGGGAAGAATGAGCAAATCCAAAGTGAAAAACGATGCTCATTGTCTTTTTTGACATCAAAGGCATCGTCCAACATGAATTTGTTTCTCCTGGACAAACCATCAACGCCAAGTTTTACGTGGAAGTGCTCAAGAGACTCAAACGAAGGGTCAATCGGGTTCGACAAGACATCGCAGTCGACTGGAAGCTGCACCACGACAATGCCCCGGCTCACACCGCCTTTCTTGTGAACAGCTACCTGACCAAGGCCGGCATCCCAACGCTTCCGCAGCCGCCCTACAGCCCAGATGTGGCCCCCCCGGACTTCTTTTTGTTTCCTCGCAAGCATTTTGAGACGACAGAGGGGATCCAAGCAGCTTGTACCGCGGCTCTCAAGGGTATTCCGGAGAATGCCTTCCGTGACGCCTTCAATGCTTGGAAATCGCGCTGGCAGCGCTGCATCGAGGCAGAAGGAGCCTATTTTGAAAGTTTTTAATGAACTGTAACGATTGGATCAATAATTTTTTTTAAATCGGCTCAGTCCTATTACTTTCCGGACAAACCCTGTACCTGGCTTTGCTCGCTTTGCTGATCACTACATTTTATATAAATACTTTTTAGAATAATAAGTCCCAATTTTTTAATTCCTACATTTATTAATAAGCCTAAAAAATATAAATAGATATCGTCTGCTGCAAATGAATTATTTTTTAAATAATTCATTTGTAAAACATACACCTCAAATGGAAACACTCTTAAAAAAGAAAAAAAAATGTTTCTTCTAAGAAAAGAACTTGTATTAGTTATGCAGACGAATATAATATCTGTAATGGGAAAAAACCTTCTCATGTTAATGTACCAGTGCGAAATACCACTGATTTACTTATTTATCTGTCAATGTTGAGTCCAAGTCACAAAGCTAAAAACATGCCATTTGAACAGTACATTTTTTTTTTTTTTATCACGATGTGGGGAGGATCACTATGAATATATTTAACAAAATATAACCCTTAAGGGGATCAAAGCGGAAGTCAACGTTTTTGAACCTTTTCGCAGTATCGCTGTAGTGGTTTGCCAATATAAGCTTAAAGTTTAGCAAAATATCTCCGCTTACGTCATAATTAAGGTAAACAATGAGAATTTTCCCGAAATTCATCCTTAAGGGAGTTAAATGGGGCGTTTAACTGTTCTGCTCATACTTCCTACGTGGAAAATCGCAGTGGTTTCCAATAAAAGCTTTAAATTTAGTGTCAAAATAAACAAATAAAATACGTGTTCTTTTTTTGTTGTTGTTGTTTTTTCCGGAAATAAAATAAAATATTTTTTCGCGTGAAAAATAATAAAGATTACGAGGAAAAAAAAAAAAAAAAAAAAACAAGAAAAGAAAAAGTTACGCTACGAAACAGTTACGCTACGAAAATTGGTACATATTTTATCAGGAATTCGCGTGTAAATAAGTATATTTTCATAGAGATATTTGGCATTAGCTTGAAATTTTCATTTAAATACTTTTATTTTCTTCAGTAAAACAAAATTTTCGCGCTTATTGATACTTCATGTCTAATTTATGGGGTTTTTTTTACATCATCAGCTTAATTTCGAATAGTTATAATTTGGATATTATTATTATTTTTTTTCTTTTTTTTATAGAATAGCTTTAGTATAGGACCCCTTTGGCAAAATTTCAAATTTGGCACCGAAGCAGCTCGGATATTTCTCACCGAGGTCTTTAGTTGCGATAACCAGTTAAATTCATCACAAAAATGGAAAAACAAAACAATAATAATAATAATAATAATTAAAGTCGCCAAGGGAATCCTATACTAAGCTGTGCCTTTTGCATTTATTTATTTACTAGCTGTTACCCGTGACTTCGTTCATGTGGAAATTTTGATGTGTACGTGTTCCCACATATGACGGGTTGATCATAATATGTAATGTAATGAAACCTTATCATTGCGGTGATGTGCAAAACAGAGTCTGAAAAAGTATACTCAAAAAAAATTTTAACTCATTGAAAGATCTAAGCGAAAAATATACAATTTATTTTTATTTTAATACCAATCTGTATACAACATTAAATGATTTATTATTTTCCGTCAGCACATGCATGTGCTGGGCACTTGAAACACGTAAACAACCAACATATAACTGACCGTTATTTATTTATTTTTAATGCAAAAATAAATAAATAAAAAGTTATCGCCAATATGGCGATAAAAATTTAAAATTCGTTCATAAGGATCCTGTACTAAAACAGTACTGCGTTGCGGAAGTATAAAAACTGGGTTGTCAATTATGAATTTTATTTCGAAACCTTTCTTTGTATGATTTTAGTTCACTACTGCTCAATATTAATCTGGTTCTAATGATAATTTGGTGACTGGTGAATTAAAATTTTAATTATGTGGGGAAATTCATATAATATTTATGAGTTTCAAAGTTTTAATTTTTTTTTTTTTTTTTTTTTGTTACAAAGAAATGATTTTTTTTTTCATCTCCAGGCGAACTGTTGAATAATATATTAGTTCTTAAACAATTTTGGACGGCTTTGCCCGCTTCGCTGGCAAACTCTTTTCTATAAAACTTCATGAAAAAAAAAAAAAAAAAAAAAAAAAAGAAAAAGAAAAAAGAAAAGAAAAACTGAAATCGGCCTAAAGCTCGCTTTGGGTTCCCGCTGACTTCGGCAACAACTTGTTCGTCCTTGCAATCTACGGTGCCTGTCCCTGTTGCCTGCGACAATGGCTTACCCGTGGGCTTCCATTTGGGTGCTTATCATATATGACAGTTTCGATACGGACAGTATCGAAAAATATGAAGTAGCTGTTTTATATCTGAATCCCAGTTACATATGAACAACATTATACGTGATGTACATAATATTTGCTCTCAAGTTATTTCCTATATTTATTTGATTTAATCGATCAACCATAAAATGACAGCAATTTCAAGCCACATATATTACAATATGCTATGATCGGCTACTTCTATCGCATGAGAAAATTATTATTATTATTATTATTATTATTATTATTATTTTGTGGTTATATATACTTCATGCTTAGTTAATAGTCATTGGTATATAAAAAAAAAATTAATTAATTAATTAATATGTAAACTTGATCATGGTACAGCCTTAATGCCCTTGGCGTCTTTTGAATTTTTGTTGCCGTTTTAGACCAAAATATAATTTATGCGATTATTGTTCCTGTATAGAACTCCTACATAGACAGGCTGACGCATCCGCCATTTTCTATCCCACAAGACCGGCTGACTATTTACTATTGGTGATTTTTCTGCAATAAATTGCACGAATAACTTCAGAAAAGGGCACCGCCTGTTTATATTTTCTTCTAATCCAGAAAGAAGGAGAAAGTGGATTATAAATTGCAGATGTAACTCATGGATACCCGGAGCAGGAGCACAACTTTGTAGCGTAAGATTTCCCTTATTTTCACATTATTTCATTTTATTTTCAAAGTTGTTTGACAAATTGAATATGAAGGTACTGTTTTTTTAAGTTATTGTTTAAAATTCTTTTAAAATTAACTTTAATATTACATTTCTTTTAACGTGAAGGGTTGCAGTTTTGAGAATGTTGGCGATGTTCTTAAAATTGCCAACTTATTTGTTTCCAGATAAGAAGTTCTAGCTCACTTGATCTGTATAGAAGTTTAAAGGCGACAACAACGCTAATCAGGTAACCTAGCTTTTTCTACAGCCAACACTTTCCCAGACGGGATAGAAAATGGCGGACACTGCGCCAGCTCTTATCATATAGGAGTCTTATTCCTATACGCAAGCGAAGTGTGACGTCACTGACCGTCCGGGGATGCAAGAAAATGATTTCCTATGTTAATCGCCCATTGGATTTTTTGTAAAAATTTATTAAAATTTGAGGAAAATTATTTCCCGATTTTAATCCCCATATTTGGGTATATACTGATAAACCGGAGAAGGATGAGCCCTGGCGTCATCTGCGCATGGGTGAAGAAGACTGGTCCATTTATAAAATAGGAATGTCCGTAGTACATAGGGATGTGATTGTTTATGGGTATGAAAAAATTATAAACTCACTGATTGCATTTCTTTTCCTTCTTTGAACTGATTCTTGAATATCTGGTTATATAAATATTTTACGATTAATTAAAAGAAAGAAAAACTGATAATATTATAAAGGGATAGTTTTATATTTTAATATAAATATTGCTCATTTAAAATAAAAATAAAAGCTTTGTTAGTATTTTGAAACTTTTGAATTGTGTAACACTAATTAAAAAATTATGTCAAATATTATTTACAAACTTAGTATATAACACCGTTAAAAATGATGGAATGTGAAATCAATTAAGGTAGTGAATCAACGAATGCTTTGCCAGCTTAACTGGTCACTGTATTTAAAGGAGACTAATGTGCAAGTTGTACCTAAAGGGACTAATATGAAAGTTGTACCTCACTGGACTACTGTACAAGTTGCACCGAACAAACAAACTATTTAAAATTGGATGTTGCTTTAAATATTTGACATTTACTTTCATTTTGATATTTATTATCGAAATTCTTGAAGAAATAATTAAAATTCTTCAAACAATAACTTCTCCTTCAAAAGCTTCTTTATCGCAAAATTTAATGACATTATGTACAATACGCTTCGATTCACTACGGAGAGGTTTAGTCCGAGAACTTGTACCAGATGTATGATCCATTGGTATAACTTTAGTATATCCCCACAGTTGAATTTGGCGACTTTTTTCTGCGCCGTTTTGAACGATAACGATTTCTTCTGGACTGTTTGAAATATAATATGGCAGCCTATATGTTGTTTATTTTGGATTTATGATTTTATGATTTAGATTATGATTTTATCCTTTATGATTTAGCAATAATCGCCAACAAAAAATCGCCATATATCGCTGTGGGGATATACTAAAGTTGTTTCGATACTACACATAACAGAAGAAACAGGAATAATAGAAAAATTTCCCCTCTCACTTTCTTCTTCCTTTGCTGTGTCTCCCAGCGAGTGAGTGGAATCGTCCTGGCACTTTGCCAACCAGGGATCAATCATCCGCGGGCGGACAGTACGCATATGTATTAGTTATCATGTGCATGTGTTCGATTGAGTTATTTTGCTGTCAAATTGACAAAATTTTAATTTTAAATTTCAAAACTCTGTCGTTCTTGGCGCTTATTGTATTTGGTGATCAAAAACGTAATACGAAAATATACACGCCAGATGTATATTTTCGTAATATGCATTGTTCGAAATATTGTTTCATATTATTCATTACTCTCTTAATATAAGTTGTTAAAATAACCATGATTTTTGAAAGAAACTAAATTATGTTCGCCAAATAATTTGGCGATATTTTTTTTTCTGCCTAGAATGACCGATATCAAATCTATTCTGCTGCAACATATTAGTATCTTATATCAGATACTTTATTTAGACATTTGAAAACAAATTTGACTTCAAATTATGATAGAATATTTATCATTTTCCTTTTAATTAGTATATTAGTTGGATATTTATTGTGTTAATATCATCCTTTGAAATGAAATGTTTATGTTTTCAATCGATTGTGGAAGTTTGCCATTTTTTTTTCTAGAGTTTTGAAATTAAAAATTCAAATTTTGTCAATTTTACAACAAAAATAACTTAATCTAACACATGGACATGATAACTAATACTATCTCTACCTAAATATGGGGATTAAAATCGGGAAATAATTTTCCTCGATTTTTGATAATTTTTTACAAAAATTCCAATGGGCATTTAACATAGGTAATATTTTTCTTGCATCCACGAACGGCCAATGATGTCATCACTTCGCTTGCGTATTTTTTTCTATCTTTTTCTTGGGGAAAAATGTCCGATCTACTTCAGCATCACAATTAAAAAAAATATATATATATACGGACACGACATTATTTCATTATTTAAAACATGAAAATCTGACATTGACAGATTTTAATTTAGTGCCCGAGGCCTACTGCTAAACTTGTTAATATCGACAAATTCTTCTTTAGTTAATTCGTGACGATCTAAATTCCATGATAAAGTTTTCATTAAATCAAACCAATGTGTTTCAGCTGCAGATATTGTAACAAATAACGTTGGAAGTCCAAACTGTCTTATAGCCGCAAAACAACGTTTTTTCTCTTTTTCCCAATGAGGGGGAGGTGTGCCTTGGGGGGGACTCATGTCAAAGGTGTGCCTTGGGGGGGACTCATGTCAAAGTTGTACCTTGGGGGGGACTCATGTCAAAGTTGGGCCTTGGGGAGACTCATGTCAAAATTGGGCCTTGGGGGGACTCATGTCAAAGTTGTACCTTGGGGGGGGACTCATGTCAAAGTTGGGCCTGGGGGGGGACTCATGTCAAAGTTGGGCCTGGGGGGGACTCATGTCAAAGTTGTGCCTTGGGGGGACTTCATTCAATAAATCCCCATTCAATAAACCGACTGAAATAGGCCCTTAGCACTATTAAGAGTGTATTATAAAAATTCGACAACGCTGTACCGACTGAAATAGGGATACCTTGGGGGGGGGGGACTCATGTCAAAGTTGGGCCTGGAGGGGGACTCATGTCAAAGTTGTGCCTTGGGGGGACTTCATTCAATAAATCCCCATTAAATAAACCGACTGAAATAGGCCCTTAGCACTATTAAGAGTGTATTATAAAAATTCGACAACTGTACCGACTGAAATAGGCCTCTAGCACTAAAAATTATTCAGAATTATCAATAAGAAAATACCTTTAATATAGTGCTGAATTAGCTTTTATGCCAAGCGTGTTTCATCCGCCGTACTTAAAAAAAAAAAAAAAAAATCTGAAATTGAGGTATATAAAAAAAAGCTATGAAATAAAATTCAGAAGAAATATGTTAGATTTGTAATATTACTATTTTATTTTAAAATTATAAAGCGTCATTTTCTCAATAACCAATTTAACATTTAGCATTTTTTTTTTTTTTTTTCGCGTGAAAGCGTATTTTATTTTATGTTGAAAAAATAAATAAATAAAAATACCTCGTAAACTTTTTTGGCAACAATTAAAAATTTAAATGGCTTACATTAACTCAATTACCGATTTATTATTTTCATATTTTAATTAATTTTAAAAAGTCTAATCAAATTTCTGGTATAAATATTAGCCTATGTTCTATTCCAGACTATTCTCTATCTCCGTACCAAATTTCATCCAGATCCGTTTAGCCGTTGTGGCGTGATTGAGTAACAAACATCCATCCATCCAAACTTTCGCATTTATACTATTAGTATAGATTTCTAACACTGGTTCAACTGGGATATTAGTCCGCATTTTTTGGTGCGTTTTCTTAGCGGGAGGGATAACGATATCATTCTGGATTCTTTGGCAACATATTATAGTAATGCAATGAAATCCATGGCAACCATTTCAGAAAGAGGCATTTCGCCGTTGTCGCGTAAAGAAAATCGCCAGAAATGAGTTGTGGACCAATGTCCCAGTTGTTTCGTAACATTTTCTAGTAAAAATTTCGGCAAATGTTTCATGCTTTTCTCTTTCCCTTTCACATCTTTATTGAATTCAAGATTCTGTAAACATTACTTCAACCTGTGCAACATGTTGATATTACTTATCCTTGCTTGATTAGACCAGTTTTTTTTTTTTTTTTACTTTACTATTTATTTGTTTATTTTATTCTTACTTACAAGGGAACTCTTCCAAGCGGTAATCACCGATTTTCTTAAAAAAATTACAGAAAATAGTTTACACTATACTTAATTCACTTGTGAAAAAATTAGCTGCTGAATCGCAACAGGAAAGCTGTAAAAAATTATTAAACATTACGTTTTGAACGCCAAATACGAAAAAAGTCATCGCCAAATCACATTAACCTTCCTTCAGTGATGCCAAGGGACTTCAGTATAGGAGGGTTGTGTTTTCTATCGCTCTAGGGTGACTGAAGCAAGGAATCCATCCCCTCCGCGGAGGATCAAAATTATGATGGCATGTCTCCAGAATATCCCTATGAGTGAATACAAGACCATCTCCAATTTCCCACTGCGTAGCTATAGTGCGACGTTAAAACCCACTCAACACTCAATATATTTTCTGAAATCTAGAAGTTTCTATTTAGAAAAAGTGACATTGGGTTACATACAAACGAAACGCTTGCAATTTCGATGACGTAAATTTTGCAATTTTTTGCAAATACAGTCGGCAGCAAAAGTAACAGAGCACTAGCGAAAATTCCTATGTAAAAAATGTAAACTTAATGCAGATTTGTTAAATAAATCCTTGTCGAATCCTGTTCGTAGTCAGTCTAAGAACACAATTTGACAAGGATTTATTTAACAAAACAGTGTTAAGTGTGCTTTTTTCACATAGGAATTTTTGCTAGTGCTCGGATACTTTTGCTGCCGACTGCAGTCATACATTTGGAACGCCTGCAAACGGCTTTGCAACTGGAAGTGTTTCATTTGTATGTACCCCATTATGTTTTGTGTTAGATATAATATTTTCCATTATTTTATGTAATGTTTCAATATTGTATTTATTTAAAATAATGCAATTTCAGAGTTACTTTTACATTACTCCAGCTTATATATAATCTGGAGTAATTTAATGTCTGAAGCACTCGGCATGTGCATTTATATAAATTTGCAGACGATTTAAAAACTAATCTGATTTATAGATTGGTTGGCTGGGTTTTACGTCGCACTAGTACTGCGGAATGGGTAATTGGCGACCAATATGAATTATAATATTTGATTGAACATTTGATTGTTAGAATAGTTGATTGAAATTAATACACAAATAAATAAATCAAAATTAAAATATTTAAGATATTTGAGGTTGAGTAGGTTTTAAGTTTTAATTCGCACTACAGATATGCAATGGCGACAGTCTAGGGTTCATTCCTAGAGATGGTCCGTAGACGTGCTTACAACTTTGATCTTTTACGGAGGGGATTATTTAAAATTGGAAAAACACGTGCATAACTTTTATGGCTTCTTACATTTCTGGTAATTTATTTTGTAAAAATATGCATTAGAATTTCATAAGGTTGGTTGGGTTTTACGTCGCACTAGTGCTGCGTAGTGATTCTTTTCATAGGTAATTTTCTTAGAATTATTAACTGCGAAATCTTGTTGTTTTAAAAATAATTGTTATGCTGAATACAGACCCTCCGTGGCCGAGTGAGTATGTCACCCTCGCTAATCGCCTTCACGTGTAAAAGAATGGGTTCGATTCCCCAGCCGACCCAGGGTGTTTTTTTAATTTTTTGTATTTTAATCCGGTTATGAGAGGCATACTATTGTAACAATCTCAGCTATCGTAGATCACAAGTCGGATCGTACAGTCGGCAGCAAAAGTATCCGAACACTAGCAATAATCCCCGTCAGAAAAAAGCACTCTTAATACTGCTTTGTTAAGTAAATCCTTGTTGAATCATGTTCTTAGACTGACTAAGAATATGATTCGACAAGGATTTATTTAACAAAGCAGTATTAAGTGTACTTTTTTTAGACAGGAATTATTGCTAGTGCTCGGTTAGTTTTGCTGCCGAGTGTTCGATCCGACTTGTGATCTAAGATAGCTGCGATTGTTACAATAGTATACCTCCCTATGTTATATCTGTCCTCATCTCGACGAAATTTACAGGAAGGGGATGTCGAGTCAAACATACAAATCGTATGTATATATTAAAAATAAATAACATACGCAGAATGCAACCATTTATCACCTGCCGATGTACCGGACCCTCCTCAGGAGTGCATCGCAAACCGTCGCCAACTGCCCATAGTGCAGTACTAGTGCGACGTTAAACCCAACCAACAAACAGGACGAAATTTAGGGTAGAATCATAGATCGTCTCCAATTACTCATTACGTACAGTCGGTAACAAAAGTGTCCGAACACTAGCAAAAATTCCTATGTAAAAAAAGTACACTTCATACTGTTTTGTTAAATAAATCCTTATCGAATCATGTTCTTACACTGACTAAGAACAGGATTCGACAAGGATTTAATTAGCAAAACCGTATGAAGTGCACTTTTTTTACATAGGAATTTTTGTTAGTGTTCGGACACTTTTGTTACCCACTGTAGCTCTAATGAGATATTGGATCCACACACTCATATTCTGTGGAGTTGCTTGTTCGTCGAAGGTTCGTACTGCCCAATAAAATGATCAGACTAAGGGGTACATACAAATGAAACACTTCCGGTTGCAAAGCCGTTTGCAAGTGTTCCAAATGTATGACTACAGTCGGCAACAAAAGTATTCGACCACTAGCAAAAATTCCTATATAAAAAAAGCACACTTAACACTGTTTTGTTAAATAAATCCTTGTCAAATCATGTTCTTAGACTGACTAAGAACAGGATTCGACAAGGATTTATTTAACAAAACTGCATTAAGTGTACTTTTTTTACATAGGAATTCCTGCTAATGCTCGGATACTTTTACTGCCGACTGAATTTGCAAAAAATTTGCAAAATTTACGTCATCGAAGTTGCAAGCGTTCCGTTTGCATGTAACCCTTATAAGATATTAAATGTTATTTAGTAATATTAAATGTTAATATTAAATGTTATTTAGAATTTCGACTAAATAAGTCTCAATCTGGTAAATTATCTGGTTTTTGTTAATCTATTCTAAATTATCATGTGCTCGACAGCGTAGGGAGTTCGTTTGACTATCAAAAAGAAAGAAGAACATCTACATCTATTAAATCTTCATTGCAATGAAATTTCGAAGAATGCAGTCGCCAAACAGGCGCTTTTTTGGAAATATTGCAAACATGCTTCCATTTTTAATAATTTTTTATAGCTTATCTATTGCGACTCAGCAGCTAATATTTTAGGAAGATGCTATTCATGATTGAATATTATGCCAGAATTTTTTACAAGAAGATCGGTGATTACCGCTTCAAAGAGTTTCCTTGTTAGACTACAGCTTCTTGTTTAAATTCTTTCGAAGAGTAAAAGAAAGTTCTTTAAATATATTTACGGAAAATTTTATATATTCTTTATATATCTATATACTTAATACTAGTATATAACCCCGTCAAAAATGACGGAATGTGAAATCAATTAAGGTAGTGAATCAACGAATGCTTTGGCTGCTTCGCTGGACACTATATTTAAAGGGGACTAATGTGCAAGTTGCACCTGACGGGACTAATATGCAAGTTGTACCTGACGGAACTAATGTGCAAGTTGCACCGAACGAACAAACAATTTCTTTTAACGAAAATACCTACTAACCCAAGACGCAGTGTTGCCAGATGTAGGGATTTCTCCCTACAGTAGGGTTTTTTAGCTCTGATTTTTGCGTAGGGGGTGATTTTTTTTTATTGTGTTTTGTAGGGATTTTTCTATTATGTAATGAAAATTATAAAATTCTTTTCAAAAACTTGAAAAGTTGCTTACAATACCTTGTTTCTGATACATTATTTTATTACAGATTAATGCGAAGTGAAACATCTCATAACTCAGAGTTGCCAACATCTATAATTTATTCCAGTGTATTATTAGTACCGCCCTTTACTTCTCGTAGTTCTACTTCTTTTTTATAAGATCTGCTTTCTTCCTATTTAATCTTACTAACATACTTGGGAAAATTACTCAAGAAAATTAGTAAGGGAGAAAAAAGAGCATTATTATGATTGCGCCGGCATAAATTATAATAGTTGGAAAATTTGCGTATTTTGTATATGTCCTCTCTTTTATTATTATTACTATTATTCCTAAATGGTAAATTTATTATATGATTTTAATAAAAAATATAACATATATTTAATATTTTGATATAATTAACATCAAAGTTTTAAAATAAATTGGACACTAAGTCATGTACATGTTAAAACTAAATTTCCTGGAAATGCCAATTGCCAAGTTATTTGTAATTTGTATACACCCACCCCTCAAATAAAATATGTTGTGCAGTACAAAATCTTAATCGTAAATATATTATACTGTTCTAAAAGTATACTATTTTATTTTGTTTTAATGTCAGAATGCGTTGTCTTTCGTTTTCCTTTCTGTAATTTAGTCTTTATTTCTCATGGATGTGCTCACACCACCCATTTCGTGTAGCCACACCCCCTAAGGAGTCAGAGTAAGTTATCGGAGTCGATATTTGCTGGTTTAACATTGATTATTTATTACTAAATTAAATTTATTAGGTAAGTTTGATGCGAAAAGATGTCAAAGGAGATTCGCTGTTTGATTTATAAATTGTAGAATGAATTATTTGATAAATTATTTCATTTTTAAATTATAGAGACATAGTCCATTTTATTTACTGTGTTTTCAGGAATATAATTTGTATACATATATTAGGTATTTGTTTTTATTTGTCCGCTTGTTTCAACAATCAACTTATGTGTATATTATTAAGAATTTTTTTTTTTTTTTTAATACTAGAAAATATTAAAATAATAATAATAATGTGATTTTATATAATTTCTATTAATATTTTCTAATCGTAGGGTATTTTGTAGGGTAAAAATATTTTAACGTAGGGAACATAGGGATTTTTTCTCCAATTAGTAGGGATGCTTTAAATTTTCATCTGGCAACACTGCCAAGACGATAGATCTAAAATAACGTATCATATTTTATATCGTATTTATCGTAATATAACTCAGTACTTATTTCGCTTTCTTCTTCAACTCGTTTTCATAAGTATTTTTTATATGCATGAACAAATTTAATATTTTTTAATTTTTAATTTTTCGCGTAAAAACATTATCCGTGATTGTAATGAAATGCTCGCCCTCTGGTGGGCTAAGGTGAAATTATCACACCACTGATAGCTTCCACGCTGAAACAATGATAGAACAACAAGAAAGCCCAATAATAAATACACGTGGCAATTATTACACGTGGCAATATTTACTAACAACTGCAGTTGAGAAAGCGTCATCTATCGATCATTACAAACGCGGATTTCATCTTATGCCCCCCGCCTTTCAATATATATATATATATATATAACAATAAATGGTAAATTTTTTTGGCAACAATCATAAATTTAAATATCCAATTTTGAAATTATTTCCATATTTTAATTCTAAAATATCTAATCAAAACTTCGTTACAAATACGGTACCAAATGAAAGGTACCATATTTGTAACGAAGTAACCTTAGGTACCTTATTTGTAACCTTATTTATTTTAACTAATTTGATAAATATGACGTCACAATCAACTGTCTGTTTATATCAGATATGTACATTATGATGATTGCAAGAAAATATGTAATAACTATTAGCCCATAATTTTTATGATTGAATTTTATATTAATTTTAATTTTATCCTCCGTGAGTATTTTAGAATTGCAATGGTTGTTGCGAAAATCGCTACTTCCACTTCAACCTTTTGTAATCCGATCGTCTGCGCCTGCGCGCACGAGAGGAATTGTGCGTTCGATAGCAAGAAGAAGAATGTTCTAAGTTTCTAAATGTAAATATTGTGTATTGTTAGCGCGCGTTAAGTATTTATGTAATTTTATCAGTATTATGTCTTTAATAATTTGTGATTGTGTATTTACCAGATAAAATGCGTTTATTTAAAGAAAATGACTGTTCCATGAGTGAAAGTTTCCACTTATTATTGAATTAAGAACGAATATTTCATCCCTCGAACAATACAGATGAAGGAAGGTAAGTTTTTCTTACCTTTTATTATCGACATGAAACATAAATGATTCTATTTGTTTTTAATACGAAATTTTTGATTAGATGAAGATCTGTAGAATCAATTTTGTTGAATACTAATTTATTTAAAATTTAGTATATAAATATCGAATATAGTTACTCTTAAAGTTTGAATTCGATATTTATTGGCATCCTACTGCCGGGATCTGTTTACCTAGGATTATAATGGAAAAATTAGCTAAAGAAAGAACACCTTTAAGAAGTGCGTTTACACGTATCGCTAATTTATTAGAGAATAATTTAATAGAGGAAGATAAGAATATAGAAGAAATTGAAGTTTTATATGCTCAATTAAATGAAAAATGGGCAATGTTATGTCCAAAAGAAAAAGAAATATTAGATGTTCTTGTTAAAGATGATAAGTGTACACAAGATAATTATGATAAAGAGTATGAAGGCTTTAGTTCTTATGAAGAGAAATTTATTAAATTAAGAACAAAAGTTGAGAAACTTTTGAAAAATTCTGAAATTGAAAACAGTTTTCAATCAAATGAAAATATAATGAAACGAAAATTCAAACTTCCTGAAATAGAATTTAAATTGTTCGGGGGTGAAATAAAAGAATGGTTGCCATTCTGGGCACAGTTTGAGAAAATACACAACGATGAAGAGATACCAAATGAAGATAAATATCAGTATTTGTTGCAGGCCACAATAAAAGGCTCAAGGGCACGGGAAATTGTTGAATCGTATCCCGCCACAAAAGATAGTTACAAAAATGTAATAGAATGTCTTAAAAGTCGTTTTGGGCGTACAGATATGTTAATTGAAGTTTATATACGAGAAGTTCTTGCGTTAATGATGAATAATGCTATAAGTAAAGGTCCAAAAATGCCACTTTTTAAATTGTATGATAAAATTGAAACATATTTACGGTCATTGAAAATGCTAGGTGTTTCAAGTGAAAATTATTCATCAATTTTATACCCTTTAATTGAATCCTGCTTACCTGTAGATATTTTAAAAATATGGGAAAGAAATTTGAGTTCGACCTTGAACTACGCAAAACAGGAAAATGATGATGAATTGAAATCGGGTAACAAATTAGATTGTTTGATGAACTTTTTGCGGCATGAAATTGAAAGTGAAGAAAAGGTGAAACTTGCTCGTAGTGGATTTAATTTTGAAAATGTGAATAAAAGTACTTATCCGCCACCCGTTCGACGTGAAAGAATTATTCCTACCGCAGCTGAATTATATAATTCTTCTGAAGTGAAAAAAGAAATGCGTATTTTTTGCAATAAATCACATGTAAGCAGTGAATGTAAAAATGCTGATAGTTTATCCTATGAGGATAAAAAGCAAATATTGATGAAAAAAGGTGCTTGTTTTAAATGTTTAGCTGCAAAGAAACATTTATCCCGATTTTGCAAAGCGAAGATACCGGCCTGTGATTGCGGAAAATTTCATTTCAAGATAATGTGCCCTGGGAAAAGCGATCAAGAACATCGAATTAAATCTCAGCAATTTGAAAATTTAAATTCTGAAAATAAGAAAGACACTGTTTTAGCAAATAAAACCAGTACTCGACAAGTTCTTTTGCAAACTCTGATTGTTCGTCTTAGAAAGGGAAATAAAATGAAATACATCAGGATATTATTTGATTCTGGCAGCAGCAAGTCCTATTTGTCAACTTTTGCATTAAATGAAATGGGATATGAATGCATAGGTAAAGAAGATTTGACACATAGCTTATTTGGTGGAGTAGAAACTGTGATGCCCCATAAGAAATATTTAATAGGTCTGAGTGACTATAATGATAATTATCGTTGCAGTCTTGAAGTGTTAAATCAAGAAAAAATTTGTTCTGAAATACCAAAAGTTCCCTATGGTTCATTTCTAAATGAAATTAAGCATAAAATTCATTTGTCTGACCTGAATTGTCATGTTGATTTATTGTACGAATTCTCCCCGAATGAAATCCATGGCTTAATTGGAGCTGATGTCATTGGAAAACTATACACTGGAAATATAAAACCATTAAAATCTGGTTTAGTCTTAATAGAAACCCGCCTTGGGTGGACGCTAATGGGAAAAATCGGACAGAAAGTTTCAGATAGTACAAGTAGCGTTATGTCATTACATGTAAATGACACGAAAATTTCTGATTTATGGCGACTTGATGTGCTTGGGATTCTGGATCCAGGAGAGAAGAATAGCCGAAAGGAACTTGAAATAGCAGCCGCAGAGCATTTTAATAGAAGTATCAAACGTGACGCTGAAGGGAGATATGAAGTGAATCTCCCATGGATCCAAGGCCATCTTTCTTTACCCACTTGTAAAAATATTGCAGAACGAAGATTGAAAGGTTGTATAGATTCGCTCAAGAAAAAAGGGACATTAGAAGCTTATGAAACAGTATTAACAGAATGGATTCAAGAAGGTGTTATAGATTAAGTTAAAATTCTGGGTAATGATGAAAGTGACCATTATTTGCCCCACAGGGCCGTAATAAAAGAAAATTCTACTACCAGAGTTAGGCCTGTTTTTGATGGTTCTGCCAAAGAGAAAAATTCACCTTCAATCAATGATTGTTTAGAGAAAGGACCTAACATCGTCGAACTGATTCCAGCAATCTTGAATAAGTTTCGATTGAAGAAAATAGGAGTAATTGCTGATATACGAAGAGCTTTCTTACAAATTGGACTTAGTAAACGTGATAGGCCATTTCTGAAATTCTTATGGTGGGAGGAAGGTGATCCCACGAAACCTAAAGTTTTTCAACATCGTAGAGTTGTTTTTGGACTTTCTTGTTCGCCATTCCTACTGGGTGCTACTCTTCGATATCATCTGAAAAATGTTTCTGCTCATTTTGAAGAAACAGCTACCAAGTTGTTAGAATCATTTTATGTGGACAACTGTATCACCAGCGTTGAAAACTATGAAGACCTCGTGAAATTTGTCGAAGAATCCAAGTTAATTCTCAGTGATGCTAAATTTGAGCTTCGAGGGTGGGAGCACAATTTCCCCAGTTCATCTGAAGAAAGATGTATTCCAGTCCTGGGATTGACATGGAACTTAAAGAATGATACCTTGTCTGTAGATTTACGAGATACTTTTGAAGATGATACCCCTGCAACGAAAAGGAAAATACTGAGTGCGGTACATAGAATATTTGATCCCCTTGGCTTCACATGTCCGGTTACC
Organism: Salticus scenicus; assembly: GCA_963930645.1. Lineage (NCBI taxonomy): Eukaryota > Metazoa > Arthropoda > Arachnida > Araneae > Salticidae > Salticus > Salticus scenicus. Next base: position 228,954,405 of record OZ005652.1, on the reverse strand, counting down.
TTGGGGCCGAAGATTCTCCTGCAAGAGTGCTGGAAATTGAAAGAATCATGGGATGCAGAATTGCCTGAAAAAATTACCAAGAAGTTTGAGCAGTGGAAAAAAGAAGTTCCTAAATTGAAAGAAGTCAAAATCCCAAGATGCCTCACTCTGAATCATGAGGCGCCAGAAAATTTAAGTTTACATATTTTCTGCGATGCAAGCAAGATTGCATACGCTACCTGCATATTCTTAAGAAGTGAAACTGGAAGTTCAGTGTCTTGTCAACTTGTACAGGCTAGAAGCAGAGTTGCTCCTATGAAAACTACTTCTATTCCAAGATTGGAACTCCTTGCCTGCTGCATAGGAGCGAGATTAGCTGAGACTGTGGTGAATGATCTCCGAATAAAGAATATCTCAACATTTTTCTGGTCCGACTCCGCAAATGCACTATATTGGATAAAGGGAAGTGAAAACTGGGCGCCTTTCGTTTTTAACAGAGTTAAAGAAATTAGATCTCTGACAGAACTTGAAAATTGGCACCACGTACCAGGGTCTTTCAATGCACCAGATTTACCATCTCGCGGCTGTAGTGTCCAAACATTGATTAAATCCAAGTAGTGGGAAGGTGTGCAATGGTTGAGGAAGCCAAGACAAGAATGGCCAAGATCTAATGCTCTTCCTGACTTCGATATAGTGTACTCCGAGAAGAAGAAAACAGTAATTAGTGCTACAAATCATGAAGATTCAAGTGAGAAGCTTTATAACCGTATTTCGTCATACAATAAATTGTTAAGAATCACTGCTTGGATTTACAGATTTTTTAATAATTGTAAAGTTGAACCTTCACATCGAATTTTTGGATTCTTAACTTCAGGAGATATAAATGATGCTGAAACTGTTTTGTTGAAAAATGTACAAAAAGAATCATTCTCGGGTCCTGAAGATAAACGTCTGAAATCCCTTAACTGTTTTATGGATACAAATGAACTTATGAAAATGAAGACTAGAATCATCATGAGAGAAGATACACAAAGTTTCCGATATCCGATAATATTGCCATCCAATCATCGAGTGGTAGAAAAACTCATCCGAACCAGACATTTAAATTTGAATCATGCTGGTGTCCAGATCCTAATGAATAATTTAAGAGAAGATTTTTGGATTTTAAAGTATCGGAAGACAGTAAGAAAAGTTATCAGAAATTGTGTACGCTGCAAAAGATATGATGCTAGACCAAAGCCCATCATAGAAGCACCTCTCCCAGTTGACAGAATAAAGGAAGCAGCAGTGTTTGACGTCATAGGAATTGATTATGCCGGTCCTCTAATTCTTCGAGGAGGTCAAAAAGTCTGGATAGTCATCTTCACTTGTGCCGTCTACCGAGCCTTGCATTTAGAGATAGCTACATCCATGTCGACTGAAAAATTTCTACAGGCTCTCCGAAGATTCATAGCTCGAAGAGGAAGACCCACAATAATTTACTGTGATAATGGCTCAAATTTCGTTGGTGCGGAAAATTTACTTAAGAAAATCAATTGGGATACCATTTCTCAATACAGTGAAGCTCAGAAGATCATTTGGAAGTTCAACCCTCCATCTGCACCGTGGTGGGGTGGGTGGTGGGAACGTTTGATTGGTATAATCAAGGGAATTCTTCGAAAAGTCTTAGGAAGAAGTTCGTTGAATTTAGAAGAAATGAATACTGTTATTTGTGATACTGAAGGCATTGTTAACCAACGTCCTTTAACTTACCTCTCCGAAGATGTTAATGATCTAATTCCGCTTACTCCTGCTATGTTTTTACGGGATATTAAAGAATCAGGCATTCCCGATCTTGATGTTTTAGATTCATCATCTCTCAATAAAAGATATGCCTATAGACAGCGAATAAAAGAAGATTTACGAAAAAGGTTTCGAATTGAATATTTGGGGCATTTAAAGCAATCTTCGAAATTTACTAGAAACCAACGACCCATCCAAATTGGTGATATCGTTATAGTATCCAGTGAGAACATCAAGAAAATTGACTGGCCTCTCGGTAATGTTATTGAACTCTGTCCATCTAAAGATGGCCATGTTCGACTAGTAAAAGTGAAAATGAAAGGTGGAGAATTTTTCCGTCCAGTGCTTAGATTAATTCCTCTAGAAGTAACTCCTAAAAGTTGTGCAGATTTACTTTTTTCATCACGAATATCTAAGTCGAATATCCAACCTCCTGAAAATAACTTTGTTCCAGTGACTGTTCCAACTGAATCTGTTCCAGTGACTCCTCCAACTGAGTCTGTTCCAGTGACTGAATCTACTGAGCCAGTTGACAAAAGTTCTGTAAAGGACATTCCTATAGAGACTGTTCCACTTGAAAAACGATCCAAATATGGACGTTTGTTAAAGCCAAAAGTGAAGTTTGAGTTTCTCTAAAAATCCTCGAAACTCAAAGGTGGGAGTGTGTTGCGAAAATCGCTACTTCCACTTCAACCTTTTGTAATCCGATCGTCTGCGCCTGCACGCACGAGAGGAATTGTGCGTTCGATAGCAAGAAGAAGAATGTTCTAAGTTTCTAACACGGACTTAGAGAAGAAGGACCGTTTTCTCCAACGGCGGCCTTCCCTCAAAAATGGACCCGAAATGGTCGCTATTATTCGTTCGCCGCTAGGGGTCGTATTTGTTCTTTGACTGTCCACTACCTCCGTAGAATAGCATTGTGCGCAGACGAAATTTTAGTTTTATTTTCAGTTTTCTTTTTAATTTATTTTTAATATTGGATTTTTTCATAATGTCGCATTGTTACGCACCGTGTTGCACCTCTGGATATCGAAGTGTTCGAAAAAAAAAACAAAGAAATAGGTGAAAAGAACCCAAATTTATTTCGTCCACCTAATGTAAGCTATTGATTTTAATGTTTTGTTGAATGATAAAATTATTGTCTTAAATATTCTATTACTATACAAAAAAAAAAAAAAAAAAAAAAAAAAAAAAAAAAAAGGCTGATTTAATTGGGATGGTTCTTAGTAAAATTCTGTTTGATAGATTTTTTTTTTTTTTTTTTTTTAATTAATTAAAATGTAATTTTTCAGGTCACTTTGCATTAAGATTTTAAAATTTGCGTCCTTTTTTCATATTATTCGGCTAATACATGCGAGCTTGCAATCTTACGAATTTAAATCATGTTAAATTTTAAATTACGTTTTTTTTTTTTTTTTTTTTTTTTTTTTTCAATTACAGCTTTAAAAAAAAGTATTTTAAAAATCTTGAATTGTAAACCGATTTTGGCAAGAGTTAAAAATTGGTAAAAAAATTTTACAAACTGCCAATCTTTTAACTTCCAATTCATGTTAGATGATGAATCACGTTATATTATTATCATTATTATTACCATATTATAGAAATGTATTGTTTTTAACAAAAAAGAAATTTTTAATTGGTTTTGTCAAAAATTAAAAATAATGATTATGATGTCACAGTAAAAAACTCCTAAATTCAGTTGAAAATTGGAGATTTTAAAGAAAAATTATATTTAATTAAATTCATCACCAGTGCCACATTCACATTTCATAATTTATAAGCTAGTGTTCTTCCAATTGAAAATTAGAAATTTTATGTAAAAATTAGAGTATTAAATTCAAGGTAAGTTGTTTTTATAAAGTTAGCTTTACACTTAATCTCCGTGTCATCTCGTCGGTGTATCGAGCTATTCCCTACCCTCCTAAAATAATATATATGTAATATGTATATATATAAAAAAAATTACTCCCCCCCACCTTTTTTTTTGTCACACTTTGTACATTCAGACAAATTAAAAAAGGTTTTTACTTTATTCCCCCTCTTTAAGTTAAGAAATATCTAATTTTTTAAAATATATATATATGTGTTAAAGAAATGGAATGGTTGTAGCTACACTGTAAAAAAAAAAAAAAAAAAAAAAAAAAAAACGGTAGATTTACAGCATAATATGCTGGCAATATGGGTGCATGAAGGAGGGAATGTAAAAAAGAAGTTATTTACAGCTGAAACAGCCATAATAAAAGAGTAATTTTTTACAGATGTTTCCGCTGTAAATTGCCTTATTTAACAGCAGAATGTGCAGGCAATATGGGTGCCAGCACATATTGCTGTAAAAGCTTCCGTTTTTTTTTACAGTGTACGTTCATGCCAAATTTCAAATTTGGCCCTGCATCTATTACTTACAAGACAATCTTTTTAAGTGTTAATTGTACTTTGAATCGATACTATATGCATTTTATAAAGTTTCTAATGCCATTTCAGGATATGTAATCAGTGTTTTGCAAAACGCAATTTTTGAGAAACAGTGACAACTTAAAATTTGACAATTTAGGGAAAAACCAAAGTGTGCTCTCTTGATGCAGGAATTTTTCGAATAAGTATCATCATAAGAGAAAACATTTTTATTATTGCGGCTTTCTTTATAGAAAAATTTCAAGAAATTTTTGTTATAGTTTAACATCAATTATATGTTTTCATTTATAATTATGGAAGATTAAAAAGTGCAACAGAAATATTTAGAAAATATAATTTTGAATAAATACTCATATGCAAAACTTTTCAGCTTGAATAACTAAAGAGAAATTTATCATAAATGCTGGAATTTTAAACTCAAAATTTGATGCAGTTTAGAATTTCAACAAGATAATATATGGATGATTTTATAATAAAAACATATTTGAGTATCAGTGTAGGTAACATATTTGGCGAAAAAAAAAAAAAAAAAAAAAAGAAATGTAGGAAAATTTCATACTTGTTTTTTTTTTAAATATTATCGAGAAGATTTATTATTTTTTACTAACAAATAATATTTTTTTTTCACTCATTCTGTAAGCCACAGGTAAATAATGCATTTAAATAATTAGAAAATATTACGTGCTGGAATTTTCTTCCATGGTGAGAGAAATCGCTAATTCATCAAATTTAAGAGGGTCATAAATCCATTAAAATAAGTTTTTTAAAAAACTGATTACATATTTTAAGTAAGAATTAAAAACTGTATAAAATGTGCTTCATGTTAATTTCAAGTATGACGAACACTGTAAAAGCTTCCCTTGTTAGAAAAAAAAAAAAAAAAATTGGCTTTTTTATTTATTACTCTCAAATATGTATATTATTATGATGTTAAAGGAATATTTTTTGTATTTTAAGAAAGATAATTTTTAAGCTTTATAATTGAATTTGCACCTTTGTAAATTTTGCAGTTATAGTGTTTATAAAATTTTGTAAATAGTGTTTATAATTCATTATTTTGTTGATATAACTTTTTTTTTTTTTTTTTATTGAATAAAAATCTATGTAACTTGTTTTTCATTCCTTTTTTATGTTAATTTTCTTATATAATAAAAGATTTTTTACATGATTCCTCGTCTTTTTTTTTAATAATAGAATAAAAGAAAATCATCGTATGCATAATATATATATATACATATATATATATATATATATATATATATATATATATATATATATATATATATATATATATACAGGGCCCGAAATTTCAACTTGGATTACACTCGCTGAAAAAAAAAGTTACTTGCCACAAAATATGATTAACTTACTCTATTTTTTACGTATAAGGTGATCAGAATTTTTATTGGAAAAAGAGTATACTGACCAAACATTTTTTTCACATGTCTACATTTTGTTCATTGAAGAAAACAGTCGCTTTGTGGGAGCATTTTTGCTAGAAGGGCATAAAAGGAATTCAACTAACTTCTGCATAATTTTTTGAGGTGGTGGTAGTGTTATCATTAAGACCAATTGTTTGCACTAGGGTTCTAGACGTGAGTAAGAGACTCCTCTGTGTGGTTTTTCTAAGAGGTCCTAGCCTATATTTACGCTAGTTTCAGAGAAAATCAAGGAAAACTCCTAACAGTTAAGCCAACAAGCGCGACCGGGTACCGAACTCAGCATTTCACGTAGACCAGCTTCGAGAACGGAACCTCTCGGTCACTGGTGGGCCTATATTTATGAAGAATATTATTCATGCAAAAGTGAGAACACACGTCAACCGACCGCGTATCAGCCGGAGTACCACCACCTTAATGATTTTATGACAATTTCAATAGTGATTTCGTGTTCTAGATCAAAGAATCGTAGGAATATAGAGAATACTTTTATTTCTTTATGATTCGAAGAATCTGAATAGGCATAAACCATAATATACTTTGGCAAGTTTATTAGAAAGTTGTTCTTTTTGCGAACCTAACGCAGAAAAAAGTTAGTGTTCACCGCTCGACACAGCGAACAGCCGATTGAGGTTCCCAGTTTTGCAAAATTTTTTAAATTAAGGACTAAATCCTTTTCATTTGAAAAAGAGGACAGCGGACAAAAAACATAAAAAAGAGGACTTTTTAGTCCTGTAATGTTTGTTTCGTTTAAGAGGGCAGAGCGTTGAAAAAGAAGACTGTCCTATTGAAAAGAGTATGTCTGGTCACCTTACCTAAGATAAGCATGATTTTATAAATTGAATAAATTTTTTTAAAGTAATTTTTATTACCTTTCAAGAAATGTCAGGTTCGATCATAGGTCGTGCTCATCGACCAAGACGTTAGGAGTTTTCCGTGGTTTTCTCAGAAACTCGCGTAAATGCGGGCTAGAACCCCATTGAAAGACTTCCACGGAGGGCATTCCATCTATTGGCCTAGGAACTTAGCGCAGGCAGTCGGCCTTAAACCCAACCATTACTTTTTAATTTTTTTGTTATGACAGGTTTTTTTCCCCTTCTTTTTTTTCCCAATTCTTGTTGCACAAGTAAAAAAAAAAAATGCATTCTAGAAAGAGAAAATTGTTCTCTAAGCTTCAATATAATATTTTTTAATTAAAAATCTTACTATAGGAACTTGTATTAAAAAGTTGAGAAAATACTTTAGAAATGAGTACCAGGCAGCTATAATGTTGTTAAGGAACAGAATATTATTTTACATGCAAGAAACAGTGGTATTATACTGTTTGCTACAAAGATGGATATTCATAGAATTACATTATCCAGTATATTTTTCATAATTCCATTTGCACATTCAGAAATTTCTCGACCATTAAATCTGTTCTAGTTCTTCAAAAATTGACTTCTTGATGCTGGTGGATGTGAAGTGTCGGGTTCGATCACAAATCGCGCTTATCGGTCTAGATGTTTGGAGTTTTGTGCGTTTTTTTTTTTTTTTTTTTTTCCTGAAACTTGCGTAATTGTGGACAAAGGCCCTTTAGAAGGACCGCCACGGTGGGCACACCCAGGCCTTGGACCCTAATGCAGTCAGCTGGCTTTAATCTCCAACACCAACATTGATTTTAAGCTGTAAAGTCGAATGACCTAAAAGCAGTTTTCGAATCCTTTAGAAGAAAATAATCAGAATTAAAAAAATTTCCCAATACAGTATTATGGGCTTTGGTTCCAAAAATAAATAAATAAAATAATTAATAAAAAAAAATGCTCCTTTAGCTTTTTGAAAGGGAATGCTCAAATTATTAAGATTGACTCTGCTTTTCATTACATTGATTTTTATATCGCGCATATTTAAATATATATATATATAAGTTAATTTTATTTTTTGAATAAATTATTTGCTTTAAATGAGTAGTAAATAATACAGATTAAAAATCTCTTTAAAGTGCAAATTTAAAAATGAAAAATATTAATAAAAGGGAAAAAGCGCTATATTTCGGTTTATGGATTTATTGGATTTGGGAATAAGGTCGATTGACTACTGTAGGTCCTACGTCTGAAGGGGAGTGCCCTCCGTGGTGGTCTTTCTAAGGGATTCTAGTCCTTATGCACGCAATTTTCGGAGAAAACCACGGAAAACTCTGAATGACTAAGTAGACAAGCGCGACCTGGCATCGAACCCAGGAACTTCCCGTCACTCAGCTTTGAGCGCAGAACCGCTCGACCACCATTGGAGTCTCGGAAGAGGGAAAAGCACCGCCTTTCTAAAAAAATCATAATAAATTTTTAAATTTTGTCTTTTTTACATACTTTGCAATTTTTTTTGTTTAATTGGAAATGCTGGAATAAATTCTGATTTTTAAAATACATTCATTGTTTTAAATTATGAAAATTCATATTTTCATATTTATTTTTTAAATATCATATGTTTATGTTTTTATTATACTATTTCGTCTATTTTTTTTTTTTTTTTTTTCGGGGTTGGGGGGGGGAAGCGAATTCTTTATATTTATAGATATATTTACATATAATGAATGTTTTCATTCTTGGATTTAAAAAAAAAAAAATATTAATAAATAAATACATTTTTTCATAGCTATATTCTTTATTCCTGTGAAATATCTGAATAGGTTTTTCAATAATTTTACAAATTCGAAAATATCCGCAATTGATTTGTAAGTATCGAAAACCTCTATAAACCAATTTTGAACGATCTAACTCTATTATTATTTTTTTGCCCCCCCCCTCTCCCCACCACCTTCTCGCCCCTCCTAATAACTTTACACTTTCGAAAATATCCCAATTCGACTTGCAGGCCTCTAAAACCTATCTGTACCGATTCTGAACGGCCTAACTGTATTTCTATTTGTTTTTGCCCATAGCCCGCCCTTACCGCCCCACCCCCTACCCGTCGCTCCTAATAATTTTACAAATTCGAAAATGTCCCCAATCGATTTGTAAGTATCGAAAACCTCGATATACCAATTTTGAACGATTTAACTCTATTTTTATTTTTTTGCCCCCCCTCTCCCCTCCCCCTTCTCGCCCCTCCTAATAACTTTGCACAATCAAAAATATCCCCATTCGACTTGCAGGCCTTTAAAACCTGTCTGTACCAATTTTGAACGGCCTAACTGTATTTCTATTTGTTTTTGCCTATAGCCCCCCCCCTTACCGCCCCACCACCTTACCGCCCTCCTAATAATTTTACAAATTCGAAAATATCTGCAATTGATTTGTAAGTATCGAAAACCTCTATAAACCAATTTTGAACGATCTAACTCTATTTTTATATTTTTGCCCCCCCTCCCCCCCCCCTTTCTCGCCCCTCCTAATAACTTTACACTTTCGAAAATATCCCCATTCGACTTGCAGGCCTCTTAAACCTATCTATACGAATTTTGAACGGCCTAACTGTATTTCTATTTTAATAAAATTAAACATAATTTATACGTCTCATTAATATATTAAAACCAATGTAACACTTAAAAATGAGATAAAAGATACAAAAATTTAAAACTTTAAAAATACATTTTAATTAAAAAAACTGGCAGAACAGGCAGAACAGGTGAAACTGGCAGAACAGGTGAAATTAGATTAAAGGAACATAAACGCTCTTATAAAATAGGAGATTTAAGATCTAAACTTGTAATCCATTCTCTCAATAGTGATCATATACCAGATTTTGAAAACTTTAAAATTTTAGCTTCCAATATAAATATTTATGAATCCCGTATTTTTCTAGAGGGCGCTTTCACTAAAATGCAACATTCTGCCTTGAACGAGGCTAAAGCTATTCCTCCTGAATATTTAATCTTGATATGATGTATTTGGAATTTTTGTAAATGTTGTGTTTGTATGTTTGACACTGAGGAGGGCTAGTGTTCTAGCCGAAACGTCTGTCTTGTGTTTTAATGTTTTTTAATTAAAATGTATTTTTAAAGTTTTAAATTTTTGTATCTTTTATCTCATTTTTAAGTGTTACATTGTATTTCTATTTGTTTTTGCCCCATAGCCCCCCTTACCACCCCACCCCCCATACCGCCCCTCCTAATAATTTTACAAATTCAAAAATATTCGCAATCGATTTGTAAGTATCGAAAACCTCTATGTACCAATTTTGAACGATCTGACACTATTTTTATTTTTTTGCCCCCCCTCCACTCCCCCCTTCTTGCTCCTCCTAATAACTTTGCACAATCGAAAATATCCCCGTTCGTCTTGCAGGCCTTTAAAACCTGTCTGTACCAATTTTGAACGGCCTAACTGTATTTCTATTTGTTTTTTCCCATAGCCCCCCCTTACGGCCCCACCACCCTTACCGCCCCTCCTAATAATTTTACAAATTCGAAATTATCCGCAATTGATTTGTAAGTATCGAAAACCTGTATAAGCCAATTTTAAACGATCTAACTCTTTTTTTTTTTTTTTGCCCCCCTCTCCCCCCCCCCTTCTCGCCCCTCCTAACAACTTTACACTTTCGAAAATATCCCCATTCGACTTGCAGGCCTCTTAAACCTATCTGTACCAATTTTGAACGGCCTAACTGTATTTCTATTTGTTTTTGCCCCATAGCCCCCCCTTGCCACCCCACCCCCCTTACCGCCCCTCCTAATAATTTTACAAATTCAAAAATATCCACAATCGATTTGTAAGTATCGAAAACCTCTATGTACCAATTTTGAACGATCTGACACTATTTTTATTTTTTTGTCCCCCCCCCTCCCCCCCTTCTTGCCCCACCTAATAACTTTACACAATCGAAATTATCCCCATTCGTCTTGCAGGCCTTTAAAACCTATCTGTACCAATCTTGAACGGCCTAACTGTATTTCTATTTGTTTTTGCTCCATAGCCCCCCCCCCCCCCCCGTGTCTGCCCCACCTGGGGGCTGAATTTCTAAAATTCCAGAAATTGGTTTTTAGATAGTTGCATTAGCTATATTTTAGAGCAAAAATTTCACGTATATCTATTTTTTTTGTTTGAGATATATAGGATTATGCGAAATCACGTTTTGCCCCCCCCGCCCCCCTTGGGGACCGAATTTTAAAAATTCCTGAAACCGATTTTTAGACATTTGTATTAGCTATATTTTAAAGTAAAAATTTCACGTATATCTGTTTTTTTGTTTGAGTTATATAGGATTATGTGAAATCACGTTTAACGCATGTGAAATCACGTTTCTCCCCCTCCCCCCCCCCCCCTTGGGGACCGAATTTCAAAAATTCCAGAAATCGATTTTTAGACTTTTGTATTAGCTATATTTTAAAGCAAAAATTTTACGGATATATGTTTTTTTGTTCGAGATATTTAACATAATTTCATTTAATTCTCGCGTTAAAGCGCTCTTTCAAGTCTGAAGTGGAAAGGCAGTCGATGCGAGCGCCATCTTGTAAAAGCGACCAAAATGGGGCCATTCTGATAACACAGCGTGAGCGGTCCATAGTGTACGTCCATGGTTTCTAAATGTAAATATTGTGTATTGTTAGCGCGCGTTAAGTATTTATGTAATTTTATCAGTATTATGTCTTTAATAATTTGTGATTGTGTATTTACCAGATAAAATGCGTTTATTTAAAGAAAATGACTGTTCCATGAGTGAAAGTTTCCACTTATTATTGAATTAAGAACGAATATTTCATCCCTCGAACAATACAGATGAAGGAAGGTAAGTTTTTCTTACCTTTTATTATTGACATGAAACATAAATGATTCTATTTGTTTTTAATACGAAATTTTTGATTAGATGAAGATTTGTAGAATCAATTTTGTTGAATACTAATTTATTTAAAATTTAGTATATAAATATCGAATATAGTTATTCTTAAAGTTTGAATTCGATAATGGTAGTTGTCGAAAGTTTTGATGGATGTTTGTTACTAAATCACGCCACAACGGCTAAACGGATCTGGATGAAATTTGGTACAGAGATAGGTAATAGTCCAGAATAGTACATAGATTACTATTTATGCCGGAAATTTGATTAGATTTTTTAAAATTAATCAAAATATGAAAAAAATATATACTGGTAATTGCCTTAATATAAGCCATTTAAATTTTAATTGTTGAAAAAAAGTTTACAATATATTTTTATTTTTATTTTTTTTTTTCAACGTAAAATGAAATATGCTTTCGCGAAAAATAAAAAATTACTAAATGTTAAATTGGTGAATGAGAAAATGGCGTCTTTATAAATTTAAAATAAAGTAGTAATAATATAAATATAGCATGTTTCTTCTGAGTTTTATTTCATAGCATTTTTTATATACCACAACTTTTGATTTTTTTTTTTTTTTTAAAGCGCGGATTAATCACGCTTGGCATAAAAGCTAATTCAGCATTATATTAAAGGTATTTATAATACTCATTGATGAGTCTGGACAATTTTTTAAATTTTGATGATGAAGTTGATCGGACATTTTTCGCCAAGGACAGCCACTTAAAGCCAAGTAGCACAGCAAAAATATAACTAAATAATAAAATATTGAAAAAAAGAAAGAAAAGATAAGATAATAAGAAATACGAACAATAATAGTATAAATTATATTTTGGTCTAAAACTGCGACAAAAATTCAAAAGTCGCCAAGGGGAGCTATATTAAGGTTCTATCTTAATCAGGTTTACATATTAATTAATTAATTTATTTTTCTATATACAAACTACTATTAACTAAGCATGAAGTATATACAACCACAATTAATAATAATGATAATAATAATTGTCTCATGCGATAGACGTAGCTGATCATAGCAATAGCCCCAATGGACGACTAGAACGAGGCGGAGTTTCCTTTTGTTTGTGGGAAAAAGCTGCGCTATGATTGGCTATAGTCGTTTATTTGTGGGGTAAATTAAGACTCCTATAGGTTAAATTTCACCATGACGTCGAATGACGACAGAAGGTCAAGTCGTCAATTATATGGCGGACAGTGGTCTATTCGGTTGAAGATAAAAATAAAATCAGCGGTTCTTGCAAAATACGACTCTTTAAGAGAGGTGCACATTTGTACATGGACTTTTAATAGAGGTAAATTAGTTTTAAATCGTGAGAAAAGAAATGGAATAAAAGAAAAACTGGCCGTAAAGAGGGGTGTCCCTTGAACAGACGTGTATTTTTAGAGAGGTTTCGCTAGATAATTTATTATTATATGCTTATCAGATAACAAATTTTCCATGTACATCGAATACAAATGCTAAAAAAGCTATAAAATTTTAGCAAAATAATTTTAAAAGACAAACAGGCAAAAAAGATTTCAAACTAATAAAAAATGTCATATTTTTTTAAGGTAAGACAGTTATTTTAAATTAATTAAAAAAATATATAAATATTTTTCAACTTCAGAAAGCAGTAATCTTTTTATTTCGTATATAAATATTTTCTGAAGCTTTTTGAAATTTCAAGAAATATTTATTCTTACCATGTTGGAATATTTTCTTTCTTTTTGTATGCTTTCAGTTTTACAAAAAGAACATATCAGAATAAAATTCAGAAAGTTTATATAAGACAGTTTGTGCTTTTACTTGGTAGATTAAACATTTTCTTCATGCATTTTAACTATGTATTTTAACTTCCTAAATTAAAAATTTCTTTTATTATATATATATATATATATATATATATTTAATGAAACTTTTGCGTCTTGCATTTTTCTTAAAAAACAAATTCAATTCCCAGATTATTATTTTCTTCTTATATATATATATATATATATATATATATATATATATAAATATTAATTGATTTTTCATCATTATATTTTGCTTTATTCGCAGAGATATTATTTATTAGGATTTCTTTTATATATAGGTATAAAAAAACATGATTACTTGTTCAAGTGGAATGATTGGCTTAAAGTTATTTTATATTTTTAATCTTCTTCTTCTTCTTCTTCTTCTTTTTTTTTTTTTTTGTCATTTCTGAGAAAAATGCAAACCTACATCATATTTGTAAATTAAGCAATTAAAGAAGTTTTTTTTTTTTTTTTTCTATAAATTCTATATATATATATATATATATTATTGAGAATATTTTATAACTTACGTGCATGTATTTAATTTTTTTTTTTTTAAATAAGTAGATGATAAGTAGTAAGATAATTTTTTTAAATTATTCCACTCTCGCACTTTATTGAAAAAGGTTTTTAATCACTTACTCCCCTATTCCTATCACCCTTTTAAACTTTATTTTCTAAAAATATCTTAAATTTCACAAGTTCTTGAAAACATATTATAAGATATGCCAAACTATAAACTAAAAATTGAGTAAAGTACGTTTGTCTAACAGCTTACTTGCCTGATAGCTATTTGCCTGAGAGGCAGAGAAAAGTAGAGGAAACCGTGATATCGGGTCAAACCGACTATTCTTGATTTTCTGTTATGTGTGCTATTAGTTTACTTAACCCGTTAACGCCCGAATTAATTTTGCAAAATATTATTAGCTGATTATTTCACTTCTAAATTAATATAGACAACTGACAGTAAAATGTATTAACTTAAACAATTCTTCGGATCGTTTTAAATTTAAAGCCTATCCTCATTTATTGACGTTTAGTGTTTTAGCGAGAAAACAACAAGATAAAAAAAAACTTTGAGATAACAGATTAATTTCCTATTATATGTTGACAAAGATCTCGAAAGTAAAGCATTATAATATGCATTATTATTCAACTTGATTTAAGTTAGTATACCTGCCCAAAAAGCAAATATATGTGCGACGAATGAAAAATCATAAGATGACTATCCAAATTATGAAATAATAATTAATAGTAGGCACATAAAACTTTCAGGGATCATTTAGAATGACGCTATAAATTGTCACTAAAAAGCAGAAATCATTCCAAGAAACTACAAAAAATATACGTGCCATTTTATTAGCTGTCCTCAAATGAGGACACTGGGCGCTAACAGGTTAAATGACATCAACTAGTATTATTAGCAGTTCGAACTGTGTATAGTTTCTGTCAGTCCCATAAGTCAGTTAAAATAAATTATATAATTTTTCGTGAACTTTTATTTTTTATTTTATTTTATTTATCTCTTATTTATTTATTTTAGTGTGACAAAGATATAATTTTACACTGAACGCGCTTATTGATTTAATGTAGGTAAGAATTTACATGAATACACTGTATTCAATAGTACATTTTGTGTATGAGTAAACTAAAACTTCTCGTTGTAGATTTCAAAATTGCCATATTTGTTTCGGCATATACTACGGGGCAAAACCCCACTTTAAAGATACCTGCATTTTTTGCAATGATATATTTGCAAATTCGAGGGATAATAAAGGGTATATCCAGTGTTCTAAATGCCAAGGATGGGACTTTGAAGCGAGTTCTAGTTACAAGAAACACAATGACATTTTTGTTTCTGAGTTTTGCCTTTTAAAATATATTTTTTTCTACTTGCATAGTAATATAATGATACTTATGTATTTTTGTATAGTCTTGTATTGTTGTATATTTACTTTATTTTATAATTAAGTTATTGAAATAACCATATTTTCCACTCAATTTATACAACAGCTGGTTTTATCTCTTACACATAAGGAAGACGTAGGATATTACTGAGATTGAGAAAATAAGCAGTAATAATAAAAAAAAGTATGCATGTTACCACTTCATAATTAAGAAGATGCTTTTTAAAATGTCTAAAGAAGGTTACCAACTTAATTTCGTAAAGAAACATGTTTAAACGATTCGTCAATTCAAGTTCAAATCTTAAAAGGTAAATTTTGTCCCACTTTCACCTATACGAGGTGTGGCTATAAAATAGCGATATTGATGATTCAACAGAAGAAATTAGATAATCTTAGGGCCGTATTCACCAACTTCTTAACACTCGGATTAAACCTCGGATCAGCGGTAATCGCCCGATCATACGAAAATCGGTATTCTCCAACAAAAATCCGCGGCAGATCTGTAGAACAGAGGTTCACTGGTGTTTGTTTACATTTTGGCGATATTATCCGTGCGCCAACGAATCAAGGAAATGAATTTATCTTATGGCAACCTTACAAAACGTTTGTTTACGTTCGAAATGAAAGAAATATTAATGCAGACGACTATTTAACGTAATTAAATAAAATTATCGAAGAAATTTCATAAAATGGCGATGGTTAATTAACTTTTTAACTACAATATTTTAATAAATAAGCAAATACTTAACAAAATGCACGTTTTGTCATCGAAGTTTTAAGAGCAAATTAATTTCAACAACACAATAAATGTAATTAAATAAATAAAAATTCAGAATAAAAATATAACTTTAAACGTAATTAAAAAAGCATGAAAACTTACAATATATGCAACATGAATTTTATTTATTTATTTATTTATTTATTTTATTTTTTTCCATTTTGAAATTTCTGTTGACTCCATAATACGTAAATCACATATCAAATATTTCACTTTGCGCTCAGTTAATTCGTAACATTCGAGGATTCTAAAACCGCATTCAAATGAATCGAAATACATCGGTATAAAAATTATGAGACTATACAAATAAAATAAAAAACATATTTTCAAGTTATCAAAGTATACGCTTTCATTTCTCCAGACACATATCGTTTCGAATTTTTCATTAACACTTACATTTCAGCGGAGGGAAAATTCCCTAGTTTTCATAAACTTGACCAACAAGTGATTGAGTGAGTGAGTTTTACGGCGAACTAGTGCTACGTTGTGGGCAATGAGTACGGCAACCAAATATCCCCATTTTCTACAGACAACGTTTACTTTATTCGCATTATTATAATTTTTTAAAATATTATAGAAAGTAAACTTTTTAATATTCAAATTTTATTTTTAGTGCTTATTAATTAAAAATGAAAAAAAAAAAAAAAAATACATGTATAATTAGTTAATTTTAGCAATTTAAAGCTTTTCTGTTTTAAAAGTTCATGGATCCGGCCACTGTATCGACGGAGGATGAATTGGGACATACCCCTAAGGTATATGAACCAACAAAGAAACATGGCTGTATAAAGCTATGAATCTGAAAACGCACGTAACTCGGCTCCGCGGCAATCACTATCGCGCATGTTAAGACCAAAATTTCCCGTAATGTAGCTCTAGTGCAACGTAAAATGCGCTCGAAACAAATGAACCAATCAAATATCGCCTAATTTCCCATAATGTAGCTCTAGAGCAACGTAAAATACATTCAAAACAAATGAACCAGTCAAATATCGCCTAATTTACTGTAATTTAGCTCTAGTGCAACGTAAAATATACTCAAAACAAATGAACCAATCAAATATCGCCTAATTTCCTGTAATGTAACTCTAGTTCAACGTAAAATATACTCAAAACAAATGAACCAATTAAATATAGCCTAATTACCCATAATGTAGCTCTAGTGCAATGTAAAATACACTCAAATCAATAAAAAACAAATGAACCAATCAAATATCGCCTAATTTCCCATAATGTAGCTCTAGTGCAACGTAAAATATACTCAACACAAATGAACCAATTAAATATAGCCTAATTACCCTTAATGTAGCTCTAGTGCAATGTAAAATACACTCAAATCAATAAAAAACAAATGAACTAATCAAATATCGCCTAATTTCCCATAATGTAGCTCTAGTGCAACGTAAAATACACTCAAAACAAATGAACCAATCAAATATCGCCTAATTTCCTGTAATTTAGCTCTAGTGCAACGTAAAACATACTCAAAACAAATGAACCAATTAAATATAGCTTAATTACCCATAATGTAGCTCTAGTGCAATGTAAAATACACTCAAATCAATAAAAAACAAATGAACCAATCAAATCTCTCCATACTGCGTCATAATAGAATTGTTAAGTTATGTTTACAAGGATAGGCAGTTTCTCGCTACGGAAGTTCGCCAAGCAGAAAGTGAACCTCTGTTCTACGGATCAACCAAATCGGCTGTTCACCGGCTACTTTAATTCTCGGATTTGCTGATCCATGGTTTAATTCGAGTGTTAAGAAGTTGGTGAATAAGGCCCTAAGGGCCGTATTCACCAATTTTTTAACACTCGGATTAAACTTTGGATCAGCGGTAATCGCTCGATCATACGAAAATCGGTATTCTCCAACGAAAATACGCAGTTCACCGGCTACTTTAACACTTCGTTATTGATCCTCGAATATCGGAGGATTAACAGAGATAATTCTCGGATCTTTTTGTAACGCATGCGCACTCCGCACTCCGCAGCTTATATTCGTAAACAAATAACAAACATGGCTGACGGTGAAGCTCTGTTCTCACTAGATGATATTGAAAGCTTAGAGCTATTGGAAACGTTTGAAAGAAACAAAAGGACGGTGCATCAAATTAGAGTAAATGATTTGGATTCTTTGGATAATGTGGCATTTCGATATCGCTATCAATCAAATAAAGATTCCGTGGAATCTCAAATGCATATTTTGGATAATAGGCTGTCATCTGCCACTGAAAAGAATAATGCATTAACTTCGGCAAAAAAAAAAAAAAAATTAATAGCGTTACGATTCTATGCAACGGGTAGTTTTCGAATAGTTCTTGGAGATTTAGCGAAAGTCTGCCAATCTTCTGCTTCGAGAGCTATTAACGAGGTTTCAAATGCCTATGAATAAAAGCTATCTTCGTTCTTGGCCAGTCAAAACGAAGCTTTTATTTCTCTCCCAGTTAATCCATGAATCACGTAATCGGTTGATGGTAAATACCATAGGAAATTAATCCAGTGTTAGCTTTAATTCTCGGATTTGTTGATCCATGGTTTAATCCTCGACCAATGAAGTTTGATGAATACGGCCTTAAATGACCAACAGCTGCTCAGTGTGAAGCCTTCTCTTTCGAATTCGGAATCTCCCGTGTCTGTAAACAAATTACTCTAGCCGTGACCTTTATTTACATAAGAGCTGTTGTTTTATTTTGTCGGAAAATTTATAATTATCATAGTAAGAGCATCGAGTCATCGTGAAATTTCACATGAAACTTGTAAAAAGCGCTACTGATTCTTATCTTTCATTAAAAGAAGTGTATTTCAATCCATGTTTCTCACGTGCGAGAGTTTTTGAGTGATTTTAGCGTTTCCAAGATGACCGAGAAAAGACAATGAAGTTGATTTATGCCCGGGTCGCTCTTGCACTCTCGAAAAAGAAGGAAAATATTGAAAAAAATCTGTAATCTGATTCGATCTGACCGTCGGCTACAACTTTGAATTTCTTGCTGAAATGCGTGAAATAATGATAATGGTAATAATAATTAAATAATAATAATAATAATAACTGACACGAATTGTGGAAGAACAAATCAAGAATTCTTCGTCAAGAAATCGCGCCGAATCATTTTGCAGTTTCTGGCAAGATGTTTCTAGCCAAGCACAACACCCCAGTGTTAGACCATCTACCTTATTATCCTGATCTTGCACCATACGGCTTTTATCTGTTTCTCAAAGTCAAATGTGATTTAAAAGTAACAAGATCCGTCATATCCATCGAATTCGTCCATCATGTCCCTCGACGCTGTGAAAGAAAAAGCGGCACATATCATGAAGGAGCTCATAGAAGACTTCCAGCAGCACTGTTTCGAACAATGGGAAATTCACATGGAGCGCTGTAGTGATAGAGGAGGGGTGATATTATCCTAAAATATATAAATTTAAAATAATGTTTTACACCAATGTCTCGTTTTTTCGTAGCTGCACCTCGTGTTTCTCATAGAGTTTATTTGAACGAGAACTATCTTTTGCTCCTTGAAAACATTTTTAATGCAAATAAAAACAAGTCATACAATCAATACTCCATCAATACTCCAATATACATCTTGTGCTGGCGTGAGATTAGCAATAAGTGTGCTTAAATATTAAGAATTCTACATCATAAAGAAATAAAGAAATACTATAGGCTGTTAAAAGTTTCTGTAGAATATTACAGCAAATTATTCTGATAAAAGTATTGCCTGCTTCACTGTGCTGTATTTTTATAGCATGTAGTAAAATAAAACTGCTGTAATTTTACTCACGTGTTCTTAAATTTTCACAGTATCACTTCCAACAGATATTACATACAGGTGCAGTGTTCAGTCGATAAAAATGCATGCTTATTTTTTAATAACCATGTGATACGTACCAAAAGGCTTGTAAGACATTTTTGTTACCGCTTTGTTGTACATTGTGAAGTAAAACATCTTTAATGTTTTTTATAGAAGTAGTTGTAAAAATGTACAGCACTTTGTTCCGAATTTATGTTAAGAAAACGCTTTAATTTTTTCAGAATTTTTTTACAGTCTAATTTACATATAAAATTGCATTTTATTGTCGTTAAAAAATGAAAGTCCAAATCGTGAAAATCAGTATAATGAAATAATCAGAAATGCATTTTAAATATTAGTTTAGTTAAAAAAATACTTTTATTCTACTACACACTGCAAATTTTAAACATTTTCTTAAAACTTTATTCGTTTGTTAACCCTCCGTTAGGGGTTTGACATTTACTGACATGTTTAGGTGCGTGGTATACATTCGTAAACCAAAATTTATTACTGTTTAAAATTAACAATATATATATATATATATATATATATATATATTCAGTCTCTAAATCTAATTTATCTTCTCATGTGACTTGTAGTTCTGCTCATCCCTCTTATGTAAAATATGTTGACAGAGATCATGCACATACTATCACTGGTGATCTTAATATTATTAATGACTCTAATTTAAAGAAATTTATGGAATATGGTACTAAATATCGACTCCCTTCAAAAACTAATATTTCACAGATCATACAACAGTTTTCATATGATATTGATTTGTTTATTTATAAACTCTCCATCTCTTATAATAAACCTATTGAATATTTCAATCAATGGAAATTTTTAGTGATTTCAAAACTTAAAGCTGAATTAATTCAACATAGATCAAATCTCACACATTACAATATATCAAATCTCTTTAAATCTATCAAAGAATTGCAACAAAACTTTGTTATTACTTATGTAGATAAATCTCCTAATAATTATGCTATAATATGTAAAAATTATTATCTTTCTTTACTCAGTTCATCTATATCTAATAGTACTAACTTTCATCCTACCAAAAATGATCTTAAAATCAATAACCGCAAAATTCACTGCTTTTACAAATTGCTAAAGCTTCCATTTAATAATTTTAATTATCCTTATATTGTACTTATCCCTAAATTTCACAAAAATCCCATTAAATTAAGAACCGTCACTGTAGGGTGTAATACTTACAACAATAACGCTAACAAAATTCTCCTTGATATTCTCAAACAAATCTATGACTTAATCAGTAAATCAAAAAATTTCTTTTGCCTTAAAAATAGTTATCAACTTAAAGCCAAATTATTATATATGAATAATGTGACTGATATCATGACTTATGATTTTGCTGACCTGTTTAATAATATTAATTTAACAGATCTTAATCATATCATCTTTAACCTTTTTGAAAAATTTAAAAGTCAAATCTCTTTACCAAAATGCTTTTCGGCAACATCATTTAAGACACTTTTAAATTTTATTATTCATAACAATTACATTCTACACTGTAATAAGATCTATAATCAAATGTTCGGTATTCCACAAGGAGGATGTAGCTCGAGTATGTTAGCTGATTTATACCTTTACCATTATGAACAGGGATTATGTATTGAAAATGTTTATTTTTACCGATACATTGATGACATTATAATTTTTTATGTCAATAATTTTTCCCCTAATCTATTTAAATTTGAATATCCTTCTCACCTTACCTTAACTCATAATCTTCTCAACAATAACTGTATAAATTTCTTAGATTTAAAACTTAAACTTGATGGTAGTAAAATTTATACTGATCTGTATGACAAAAGACAAGATTTCAGTTTCAAAGTAAATTTATTTACACACTTTACTTCTTGTCTTCATATCTCTGTTTACAGAAATATCATTCTCAATCACCTCTTTCGTATACATAATCTTTGTTCATATAGGTTTAAAAACAAAAATATCTCTCACATAATTAATGTTGCTAAAAAAATGGGTTATCCCAAAAAAATTCTTTATTCAATTGTTTATCATCAAGGGTCTCTGTCTAACACACACAAAAAAAAACTACTAAGGTTTAATTAAAAAAAAATGGTGGATGGGTGGGCAGATGTTTGATTAAGGAGGAAGGGTGGTGTTGTTTGGCTGGTTGGTTGGGAGGGTATGATGCTGAATAAAATTAAAAAAAAAAAAAAAAAAAAAAAAGGTGGGGGGGGATTGCTGTAAGTTACATTCTTATTTTTCTGGTTGATTACTATGAATTATGATATCTTTTATCCTTAAATTTAATTATGTGCATCTGGCTACTGAGGCTTCCCTTGTTAAGTTTGAACAATCCATCTATTTGCATAACAAAAATAAATAAGATCTTATATTATTAAAAATTCTTTTAAAATATAATATTAATTATATCTTTTTTCCTTAAATTTAATTATGTGCATCTGGCTACCGAGGCTTCCCTTGTTAAGTTTGAACAATCCATCTATTTGCATAACAAAAATAAATAAGATCTTATATCTTTTATCCTTAAATTTAATTATGTGCATCTGGCTACTGAGGCTTCCCTTGTTAAGTTTGAACAATCCATCTATTTCCATAACAAAAATAAATAAGATCTTATATTATTAAAAATTCTTTTAAAATATAATATTAATTATTGATGACTGCCTTTTAATGCTTATCCTTTTATGTGTGCTCTTTGGCATTATTGCTTGTATTTGAGTCTTCTTAAAACTTAACATTTAATACTTTGACTTCAAGATTACTTAATGTTGGGTTAATCATAAGTTCAATTCTTCTAAATACTTAATTGGTGCTAAAAATTCTTCTTATTACTTGATTGGTGCTAAAAATTATCTTAATCTTGCAGTCAATACTTCTAAATTATCTTAATCTTGCAGTAAATACATCTTAATTACACTCCTTATTGCATTGGCTTATTCTCCTGAAATTATTTAACTGACTTAATGTTTTTAAAGCTAACCGAAAGATGGCGCTGGCACTCTGATGTCTTATGCCTTCCTTCTTCAGTCCTTCTTTTAAACGATTTAATTATTAATGTATTTGGTACGATTTAATTTAACTCTACTAGTTTTAATTTTAATTAACTCTAAAATCTATTTTAACATTATCATTTAATCTTTACTCTGTGTTTTTATCTTTAATAAAAATGCTCTGAAGTATATTCGATTAATCGATAACTGTCGAGCTTTTATTTTACTTCAATTTAGGTTTTTGCATTATTCTTTTCTCCAGTTGGTGTTAAATGTTATACATGTGGTTACTCAGCTTTTTTCATGATATCACTTTGGTTTCAATTAAGTTTTTAATTAATCTTTATTTAATCTTTGTTTTAATTTAATATTTCACATATTTCTCATTCTTTATTGTTCTTACTGCATCGATCTTTCTCCAGTTGGTGTTAAATGTTATGCATGTGGTTACTCAGCTTTTTTCATGATATCACTTTGGTTTCAATTAAGTTTTTAATTAATCTTTATTTAATCTTTGTTTTTGTTTAATATCTCACATATTTCTCATTCTTTATTGTTCTTACTGCATCGATCGGGGCGTGAAATGATATAAATTGCTATGAATAGCTATATCGTTTTACGAAATCGTTGCAGTTTTCACAGCTTTATGAAGTATGCGCCCCTTGAAAAGTATGCTTCTAACTTTAAGCATTTACATCCAATTAATTCTGTGATTTTTTATATGTTTTTCTCTCTCATAAGTATAATGGTCCTTTTTTATTATCATTCAGGTCCGTGTAAGTATTTCATGTTACTATCGTAACTCATTGGTTCTTAATCTATATCGCAACTTTTTGTGTAATTCTTTCCTCTATGTTAAATTCAGTTCTATATTTTAGTGTGCTGTTATTGTTTCAGTTCTATTAATTGCTAAATTTTAAGATTAAATTTTATTACGATATCTATTATTTATATATATATATATATTTGCATATATATTCAATAAAAATTGTTGAATTCCTTACTTCTGAGTATTTAATTATTAATAACTAGCAGGCTTTGCCCGCTTCGCTGGACACAATACTGAAATGAATTGTCAAAATCCCATATTATTATTAATTAACCTGAGTTAAAGTTCCCGCTGTGTTCGGTAGAGACTTTGCTCGCTCGCAACGTGAGGAATCCCTGTTCCCACAGCCTTCGGCAGCAACTTACCTGATTCTTACTCCCCCTTCCCCAGTGGCTGTTCGAAGTTTTGCGAAATCTCGACAAAGTACATAATGCGTACACCTAATCATTATCCACACACAAAAGTTTGTCGATATAAGATAATTTAAGGCGAATTCAAACGGGAAAACGTGTTTTTAGCTCTTTCGATACCAAGGGGGTAAAGGAGGTGGTTTCGTAAAATCCCGTTACAAGAAGGGTCGGATGCATATAAACAATTTACGCACCAAATTTCGTGACCGCAGATCCCATAGATTTCACAGGACATATTCAGCGCTAAAAGGGGTGTCTCGAGTTTGCCCCTCGTAACACCCAAAAAAAAACGCACCCTCCCCCCCCCCTAAAAAAAAAAAAATTGAAATATCCTAAGGAAGTCGCATAGCCTTTTTTCAATATAATTTGTTCCATTTTTGGTAGAGGTCAACTCAAAAATCAGGAATTTTCAATATTTACCACCTCCCTTCCCTTAAAAGTCGAAAAATCCTAAGTGCAGATAATGTATTAATTATACTCGTGTCTAGTCTCCCCATGTGCAATTTCTTTACTGTGAAATAATTAGGAGCCGAGTTATGATTACAAACGTGTTTTTGTCTTTTGCCTTCCCCAGGGGGGAAAAGGGGGTAATTTCGGAAAGGTTAATAGATAAAATTTTAAGTTGGGTAAAGAACTAAATTCCTGCGAAGCGCAGTTCAACTCCGTCCAGCCGTTCTCAAGTGATACCCGGATGTATTTCGCCCCCAGGGGGAAACGTGGAGGAATTTCTGAAAAGTTCACAGATATAATTTTAAGTTTGGTAAAGATATAAACACCTGCGAAACGCCGTTGAATTCTGTCCAGCCGTTCTCAAGTGATACGCGGACAAACGTGTTTTTGTCTTTTGCCCCCCCCCCCCCCCACCGGGGAACGTGGAAGAATTTCTGAAAAAATGATAGCTATAATTTTAAGTTGCATAAAGACCTAAATTCCTGCGAAGCGCCGGTGAATTCCGTCGAGCTGTTCTCAAGTAATACCCGGACAAACGTGTTTTTGTCCCTAACGGGGGGAACGTGGAGGAATTTCTGAAAAGTTGATAGATATAATTTTAAGTTGGGTAAAAACCTAAATTCCTGCGAAGCGCCGTTGAATTCTGTCCAGCCGTTCCCAAGAGATATCCGGACAAACGTGTTTTTGTCTTTTGCCCCCCAGAGGGAAGCATGGGGGAATTTCTGAAAAATTGATAGATATAATTTTAAGTTAAGTAAAGATCTAAGTTTCTGCCAAGCGCCGTTGAATTCCGTCCAGCCGTTCTCAAGTCATGGCTGGGCAAAAAAAGCAACATACAGACACGTTGACACACACGATGACACACAGGCAAAATTTTCTGAAGTCATTTTCGGCTTTCATGGTGTGTGAAACGTGAAGATATCGCAAAATTTTTCTTTCTGACAAATTTACAAACAAAAGTCTGATTTTATTAATATAGACTAGCGGGCTTCGCCCGCTAGCGGGTCAGTATTTTCAAATGAATCACTAACTGTAACTTTTAGTCTTAAGAAAAGAAATTACAAAAAAAAAAAATAATAATAATTTCTGATCCGGTAAAAAGTTGCCCCGAGTCCCCACTGCCTTCGGCAGCGCAGTCCCGTGCGCGCTGCGCGCACACAAGCTAAGGGATACACGCGCTGCGCGCGCGTATTCCTTCCTTGACCCTTCGTGCACCCCCCCCCGCCCCCGCCAAAAAAAACCAATTTCTGATCGATTAACAACTCACACCGCGTCCCCACTGCCTTCGGCAGCGCACACCCATGCGCGCTGCGAAGGTATACGTGTGAAGGTATACGTGCGCTGCGCGCACATATCCCTCTAAAATCAAAATTTTAAAAATAGAAAATTTAAAAAAATCATTTCTCATCGGGTACAAAGTCGGTCCGGGTCCCCACTGCCTTCGGCAGCGCATTCCCGTGCGTGCTGCGCGCGCGTATTCCTTCCCTGACCCTTCGTGCCCCCTAAAAAAAAATCATTTCTGTTCGGGTAAAAACTCATACCGGGTCCCCACTGCCTTCGGCAGCCCAGACCCATGCATGCTGCACGCACACGTGTGAAGGTATACGCGCGCTGCGCGCACATATTCCTTCTCAAATCAAATTTTTATTCTTAAGAAAAGAAAATGAAAAAAATCTTTTCTCATCGCTTAAAAAGTCGGACCGGGTCCCCACTGTCTTCAGCCGCGCTGTCCCGTGCGTGCAGCGCGCGCACAAGTTAGGGGATACGCGCGCGGTGCACGCTTATATCTTCCCTACCCTTTCAGCCCCTCCTAATTAACCATTATATACCAATTTTGAATGGTCTAACTGAATTAGCTGAGATGCAAAAGAAAACCTAATCAGGACACCTGAAAACGTGTAAATCTGGTGAAAACTTTCGATAATATAAAAGAACTTTAAAATATCTTTCGAATGATGTATTAAAAATAATTTAATCATATTTAGAAATTGAAATATACAAATTTTAAAATATTACAGCGCCATCTGGTTGTAGAAATTTCTGTAATCTACTGTTCGATTCCAAATCAACAATGCTTTCTAATGATATATTATTTATGAAATTATTTTAATTAGTAGCTGAGATACAAAAGAACACCGATTCAGGAGACCTCAAAACATGTAAATGAAGCGAAATCGTAAATCCCACTTTCTATAATATAAAAGTACTTTAAAATACCTTTCGAATGATGTATTAAAAATAATTTAATCATAGTTAGAATTTGAAATACGCGTATTGGAATAAAATTTAATTCGCAATTAAATCGTAAATTTTTTGTTTATTCTCGAAACCTGATGAAATTTGAACTGCAACTTCGTCTTGTGATGTTAACGGTGTGTAGTAAGTTTGAAAGAATTTTCAAGAAAATTGAAGCATTTTGAAATTTGCAATTTTTATTCCCACTACAAAATCAGTAAAGCAGGAAGTAAAACATATTTATTCTTTCGCCCCGCGCCATGGTAACCGTAATACTCGAGACAGTCATCTGCGAAATTAAAACTGTTGTGATTTGTTGCCACCTTTTCTTCATACTTTAGTTAATTTTAAAAAATCTAATTGTCCTATCGATAAGCTATTCAAACCGTCGGATTCAGAAAAATCGGCCGTTTCATTTGATACCTTATTTGTAACGATACGACTGATATTTCTAATTTATTTTCCACTTTTTCCGTAAGAATGTCTCTTTTTAAGCAAACAGCTGTGAATTCTCAGTCATTTTTCGATCGACATAGCTCAACGTTTTAATTAATATCTCCGCTAATTAGGGTCGCATCGCTTAGCGAATTATTGCGATGCCGAGATGAAGAAATTCTGCGTCTGTCAACACCGGTTTCGAGGCGATGCGACCATTAGCGCCGGAGCTTTTGCGCACACAAGGCATTTCTCACAGACAGACAGACAGACAGAGAAACAGACAGACAGATGCGTACAGATTTTAATAATATAAGGAGATAGAATTAAATAAAAAATAATTTTGTACTTAGGAACAATGAAAATTTTTTCGATTTTTTAATGATTATTTTACATACAAAGGCAAAACTAAAACGAAATCAACAAAACTAAACAAAAATTAAACTTTTTAGTACTACATTTATATTAGCAGATAATACTTACAAATATCATTTGTATATAACAAAATAGAGTATTCTGGAATTTCAGTTATTCAAATACAATACGCAGATGTCAGCCATGTCATGTGTTCTTTACATAATAACTGGTGGCATTTTCAGCAATATTGTCTGGAATATTTATTTAGACTTCTTAGACATATGCTACAACGTCCAACATAAATTTCCTGTTTAGGTTTTTTCAAAGGTTTCTGAACTTTTGGAAGATCTAAGAGAATACTTGTATGTCTTCTAAGTTAAACAGGTAATTCTTTCACTGTAGATCTAAATTCTATTTATGGCTGTATTAATTTCCATACAAAAGCTTCAATAATTTTTTGCCTTTTAGTTGTTTCCTCACACTGAGAAAAAATTCTGTAACTGATATCTAGAATCTAAATTGTGTCTCAAGAAAAAATATTTCTATGTCATCCTTATAAATTCTTGTCCCCTTGGAAAGCGAGTTCTAGAAGCCCCTATTAGAATTCTAGAGCGTTTGCCTATATTCTGGAGGGCAAAGTTATTTAAAAATCTCTGCAAATAAATGAGACTACAAGAGGCGGGTTCCTGCAACTATAATCTTGGTTTATTACCAAATTCTAGAAAATCAAGCGAGAATTTCTCGCAATATAAATGATTCAGAATATTTAGAATATTCAGAATATTGTTTCACCATTTAGAAATGTGTACACTAGAAATTCTCGAAAATTTCGTCTATTCAGTTTATTGGCGTGCCTTATGTGCATAGCTTGGAAATCTGTATTTCTAGTTAAGAGATTTAGAAAATGGCCACTTATTCATTCTAGAGAAAGGCGGTATATTTTTTTCTTAGTCAGAGTTATTTACTTTGTAAACACAAAATGCTTTTATTGCAAATATGTTCAATAAGCCGTAGAAAATCACCATTGGTTTAATAAGTCTTTGCAATAATATTGCTTTGGAACACTTGATATACTAAATCTACGCCTATTTTTGTTCTATTGTAGAAGGTTACCATTTCTGGTTTTGCCTTTTACTTTCTGCATTAATTTTGGATATGTTTACTTTTTAGATCAAAAGCATCGTCGTGTTACATACAGTTGGCAGCAAAAGTATCCAAGCACTAGCCAATAATTTTTATATAAAAAAAAGTACACTTAATACTATTTTGTTAAATAAATCCTTGTCGAAGCATGTTCTTAGACTGACTAGGAGCATGGCTCGACAAGGATTTATTTAACAAAGCAGTATTTTATGTGTACTTTTTTTAGACAGGGATTATTGCTAGTGCTCGGATACTTTTGCTGCCAACTGTACTTGATCCATTTAATACAGCTGTATTTTTCTTTATTTATATTTTAGTATTTTTATATAAGTTTATATATATATATATATATATAGATAGATAGATAGATAGATAGATATGTGTGTGTGTGTTGGAAACAGATCTGTACTTGCATAGGTTTTCGGGCGAAGATATTAAAAATAACCAGTGCTCATATTCGGGGGTTGCTTGCATGCGTCGTTTCATGAGGTCAAGCCGTGCTTTG
This sequence comes from Salticus scenicus, assembly GCA_963930645.1. Taxonomy (NCBI): domain Eukaryota; kingdom Metazoa; phylum Arthropoda; class Arachnida; order Araneae; family Salticidae; genus Salticus; species Salticus scenicus. The sequence goes on along the minus strand of OZ005652.1, from coordinate 228,925,391 downwards.
AATCCTGCTTAAAAGTCTATTTAGCAGTCTTCACTTTGATAATGTACTCTGTTCGTGAATATTATGACATATACTTAATCTTGCTAAACAAGCAATGTATACAATCAGCCATTCGCTCGCTCATGCATGTGTCGATATTCGCGGTTGATATTTTGAACATATTCCAATATAAACGTATGCAAATAGCGTTGTTAATATTTCTAATACTATGTTAATATTTCCAATAATAGTTTTTTTTTTCGTTCGCCGGATATGGCATCATAATTTTTTTCCCTTTTTCCTGAAAAAATGTTTGTGTGGGGATACAGTTCTTGGGGCATTTTTTATGTTCTGCAAGCGAGGAATCAGGCTATACAGCGTTCGAACGTCTTGCTTGGGTACTTTGCATATATATATAGGTATACACACACACATATATATTTATTTATTTTCTTAATATAGTAAAGAATAAGACTTTAAAAATGGTTCCGAAAATTCTTAGACTAGCTTAGACATTTTTTCTAATTTTCTGGAAAAGTGAACTTTATGTTTTACTTTTAGTATATCAAGTTTTAATCTGAGAATATCATTAAGAAATTTACATACATTCTTTACGAATAGGAAATCTTTTTTAATTTGAAGAAGATTACACTAATAGAACCGACAATTATTTCATTGCAGTAGTTGATCACATAACAAAAAGATTGGTTATAGGCTGTAAACTTTTTTTTGCATAAGATAGGTGTTAACATACCTCAAAAATAACGGTTTTGTTTGTTTGTTTTTACTTTAAACATCATTTCGTTAATGACTAATTTGAATTAATCGTATAACTTAGTATATATATATATTTCACTTTTGTATGCAATTAATTGTTTAATTTTCTAAATAAGCATTTTTCCTTATTTCCTGTGCATTTCACGACAAGTAAAGCATTACTTGTGGACCGCTCCGTGCTAAATATTTAAAGTGAATATACACTGTTCAAAAGAATTAATGGATATTGTACAGTCGGTAACAAAAGTATCCGAACACTAGCAAAAATTCCTATATAAAAAAAGTAGAGTTAATACTGTTTTGTTAAATAAATCCTTGTCGAATCATGTTCTTAGACTGACTAAGAACATGATTTATTTAGACAAGGATTTATTCAACAAAACAGTATTAACTCTACTTTTTTATATAGGAATTTTTGCTAGTGCTCGGTAATTTTTGTTACCGACGTTAAGTCTTATATAAAATAACGGTATGAGCGATTTTTTATTTTTTTTTCAGAAAATGGAAAAAGGGAGTCCCAAATGCATTTTTTTTTTTTAACTTCGGAGTATGCAAATTTTGAGTTTGACGTCAAAACCGACGATTTAGAATCAGCGAATGAAATTTGGCTTTCAACTTAATGAAAGACAATGCAGAAAAGAATAATCAACTTTCAGTAAGCGCGGTGTTTCGATGAGTGTGATGTCTCAACGAAGTCATTTAACTGATTCAGTAGCTTGGACAGTTTTTGGTCGGTTAGAGGGGTGATGGGGGCAAACACGAGCCGAAGTAGCAGAAGCAAAATAGGTTTCATAAGGTGTGATATTTAGGATTTGAAATCGTTTTCTGGAAATTGGAAATACAGGCCAAAACCAAGGGCAATGTCGTAGACGCGGAACAACGTCCAATGAAGATCAATATTTAACGTTAATGGCTCGGAGACACCGAAATGTGAATGCCGCCCTTCTTTAACAATACCTTCGCTCTACTATAGTAGGACCATAGTTTCAATTCAAACTGTCCGAAACAGCTCTACGTTGTAGCAAAAGGATCTTATCCTTATATTGGCGACCGGTCAGAGCTCCATTTCGAAGGATGGAGCTCTGACTTTTTCTGTCCATCACTTAAGATGCCAACATAGACCATCACCCCACCCCACCCCGCCAAATCTGACACTTCCGTGCACGAACGCAGGATTGTTTCTAGTGCCACTTTCCCTCTAGTTGAAAATGCACCTAGTATAATAATTAACAGAAAAACGGGACTCATCAGAGAAAAGAATATTGCATCATTCATTTCTCCATCAGTTCACATGCTCTGTTGCCCTCTCCCTATGGGCGCGATAGTCCCTTGCTTTTAACGTAATACATACCATTGGTCGGTAAACATACAGACCCACAATCGGCAAGCATGCGTGGAGCTGACTTTGGACAGTTTGAGTCCAAAGTTTTGTGACAGAGTAGCCGAGAGAAAGTGTGGTTGATAAATAGTGCCATTCATATTTTAGTGACTCCGAGCCGTTAGCTTTTAATATCAGTCGTCATTGGGCAATGTTGCACATCTGCGACTTTGCCCTGATCCTTAACCTGCATTTCCAGTATCCAAAAACATGGTTCCAGACCCTAGAAATCGCAATTTGTGAAACTCCTGTGATTTCTGCTACTTCGGTTTGTGTTTGCCTCACTCCCAACCGACCAATAATTTTCCAAACTTCTGAATCGATTAAATGACTTCGTTGAAACAACGCACTTTCTGAATGTCGATCACTCTTTTTCTGATTTGTCTTTCATTAAGTTGAAAGCCAAATTTCATTCCCTGCCTCTAATGTGTCGTTTTTGACATCAAGCTAAAAATTTGCATACACCGAAGTTTGAAAATGAGAAAAATTTGCATTTGCGACTTTCTTCTTTCATTTATTGCAAAAGAAATTTCACGTATCCCGCTATTTTGTATAGAAGTTACAATATCCTTTAAGTGTTTTGAGCAGCGTATTTTAAAGTTACTTATAGCAAAGCATTTATTTTAATAATGGAATATATATAATGACATTTATTTATACATTCATGAGAGGATAATTCATTTTTGATATCAATTTATTCATGTGATAAATAAAAGTAGATTAAAAAGTCCTACTAAAAAAAACATAGCATAAAAGGAAATTATCCTTTCTCTTTTTACCATGTGTTCACGTTGTTTACAATGCAAGGCTGAAATAGAAATTTCCAAGTTTCTTACCTATTGAATCCATCCAAATTGAGGATTCCAATTTCTCCGAAGAAGTCACCGGCTTTCATCTGAGTCAGCACCTGGCCTTTTTCGCTGAAATGATAATAAAAAATGAAGAAGATGAAAACGAAGAACTTATGAAAAGAAAAATGCAAATTTTCAATCTTTCCCATTTCCTTTCATTTGGAATTTAAAGTAAAGGGTTAATTGACTGATTTATAATAGTGGGAGAATAGAATTTACCGCTTTCATAAACAATTTATTTATTTTGGTGTAATATTATATTTATCGATTAAGCGAGTTACAGTCGGTAACAAAAGTGTCCGAACACTAGCAAAAATTCCTATATAAAAAAAGTACATTTCATACGGTTTTGTTAAATAAATCCTTGCCGAATCCTATTCTCAGTCAGTCTAAGAACATGATTCGATAAGGATTTATTTAACAAAACCGTATGAAGTGTACTTTTTTTACATAGGAATTTTTGCTAGTGTTCGGACACTTTTGTTACCGACTGTACATTTAATTATTATTTTCTTTTCATACTTGTTTCTTGTTTCTTCAAAAAACTGCTTCTTGATTTGTATAAATAAAGTTTATGTCTCTACTAGTTTATAATAAATAATAAAAGAATGTAAAAAATGAAAATGCATAAATTTTGCAAAATATCATCGTTTCTTTTATAATAATTACTTTTATTTCCGTTTTCCTTGTTAAAACTTCTGGCTTCAGAAATTCACTCTATTCATTATATAACATTGAAAAAACCCTATTATTGAACATTTACTGGGGTTTAACAATAATGGATATAAATGTAGAAAATTCTTAAAATTCTTTTAGAAACATAATCTCTTTTATGTGTCAAAAATTAAGATTTTAATCTTCCCCGATTCTAAATGTTTATGTCCGCTAAGGAGTACTTATTACTGCGATGTCTAAGCAATGAATTTCAGAAGTAAAATAATTCTTCTCTTGATTTAATGTTAGTAACATGATACTTGTACTTTAATTCAATAACATTTGTGAAAGTCATATAGAAATATATAAAGAAGAAAAAAATAAATTACGTAAGACAAAAATGAAAATAATAATAAAACATAAAAAATATTTATAACTATGACAACATAATCTCCAACACTTCTTAAATCTAAAAAAAAAATTAAGTTTGCAAATATTACGGCGCAGAATTTTTTCGAAACTTTAATTTAATTGAAAATAAGAGAAATATTTTATTATTAATCATTATGTAATCATGTTGAATTATTTTTCATGCTACTTTTTCAAAGTCGCAAATGTTTTTTTAATTAGAAACTTCCATTTTGCCTCATAAAATTTTCTCCTATCACTTAGTACATAGAATTAGTCTTACAGTCGGCAGCAAAATTATTGAAGCATTAACAATAATTCCTAGTTGAAAGATGGGCACCTAATACTGTTTTATTAAGTAAATATTTGTCGAGTCATAATTTTAGTCTTATACTGTTTAAAAAAAAGTAAGTTGATGATAAAAATTAGCGTCCAAACTAAAAAAAAAAAAAAGTACAAAAATTGTTGATATGTGCTTCAAAAATTTTGCTGCCGACTGTATTAGTCTTTCCTGCAGACGTGGAGAGGTCAGGTTGGTTGGTTGGTATCTTTTTATGGCGCAAGGTCCTAAGAAGGACATACTGCGCCAACGTGGAGAGGTCAGAGTTGTTCCAAAACAGATAAATGAACTTTTGTATAAGAATTTTGTGGGTTTTACATTGTACTTGTGCTAATTTATGAGCTATTTGCGACGGTCTGGTTCTCACCTGTAAGGGTGGTCGGGTGATATGCCATCATGATTTTACTTATCCATGGAGTGGATGACTGTAACCCTTTGGTGATCCGCAGAGGTATAATTTGGGATTGTGACATGGAGGACTTTGCATCCATGGCAGATTTTACCTGTACCAGCAACCATTCTTTGACGGTATTTGACTTGCTCTGGTATCGAACCCGAGAACTTCTAATTGCAAGCTCGGCGCTCTATTGACCAGGCTATCGCGGCTCTGAGTCAGTTTATCCAAAGACAGGTAAATATAATTTTAATACATTACACCCTAAACATGTAATGTTTTTTTCTGCTTATTAATTTGCTACGTTTTTATGCTGCAACAAAAATATTCAAATGATATTATTCATATATTAGTGATAAGCTTGAAATACTTTGGGCTCCATTTTTTGAACGTCATATGTTTTTAAAAGATTAGGAAAATTTTTGTTCTAAATACTTGTTTCTTATACTTTTCTAACTAACATACATTAATGTCATGCATACATTTCAAAATTTATCTGCTATAAATTTGTTAATTTAGTCATATAATAAATTAAAAAAAAAAAAATCATTTTCTAATAATTTTTTTAAAATGTTCTAAATTTTATTTCACATTGTCAGTGATTTATCTTATCCTCGTCCATGATATATATATATATATATATATATATATTCAGTTATTTTCTACTACATAAAATTCTTATTATTGATGAAAATACATCGGTAAAATAAAAAATTAAAATTACTCAAGTAAATCTCGGGTCATATTGCCATTACACGATACTCGAGTATATTAAATATACTTAATTAAACAGGTAATTAAAATATATTAGTTTTAAGAAGGGATAAAAAAGGCCCAAGTATCTAATTGCCTTTCCTTCAAGATGTCAATTATTTAGTGAAAGGTATTTCATTAAATTCGGATAACTCTCACGAAATTCTTTTTAAATTAGCAAGTTCCGTAATATTACAAACTAGTTGCGCAAAGTTGCAAGTGAATAACAATGAATGTATATATTTTTTTCTATAATATTTTCTGTTATCTAAAGCGAATAAAATAAGTTTTACTGGTTACTATTATTACTTTTATTATTCTTATTCTTATTGCCTTATGCTGAAATTATTTAATGATCACATTCCTTAAAAGGTTGAATAATGTTTTCAAAATAATGATGGTATAGATTCTTTTCGATAATATTTTCGATAATGTAAAGCGAATAAAATATGTTTTACTGATTATTTTCTTTATTCTTATTATTATTGCCTTATATTGTAATTATTCAACGATTTTATCCATTTAAATGTTTAAGTACTTTCTTTGAATTTATTATTGAAAAAAAAAAAAATTTTTTTTTTTCCGAGTAGTTTTACTACTTTTTTCCAATCTTCACTAATTCATATGTATTAAGATTATGAGGAAGAAGTCGTGGAACTTTGACCCCACGTATTTCTTTCGATTAATATTCTGAGAGCCACATATTTTCCTAATTTTGTTTTTACTCCGCCATTTGTCGTTTCTTTAAAACGTTACATTATTTAACAAAAAATATTTTCGTATTTTTGTTTAAATCATTTAAATTTTATTTTAAGTAATCGATGCGGTAATAGCCACTGAGGAATATATACATTGATGCACTCAATTAATTAAATACGAATGTATGAAATCTTTTTTAAAAAACAATCTATTATTTTAGAGAAACGTCTTTGAAAGAAGTACTCTTTGAAATGAAATGAATTAACCAGTGTCAATAAAGTGCTAATTTTCTAAACGAGCAGTTTGAAGCAAAATGCAAAAATAGTGCTATAATCTTAAAAATTTATTTTAAAATGTTTAAATGTTACTATTTTAAATTATTTTATTAATTAAAAAAAATAAAATAATAATAACTAGATTTATCTTAAATAGATATTTTATTGATGTATTATCCCTAACATCAATGTTTGAAAATTACTGCAATATACTTATATAATATTCTCTTCCACTTTATTGAAAGTCACTTTTCTCGTGTATATTTCTTAAATAATCTTGCTTAACGTTTCCGCACAGGCATATTAGAATAAATCTCAAATATCGTTGAAGCATGAGGCACTTATTTCATTGAGTAGCATGCAATTTGAAAGAAATCGATTTCTCCATCAAAATCGATTTATCCATCAAAATGTCGATTATACTAGAGAAACTATTTTTAATATCCGTGTACCATCAAATGATAGCAGCATTAGAAAACCTAGCTGAATCGGTAATACGAGATGTTTCACGATTATCGAATTTTTGTTGAAAATTTCCTGTTAAGTAAATATATACATACATATATACCGGGTGTTCCATAAATCTGCAAATATTTTAAAAATTCATAAAAATTGAAGAAATTGGTAAAATTGAACGCGGTTTACAAAAAAGTTATTCTCGTAAAAGGGGGATTTTTTATAGCAGAGAAAAAAAAAAATATTTAAAAATTTCGTCGAAAGAGGGCACTGCATAATGCGTAGCGAAAAGTATGTAAATCAGAGTCTTATAAATTACACGGTTTTACAATTAACATAGCTTATTTCTTAATTTGCCTCCTGCTTGCACATACATAAAGATTTAATTGCGATGTTAACTTGGCGCATAAAGCTTTATTGATGATGTTTTCCCTCAGGTAACAACTGACGACTGAAGCCGCAGTTAGCGGTTTTGTTATTCGTTTCCAAACTGTAATTTGTGATGATGATGGCACTTAAAATAGGATTTATATTCCTGTAAACATTTGAAAACGAATAATTATAAATTTTCACATAAATGTGCGATTTGCTCACTTACAGCGCCTTTTATCAATGAAAATTTCAATTAATATTTTTTTCTTTGCTAAAAAAAAAAAAAAATCTTCTTTACGAGAATAATAATTTTGGAAACCGCATTAAATTCTACCAATTCCTTCAACTTTTAGGTATTTTTCAAATGTCTACAGACTTATGGGACACGGTATATATATATATATATATATATATATATATATGGAGGATCGAACATATGTGGGCGTTAAAAATGAACTAATACTTATTTACTATTAATCACTTAAAATTTAATGAAAGGTTAAACTATAATATACAATATTTACAAGATGATAATATGAATTAAAATTAAACATATAAAAGTAGTAGAGTCAGAAGTCTAAGTTTTCGTCAAAATAAAACAACGTTGAAATGGGAACAGTTCCCTCCGTCAAAATGCTAATAGCCGTCTCATCGAGGTTCCAACGTCGACTCATCCAGATCCGAACGTCAACTGAGCTCTCTCTGGAAAGTGCTCCGGGGCTCCGTCTATGGGGATGCCCGCACACGCAGGAGGTGACGTCTTTCTGACATCACGGCTACGTCATTCCTTTAAGATTCTACGCTCGCGGCTGCAATGCTGGTTTCAGAATCAAATGTTAGGGAAAGAAAGGTGCCTATACTACACTCGGCCATCCTTCCTCGACTGGTATTCCAGGAGGCCACACTGAAAAATACAAAAAGAAAAAACAAACACAAAAGCAACACAAAATAATAAAAAACTTATATACAGCACATATACAAATTTTGATGTTCTCTCTATCCACTGCTTGAGAAATTCAGCATGAGTGGATGTAAAACGGGGGCCTTCATGGCATCCCTCCTTAATTGCATCATATGTGTTTACACATTTCATTTTTGCAGTTTTACAATAACAAAAGTACTTTGATTTCAGTTTCATGGCAACTTGGTCGCCTACTTCGCAAGTTTTTGGTTGTTGTCTTCGCAAGTTATAATTTGTTTTATTTTTCTCTTTAACTTTAACAAATTGTTCTTTTGCATGTTTACGCAAATCTTTACTCTGGGACTCAAAGTCAACTTGGGATTCGAACTCGAGAACCTCTAATTGGTCATTTTTAGTTTTAGTCTCTTATAGAGCCTCTGCAGCATCTTCTTCGTTCATAAAATTTATAGTAGCACTCTTATGTGTAGGAAAACTTCTAACTGTATCTGCACAGCTTTGGGAAATAATGCAGCTATTTCACTAATTGTAGTCTTCAACGGAAGTGATGAAATAAACAATTTCTTCAAATTTATATCGGCAGTCTCTTCTTTTGGGAAATTCTGTCTTTTACAATCAATGGAATCTATCGTGAAAGGCTGTCTTCTCAATTTCTTTCTTTTAAGAAGTATGAAATTTTCTTCAACTTTTTCCGTCAACTCTTTCAGCTCTTCTGCTAACTGCAAAAGCTTTTCAAGTAAGATTCGTTTTTCGTCTTTCTTTGAAGAAGTGTTTTCTTGATTTTGCGATCTCATTTGGAAAATATTCATCTGACTTTGTTTCTTTCGTCGAGGCTCCTCCTCTTCCTCATTGTCATCATCTTCACTATTATCGTCCTTTAAAAGCATTTTCTGATCGTCATCACTTTCGTCATTATTTTCGTCGTCGTCATTATTTTCACTTACAGCTTTTTTGGAAGATTCTAATGATTTTTTGGACAATATAACAGGTTGAGGGGTTTTATTTTTACACTTTTCAACACTATCTAATGTTTCATTTATTTCTGGGGACTTCTCAGAAATTTTACTTTCAAAGTTAATGGGAGCGTCAATAGCAATATTTGTCTTAACTTCATTTTGATATGCATTTACTGGAAGAACTGTTACTAAATTTACCTCGAGAGAACTAGATTTATTTTTCATAAAAATACCTTTTTTATTTATCGTCGTCTCACCCAACATCAATTCATTCATTCCAATGATTACGTCATAGGGTATAAAATCATTATTTCCAACATAAATATTGGTTTCAGATTCAAAATTAACAACTTTGAAATTAGCGTCAAATGAGCCTAACGGCTTTTCGAAACTTTTCCCGATCCCCTTCAAAGTGGTACTCATAGGATTTAATCTATCAACATTCAATTTATTAAAAGTACTTTTACGGAGTAATGTGGCCTCACTCCCTGTATCAATAATACCATTAAAATTCACATTGTTTATTTGTATAGTTTTATTCAGGTTTTGATTTACTCCGATGTATAACGCTTCGACTTCGGGTTTCGAACCCGGACATTCTGAGCTCTTGTGCCCAAAGCGTTTGCATGAAAAACACTTAAAACCTTTCTCTCTATGGGGGCAGTCTCTGGAAAAATGGTTTTTATCACCACAATTATAACACATTTTGTTTTCAATTTTAGGACTAAATTTTTCATGCACATTATATCTTATGGGTTTCAATTTTGCAATATACTCTAACTGTACTTTATCAAATCTATGTTTACCTTTTTCACTATCTCTCTTAAAAGTTTCATGCATTTTGATTTTTTGTTTAAAATCATGAAGGTTTCTAGCACCATATAATATAATTTTGTTTTCAGATTTGTCATTGATTCCCTGGATCACTTAGTGCATGATAGCGGCATCATCAATATGCCCATTCTTACTCAACTCTCGCATTTTAAAGAAATATTCTTACAGTTTCGTCGCTTCTCATTTTCCTTTTACTCAATATGTCATGCAAAAAAGCGGAATTTATGTCTATTTTAAATTCCTCAATAAGCGCTTTTTTTAATTTCTTATACGATAACAGCGCTTTTTCAGATTTAATAAACAATAAAGCGTTTCTGCACAAAGATCGTTTACAAAAAATGATTTTCTGTAACACATTTAGATTAAACATGTCCGATATTTCTTCAAATTCTGTAAACCAAAAGTTAATGTTTTCATGCGGCTCACCGCTAAATTTAGAAATATTGTTCTCAAAATCGTTAAACGACATTGTTGCACCATGTGTTCCAGAATTCTTAATATTATTATCATTATGACTAAAACATTTTTCACTTTTATTATAATCATTATTATCATTATGGCATTGCACTGAGGAATCAATTTTCGTGACGTCACTATCGCTACTAGATTCATTTTCAGACTCAATATCTGAATCATTTTCAGAATTTTCCTCTTTCAATGATTCAATATCACATAATTTCAATAATAATCTGTCACGTAACTCTTCTTTAGTCCCATCAAAAGAGACATTTAATAAATTACTGATTATTATTAGTTCATTCAGCGAACAATTATCACTTATAAACTTTTGTTTTTGAATATAGTCTTCATCATCAACGGCGAAATTAAATCCTGTGAATTTTTTTATTCTGCATCTGTTTTTTCGATCACCTTCATTCTCAAAAATAAACCGATGCAGAATTTTAATCTTATTATATTTCTCTTTCCCGAGTGCAATACCTATTCGAGGAATGTCCTCTAAAGAAGCCATCATGCAATAAAAATAAAAGTTGACGTACCTTTGCCGAACAGAAACAGCAGGAGCTTGATTATCTCAATATATTATAAGTGTAATCTTTCACTTATCCAGCTCTTACTTTCGGGTTTATTCCACATAACTGTCGAATGGCACAGCATAAATATTTGTAGAGAAGCATCATATAATTCAACACTCATTTGTAGAAACACAGTTCAATTGCAGTTTTAAAATAAAGAGTTCACTCTATATAAAGTTTATGTTTTTAAAAGTTCAGCGAATTAGAAAAATAGTTCTTTTTCAGTCAATAAAATAATGAAATTTATGTTTTAAACAAAATTTACGTTACAATCCCGCTTCTGATTTTTATGTGGGATCGAACTTATGTGGGCGTTAAAAATGAACTAATACTTATTTACTATTAATCACTTAAAATTTAATGAAAGGTTAAACTATAATATACAATATTTACAAGACGATAATATGAATTAAAATTAAACATATAAAAGTAGAGTCAGAAGTCTAAGTTTTCGTCAAAACAAAACAACGATGAAATGAGAACAGTTCCCTCCGTCAAAATGCTAATAGACGTCTCATCGAGGTTCCAACGTCGACGGGGTAACCATTCCCTCCGTAGATGATTGAAATTGTAATGGCATGTCTCCGACCATCCATTGGGGTGTGTCCCAGACCGTCGCCATTTACCCATAGCACAGCACTAGGGCGATATTAAACACAACCAACCAACCATCTTTTTCTTTCAAAAGGAAATAATAATCTATACAATGTTATAACTAACTTTTATGTTTTTATAAAAATGGAAAAATGAGCGAAATTTGTAAAATTTATTATAGTAATCTTCTTTAAGAATTTTACAGAATTAAATTTCCTTCTAATCACCCTTTTACAGAAAAAAATCTGTATCATTATAAGTAACTTCAATTCCAATTTTGCAGTCATCAACATTCATTCTCATAATCAATTTTCCTGAAATATTTTATACGTACAATACAGCGCTAATTTTTAATTAGTTATTGCATAATTTTTTTATTTTATAAAATTCCTATGAAAATGCGACACTTTCATTTTCATAAAAGATAAATTGCCACTTTTTCCTTATTATATATATATATATATATATATATATATATATATATATATATATGTATATATATATATATTCACTAATAAAAATTTTATTTCATTTTAATTTCTAAGTATTATTTTCTTCCATGAAACTTTTTTGTTTTTAAAAATTAAAAGATTTTTTTTTTTTTTAATTGAACATTAAAGCCTTTTCAGACGGAGCCAAGTGTAATATCTTTGGATGCTTTATTTAAGATATATTTATTCCCAAGGAATCTGAAAATGAAAGTCTAAAATTTAGTTAAATTTATACATTGTATAAATCTCGTATGTAATTTTTAATAGATGATACACGTTTATTATTTAACTTTGAACAAACTATGTTCTTCCAAATCTTGGTATATGAATTTTCCAAATTGTGTTATTAAAAATCATTATTTAAATATAAGGTATTAGTATTAACCTTTTTAGCATTGCAAAAATATATGTTCTACATCGTTTAATCAAATTTTCCATTTAAAATTTTGGTATTTTCATCAGTTAACTAAATGCAAAAAAGGACAATTTCACTGTTCTGCAGCGTGATCTTTTATATCCTCCCCCTCTATTTGTTTTTTCTTTGCTTCTAGCAGCTCTTTGTCTTCTTCAAGTCTAATTTTAACAAAAAATTCTCGAATTTTCATTCTTGTAGATTTTTTTGTATGCTGGCTCAAAATTAAAAGAGATTTTACAACGATTTGAAACTGTTTCGTTAATCATTATCTTTAAAAATATTTAAAAAGTCTTTTAATTCGATTATTATACGTATTAACAACACACCGATATCTATATGGGTGTTCCTTAAATGGAGGATTTTTTTCTTTTTTTCTTTTTTATTTCTTTTATTCCTTTATTTTTTTATATCCAATACGCATACTCTGTATTTTTTTCTATATGACCTAAAACACTTTTATCAAAGTATCAGCTCTCTGGGATAATATTAACACGTATCGTATTGACGGGAAAATCCTAATACAGATATTAGGATTTTCCCGTCAGTTAAGAACATATTAACATTATCCAAGAGAGCTGATATTTTGCTAAAATGTATATAGGGTCAAACAGAAAAAAAAAAAATCAGAGGGTATCCCTATCGGATTCCCCCCCCCCCCCCCAAAAAAAAAGAAAATTCCCCATTTAAAGGGCACCCTAATATAACAACCACACACACACACATATATGTGAGTAAAATATATAAGTTTATTCAAGAGTATTGTCAAAAGCATTGATAGAGTCATAAATAGATAAAAAGTAATTATTATTATTTTTTAAGAATTTCTTGAATATAATATGTTCCATGAACGAGAACAAACCTTACTTGATGACTTCGAGGATACCATCTGCAATGATAAACATTTCTCTGGCAACCTCTCCTTTTCTGCATACTAAATCGCCAGGAGTAAAAATGTATGCTCGCATCTTTAGCACCAAGTCATGGAGGAATTCCGGTTGACATTCTTGGAATATGCTGACCTGTATTCACAAAAATTATTTAAGTACAATAAATTATTATTATTATTATTATTATTATTTTTTTGAGCATTTTAAAGGGGGGGGGGGCTAGTAGTTTACTATAGGAATGTTTTTGTAACAAATAATAATAATAATAAATATAATTTAACAGATATATGTAGCTTGTAAAGAAATTGCATAGATTACATTATTAGACTAATGACTAAAAGTTAATTTGGAAAAAGAAAAAAAAAATGCTTTTAGAAATTAGATACTTTGTAATAATGTATTACTTTAAGTAAAAGTTATATTTAAAATTAAATTATCTTTTGATATTATTCTGCAAAAGTTTACATACATGCATACAAATATATAAAGTTGTGAGTGAAAAATAATTTGACAAAGTTTATCTTTCACAAATACTGCATAATACCATATAAAGTCACTTTTTGTTTAGTCGAGTAGATATAAAATGTTTTTAAATATTCTTTTTCTTCATTTTGATAACTATAGAATAAACTTTCTACGTGCAAATATTTTTAGTGTTTTTAATGTTTTTGAAATTTTAGAAAATCTTTCATAAATTTCTTTCCAGACTTTTATAATTCCAAACAATTGTTTCTTATTCATATATAAAGATTGTAATTTTATGAGGCAATTACGTTTTAACTCTTTTGTCTGCAACCACTTTTGATCTAAACTCACTGTAAATTGTTATTTGAATTTCCATTAGATGAAGAGAAAAAATTTTCAATATCCATAATGTCTTCCTGCTTCTGTGGCTTTATCCATATCTAATCACCTCTCTGGCTGTAATTCCTAAAACTGACTGTTTCACAAAATCTAAGTGGTAGACACCCAAGTTAAATCGAGGAACTGAATACTATTACTTGAATCTCAACTTGTACAAATCTCCTGCGGGTTATTGCATGGGCAAAACATTGTTTGCTTAATAATTCATAGCTAAATGTAAAGGCTCATTAACTGCCACAATTTTTCCTCTGCATGTAAAACTAAGACTTGACCAAAATCTGAATTCGCAGAAGAAATCTCATTAACTGAATGCAGTAAGCTTGTGAGGTATATTAGCGTAATGCTACAATTAAAATTCACTCTTTACGAGTAGCACTTGAATACGAAGAATTTAGGATTCGGCTGATCAACAGAGTTAGTTCCTGGATTGAACGAAATTGTAATATGTTAATTTTATAACGTATTTTGGAAAGAAACTGTATAGAAGGAGAAGGAAGATTGCTTTTGGGTGTTAGTTAGCTGGAGAGAGAGAGGATGGTAGTTAGTTAGTTAGAGGGAGGTAGCCGATTAGAAGGTAGGCTGTTGAGTTAGCTGCTTAGAGTAGTGTATTAGATGATGGTTGTCGAGTAATACCGTGGTAAGGGAATCCTCCCGAGTACGAAAGATTAGCAGCAGCAGTAAAAGTTAATGAAGTTAAACGAAGTAGTTGAAATTAATTGGTGGTTAATTACTTAAAGTTAGAATATTTGTGAAGGCTGCCCATTTAAACTTATAAAGATATTAAATATAATTAAAGTCCAACGCCCACCTTTTTCTATTAAGCTCAAATAAAAGCTCATTTATTTTACAAATCTGACTTTGTCATTTCTTCATGAATTTATTAAGTAATTAAGTAAGTTTCAGCTTCAAGTTAAAGTTAAATGAGGATGGCGACGACGTTTAGATCGTCACACTGGCGCCCAAATTCGCTCGAATCCCCCCCCCCCGAGCAAGTATTTTTTGACGGCACTAATAGCGTGCTTCAATTTTTTGAGGAGCTTGAATATTTTTTAACTTTTATAACATTGATCTATCGAAAAAATATGCTTGGTTAGCACATTACTTAAAAGGAGAACCGAGACAGTGGCATAAGCTAATCGCCTGCCATTCACTTGGCCCAAATCCAACCTATGAGGACTTGAAAAGTCGGGTCATCGACCTCTTTGCCACTCGGTATGACAGACTAAGATTGGAACATGACCGTTCCCTCCCCCCTCACGAACGTCAGTGGGAAGCGGTAATAAAGCCAGTGGAAAAACCGCAAGAAGTTATTAAGTCGCAGGAGGCAAGCTCGATTAATTTAGATCAACCTAAAACAAACTGTATTTCTAGTGACAAAAGTCAAATAAACGTTTATGAAAACGAGCAAACTTCGCTTTCAAATAGCGATACAGGCGAATCTACGTCTGTTATTCAGCCTTTGGCTACGGATGAAAAATCCGATAAAATATTTAGTATAGCGACGGCGGCTGAAAAGGAAAATACGATTGAACGTAATTGTGTAAATCAATCCTTTGCTTTAAATGAAACGAATGTTCAGCTAAATTGTACTGTTCAAGCCTCATATATCCCTCATTCGCATTTAAATGCTGAACTGGTTCAAGCCGAAATATCAAATGTAACTGAAGCTCGGGTAACAGAAATTGAAAGTAATACAATTAAAATAACTGCGGCCACTGAAACCGTTAAACCGAGTGAAAATGTAAAATCAATAAATGAGGCGGATAATCCTGGTAACTCGCCTTTAGATGTCAGCTGTGCATCTATACAGCCGACACATTCAAATATTTCTAATGAGACATTGCACGTAAATTGTCAAAATGACACGCCGCTTAAAGTAAACGAAAAAGATGTTATTTTAACGAATGTAATTTCGAAAAGGCAGTTGACCTCTTGTGAGGTTTCAACACCATCTACCAGCCCTGCATTCCACAGTATGGAGCGAAAGCAACCCCCTCCTAGAACTATGAACAGTGACAAGGTGTCGAATTCGAAACCCCCTCAACATAGCAGCCAGATTCAGTGTTCACAACCTTCTCCGATACCGGACTCCGCTCTACAAGCTACCAGCGCTGAAAGTTCAACAGCAACTCCACAGGTTAGTCTGACCCGCATCTCTGATTTTGCTGATATCAAGGAATCAATCTGTCAGGTGCTATGGTTCTATATTTTTTTCATTGTAAAGTGCATTTCTATCAGAGCAGTTAGGAAATCTACGACATGTATTAACGACAAAGCCTTTTGGACCTTTAACCATGAGCTAAAAGCCATGAACTTTATAAAATTTCACAAGTCTAAATTTAAACTTGGAGCATGAACTTTCAATTTCGGAAATTTCATGTACTGTTTACATGTCATAAATTTTTTTTCTGTTATATAATATATTCATGTATGTACGTTAATGTTTTCTGTTCCTTTAGCCATCTCCAGCAGTGACTAGCACGATAATTTTTTTTTTCTTTGTATAAACTTTTCCCCTCTTTAGTTTTGTGAATGATCTATATGTATGTACTTAAATGTTTTCTGTTTTAGCCATCACCTGCAGTGATTAGTACGATAAATTTTCTTACCTTTTTGTATATTAATTTTCTCTCTAGTTTTTGACATGATCTATATGTATATACTCTAATGCTTTTCTATTTCCTAGCCAACAACGGCAGTTTTGATAAAACTTTTTGAAACATTTTGTATCCTTATCTATGTTTTTCTAAATGTCGTAAATTGTATAAAATGAATATTCCTTATTTTAACTTTTGTATGCTAAACTAAAAGTTTTTATGTATGTATATATTAATATGGGGTTAAAAGAATTTTTTTTAGCTATTTTGCATGTAAATTCGCGTTTAACGACTAACCTTAATCAAACTAACAATTTAGTTTTTTCCGTATGCAAATAGCTAGCTGAAATATTGCTTATCTATACATTTATTATGTCATTTATCTTACTTATTATGTCTTACTTATTATGTCATTTATATACAAGTGTAGTTCACGTCTATTTTTAATTTATACTGTAAGAAGAGTTTTTGTATTGTAGAAGTTCTCTGAGGATTCAAACCCGAAGTACAGACGTTAAATCTTAAAATCCAGGCTGTATTCTTCAAATTGTTTTTTTTTCAAATGAAAAAAGAGGTATTTTTGGAATCTTGCCAACGTTTTTCTTTGCTGAAAGTAAAAGGTGCTTTTTTGGAAGCGTGCCAACAACGGAATCCTTTCACGATAAATCATAGTGGACAACTGAATTTTTTTTTTTTTTGCACTCTCAAGCTGTTTTCTGGGTCAAGACTGACCTGCAGATGGATAAAGAAATAGCAAGTTTTTTGTCAATAAAATTATTATGTTACAAGTTCAATTGAATAACGATTGCACTTTTTATTTAAGCGATCCCTTTTGTACTAAAATTTTTTAAATTAATGAATTTTTTTTTCTTTCCATTTGTTTTAAGGAAAGTTGACTTGTAATTCCCCACTGTATAGTTGGACTACATATCTTTAACTAATTATGAGTACAAACGGTTTTCCGGTGTAAAGCGACTTAGACTGAGCATAATAAGCCACATTTTTAAAAAGCTAAGTGTCCGGTTTTTTGGCCCTGTACTTTTAAATTTTTTTTCCTTATTACATTTTAAAAGCAAATAGTTATTCTTGGGCAGTCTAATTTAAGTCCCCCCCCCTCTTTTTTTTTCTAAAGTCTTATGCAGTTAATTTTAGCAGTAAGTAACTGCGGCTATTTTTCACTTAACATAGCATTGTTTTACTTTAAAATTTTCACGGGTAAAAACCCTTTGGGGATTTTTCCGTGAATTTTTTTCTTTTGGGGAGGAACTGTGAGGTATATTAGCGTAATGCTACAATTAAAATTCACTCTTTACGAGTAGCACATGAATACGAAGAATTTAGGATTCGGCTGATCAATAGAGTTAGTTCCTGGATTGAACGAAATTGTAATATGTTAATTTTATAAAGTATTTTGGAAAGAAACTGTATAAAAGGAGAAGGAAGATTGCTTTTGGGTGTTAGTTAGCTGGAGAGAGAGAATATGGTAGTTAGTTAGTTAGAGGGAGGTAGCCGATTAGAAGGTAGGCTGTTGAGTTAGCTGCTTAGAGTAGTGTATTAGATGATGGTTGTCGAGTAGTACCGTGGTAAGGGAATCCTCCCGTGTACGAAAGATTAGCAGCAGCAGTAAAAGTTAATGAAGTTAAACGAAGTAGTTAAAATTAATTGGTGGTTAATTACTTAAAGTTAGAATATTTGTGAAGGCTGCCCATTTAAACTTATAAAGATATTAAATATAATTAAAGTCCAACGCCACCTTTTTCTATTAAGCTCAAATAAAAGCTCATTTATTTTACAAATCTGACTTTGTCATTTCTTCATGAATTTATTAAGTAATTAAGTAAGTTTCAGCTTCAAGTTAAAGTTAAATGAGGATGGCGACGACATTTCGTTCGTCACAAGCTCATTCCAAAGATTAGTAATCTCTATCTTCTAAATGAGTTTTTAAACTTACTGGATTTCTTATCACTGGACGTCTCAGCAATAATAATGCATTGCCTTTGTATTATTATTGCTAAGCATCACTACGCTCAGCATCAAGTGGTAACTTCTTAAAGACCATCCATTCACTTTCTACATCAACAAATATTTCCATTCATATAATATTGATGGTGCATCTAAATCAATTCTATCTTTAATTAGACAATATTTCTGATATCCAGATGGTCATTCAACTGTTAGAAAAAGAACTTAGAACCAAATTAATAAATTTAAAAACACAGGTTAAACTTATGAACCAAATTATGAGTGACTTACCACCTTTCACAGTTAATCCTTCTTGACTATTTTAGAATGCAAGAGTTTTTTTTTTTTTTTTTTTTTTTTTTTAAATCCTGAGGTCATTAATATCAAAAATCAGATTTGAAGACAAAAGCTCTTCAGTTAATATATTAAGATCTATCGCATCAAGCCGTGGTTATTCTACTATGACACTATTAGAGTGCTTTTATAACATTTTAGCAATAAAAATACTCCATTTACCCACTTATGGAGGTAACTAGGCTATTTTAAGTGGGTAATTATGATAAAAAATTTCTTTGCTACAAATTTTCAATATCTAGAAAAATGATTTCAAAATACAAATTGGCCTTGAATTTTCAGGACTTATGGTCACCTTCCTATATTAATTCATACATTGTTATTTTTCCAACTTCTTCTTAACTTAAAAAAATTTGTTACCTTGTTAAAGACTCATCACATTAATAAAGAAGCATCAATAAACTGGCGTTGTAAAAATATTACTTACAAACTTTGAATAAACACCATAAAATGCAATAAACTCGCAACAATTGTTTCGGGTCGAAAAAACACACGAGCCTTCATCAGGCGAATAAAGTAAGCACGAGTGCTGCAGTCAAAGCGGCAACGCACAAAATCGTTTAAAATGAAAAGAAAACTAGAAAGAAAAAAGAATTGCACAAGAAAACAAGAAAATAAATAAATGAGTGAGATTAAACATAAAACAATCTAAGGATAACAAAAATTAAACGAAAATCTAAGTTACGTGAGTAATTTCCAAGCATCAGAGAAGAAAGGAGTGGAAGAAATATCATTAAGAAGATTTTTCGAATTTTTAAATATGTAAAATGCTTCATGAATATCCAAATGGGAGGAACAGACAGGAGATGAGATTATGTTAGTTTTGGAAAAATCAAAACGATGACCTTGAGACCAGCAGTGGGAAGCAACAGAAGATTATAATGATTATACCAAACGCATGGTAATTCCTTCTGCTGCTAATTGTGCTCGTTTTTATGCACTTCCGAAAGTTCATAAGCCCACTCTCTGCTTTCGGCCTATTGTGTCTAATATTGGTACGGCTTCTTATAATCTTGCTCGATTTCTTTCAAACTCTCTTTCTCATCTAACTACTACTAATCTTTATACTGTTAAAAACTCGTATGATTTTGTGGACAAAATTAAATGCATCTCTCCGTCTAACTATACTATGATTTCTTAAGATGTAAAATCACTTTTTACAAATGTTCCGGTGAAAGGTGCTCTGGTTTGTTTAGAGAGAAGACTACGTGAATTCCATTATTCTTCTATTGAAATTGAGCAACTTGTAAATTTAGTTCATTTGTGTATTAGGCAAACTGCCTTCATTTTAAATGGTACTTATTATTCCCAAAATGATGGTATGGCCATGGGTAGTCCTCTCTCTCCTTTACTTTGCGACATTTATATGCACTATTTTGAAGGAAAACTCTTCGGTGTATATAAATTTCCTCACAGGTTTAGGTATGTGGATGACACTTTCGTTCTTGTCTCCCCTGATGTCGATTTGTCCAATTTACTTTCTTTGGTCAATTCGATTGACCCATGCATTCAATTCACTTTTGAGGTTGAACAGGATTGCTCTTTGCCTTTCCTTGACGTTCTTGTGAATAAAGAAAAGGATTGTTTCTCAACTACTGTTTTTAGAAAACCATTCTCAGTCTCTTTGCCGCCGCATGCTCTCTCTAACCACGCCCCTCAACAAAAAATGTCTGCTTTTTACACTTATGTTTATCGTGCCTTACACATTTGTTCTGATCCGTCTAATCTTTCGAAAGAAATTAATTATTTAAAATCTCTTGCTCTCTCTCATGGCTATAACCCATCTATCATCGATAAAGCTCTACATAAATTTAAGAATCCTAAACGTTCTGCTCCCAAATTAAACGATCACAGTCTCATCCCAGTTGTTTTACCTTTTTATTCTTCACTCTCTTTTAAAATGTCTAAAATTCTTTCACCGTTTGGTTTCAAAGTTATTTACAAACCCGTCAATAAAATTAAATTATCTTCTCTTAAGGATCCCATTCCCACCGAAAACCGTTCTGGAATTTATTTAATTCCGTGTTCATCCTGCAACTTAGGTTATATTGGTCAAACTAGGAGGCGTTTGAAATACAGAATAAATGAGCACCGTCGGAATGTTCGTAATGAAGAGATTACCAAATCTTCTGTTGCTTCCCACTGCTGGTCTCAAGGTCATCGTTTTGATTTTTCCAAAACTAACATAATCTCATCTCCTATCTGTTCCTCCCATTTGGATATTCATGAAGCATTTTATATATTTAAAAATTCGAAAAATCTTGTTAATGATATTTCTTCCACTCCTTTCTTCTCTGATGCTTGGAAATTACTCACGTAACTTAGATTTTCGTTTAATTTTTGTTATCCTTAGATTGTTTTATGTTTAATCTCACTCATTTATTTATTTTCTTGTTTTCTTGTACAATTCTATTCACACCAGTAGCTATATTTATTTTCTACTTTATAAAGTTTTTCTTTTCATTTTAAACAATTTTGTGCGTTGCCGCTTTGACTGCAGCACTCGTGCTTACTTTATTCGCCTGATGAAGGGTCGTGTGTTTTTTCGACCCGAAACAATTGTTGCGAGTTTATTGCATTTTATGGTGTTTATTCAAAGTTTGTAAGTAATACTCATCATATTAGTTCAAAACGGTAAATATCATGGCTTTATGTACCTCCTTAAGGTTCCAAGTTTCGAGACTTCTAAAATCTACTAAATTTGTCTAGTTCCAACTATTCTAGGTCTATAAAGGCAGCATCTTTAAATCCAAAGAATTAATTATTCTTCTTAGCTTGACCGCATTATGCATTGGTTAGCATCTATTCACAGATTCAGTGATTATTAAGCCCTAATTCCTGAACCTTTCCTCATTGGAACTTATCTACTTAAATTGCCTAATAAATCTGAACATTTTTAACACTAATTTGTATTTAATCTTTTATTGCAAAGACGAGAGAATGCTTTTATTCAAGCATTCTCGAAACAGGGGCTTTCCAAGCACCTACAATTCTTGGTTTCTCAAAAGGATTAGGGATACAGAGTGTCATCATCTCAGTTCAAAATTTTATTCATAGTCAAAAAGTCCATCAACCAACCAGCTCAGTGGATTCCAGCACGGATTCAAGAACTCCAACTTGGCCATAATCAGATAATAATTTTCATAACAACAAAAGATTTATTTAAGTGACCAATCCATCTACTTTCATGTGAACGAATCCTGACCTCACACCTTCCCTAAGGATGTTACAGAGAAAATGATTGTCTAAGTTAGTACTTAAGAAGAAGCACTATTCAATACGAACTTTGGTTATTTTCGTTGTTGCATAATTTCATTGTAAAATATGCTTATATATTAATGCTATTTTTGCAATAATAATAATAAAAAAGCATCACTTTTATAAATTATGAACTGCATGTTTAAATTTTCTTTTTGTCAATTCCGATTACTTGTTTACGATTTTTAATAAAAGCTGTGATTACCACTTCCTTACGACGTTACATATGACAGAATTATTTTATTCTTTAAGGTGTTTAATTCGGTTATGAACTTTAAAAATGGATACTATACATGCAATGACATTAAAACTGGTTTGACTAAGAGCAATATTTATAGGAATATTTATTTATAAATATATTTTTTACCTTCTTTAATGTTTTTAAATTCACATGGATCGCTAATTCTGTTTTCAGCTTATCTGGCAAGATGCCCAGTGCAGAATGTATATCACCACCTCCTTGCATGCGACCTCTGAAACGAAAAAAATATTACGTGCACAGTTCAAAATTTGAAATAGAATATGAACATTTTTTTTTTGGTGTTAATTAAATACTTAAATTTTCTGAATGTTTTTAATGGGTTCAATAGATAAAGGTTACATCTTAGAAAATTTGTAAAATTAATGTCGTTATTTTAAATCGCTAGGTATTTTTTCAGATACATATATTTCAACATTTTAAAAAATTAAACTTTTTAACAGAAAATGCGAAACAAAAACAAAATTATCTCGCAATTTTAGAATATATATACCTTGTAAGGTTTTATTTAATTGCCATCTTCATATGCATTTTGGTTAATAATTGAAAAGGCAATGGGTTACATAATTTTAAAATTTATAAAATACATTTTATTATTATTTTTTTAATTTCAACAAATACATAATGTAACATGTGAAAAATGAAGTCATTTTTTACATGCTACATATTTTTAAATACATGAAAAAAGTATTGCTTTTCTTAATTTCCAAATTTTAACATTTTGTTTAGTGCTATAGAACGCATTAAGAGTCAAAAAGATTTTTTTTAGAAGTATCTATAAATAATATGAATGCAAATGTGAAAGTTTCCGTTAACATTTAATGCAAAAATCATATTTTATATTGTATAATCTCATAAACTACATAAAACTGCAAAAAAGTAGCCCTTGTTTCATTAAAATCTGTTCATTCTCATAAACATTCAAAAAATTAAACACGCATAAAATATTCATAAGCTTGCATAATTTTTTAATCATAAATGTAATTTTGTCATTTTTTTTAATCGATCAATAAATTTCCGACAATTTTCTTCTTATATTATTTTTAAACTATGACTTAAAAGTATTTTTTCATACAAAATATGTTTGCGAATAATCAATACTACCATATGCTCTTCCAAGAGTTTGATATTAACGTTTTTATAATAACAAAAAATAAGCAATAAATTTTATCTTAAGGTAAATAATTTATGAAAAAAAAAAGTTTTTTTTTTTTTTTTTTTCTTTCTTTCATTTTTTTAAAAACCATTATTTAACATTATTGCAGCAGGAAAAAATATTTTATAAACATTATTTGAATTAATTGTTAGCCTTTGTGATTACGAATTGAACGTACTGTCGAAATAGCTTTGTAAAAGAAAAAGAAATACTGCAAGGTTAGCAAGAAATAAGTTTCACAATTTAGAAGGCTCTAGATTGAGTTTTATTGGTCCATGTGTGATAAAATTTGAATTTCAGATAAATTGAATGATACGCTTAACATTTATTAAAAAAAGAATTAGTACTAAAATTCAGCATTAAATGGCAAAAACAGAAATAATCATTTACATAAATGATATTTATTTACATTTATTGAAAATGTGAAAAACAATTTACGTTACAGTCCATGCCTATTACCATTATTTTTTGGACAAAAAAGGTGTATTCTGTACGAGCATTAGTTACTTCTCTGTTCATCACGTATACGTTGCAAGAAAAAGCGCTACTGGTAAAATAAATCTACCATAACTTGCAGAACTCTGCTGTAGCTGTAAAAAAAATCCACGAAGCAGACGCGTAGAAGATTCGTACGAAGCAGGTGTGAAGAGTTGACCTACGCAATATGATACAAAAATTCAAAACAACTGAAAATTTTGGCTTTCTTCCGGATAAAGAAGACGAACACACATCCAGCCTTCTAGCATCGAAAATATAGCTACTACGGTCATTGAAATCAATCACAGCATAGTAGTGTGAGTGTGACAGTTGATTCATGTTTAGTGGATATGCCGTATTCCACTGTACAAAATATTTTAGAGCAGATTTTACATTTTTATTCCTAAAAGTTAAGCATGTGCACCCATTGAAGAACAGGGAGACAGAAGATCGTGAAACTTTTGCTCTTCAGTTCCTTCATCGAGTCGTGGTTGACGTCACTTAGCCATGGAACATTCTGTGATCTGACGAAGTTAAATTTTTTCCTTAACAGGCAGATTGACACTCACAATTGTTGAATTTTGTCTATGGAAAACCCTCAGGCCAGCCAGGAATATTCTTTGTATACTTAAAAAGAGAGAACATGGTGCGATTTTACTTCTACCTTTATCCTTGTGCCGTATTTGTTTGAATATATAATTGCAAGAGGAATTCCAAACTTGTTTCTTCTCTTAAGAAAACAGTACCGTTATATGCGAAGAGATTTTATTATTCCAGAATTTCAACAGCGTAGATACCTTCAGAATATCATTTTCATGCAGAATGGTGCGCCTCGCATAATTGATCGTCGTGTAAACAAAAGTTAATACAACATTCGACAGATGCGCGAGAAATCGGCAGTCATTTTCTAACTGCATTGCTTCTTCGTTCGACGATTATTACCCCTTTCGACATTTAGTTACGTGTTTTCCTGAAAGAAAATATCTACTATTAAAGGCCAGCATATTTGTCAGATCTAGAAGACAGCATACGGCGCCCTTTTCTTCATATTTT
The DNA here is from genome assembly GCA_963930645.1 of Salticus scenicus. Lineage (NCBI taxonomy): Eukaryota > Metazoa > Arthropoda > Arachnida > Araneae > Salticidae > Salticus > Salticus scenicus. The sequence goes on along the minus strand of OZ005652.1, from coordinate 228,899,945 downwards.
GGCAGATTAATCCAATCAAATATGGAAAATATAGTTCTGCGATTAGTGCACATTGTTAAACATGAAAAGAAACATATTAAGTAGCTTTAATGCTATTTTTTATGTTATTTAACATTTATAAAGCATATTGAATGCTTTTATGTGCATTAAATCGCTACCTATCGTCGTATTTTTGTACTAGTTTTTTATTTAATAAATGTTAAGCGCATCATTGGAATTATCTGTAGTTCAAATTTTATCGCATTTGGATTAATCGATTCTAAAGCTTTCAGAATTGGGAAACTTATTTCTTACTAATCCTGCTTTTAATTTAAAAGAATCTTAAAAATTCAAAAAGATATACCTACAGAAAGGACACATAAGTGAGCTCTACATACAAACCTTTATATGGTTATATCATTCGAAATGAGTAAGAAAGCACTGTTAAAAAAAAAAAAAAAAAAAAAAAAGTGGTTTGAGAAGGCAATCTGATAATCAATTTTCATTTTTTACGATCTCCCCATCTATTCCTTGTTCTCTATCCTTTGATAGAAAAAGCAGTTATTTTCTTTTGTGATTTTTGATTTTTCATATAGTCCTCCCCCATGAAAAAATAGTGACAATTAGTTAGTAAGTTTCAAGGATTTTTGTCAGTCTGTTTTTACAACTTCACCGAATTTCTGTGATGTATGCGCTTCAGTTTGACAGTGACACGTTTAAAGAGTTTTTTCAGCATTTTATATTATACTAGCGAGCTTCGCCCGCTAGCGGGTCAGTATTTTCAAATGGATCACTATAATTATTGAATCACTAACAGTAACTTTTAGTCTTCAGAAAAGAAATTAAAAAAAAAAAATCATTTCTGATCGGGTAAAATGTCGTCCCGGGTCCCCACTGCCTTCGGCTGCGCAGTCCCGTGCGCGCTGCGCGTGCACAAGTTAAGGGATACACGCGCTGCGCGCGCGTATTCCTTCCCTGACCCTTCGTGCCCCCCCCCCAAAAAAAATCATTTCTGATCGGGTAAAAACTCACACCGGGTCCCCACTGCCTTCGGCAGCGCAGACCCTTGCGTGCTGCGCGCGCACGTGTGAAGGTATATGTGCGCTGCGCGCAAATATTTCTTCTCAAATCAAATTTTTATTCTTAAGAAAAGAAAAGAAAAAAAATAATTTCTCATGGGGTACAAAGTCGGCCCGGATCCCCACTGCCTTCGGCAGCGCAGTCCCGTGCGCACTGCGCGCACACAAATTGAAGAATACACGTGCTGCACTCCCGCATTCCTTCCCTGACACTTCGTGCCCCCTAAAAGAATCATTTCTGATCGGGTAAAAAATCACACTGGGTCCCCACTGCCTTCGGCAGCGCAGATCCATGCGCGCGCAGCGCGCATGTGTGAAGGTATACGCACGCTGCGCGCACGTATTCCTTCTCGAATCAAATTTTTATTCTTAAGAAAAGAAAATTAAAAAAATTATTTCTCATCGGTTAAAAAGTCGGACCGGCTCCCCACTGCCTTCGGCAGCGCAATCCCGTGCGCGCTGCGCACGCACAAGTTAGGGGATACGCGCGCGGTGCACGCCTATTTCATCCCCACCCTTTCAGCCCCTTCTAATAAACCTACGTATACCAATTTTGAACGGTCTTACTCAATTAGCTGAGATGCAAAAGAACACCTAATCAGGACGCCTCAAAACGTGTAAATCTGCTGCAAACTTTCGATAATATAAAAGAACTTTAAAATATCTTTCGAATGATGGATTAAACATAATTTAATCATGATTAGAAATTGAAATATTGAAATTTGAAAATATTACAGCGCCATCTGGCGGTAGAAATTTCTGTATTCCACTGTTCGATACCAAATCAACAAAGCTTTCTAATGATATATTACTTATGAAATTATTTTAATTAGTAGTTGAGATACAAAAGAAAACTGATTCAGGAGACCTCAAAACGTGTAAATCTGGTGAAATCTTGAATTCATTTTCGATAATGTAAAAGTACTTTAAAATGTGTATCGAATGACGCATTGAAAAAAAAAATTAATCATGATTAGAAATAGAAATATTGTAATTTAAAAATATTACAGCGCCAACTGGCAGTAGAAATTTCTGTAATCTACTGTTCGATTCCAACTCAACAAAGCTTTCAAATGATGCATTACTTATGAAATTTTTTTAATTAGTAACTGAGACAAAAGAGAAACCCATTCAGGACACCTCAAAACGTTTAAATCAGAAGAAATGTCAAAATATCGAATTTCTGTAATCTACTATTCAATTCCAAATTAACAAAGCTTTCAAATGATGTATTACTTATGAAATTATTTTAATTAGCAGCTGAGATACAAAAGAAAACCCATTCAGGACACCTCAAAACGTGTAAATCAGGTGAAATCTCTAATTCCACTTTCGACACTTTAATTAGTAGCTGAGATACAAAAGAAAACCCATTCAGGAGACCTCAAAACGTGTAAATAAGCTGAAATCTCGAATTCCACTATTGCGATGCAAAAGAAAACCTAATCAGGAGACCTCAAAACGTGTAAATCGGGTGAAATCTCGAATTCCCCTTTCGATAATGTAACCGTACTTTAAAAGGTGTATCGAATGACATATTAAAAAAAAAATTTAAACATAATTAGAATTTTAAATATTGAAATTTTAAATTATTACAGCGCCATGACACCTCAAAACGTGTAAGTCAGGTGAAATTTCGAATTCCATTATCTACGGTTGTCGGTTAATGGAAGTAAATAGAAAAAAAAATATTTTTACCTTAAGAGTATTTGTGTCGTTTTGAAACTTACATACTCTTTCGACAGATAAAATGTCAGGCGTGTAAAGATAAAATTTAATTTGCAATTAAAATGTAAATCTTTTGTTTATTGACCAAAATCGATGAAATTTTAACTGCAAGTTTGTTTTGTGGTGTTAAGATTGTATACTAATTGAAATGTGCGAATTTTGAAAAATTGAAGAAAATAGAAAATTGCAATTTTTAATCGCAGTACAAAAACACGTGACCTCATTAAACACCAGATGTTTTTTTCTTTCCGTTCAAGATCGTCTGCCAAGTTAAAATGCTTGTGATTTGTTGCCACTATTTTTTTTTAGTTTAGTTAATTTAAAAAAATCTAATTGTCCGATCGATAAGCCGTTTACACCATCGGATTGAGAAAAAAAAGCCCTTTCCAATGGTGTCTTGTTTGTAACAATACGACTGATATTTCTAATTTATTTTCCACTTTTTCCGTAAAAATGTCGCTTTTTAAGCATTTAATCATGAATTCTGGGTCATTTTTCGGTAGACATGGGTCGACATTTTAATTAATATCTCCGCTAATTAGGGTCGCATCACTTAGCGAATTATCGCGATGTCGAGAAGAAGAAATTCTACGTCTGTCGACACCGGTTTCGAGTCGATGCGACCATTAGCGCCGGAGCTTTAGCGATGACAAGGCATTTCTCACAGATAGACAGAAAGACAGAAAGACAGACAGATGCGTACAGATTTTAATAATATAAGGAGATTATTATTATAGTTTCATAACATGACACTTTTCTTTGGAGATTTGATTAAAAATTACTTAGACCAATCAAATTTAGCGATTTTTTGTTTACTGTATGATGACCCATTATCCTAACCTTGGCATACAGTAAATAACAATCTATCTTGGTAACATTCTGTTAGAGTATTTCTTGTCACGTTTTATTTCTCTCTTCTGCTCTTTAAATACTCTTAAAAATTTAACACCACATTTGAGACTAGATGTCTATATTAGAAACTAGTTGGCATAGGTGGACTCTGCTCAGTTCCCCATCATATTTATGTTCTCATAAATTTCTAGTTTGAGAGATATAATCATGTTAAAAGAAATGAATTTGACAAAAGCTTGATACAGTGACAGAATGAAAACCCTGCCTAATAGGCTATCCACCGTTCACTTTGATATATTTATCTTATTCTAATCTATTAATTTATTTTATCAGGGTCAATTCCGTTGTTTAGTTTTCATGCTACTATTTCCAGTGCAATAATCCTCAAAATTCATATTTATATGAAAAATTTACAATTTCGCTATGTTGGTAAAATCGTAAATTACGAATAATTTACGAAATTTTAATATTAGAATATTTGTATTCAATCATGTTCAAACAAATATCATAAATATAATTTTGAAGTTGTCTAATGTATTTATGATCCTCAAAATGAAAGTTTATGCTCAATTTTACCTTATTCTGGCATGTTAAGTAAATCGTAAATTCCAAATAACTTACGAATTTTTTTAAATTGGAAAAATCATAGTCTATGGTATTCATGTCAGTATCCTAAATAATATTTCGAAAGTGGTTTGACATCTTTACGATGAAAATATCTCTCAAAATTGACGTTTATGTGAAATTTTGCCCTATACTGCCATGTTAAGAAATTCGTAAATTTCCAATAACTTGCGAAATTTTCAAAGTAGCATATTTATAGTTACTGATGTTCCTTCCGGCATCAAAACTGATATTTTAAAACTGATCTGACATTTTTACAGTAAAAAGTTTCCATTTAATGCACGTTTAAGTGAAATTTTGTCCTATTCTCCCATGTTAAGAAAATCGTAAATTTCTAATAACTTACGAAGTTTTTAAATTCGAATGTTGCAAATGAATATGGTTCTTGCCAGTGTCGAAAGTAATATTTTAAAACTGATCTGATCTCTCTGCGACAATTTGTTCTTGAGATATTGTGTACACAGACTAACAAACTAACGGACTTACACACTAACAGACTAACAGACTAACAGACTAACAGACACCCTACAGACAGACACCATAGAAATTTTGTCATTTTCGGATTCCTCACACCTGAAAACGTGTAAAAAAGTCAAAAAACCGAGGTCGAAAATTTTCACGATTACCTAAGTTCCCCATACCTATAATATGATGGGGAACTAAAAAGTTAAAAACTTGTAAAATAATATCAAAGGTCCTTAATCTGTTTTTCATTATCAGAGCAACGCACACAATGTTCCTATTTTAAAAATAACTAGGAAAGGAACACGTAAAGCTCCGTTGAAATTTTTATATTATTATTTTCCCCATCTGATTTTAACCACATTTGTTTAAATATCATTAGATTATCATAATTATCCCTATTCGTATTTGATTTCTTGTAGTCCTTAATTCTTTCCTAATGTTATAATTTATTACGAACATTTAACTCTTCCAGTATAATTTTGTACTTTGGAGCCTTAGGTTCTGAGAACTGTTTTTTAATGTCCTTTGAAAATCAAAGGAAGATAATTTTTAAATTTTTTTAAAAAAGAGTATCCCCAAAATTTACCTCAAAACTTAAAAAAAAAAAAAAAAAAATGCACAAAAGCAAAATTTATGTATGTAACATGCGTAATATGTTCAGGATGTGTCATAAAGATCGAGCAATTTCTGCAAAGACAGGTTGTTTCTTTGGATTACATGAAACGTGACCAGATCAATGTACCTGTATGATCCCTAGAGCATAAATCTTACTAGAGAGCCCATTTAGTACTGAAATTCCTGTCCAAACATGTAACCAACATTGAGGGTGATTTTCGGTGATCCCGTAACGAATAAAACGATCAGATCCGTTCGTTTTTTCTCACTTGGCTCATTTACAACTTTTTGTTTTCAACAATTGACTACATATTAGGACAGACCCCGTATTAGTAACCTATTTGTTCCCAAACATCACATCCCCACCAATCCACAAATTTATTCACCAAACCTATATTCCTCTTCCACCATAGCAGGTTTTCTCCTCTTTCACCTGTCACAGAGTTTCTGTGATGTGCGCTCTTCAGTTTGACAGTGACACATTTAAAGAGTTTTTTTTCAAGATTTTATATTATATTCTTATTGTAATTTCATAACATGAGACTTTCCTTTGGTGTTTTGATGGTACGAGGGACAAACTATTTAAAACATGCAAAATCCCAAGAACCAGTTGCAAAGAAAGCGGTTATCGCTGAAAGAAGACGTCCATTCACTCAAAAACCGTAATGATGTTGGCGAAATTTCTCTACATAGCCATTATAGGGAATCTGACCTCTACTTCTATCAGTACTCAATGTTTTCAACACTTGGCTTATTATCGCTACTGCAAAACATTTTCTTTCTCTTATTTTTTAAGTTGTTTGTTTGTTTGCTGTTCCTTTATTGATAACATATGCATCAGATTTGTATGCGTGACTCGTAGTCCGCTTGTAAATCATCGTCAGATAATTAAAGATAGCACATGACAGAATTACAATACGAAGAAATGGAAAAACACCCATGGCCAGCGCGGGAATTGAACCCGCTCTTCTGCGCTCGAAGGCGATTAGCAGTGTGGCGAAATAAGCACTCGGCCACGGAGGGCCCATTTTTTAAGTTGTAATATTTTAGAAAAACAAAAAGTGGATTGAGCAGTCTGAAAAATCAAGAGTAATTTATTAATAATTGCAATTCATAATATGTTTAAATATAAATATGTCTTTTGCTATTTTTAAAAGTTGTTTATCGCATATGCAATGAAAGAAATTTTCATTTTGTGCTTTAAATATTTCCTTTAATGTTATATTAATACGTCAGTAAAATTTATGAAGTGATAAGAGTCTGCGTTTGACAAATTTTTCTTTGCATTCAGATGCATTTCGGCATCTTTCTTTTCGAATCTGGATTAAACAGCGAAAAATCTTTGTCAACCCTTGTTCGAGGAAAAGAGTGACTCCGTGATTTTTAAGTGTGAAAACTGAAAAGCACTCATTACGTGATTTTGATATCGTTTACTTGATTTGATGAGGGATGTGCACTCTCTTTAGATATATGACCCACAGTTTTCAGGGGAAATATGAAAAAAAAAAAGTATGATGTCATATCTAGTGCGAAGGGAAAAAAAAATCTTTTATTGGGCACTTGAATACTAGTATTTGCACAAGCTGGCAGGCGAGCACGTATGAAAGAACTTTAAAAGAATTATCCATTGATATCTCAGATATTACAGAAAAGGAGTTCGTTGATCGTCTTCTTGCTGTTTGTACTTTGGTGGAAACAGCAGTCAGCAATTCTACGGCCCGCGCATGTAAGCCGTGATATATGCGGCGGATATTTTGAGCATATTTTATATAAAACTATGGAAATACGATGTTCATGTTTCTAATACTTTCTTTCTTTTCACCAGATATGACATCACATTTGTTTCGAAATTTTCTTGAAAACTATGTGTCGTATAGGTACAGTTCTTTGGACATCTCTTATGTATTCCAAGGGTGGAATCTGACTGTGGTAAGTTTAGGCGATCTTAGTGGTACACCCTGTATATTATAAAACATTATGGCTAATAAACCTCGGTAAAGTTGAATATTCTTTTTTCTTTTTGAAAAAGTGATGTCAAAATACCCATGAAAGGGGACTTTTTATTTTTCTACAGTATCAGATTTTGAAATTCAACTCAGATTAATCCTTTGTTGATATTATTAACAAGAGCTATGTACTTATTTCGTTTACTATTATCGAATAATTTTATTACTAAATTAGTAATAGCATATTCATAAATTTATTCATTCATTGAATTAAGCAAGTTTAATAAATATACAAAAACATTTTTGTAAACATTCCATCTCACCTAGACCAAGAATAATCGTACCACCTTTGTACCCTTCTTTGCATCCCTTTAGGAACTTTGTGATGCCGCATGTACATTTTTGCTCCATCCTACAATATAACAAATAGTTTTACATTTAGAATATTGATATGTGACAGATATAAATATACTTTTAAATTTATAAACAATCAACGGTTAATTTAAAGCAACCGGAGTGACGAAGCAATTATCTGAATGTTTTTCGCTTCTTCATAACATACTTCAGTGATGAGTGCCTTTAAGTCTCAAGAAATCTCTTGAATCTAAATTACAATGAGTTTTATAACACGGGAAACAAATAAATTTTTTGGAGTGTGCCTGAAATTTTTATATTGATTCTGAGTATTTTGGTACTGATGATTCCGACATTGCTATCCTTTTTTTTTTGTAGCTGCTCTAGTTTATGAGATATTTTAATTGTAATTATAATTAACATTATTTCTTTATTTTTATTTTTATTATCAATATTACTATTATTATTATTTCTATTATAATATAATTAAACTCAATTAATGATAATGAAGTAGCTAGGTGGCTGTCATTTTGTAATGTAGTAAGAATTTCCTTGGAAACTATAAGGCGTCTAATCATGAAGAACTAGTGGCGAATATGCTTACTACTTTTTTTGCACTTATTTGGCCTATTTGGCCTATTTCACAATAAAACTGGGAGACAAAAGTAAGACTTATTCACATCATGCTGTATGCATAACATTGAAATAAAATGTGGATAAGTTAAAATCTAGAACTGATGGGGTTAAAGTGAAAACATTTTTCGAATCAGTGAACCCAATATAACCAAAATCATTGTTACCCAATGTAATCTGTAGACGTTTCTGAATACTTTAAACAAGTATTAATTCAATATAAGTAGTAGTATACAAGTATTAATTCAAGTATTAATATATATTTTTCCCCCTACTATTTTTTTCCTACCATATATATATAAGGTTTTTATTATTCTTAGGAAAAGATTTAAACTATTTTTCTGATTTCTTTTAGTCCAAATTTACAGTTAATAACTTAATATGTCAGTCTTGAATAGTTTTCTTTTTATTAAAATAAAGGTTCTGAAAAACTAAACTATAAGGTTTTACTTAACATTTAGCATGAACAACGATTAATTAGCTAGTTATAGTGCATTTAATTCATTCAATAATGCTATAATGCTTAGAAGGTTTCATCCAATACATTTAAAATATTATCTGTTTAAAAAATAAATTTGTATCTTCACCAATGACGATTTTATAAAAATATTAATAAGAATAATAATCACACTTTAACTAATTTCTTGAAATTTTCTTTAGTTTTTCTCAATACACTAAGAATTAAGAACTGATAGGATAAATAAAAAATATTTAATAAGAATATCTAACATTTTTAACATAAACATTTAGTTTGATATTTCATATTTGGTAATAAATTTGAATAAAAATATATAACAAGAAAAAAAAAATATATATATATATATATACGACTTTTTTTTTTCAATTTGTATTCAGTATAATATATATATATATTAAATTTGCATCTAATGTATAACAAAATGCATTTTATTTACTGTTAACCGAATATGATTTATAACATTCATTAAAATCAGTGTTCTTGATCTTCTTATTTATTCGGAAAAATATTTTTTGATCTTTCAGTTTTGCTATTAAATTAAAGAGAGATATAAAACGTTTATTTACGTACAAGTCAGAAATTTGATTTCTTTTTGATCAGCTATTCATTTAAAAATATATTCATTAGTTTTTTTTTTCCTTCTGAAATATGAAATTTGCTTAATGGAAATGTGAAACGGTCATAATAAGCGCTGAAAAATTTAATGGTAGGTATCAATATAATTTATTTTAATCGTCATAAAAAGCGAGTTTTAATGAAATGTGCATTTTTTATTATTATTATCATTCAATGTAAGGAAATGTGAAGCAAGATTTAATTCTAGTAATTACCAATTATATCTATAATCGAACCTAGCATAATCGCAATCGATCTTTGAGTTTATGATTGCCTAAAGTTTTGTCTTTTTATGACCTGAACATGTAGCAAGGCCATAAATGAAGGTTAGTTAGTTGTTTCTTCTTCTTCTTCTTCTTTTTTTTAAATAATTGACCTATGTGGTCAGGCATTATCATTAAAAAATAAGAATCTTAAAAAAAATAAATAAATAAATAAATAAAGAAAGAAAAAAAAAAAGAAAAAAAAAAAGACCATTGTTATAACTGAGCCATTTTCAATTTCAGTGTATAAATTTGTTTATTATTTATCCTCTATTTTTGTAAGTTCACGTGCTCAACAATATGTCAAAGAAAAAAAAAAGAGTTAAATGAATTTAATGCTTTTAATTTTTATGTAAAATATGAGCGCGTGCTATCTTCAAAATTTGTTAAAATGTAAAGATTATGTGATGCGTGTGGCATCCTCAGTTTTGTCTATTAATTCAAGAAATAGAACAGAATAAAGTTAGCAACGATGTTAGTTGCATTTTTTCATATAGTTTGAGTTCTTAATTTTAGTGAACTACTTTTTACCGTAGGAATAATTTTACTATGTTTAATGTTATAGGGAATTATTATACGAGCATAAAAGATGCTATTTTAATAATTTTAAAGTGTAAATAAGTAGTATAGGCGTCCGCTTTTATACAGTTTAATTTAGTAAGAGAAAAGCTAGGAATTTGCGGTGCTTATTCCGTTGCTTTACATAAAAATACTGGAGTCCATAGCGACAGGACCGTTCAAGTGAAGTAAAATTATTTTGATTATATTAAGATTAAAAACATGTTTAAAACCGTTAAAGGATTTAAAAAAGAAGATTTGAAGTGGGTAGCCGAAGAGATTGGAGAGACTTTGCCTTCGACGTTCACAATAGCAAGCTTAAAAGAGCTGATTTTAAATAGTAAAGAGTATGAAAAGGATCCCGAATTTGTGAAAGATATTTTAGAAAATGCTATAGCTGAAAGAAAAATGAAAGAAGAAAAACAAGAACAAGCTTTGAAAGAAGAAAAACAAGCTTTGAAAGAAGAAAAACAAGAACAAGCTTGGAAAGAAGCTGAGGCATTAAAGCTGGAAAAAGAAGCAGAACTGGAGAAAGAGAAATTAAGATTGAATCATGATTTAGAATTGGCGAGAATACAATCATCTGGGCAAATTCAAACTGATGCTATTTTAAGTAATTATGAAAATAGTACTATGAGACGAAAATTTACTTTACCTAAGCTGGAATTCAGGAAATTTGGCGGGGAAATTAAGGATTGGTTGCCTTTTTGGAGCCAATTTGAACAAATCGATAAAGATGATGAAATTGCCCCAGAGGACAAGTTCCAGTATTTAGTACAAGCAACAATCGCTGGTTCACGCGCAAGAGAAGTTGTTGAAAGTTTCCCGCCAACTGGCGCCAATTATTCAAAGGCAGTGGAAAGTTTAAAGGCTCGTTTTGGCAGGGAAGATATTCTAGTAGAAGTGTATGTACGAGAGTTATTGAAATTGATAATATCTGTGCAAACAAAAGGTAGATTTGCATTAACTTCATTATATGATAAGCTTGAGTCATATTTACGGGCGCTAGAAACATTAGGTGTTACCACTGATAAATATGCCTCCATTTTATACCCTATGGTTGAGTCTTGTTTCCCAGCAGACTTTTTGAAGGCCTGGAATCGCTCGAATCTCTCTTCTTCTAATACAGATGCTAAAGGAAGGTTGAATAATCTGATGCATTTTTTGAAAACGGAAGTAGAAGGTGAAGAGAGAATATCTTTAGATGTAGCGGGCTTCGGGTTGACAAAGCGTGAAGATAATAAATATTCTAAAAGGAAAAACAGTGCAAGTGCAGACTATATGCGAAATAAGATATCGACAGCTGCAGGTTTATTGACAACGTCTTCTGCTTTAGATTTCAAAAGAGTATGCATTTTTTGCCAAGGCAAACATTTGAGCTCTGAATGCTTTTCAGCTCGAAAATTGAGTTTAACTGAGATACAAAAGATTGTAAAGGATAAAAATTGCTGCTTCGCTTGTTTGTTACCTAATCATACAGTGAAAAAATGTCGAGCAGTTTTAAGATGCATTATCTGTTCTAAGAAGCATGTACCTTTGATGTGCGATTTGCGTGATTCGCAAGGTAAAACTGCACAAGAAAAGGTTGAAGAAAATTCAGTCAGTAGTGAAGTAAACATGGCAAATTTTAATAAGGAAAGAGCTAAAGTATTCCTTCAAACCTTAAAAGTGAAACTCATCTCCGAAAACAAGCAAAAAACAGTTCGTTTATTGTTAGATTCAGCATCCCAAAAATCTTATATTTTGAAAAGTATAGCAGAAGAGATGAATTATACTCCCATTCGTCAAGAAAAAATGATGCATTCATTGTTTGGCGGAGTTACAACAAAGGAATGCCAACATAATTGTTATAGAATAAAGGTTAAGGATATGAAGGAGAAGTTCACCTGTAATTTTGAAGTGATGGATCAAATTACTATATGTGAAAACATTCAACCCGTCACTAATGGTCCGTGGATTAAAGAGTTGAAAGAATATGGAATCGAATTATCTGATGTAAGTCATTGCCGTGAAGTTATCGAAATATTGATTGGTGCTGATATTATGGGAAAGATGTTAACTGGCAAAAGAAAAGTATTGACATCTGGTCTTGTTGCCATAGAAACATACCTCGGTTGGACATTGATGGGCAAGGCGCCTCACACCGAAGTCTCAACAGATAATTTAGCAATGATGGTGACGTCTTTGTTCGTAAATGAAGCTGATATCTCAAACTTATGGAGATTGGACTTGATCGGAATAACAGATACTATAGAAAAGAAATCTAAAAGTGAGATTGACCGTCAAACAAAGGAACATTTCTTAGAGACAGTAAAAATTAACAAGGATGGTCGTTATGAAATTTGTCTTCCTTGGGCTGACGACACATCTGTATTACCAGATAACTTGAGTTTGGCTGTAAGACGTTTGGAAAGTACAACTTCTAAGTTATTATCTAAGAACATGTACGAAAAATATGAAAATATATTTATGGACTGGTTGAATGAGGGGATCATAGAAGAAGTTCCTGCTACCAAAGTGAACTCTTATGGTAATTACTTACCTCATCACCCAGTTATTAAAGAGACCAGTAGTACAACACCTATCCGTCCGGTTTTCGATGCTTCAGCAAAGTTGGCTAACCATCCATCTTTAAATCAGTGTCTGCAGTGTGGCCCAAATTTGATTGAGCTTATTCCAGATATTCTCCTACGTTTCAGAGAAAGAAAATTTGGTGTAACCGCTGATATTAGAAAAGCGTTTCATCAAATTAGCATTTGTGAAAAGGATAGAGATTTCCTACGATTTCTATGGTGGAAAGATCTAAAAGAGAAGAAACTTAAAGTATTTAGGCATGCACGAGTCGTTTTCGGTGTAAAGTGTAGCCCTTTTCTTTTATCATCAGTAATTGAATATCACATCAAAAATAGTGCAAATTTTGAGGAAAGTTTCAAGCAAAGACTTTTGCATAGTTTTTATGTAGACAATGTCGCCACTAGTGTGCACAGTGAAGAAGATCTAAAGAAATTTATCTCGGACTCAAAGAAAATAATGGCAAATGCTGGTTTTGATTTAAGGCAGTGGGAATACACTGGTGATCACGCTGAAACATCGAACCAGAAGGAAACTCAAGTATTGGGTCTGATTTGGGATAAGGTTTCCGATACATTAAAAGTCAACATGAAATGGCTAAACGATTTCAACACAGAAAGGATTACCAAGCGAAGTATGTTATCGGCAGTTCATAAAATTTTTGATCCTTTTGGTTTTACTGCTCCGGTAATGCTTTATCCTAAATTGATGTTACAGAAAGCTTGGAAATTAGGAATTAATTGGGATGACGAAATAACTGGTGATTTACAAAAAGAATTCCTATTATGGTTTCAAGAACTTAAATATTTAAATGATGTTAAGATACCAAGACATATCCAGATAACTCCAGAAAACTTACATGCATGCACAATTCATACTTTCATTGATGGTAGTAAAGATGCTTACGCAGCAGTAGTATTCTTGAGGATAGAAAAAGAAGATCAAGGGGAAATAATTCTGCTTGCTGCCAAGTCCCGAGTTGCGCCTTTAAAGAATACGACTGTACCAAGGATGGAGCTATTAGCAGCTACTATTGGCGCTCGTTTGGCGAAAACTGTTGTGGATGCTTTGGGTTGGCAGGAAATGAAGCGATATTACTGGAGCGATTCCTCAACAGTGCTTGCTTGGATCTCAAGAAATGAGAGCTGGTCTGTGTTTGTCAGAAATCGGGTTCAAGAGATTCAGAAATTAAGCAGTCCTTCATCATGGAAACATATACCAAGTGAGAAGAATCCAGCAGACTTGCCGTCTAGAGGCTGTAAGGCTAAGCAATTAGCTTTAATCAGATGGTGGGAGGGCCCACATTGGATGAAAGATTCAGCAGAATTTAGAAACCACCTGAACACTTCCGATGAAGATTGGAATGAGGAAGAAATTCAGAAAGAAAGGTCAAAGTCTACTTGTATGTTGACGAAACCTGAATTTCCATCCAACAATAACTGGTATTACAGCTACTTTTCAAGTTATGAAAAAATCATACGTTTAGTTGCTTGGATTCTTCGCTTTAAGCATAATTGTTTAAATCCTGATAAGAAGAGTAAAGGCGAATTGACGGCTACTGAATTTCGGGAAGCTGAGATAAAAACTCTACGTATGGTTCAAAAAGAATCTTTCTCTTCGGAAAGTGATGAAAGATTGAAGACATTACAAACCTGTAAGGATGAGCAAGATGTCATTCGTTTGAAAACTAAAATAACTTACAGGAAAGATAGTGAAGATTTTCTCCATCCCATAATTCTCCCTTCAAAGCATGAAGTTGTTAAGCGACTTATTTTTTATATTCATGTAAAGAACTGTCATGCGGGGTTACAAATCCTCTTAAATTTGCTTAGAGAAAGGTATTGGATCCTCAACGGAAGAAAGAGTGTAAAGCTTGTGTTAGCCAGCTGTGTGATTTGTAAAAGGTTTAATTCAAGGGCTTTATGGACATCTAGTGCTCCTCTACCTGAAAACAGAGTAAAAGATTCTGCCGTATTTCAAATTACAGGCATAGATATGGCTGGTCCTTTGTATCTTAAGAACGATAAGAAGAGTTGGATTTTGATTTTCACATGTGCTATATATAGAGCTGTTCATCTAGAGCTAGTGAACTCTGCTTCCACAGATGCATTTTTGATGGGTTTGAGAAGATTTGTGGCTCGCAGAGGAAGATGCTCTGTTATCTACTGTGATAACGGAACAAATTTTGTTGGCGCAACTAATTTATTGAGAAGCTTAGATTGGCAATGTATACAAAAACATGGGTCTGTCAACTCCATAGACTGGAAGTTTAACCCGCCAACGGTGGCGTGGTGGGGTGGCTTCTGGGAGAGGCTGATTAGGGTAATAAAAGATCTTCTTAAAAGAGTCTTAGGACGCGCCTGTCTTACGTACGAAGAAATGACAACTCTTTTAGCTGATGTTGAAAGTGTAGTGAATTCAAGGCCTCTAACATATCTTTCTGAAGATGCGACTGTAAAGCCTATCTCCCCATCTATGTTTCTTCAAGATGTTCACGAAATTCAGCTTCCAGATGTTGATGCAGTTGAACAAAATTCTTTATCAAAGAGGCTCAGATACAGGCAGTCCCTACTCAGAGCTTTGAGAGATCGATTCAGATCCGAATATTTGGGTGCTCTCATACAGCGAGCAAATAGAAAACAGTCAGAAAAGGGTATCGCTGTCGGAGATATTGTATTAATTGGATCTGACAACAAGAAACGAATCCACTGGCCACTAGGCCGTATCACAGAACTTATTCCTGGCAAAGATAAGAAAGTTCGACTTGTAAAGGTTCAAACTTCGCAACATGAACTTTTACGACCTATTCAAAGATTATATCCTTTAGAAGTAACATCATCAAATAATAGTTCAAAGCTGAAAGAAGCATACCATTCAAAGGAAACCTCTGCTCAAAATGTTAAACCCGTTGTAACTTCAGAAGAGGAACCAGTCAGATATAGCAAAGCGGGAAGGAGAATTAAAGTCCCTGAAAGACTAATGTATTGAGAACTACACCTGCAACATTTGGTTTTGATTATAACCTATAATCAAAAGGTGGGAGGATGTTATAACTGAGCCATTTTCAATTTCAGTGTATAAATTTGTTTATTATTTATCCTCTATTTTTGTAAGTTCACGTGCTCAACAATATGTCAAAGAAAAAAAAAAGAGTTAAATGAATTTAATGCTTTTAATTTTTATGTAAAATATGAGCGCGTGCTATCTTCAAAATTTGTTAAAATGTAAAGATTATGTGATGCGTGTGGCATCCTCAGTTTTGTCTATTAATTCAAGAAATAGAACAGAATAAAGTTAGCAACGATGTTAGTTGCATTTTTTCATATAGTTTGAGTTCTTAATTTTAGTGAACTACTTTTTACCGTAGGAATAATTTTACTATGTTTAATGTTATAGGGAATTATTATACGAGCATAAAAGATGCTATTTTAATAATTTTAAAGTGTAAATAAGTAGTATAGGCGTCCGCTTTTATACAGTTTAATTTAGTAAGAGAAAAGCTAGGAATTTGCGGTGCTTATTCCGTTGCTTTACAACCATTTTGGCCAGGCTTTTCAGTAGAAGAGTAAATTTTTCTACATTTAGTTAACATATTCTGCAATGACAATTGACCAAATAAATTACTATCATCTGGAAATCAATTAGTATGACATCATTATTTAAAAGGTGTTTGCGGGAAGCACAACATTTATTTTCTTTCCTTCTGTTGATGTGAAAATACGTTAAATAATAAATCGAAAAGAAACTTTAAAATATTATTTCAAAAAAGTATCACTAATGTTAAATCAGAATATACTTTTAGCTACGAATGTGCTCTTTTCTGTTGAGTTTCTTTAAGTTTGAAAATAAATTTTCGGTTGAAGATTGTATAAAATAAATACCTTCAAAAAGAATTTAAAAAATATTTTAAATACACTACCTTTCCATAAATATCCGGACACTTTCGATTTTAGAGGCTTTGGGAAATATCTCAAAAAGTGCAAGACGAATCATCTTGAAACTTCAGCAGTGTAAAGAACATATTATACCTCATACATTTCAGTGTAAGTTTTGCCCCGAAATCAAAAAGGGAGCCAGTAAAACATTAAGTCATTAACTACCAAAATTTATTTCATCAATTTTTATTTTCTTCTGCTAGTTTACATTTAAATAATAATAATAATTAAAAAAAAAAAAAAAAAAAAAAAAAAAAACTTTTTTTTTCTTTAAATAAATGCTTTAAAACATGTTCAGAAGTTTTAAATGTAAGTCCGATCCCGAAATGATAATAAGTACATATAGCCTAGATTCATTATATTCATTCAGATTACAGTATGAGAAAATATAATATATAAATACATTAATTACTTTCCAATGATCAAGAGAAATTCAGTGCAACGAAAACTATTGCCCTAAAGTAAAATTTTTCTGCTTTTAAAATAAACGTATTATTTTTCTGATGAAAAGCAATATTAGAGCAAGAAAAATAAACTCGTTTGCTGCACGTACTGAGTCCACATGGTTGTTTAAGTATTCTACCCTTAGTTGTAGTTTTTAGGAATGCAAGAAAACTAACTGTAAGAGACCATCCAATTGGTGCATGACGTCACAATGTATAGAAATAAATGTAGGCGATACCTAAATGGGAATCAAAGCAGGGAATGAGTTAACCCATTACTCGCTGGTGTTGCGTTCATGCAGCACCAGAAATAATTGCGTTTAACAGTCAACTAAAAAAGATATTTTATATTAAGTATTGTTTTTAAGTAAAAAAAAAATAGTAGATGTTTCTTTTATAAAAAAAAGTTTGATCTGAAAAAAAAAAAATTATGTTTAAAAATGAATTTTAAACTTAAAGCACTTCTCAAAACAAAACTTTTCAAATTTTTCATATTTGAATGAGTTTACATAACTTGTAAAAAAAAATTTTCATAATAAAATAATTACTTTTGTAGCCATCTGCAGTTTTTGCTGTTTTATGCTCTCTCAAGGAAATTTCCATAAACATTTGTTTGTATTCCTTTTATACTCTTATTCCACTGAAGCTGTACACATACTATTCCCCTACCTTTAACTCTGTTTTTAGTAAGGTAAGACCAATTCTCATAATTTTATTTTAAATTATTGTTATATATGATCAAATTAATGAGTGCTACTGTTTATATTTAGAAAAAAAAATCATAATTTCTAGTTTTGATGGTTAATGGGTTAAATAAAAATGAAAATGTTTGGAATTCCCTTGTAAAAATTGAAGGCTTGAAATGCAGTCTGGCTGTAGCATGTGATAATGATGTTCCTTTTTTATTATCTGTATAAATTTTTATGAGGCAATCACATACATTCATGGATTTATATAAAGATTTTTTTTTGCACAGAGCAAAGCCATATTTAGGAAACTTGACATAGTACATTAAAGACAGCATACTGCAATAAGAATGTAAAAATATTAAATATGTAAAGAAATATGAGAATTTTCACAAAAAAATTTAATTTTGCTTACGCAAGCTTTAGCAAAACTCCTTTGCATAATATAATACCCAATAGAATTGAGCTACTTATATAAAAACACCAAACAAATATCGTGTAAATTTAAAAAGATATACGCGATAGAATGAAGTGAATATCAATTCTTCTCAAAATTAAGGGAAATGATAAGGGAGTTTTATTAATGTTTATTTACAGTCATCGAACAGTCTATAACACTGATTCAATCAAAATTAAAATGTGTGAGTAGAACCCCTTATAGTTTAGCCTCTTTTTTTTTTTTTTTTTTTTTTTTCTTAAGAACTGAATAGTAGTTTATTCAATCGCATACTACTTTTTGAACTTACTGAAATGTTTGGGGTTTTCATGTAAGTAGCTCAGCACATTAGGCTATAAAATTATCCAAAGGAAATTTTGCTAAATCTTGCTCTTGCGCAATTAAAAATTATTTAGTAAAAATGCTTATATTTCATTACATGTTTAATATTTCTGCATTCTGATTACAGTATGCTGTGTCTAAAGCTGTATCTTAATTTTCCTGAAAATGGCTTTCCACTGGATTGGCTTTGCAACTTGAGCGTTATATCTAAAAAAAAGTTACCCTTTTTTTGGAAATTTTTAAAGAAACAATTATTACTTCATTAATAAATATAACAGCCCCCTAAAAATTTAAATAGATTATATAAAGAACTTCATATTTACATGCTATAGCCAGATAGCATTTCAAGCATTATATTTTACAGGGTGATCCCAAACATTTTTATTTTTATTTAATCGTTTACCATCTCTCGTTTACGTTTAGGGGACAACTTTCACTGATAAATATATATACTATATATATATGAGATATAACATGTCCTTCACATTCCTGAAGTTTCAAGAGGATATTTGTCTAATACGTTTTTAGATATTTGAAAAAACGTCTGAAAAGTCCGGTCATTTATGGAAAGGTAGTGTAAATGAGAAACATGATCCCCCCCCTATCTTTAACTATAAACTAAGTTATTATAAACTGTTTTATACACACACACACACACACACACACACACACACACACACACATATATATATATATATATATATATATAGTAATACATTAATATAATAATATCAATGCAAATTTTTTTTTGAAATTTATATATGTATGTATAATTTTTTTCAATATTATTTAATTTACAAAACTTATCATAGCTTATTTTGTAGAAATGTAATATTTATATTATAAAAATAGTTTACCTGCCTATTTAAATGCTATATTTTTGACTAAATATCATACGAATCTGAATCTATTCAAGTACATAATCATAAACACACTTTTAAGGGTAAAGTTCACACAAGCCAATAATATTAAATTGTACGACATTTATTTTTTGCCAAATAAATGAAATCATGAGTTTGAATTTCGATGATATTGCTGTCATCAATAGTTACTTCAGAGTTTATATCTGTGTAGAAAATAGTTTCTATTTAAGTTTTTACTTTTTTGTAAGGATAATGTAATAAATAAATCCTGACATCTCAATAAAATAGCTACAAAAACTCACCAAAAGTCTTTCAAATTCCAGTCTGCTGGCATTTCTGTTGGTGATCACATTACCAACTTGACCTAAAATATGAGATAGTAGAGTCAGTGACAATGAGACTTTATTAATTCTGTACATAAGGTATACTGAAAGAGATTTATGATATTTCTGAAGAATCATTTCACTTTGTGGTGATAGATAAAAATAGATGAGTAAAAGATGGAAAATAGGATTTTCCAAGCACAAAGTAATATTGATTTACTGATAAAGAAAAACCTTAATGCTGGTGTATAAAAGACGATTGGTTCTGATTCTTTTTTTATGTATTAACTTTAAGTATTTTAGCTATAAAATGTAAATACGTATTGCTGCTTTTACTGCAAACCATGGACATACACACACATACACGCGCGTACGCACAGATATACATTTTTTTTTTTTTTTTTTTTTTTTTTTTTTGTCATCCGATAGATTTTACCGGATGATGGCAAGTGAAAAATTATTGGTAAGTGCTTTAATACAATTAATAATATATCAACTAAGTGTTCCTATTTTTAAAATTGATAAATACTTTTAAGAAATCTTCAAACTTTTTCTTCAAAAATATGTTTCAACTATTTTATTATCAGCATAAAAACCTTTAACGTATCTTAGAAGTTTATTATGCCAAATTATTTATTGTTAAGTTTGACATTATTAAATTACGTTTTAAAATTTATTGAAACCATTTTAATTGTTGTTTTAGAATTGACACTAAAGCTTGTGAGCTCGAAATTCTTCTTCTTATTATTATTATTTATTTATTTATTTATTTATTTGTTTTGTTAGAATCAAAAAATCACCTAAAAAGCATAAAAGAGCTGTTATTACTTTTGGGTAATAAAATAATCGCCATACGATAAAATAAATAATTAAATAAATAATATAATTAAGATTAAAACTATTAAAAGTTTAAAATTAAAAAACATTTCACGTGTATATATAATATACAAAAGGTAACAAACCACTTTAAAACACGTAGATAAAATATTGATTAAAAACTACACAAAGCTTTTCGCCATTATAACAATAGCATCATCAGGTGTAATTGCGTTACATAGAACCAGCAATATATAAATAAAGAACTTTAAAAAAAATTTATTGTAACCGTAACTTTAAACCGTTTGAACTTCTTTATTTACATATTGCTGGTTCTATGTAACGCAATTACACCTGATGATGCTATTGTTATAATGGCGAAAAGCTTTGTGTAGTTGTTAATTAAAATATTTTATCTACGTGTTTTAAAGTGGTTTGTTACCTTTTATATAAATAAATAATAGTAATAAAAATCCATATATTTTACCGTTTAAACCATATTCTTAAGATTAATAGTTTTGAAAGCAATAAAATAACTGTAAACGCAAGAAAAAGCGGGAACTTCCAATCTTTAAAGTCAGCAGGTGTTTTAATAAAATAATCACGGGACGACGTGGAAGGTGGTGTTTGGAAATAAGGCCTATTGACTGCACTAGGGTCCTAGAACTAGGGGTACGTTCCGTTAGGTCTTTCTAAGGGGTCATAACCCGTATATACGCAAGTTTCGGAGAAGCTCCAAGAAAACATCGAACGGCTAGGCCGACAAGCGCCACCTGGAATCGAACACGGCACATCACGTTTACCAGCTTTGAGTGCAAAACCACTCGGTCGCCGGTGGGCCTTACGTAAAAGGATAAAGATATTTACTAGTCCTTTGACTCTTTTTCAAATGATAAGTATTGCTAAACAATGACGTGAAGACCTAGAGGAATTTCTGTTTTATGAATTACGCTCTTACCTATTTTTCTTTTTGAGGAAAAAAGAATAAGAAACAACATCAAATCTGTTTTTACAAGGTATTCAAAGCTTGTTTAATAAAACTGACATTGCCTGTATATGATTGATGAGCATTTTTGCTTCATATAGTTCTTTTTCAAAAAGGAAGTGTTCTTTCTCCTCTATTGCTCACTATTATTGACCACATGTTATCGAAATATGGATTTTAAAATTCTATTGTGCTGATCAATTGGTATCACAATCGTACTTCAGGCTTTTGTCTGAACAACTCAGGTGAGAAAGAAAAACTGTTTTATTTGATATAGTTCTTGGTAGGTATTAAAAAGTTCTTTCTGTACATCAAAATAAGTTTTTGAGCGATCTAAAACACCAAAATCGCTTTATTAACCCGCCAGTACACGGGTAGGGAAAAGACACAATTTTCTTTCAATATTTGAATGGCTAAAATATAACACCCACAAAATAAAATCACACGATAAAAATACGAAGTATAAAATTTTACGTGTTTGTAATTTTTTTTTTTTTACAGACTATATAAAATGTTTCTCTTACATTGCACTCTAGTAAATAAAATGGGTCTCACAGACCCAACTCGTGTACTGGCAAGTTAAAATAGTCATTGCAATGTTTAGAGCAGCTAATAGGCAGCAAAAAAGCAAGGAATGGCGTTGAAATGTTTATTATAATTACAGCATCAAATGTCTGACTCGGATTTCAGGGAATTTGTTTTTAGTAGGAGAGTATACTGATGTCGAGTTTATTTTAACTCCGTTTTCTAATGAATTCAATGTCTATTTTCTGAAACCAGAAAAAAAGTAAATCACATAAACAAACTTATGTATCTGAAACAACAATCTACGTTACTGTGACAGAGTTACAGATGAATATTATTTTTACATGCTTTCAGGGGTTGTGATGACAACTTCTATGTATGGGCAAGGCAAACTGAAATTTATTAAATCTTTGCAACACAACTCTTTGCTCAAGACAAGTTTTCACGAATGCAAATGTAACACCAGATAGCATTCATGAACCCGGTTTACGTCTTCTTAAAGGGGGTATATGTTAGTAAAAGCGTTCTCTTCATGGAATAACCAGAAATATCAAAACTTCATAAAAATTGCATTTAAAAAGACTATTAGTTACGATTACTTTACTACATGCATCCCAAAATGTTCTCGCATATATTTCTTTACAGTACAAATGAAACAGGCAATGAACTAATGGGTTTAGAAAAGCAAGTCTCAAATGAAACTTCTGCTTATTTGCCATATTTTTTTTTTTAAACTTTCCACGAGAAAAAAAAAAAATACTGAGAATAATAATAATAATAATAAGGAAATCGCGTGCCTTTCCCTCTCCCCTCCCTGAAGACACACCGGAGCATCCTTACTCTTCCAATGACGAGAAAGATGAATGTAGACTCCTTCCCCAGCTTATAAAAACAGAAAACAACCAATAAACGAAACTGCGTTAATATTTCCTATCTTTAATTTAATTTTTTTTTTTCGTTTCACTATAACTTTTACTAGTTTTGCATGTAAATACAATAATATATATTAATTTAATAAAATTAATAAATTGACAAATCATTACTGTAATAATAAATGCATGTACTTCAGATAAAGTGTATATTAAATTTTTTTCTACATCCAGACAAACAATGTGATTTGCTTCATAGATAAGAAAATTCCTACATTTCAAAATTGGAGATAAGAGGTTTACCCTTTCTTCGCAAGGTTATAAGAGGTTAATTTTATCCTTTCCTCACGAGATTTTCATCGCCAGAATTTTTACATTTCAGTCAATTCATGAGATTCCCAGAATTTATACACCAAATTGTCATTATATTTATGTAGCTGTATTTCGTCATTAACATAATCGTGGTAACTTAATCACGGCAAAAATTTAGTTTAATTATTTTTCTTTTATTTAGTAGCTCTATACTTCTTGTACGAGATTTGACTGCTACTTAATTTTATCTTAAAAATGTGAAATTTTTTTATGAATTTTTAAATGGTGAGTAGGATTTTTTTTATTGCATAGTCATAAATTACCTAAATTTAAAAAAATAAACGAAATTTACTTATTTCACTTTACAAAATTTAAAATGTTAAATGCCAATGAAAGCATTATTATTTAATTGGATAATTTTTATTGCAGAATTATATTTGTAATCTCCCCTTTTCCTTCCAAGTAAAAAGAACTTGATGCTTTTAAAGAATCTATGTGACTTTAAAAGAAGTCTTTTGAAAAATGAAATGCTGAAAAATAAACAATCTGAACATTTTAATGTCTCGTTTATGATTCTATGTACTTTGGGCCAAAAGTTATGAGAAAAATTGTAGCTAATATCAAGAAAGAGCTTACGACATTTTCAAACTTTAAAAGCTTATTTTCTCAAAATTATTTTTTCCTATTATCCGCAAAATCTTGAAAAACTTATTTACCTGTTGCCTTAAAGCTTTGCAGACACATTTATATAAAAATAATTACAAAATTAATTAATGTTTAATAAAACTAACTTTTTTAAATAATAATAATAATAATAATAAAAGACAAATTATTTTGAATTTTTTTAAGTTTTATAGAATTTTAAAAGTAGTAAATTTTGAAATACTAAAACATTCTTATTTTATGTCATGAAATAGGCTTGTACAAAAATTTTAAGACCATAAAATATAAATAGGATAAATTTACGGTAATATATCTTACGAATAAAAGCAAAAAGTCGCTTTTGAGAAAATAAAGTTTGAAAATGAAACAAATTCGGTCTTGATATTATTTACAGTTTTGCACATCACTTTTAAACCATAGTGTGTAAAATCCTACATAAAGCAGGAAATTTTTCAGAATTATTCCTATATTAAGATATATGATTCGCAAAAAGTCTATTTTTTAAGGTTTTTAAGACTGAACTTTTTGGACCCCTTAAATGAATATAAAAAAAATCCCACAAATACTATAAAAAAATAAAAATAATTAAAAATAATTAAATAAAAAGATGAAAAATGTTTTATAGTATTTGTGGAAATTTATGTTTGAATGTGTGAAAATGTATATAAATAAATAAAATATTTTGTGTATAATTAAATCATGAAGTAGAAAAATAAATATTGGATCAAGTATAAAACATTTGTTTTATTTTGCAGAACAAATTTTATAATAAATTAAGAAAACAATGATATACAACAAATCCTCTCTAAAAGTCTACCTCTATTAAAGGGCCAATTTTACCTCATAGTAATTAATAGTAACTGTACTCAATTTAAGGAATTTATACAAGCGTATGCCTATCTTAGTGATCACATTTTGTTAAAGCAGATAATTTTGTTTTTTCCTCCATTTGCACTTACATTAGTCTTCATAAAATTATTAGGTTAACTGACTTGTGTGCCATAATTGTTCATGTATAGACTTCATGTTCTTTGAGATAAAATTCAAGTTCGGTAAAGAAAGGTTTGTACCATTCAATTAACACGTATATTTAAAACTTATTGCTCCTAAATGGGTAATATTGACCTTAAATGACAAATTTAATTTTTAAAGCTAAAATTAGTATTTCCTGCCAGGCGAATAATGTAAATTTGAATAATTAAAAACCGCTTCATCGTATTTGTAACTGGACTTAAGATTTTCTAAACCGCCTCTATGAAAAGCCAATTTTTTGCAGCTGTCTTGGGGAGGTTTCTCTCTGTATGTACTATATACGTATTTATAGGTATAATATGCATTTTTTCTGATGAGACTTAATCGCAATAGTTTAATAATTATGGAAATGTAGTGACACTATATAAAATGTATTTATATTTATTCATTAAACTGCAAAAATGAGATATTTTTATTTATTATAAATACTTTGAATATATAAATCTGATTATCCCTTAAGTAACACAAAAATTCTTTTGACATTCTAATATAAGCTTTCAGAATTTTGTCACATGCTTTGACAGAATTTTCCAAAATAATAGAAAAAGGTTAAAACTGCCAAATCAGTATTTTTTCTTGCAATAGCAAAATGTGAAAATACACAAACATCTGTCACACTGTCACTTCAACAAACAAGAAAGAAAATACAGTAGCCTAAATAATATATGCGTCTGAATTCAATATCACAGCTAATAATTAGAAAAGGCTTGCCACACAAATTTTCTGATTCAAAAATATATATTTTAAATTCAATATGCGTATTTTTTAAACATTTGGTTTAAAATTGTATTTAACCTACATTTGTGGTATATTTTTTATTTTAAAGTATATAAAAAATATTCATATACATTTTTTCTGGTCGATAATTTTCAAAATTTTTAATAATGGTTGGTATATACAAATTTGTCAATACGAAGTTGGTATATACGAAGTATGTCTTAAATAAGTATTCAAATATATACCTTATGATTAGACTGGGACATTCCATCTTCTTCATATCATAAATTATTTAATTTGTGAATATGATTTAATGTTTTTTACTATCTGAGATACAGCGAATTTATAATAGAAACTAGTGTGTTGTGGCCATCACAACACTTTCTTCTATATTTTCCTATACAAATTCACTAAGTGCAAATAATTTATTAAAACTATTATTTATTAAAATTATCTAATATGACGAATGGAAATAATTTTTCTCTTAGAGAAATCTAACACTAAATATCTAAAGGAAGACAGTTTCAATTACAAAAAGTGTGTTTACATAATAGTTATCTCACATATCATGTTTCGTACAGTTATATGCCATAGCAGTCGAGATATAGCTTTCCCGTTATCGAGGAAATTTGCACTATAGCAGTGCAACCTATTGATCGATAAGCATCCAAATTGAATCAGCATGATGGCTTAATTACATATCAAGTTTGTTTGATAATACGCAATAGAACCTGAGATATAATCTTCCCTCAAATGGTAAAAATCTCTGTGTAGCAGCTCTACCTGTTGAGCAGTTGATACCGAAAGTTGATAGGCACTAATTTATGCCAAGATGCACCTACATATGAATTTATATGCAATTCTGTGCAGTAGTTTCTGAAATATAGCCTTCCCTTAAACTGCGGAAATCGCTGTGTAGCAGCACCACCTGTTGAGTGGCTGACACCGAAAGTTGATAGGCACTAATTTATGTCAATGTGCATCTACATATACATTTATATGCAATTCTGTGAAGTAGTTCCTGAGATATAGCCATCCCTTAAATTGCCTATATAGCAGCGCCACCTGTGGGCCGATAAACATTCAAATTGAAACAGCATAATATCTTATAATGTCATTCTCAAATATCAAGTTTTGTTTGATTATATGCAATAGAATATGAGATATAGCCTTCCCTTAAATTGCAGAAATCACTGTATAGCAGCGCCATCTGATGAGAAGTTTACACCAAAAGTTCTTTGGCATTAATTTAGGTCAAGGTGCATTTACATATAAATTTATATACAATTCTGAGCAGTATTTCTGAAGATACGGTCGCCACAAAATTTTTGTCTCTCTCTCGCACACATACACATACAGACAGACGGACAGACAGACATTTTCTAAAAATAGTCAAATCAGGTTCTAGACCTCTCAAAATGTGTAAATCCGTCGGAAACCAGAAGTCGAAAATTTTTACGAATCCAATACTTTCTTTTATTGAATATAGAAGAAAGTAAAAAATTATATATATATATATTACTTTAAAACGTTACATAAAAAAAAAAAAAAAAAATCATATTTATTTTCTTGGAAACTAATTTAAAGTATATTTTACATGGATAATAAAAAAGCATTCAAGAGTGTAAGTTTATTATTAATCATACAAATAAATTACAAGAAAGTTATATATACAATGCGTCTTGTAGTTTAAAATTAATATAGATTTAAATTAACAAAAATAGGCATAAAAGAAACAATTTAAGCTTATTTAATTATAACACTTAAGATTAATATTATTTACAGTTTAAAAGGCAAATAATACCAGTTTTTATCATAATGGTTAATAAATAAAAAATAAATAAAACACGTTTCTGTTCAAGATGTATAATACTAAAAACTCCAATTCCGCAGATGTGGGTAATGTGCATGCATTCAAAACTTTAGCTCAGTCAGATGACTGGGAGAAGGTTTATGCGAAAGCAAATTTTGAACTGGAATTAATTTTGCAGGCCCTTAGCTCCCTCTCCTCAGTCCTTTACTGCTTCAGCAAGTATTGTCATCGGAATTATACATGTATGCAAAATTCAGCCCAGTCGGAGGATAAGAAATGGGTCACCATTCGGAAACAAATTTTTAAACTGGAATTGAGGACCCATGGTCCCCAGACACCAATTTCTAAGTCCGTTACTACTTTAGAATCTATTGTTAGTAATCTAAGTTATACATAAACACAAATTTCAGTTCAATCGAAAAATGGCAAATTCAGTTCTTGGATTAACTCTTAAATAAAAAATCAGCATTCCAACTTAAATAAAATACTACAAAACGAACTGATATATTTAACCATGAATATTCTGCATGCATTTGTAACTATTTTAATTATTTTTTTTTAATTTTGCATACATATATTTGAAAAAATTATCGAAAAGAAAAGTAAATGTTTAAATTTTTCATCTCTTTATTTTAAAAGAAAAGAAAATGGCAATTTTTTAAGTGAGAAATTTATTATATGACACCTCCTTAAAAAAGAAAGTCAAAAAATTCTCAGATTCATTGTATAAGAACTGGGTGAAAATTGCTAAAATGACATATTCAATTGTTTTAATAAATGTTTTCTGTTTTTTTTTTTGTAAATGTTTAACACATTTTAAAAATTTAGTACATTTTTAGGCAATACACAGAAATTTACAAAACAATTTAATTTATGTAACGTCTTTAAAAATGAAGTTATAAACGTTTATTTTGTAAGATTTATTCGTCCAAGAAAAAAAAAAAAAAAAAAAAAAATGCAAATAATTTTACTGCTTTTTGTTTTGGGAGTCTTAAAAGAATCTAGATACATTACACTTCAAAACGTTTTGTGTTTGTAAGGGTTATCTTTAAAGTATTCTTAATATTTGTATTGCCCAAAACACAAAATATTTTAGCCTATATTACTCAAATGCACTAAACTATGTCTTTTATGAAATATGATATGATTCGAATTGAGGAAATATGATATAGCTCGAACTGATCAGTTTACAGGATGATATAAAAATATTCAGGTAAAAACGTAAGTTAAAAATGCGTGAAATGCATTTTAAGTTGAGTGTTTTGTCTATTTTTGTTGAGTATTGTCCTTTGAAATCTTCAGCAGATTTCAAAGGAAAACGATGAAATGGGTAATTTAGGCTGCAGAGTGTTTTATAATCTGAGTTAGCCTAATAATTTTTCTTTGTTGTTTAAAGAAAAGAATAAGAAGTTGTAAAAAGTAAAAAAGACAAAACAAAACAACGCATAAAGCAAGTTTAGCTTTAATAATTTTTTAACAATCGAGAATTCCTATTTAATGTGACGTTTACTTCAAATCCTTTTTCAGAAGACTATATTTTCTTATAAATATATTCTTAAAAATGTGCTTTGTCAAGGAATTTCTTTCCGATCGATTGGAAGTGTGAAGAATAAAAAAATCAGACATTTTTTGGATAACAGCCAATCTAATGTTTTTACAAATTCATTCTTCTCCCTTCAAACACACATTACGTGATAAGTAAAAGACAAAGAAATATACTTTTTGTTGATTTTTTTTTTTTTTTTTTTTTTTTTTTTTTTTTAAGACACAAGAATTGAGTAAAACTAATTAACTGAAAATTTTTTCTCTAGAGAACGTGATTCAGAATTATCATGAAAAGTAAATGTAGCACTTTGATTTTTATAAATTATCGCACAGTATTATCAATGGTATTGTATATGTTATACCATTTGGTATCTAGTTCGAAATTTGATGATAAAACATTATTACTTTCTACTATATTCATAAAAGGACAAATTAGAATCGTAAAAAATGTTCTACTGACAGTTTTTAGTTGATTTACACAGTTTGAGATGTCCTGGACACGATTTATTTCTTAAAAATATATCCATCTGTCTGTGCGTTCAACTACAATTTTGTAGCACAACTAGCTCAAGAATTAATTTACAAACTTTTATGAATATTTGTAATTAGTTACGCGATGACATAAATTGTTGCCTACAAACGTTTACTGCAAATTCAAAAAAAAAAAAAAAAAAAAAGGTTCTTATATGTTCCGATTTCTTCTTTTTACAAGATGGATATATACCAGATTCTTTTCTGTGTAACTGAACAAAATTTGGTGCGTGATCAGACCGTGATGAAAATCTATGCCTATTCAATTACAATGCATATCAAGCGACAAGTTCCGTTGCAATGCTAAATATGCATTAATTTTAATCTTCGACTACCGAAACCAAACATATCAGTAAACCAAATTATTAATAAACTTACAGCATTATGTGCATAATCATAAATGAATATGCAGAATAAATTCTATCAAGAGATCTTGGTTATTTCTGAGTAATAATTAAAACTCCACGATACCACACGATCGGATGTGGAATGTGGCGAATGTGGGTTACTCCAATCAACTGCTTCATAAAACTAAATACATTAACACTAAATCTGTAATTTACAGCATTCTCTGCATAATGATCAATTAATATGCAGAAAAGAATTACATTATATTACATACCTTTTTAACTATAAATACTATTTCTTAGCAATAATTAAAATTTAAAATGTTCTTACGTATAACGTATGCCGAAATTAGGATATGGTGTGTAATAAGATTATAGTGCTCCTCATATAATTTTTAAGAGTTAGATATGTATAATTTCTATGTTCAGTTTAATTTTTGTAAAATATATAAATAATACAATTAGATACTTTAAAAATATTAATACTTAAAAAAAAAAAAAAAAAAAAAAAACTTTAATCATGAATTTCTAAATACTGTGCACTGAATACCGCATTTCAATTTCTTTTTTCCTTATACTTATTGCCAATTTTATTGCATTTTAACACACATTACACATTTTACGTACTTCATATTATGCCGAATAAAATAAAGGACACTAAATCGTCAAAAACTTCGAATTTATGAGCAATATGTAACATTGATCATAAAGTAAAAAACGGTAAATGTGACTTTTTTCAAAAGACGAGCAAATTTGTTCAGTAAATATTTTTCTAATCGCCTGAAATTTATATTTAATGAGATTTTTTCCTTTTTGTTTAGTTTAAAAAATTTTGTACATCGACATCAAAAACATTCCTCAAAGAAATGTGCTATGTCATCTTTTTTTTTTTTTTTTTTTTTTTTTTTTTTTGTCAATCGATTGAATGTGTGAAATAAAACATCAGACATTTCTGGATCAAAGCCAAATCTATGTTTTTAAATTCCATATTTTATATTTTTCATTCTTTCATATCACGTAATTTTTTTCTTAATTTATACATGATACAGAATTATAGAAAAGTGGAATTATCTATATCAGGTTCTCAAATTAGTTTGCCAGCGGATAAAACTATTAATAAACATTTATCAATAATTTTAAAGCTATAAATGAGTCAATTTTGTCAGAAGCCTGCGTAGGTTAGTTTTTTATAACATTATCAATTTAACTTTATTAATATATTTAGTAAATTTAAGCTATAATGATATCAATTTTATCAGATGCATGTGGCAGTTGAATCGTTAATAGCTTTATATAAATAAAACTTCATCAATTTATTTAATAATTTTAAATTTATAATAACGCTGATTTTACCAGACGCTCGTGAATTTTTAATTGTTTTATATAGTTTTATTTCAATTTTATCATTCACTTGCAGTTAAATATATTTTGATGGTTAAAAAAAAGAACATGTAATCTTTTTTTTTTTTTTTTTTTTTTTTTTAATATATAACATGAACTTGATATTGTATTTAATAACTTCAAATACAGTAACTGCCACTTATTAAATTTACTGGTTAAAAACAATCAGCAGCTTAATCTAATCAAATTGCCAGGAATGGAATCAAATCCATACAAACTACCTTAAACCCACCGCTTAATAATATCAGCATCGCCGGTTAATAAACTCAAAAAAACTTGTAGCAAAAATATACATTTATGTTTGCCAAAAATATTTTTATTTCTATTGTGATTTTTTTTTTCAAATGAAAATAAATAAATAAAACGCAAAAATCCTCCTGCCACCATTCCTTGTCGAAAATTTTATGCAGCATGAAGAGCGCAAAATCTCCGCCCCCTTTTTCAGGACACTTTCTGCGTCCCTTGTTATGAATATTTTATACAGAAACTTATACTATATTTTTAGAAGAGAAATAACCGTATAAAAATAGTGGTAGCAAACAAAGAGGAAATTCTCAAATTTAAAGGTGTTCTGAGAAAAAGGGTGGGGACTTCAAGCTCTGGCAGCCAGTGTTGCCAGAGCTGGCGGATTTTTTATTCAATACTCACCAGTAATTTTGAGAAGTGATATTTGATATACGCAACAGACTATCAATCTTCGAAGTGATTAGGTAAACATTTCAACTAAAAATTATTGGTGATTATTGAATAAAATATCCGCCAGACATGGCAACACTGCTATCAGCATGGTAACAAAATAAACAAGAAATTTATTCTTAGCGCGGTAATAAGTAAGAAGTTCGCTTTTACTAGCCAGAGATTTTTTTTTTTTTTTTTTTTTCATTTTTAATTATCAGAAAATAGTGTCTAGGTCTTAATTTGAAATAATTAAAAAGCAAACTATTTAAACAGAAAGATTTTAAATTTAAAAGGAAAGCGTGAAATTTCGGCAAATTACTGAGGTTTTTCCTTAAATGAAGCCAGAAGAAAGCGTAACAGAGCTTGGGATTTCTGATTTTGCTTTATGCAAATTCCTTGAACATGAAAATAATATCAATGCCCAAATTTGTAGCACAACTGGAATCACGTGGGAAAAGCAGAAGTTGAGGCAGCAGTTTGGTTCAAGAATGTCAGGTTTTAGAAAATTCCACTCATTTGTCCAATTTTGTTGGGGGGAAAAAAAACTGAAAACTTCTTTTAAAGAGTGAAAGACTTCTTTTAAATGGTGAATAAACGCTACTCCTACGTATAACTGTTCGTATATAAAATGTGTAACATATTGGATAACAGATATCGATATTCGTGATTCATCGTCATCTTCTGTAAATACTATAGCAAAATCCGCAAGCACATGAAAATAATATCAATGCCCAAATTTGTAGCACAACTGGAATCACGTTGGAAAAGCAGAAGTTGAGGCAGCAGTTTGGTTCAAGAATGTCAGGTTGAAGAAAATTCCACTCATTTGTCCAATTTTGTTGGAAAAAAAAAAAAAAAAAAAAAAAAAAAAAAAAAAAAAAACTGAAAACTTCTTTTAAAGGGTGAAACACTTCTTTTAAATGGTGAATAAACGCTACTCATACGTATAACTGCTCGTATATAAAATGTGTAACATATTGGATAACAGATATCGATATTCGTGATTCATCGTCATCTTCTGTAAATATTATAGCAAAATCCGCAAGCAATGCCTCCTGTGGACAATGTATTACATAAAATATTCATGGGTTAACGTGGTGATAACATTACTCTAAAAAGCTTATTAGCTTGCGTATTTAAGTAAAAATAAAATTTTAAAGAAAAAGTCTTTGAAGTTGAATATGAATTAAACGAAGATTTCATTCAAATTATGAGATTGGTGAAAACTTTCGCTGAAACTATCTGACATTCAAAGCATAGAATAGTTCAAGCTTTAAGCAGATGAAGCGTTACAACTTCCAGGTGAAACTTTGAGTAAAGATGAAAACTCTGATTTAAATAAGAAGCTGGATCCTTCATCTATAGCAATTGAACCAAATAAAGCATTTCATATACTCAGAAGGACACAACAGAGTCGGGATGGAAATTGTAAAATGCGGCCAGTATTACATTCGTGTTAGGAATATTGAACTATTAATTGCTCTGTCATAACAAAGAGCTATTAATCAGTTTTTGAAAATGCCCAATATTTAATTAATGTAGAAATATTGACTAATTTTCTATGCAGTACGTGTTTAAGAATTTTACATGGAATATGTGTTTAATTTACTTATATTCAAGAAACAATTAATTATCAGTCCAAAATTATTTAATATTGTTTATTAGTCACATTACTCGTTATCTTTTGAAGTTTCTTTCATAATTCAAGGAAATAATACATTTTTCTTGTATAATAAAACGTTCGCCGACTATAAAAATCAGCAGCTTAGTAAAATCACTTTAGCTGAGAAGGAATGTGATATTCTTAAGCGGCGGGTACTGTATATACATACATACATTATTAGCTAGATTTTATCCTAATGAATAATGTATTAAATATTTTGTTGATAAGATTAACGGTGTAGAGCTGCATCGAAAACTGAGAAATCCGGAGAGATTCGCAGACATATACATTTTTATATTGTGATATTAGAATTGCTTATATCAGATTCTGAAATTAGAGATAAAATATTAATACTGTATTCACACCTATTTAAATGTATTAAAGATGTTCGGATTTTTATGGAAACCACGGCATGAATTTGCTTTGCATTTGTTTATAGTTTAAATTTATCTAAAACAAGCACTTTTTTTTTTTTTTTTTTTTTTTTTTGCAGTAGACAGACTAATTAGTTAATGGAAATTTCATAATTAATATCATTAAATCTGAATAAAGTGTATATAATAAATCTCAATCTAAAAATTCTTTTTTGATTGTTACACTGAAAAATAAAATACGATAAATTCCTAACAGCAAGAGCTGCCAGATAATATTTGTACGCTACGGGAAAATATTGTAAACAGAAATTTTTCGTAACCGAACAACACAGAAAATATTTGGATAAACAGATTTTTTCCTTAGTGCACGCTGTAAAAAATAACTCATTTAAATATATATATTAATAAATAAAATAAAATAAAAGCACTCGTTTGATGAGACAGGATCGAGTCAGAGCCCTCCGAACAGTAGGCAAAGATTTTACCTCAAATCACATTCAACACTATTACTTAGCACTTCCCAATCCTGCGTTGATACAAAGTTTCCCGTATGCAAAACGGAAAAAATATGTACCTGTCAGATAAAATCTGGTTACAAACTTTATCCGGTTGCAGAAAAAATATGTCTTTTGACAGACTGGGATGTAATTTTATAGTAAATTTTTGTAGTTTTAGAAAATCAAAAATTTTCTCTAAGAAAGTTACAGAAATTTGCTGTTTTTTAGCAGATGTTTTTTACTGTGTAAAATATTGTATATTCTTTCTAATTGGTTCAAAAACAAAACTATATTTGAAATTTATTAAATACTAGCAGGCTATATCCGCTTCACTTGGTCACTATTTTTAAATATTAATGAATTTTCAAAATTGCATTAATTTTTATCATGCGAAAAAAAAAAAAAAAGAAAAAGAAAATCTGATCTGGAAAAATGTCGCGCCGAGTCACCAATGCCTTCGGCATCGCAGGCCATTGTTTGCTGCGTGCACTCATTTATGTTCGACACTCTTAAATAATCACTATATCATCATAAGGAAAAAACATAAATATAAAATACAAAAAAATTCTTCTCTCATCGGTATCGGTGTAATAATCGGTCCGGACCCCCACTGCATGCGGCAGGGTATACACGCGCGCACCTCACGCGTGTTCCTTCGCCCAACGTTCCCGCCCCTCCTAATTATTTTGCACTTTCAAAAATCGATTTAACGGGCCTTGAAACCAAATAATACTAATTTTCAACACTCTAACTGTTGTTTCTCTTCATTTTTGCCCCTTTGCCCCTCCCTTCCCGTCTATCCTAATAATTTTTCTCTTTTGAAATCATCTGCAATCGATTTGTAGGTCCCAAAAAGCAATATAAACTAATTTTGAACTGTCCAACTCTATTTCTATTGTTTTGCCCCTTCATTCCCCCTTACCGGCTCTCCTAAAAGTTTTACAAATTGAGAAATATCCTCAATGGATTTGTAGGTATCAAAAACCTCTACGTACCAATTTTGAATGATTTAACTCTATTTTTTTTGTCCCTTCGCCCTCCGCCCTCCTTCCCCCCACTCCTAATAACTTTACACTTTGAAATTATCCTCATTCGAATTGCAGGATTCTAAGACCTATCTGTACCAAATTTGAACGGTATAACTGTATTTCTGTTTATTTTGCCCCTAGCATTCCCCCTTTTCTTTCCCACCTGGGACGAATTTCTAAAATTTCAGAAATTGGTTTTTAGATAGTTGTGTAAGCTATATTTTAGAGCAAAAATCTGACTAATATCTTTTTTTGTTTGTTTGTTTGCGATATAAAGTGTCATTTTAAATCACGTTTTGCCACCTCCCTCTTTTAGGGACTGAATTTTTTTAAATTACGGAAATTGGTTTTTAGGTATTTGTATTAGCTATATTGTAGACCAAAAATTTCACATATATCTGTTTATTATTATTATTATTATTATTATTATTTTTTTTTTTTTTTTTTTTGTCTGAGATATATAGGATTATGTGAAATCACGTTTTGCGCCTGTGAAACCCCGTTTGCCCCCTTCCCCCCTCTTGGGGACAGAATTTCTAAAATTCCAGAAATTAGATTTTAGATTTTACGGATATTATTTTACGGATATATATTTTTTTTAATTGAGATATGAAGTATTTTGTGAAATCACGTTTTGCCCCCCCCCCTCTTTTGAGGCGAATTTTGTAAAATTGCTTCTTAGTGGATGTGTACATAACAGAAGGAGCATTTTCACAAAATTTCATGATTCTAGGTCGAGGGGTTTGGGCTGGGCGATGATGAACAGTCACTCACGCATTCAGGACAAATGATTTCAGATATATAGATGTTGCATTTTTCTCCAAAATATTCCATATTTAAGAAAAAACATAATTAATGAGATTAAAAAAATATAGTAAATAAATAAATTATGTATAAGATAAAGACACAAGTGTTCGCCAATCCTTAATTTTGCACCAGTAGTCGCCATCCTCGTAAAAGAATATTATAAAACGCATTTAATAACATCTATGATCCACTCGCATAAATTTCTCCAAGGTCTTTTGCTTCTTATCTTGTAAATACATTACTCGACAATTGCTAAGGAACAATTGATTTATGCAAAGTAGTGTTCCCGACAGATGACCAATAACAGTAAAATTAAATGCATAGGGCGTTGAGAACAGGACCTGTTATCTGTGAAAAAGGCAATGCATACAAGCTCTTCATTCATTCGGAATTTCATGCTGTTAGGTGTTTGACAAAAATGGCGCCGCATGTTGTTGAATTTATTTCTGTGAAATTCAGTACGGTGTTACAATGATTAAGTGCAAAATGTCTGCAAGATACCATTTGAGTGCTTACGATCGTGGGCGAGCAGTTGGACGGCTGGAAGCAGGTCAAAGTATCACCACTGTGGCCACGGCAATGGGAGTGGCAAAAAGTATCCTCTCGCGATTAAAAAAGGCGGCTGAAGACGGAAATACTATGCGAAAGCATTCCATTGGTCATGGAGGGATCACCACACCTTAAGAAGATCGATATGTATCATTAGTGGCGAAAAGGAACAGAAATGAGTAGTCAGATAGCTGCAGACCTTGCAATCGCTACCGGTACGGGAATTTCTACCGGTTTCTGCCAGAACCACTTCACGCCGATTAAATCAAGTTGGTTTGTATGCACGAAAGCCTGTTCGATGCATCCGGCTTCAACCACGCTATCGTCGAGAAAGATTACGTTGGTGTAAGGAATATATTGGTTGGGTTCACCAACAGTGGTCGAGATTGATGTTCTCCGACGAGTCCCGTTTCACTGTGACAAGTGATTCTTGCCACCAGTTACTGTGGAGAGAGAGGAGAACACGTTATGTACAACAGTATGTTCGTGAACGTGATCGGTATGGCCTAGGCGTGCTGGTGTGGGCAGGCATTATGCACAATGGCAGAACACCACATCTTTGCGCGAGGTAGTGTTACATCGCAACGGTATTGCAGAGAGATTATTCTGGATCATGTTCGTCTTTTTAGGTGTGCGGTAGGTCCAGACTGCCTGTTTATGGCCGACAATGCGCGCCCACACAGGAGCGCTGAGGTATCAAAAACACTAGAATGCGAAGATATTAACTGTATGCAGTGGCTTGCGTATTCCCCGGACCTAAATCCTATTGACAATGCCTGGGATGCTCTTTTCAGATGCATTTCACTCGCCTTCTCCGAACCGTGCAACAGCTGAATCTAGCCTTGAGAGGGGAGTGGGACAATATTCCCCAAGGATTTCTCGATAGTTTAGTGGACAGATTCAAAATGGGCATTAGTGTCTGAGGAAATCACACATCTTACTGAGGTACTCATATCTGTTTTATTATGGCAGAGAGACCCATTTTTCGTGGCTGTTTGGAAATGCTCCAAGGCGCATATTTTTTATTTTTTATTTTCTTACTTTTCGATATGGCGATAGCTGTACCATTTTGCGTGATAATAAATGCACACTGTCTCTACTAAATATGTACTTACTTTCATTTCTTCAATCAATGTCTGTTAGTAATTATTTCGAAAAATGCAACTGTTTCTTAGCAATTGTCAAGCACTGTAGTTTACTTTCAAATGTTTGGTGAAGAGTAGGGGAAGCGAAATAATTAACCTATGCACTAAACGATAGTTCGACGGAATCAGCGTAAAGAAAATGATTAAGAACGCTAGTATGCATTTGATGATATATTATATTGTTTGTTGTGTTTCCCATTACTTCTAAAGTATTGCATGTAATGTTTATGAAATGTTGAATACGATTTATGTCAGACATTTTAAAATTTATAATGATATTTAAGGTAAGGCGGCAGTTGGTTTCTATTTTGCACATTTTGCCAGTCTTCTCCATCCCTGGTGAATACTGGTGCTTTAATATTTTTTTTTCTTTAACTGCGTAACATTTTTGATAGATAAATACTATATATTCGTTTTGAATTGTAATGGTATGATTTTGACTTCAGTTGGATGCCAGAACCATTAGTCGCCAGGGGTGTTCGTAAATATAAGCAAACACATTTTGACCCCATGAACGTGACCTGTACTGCACTTGTAAACACCATAAAATGAAAAAACTTGCAACAATCGTTTCGGGTCGAAAGAAAACATG
Organism: Salticus scenicus; assembly: GCA_963930645.1. Taxonomy (NCBI): domain Eukaryota; kingdom Metazoa; phylum Arthropoda; class Arachnida; order Araneae; family Salticidae; genus Salticus; species Salticus scenicus. The sequence continues at coordinate 228,861,268 of OZ005652.1, read as the reverse complement.
ACCCTTCTTAAGGCGAACAAAATAGGCACAAGTGCTTCAAATAAAGCGTTACTCGTGCCTACTTATTCGACTCTGACGGAGGGTCGTGTTTTCTTTCGACTCGAAGCAGTTGTTTCGTTTTCTTGGAATTTATGGTATTTGTTCAAGATTTTGCACTTATTACTTTTAAACTCAGTTTTGTGGTACAATCAATCAGGGTATTTTTAATCAAATGGAGCTAACATTGAACCAACTACAATTTTTCATTGTATTTTGCTGTGAAAATTAAACAATGGCACATAATCATATTTTGTTATTGTGAGTATGTTTATAGTTTTTACTATTTATCTTTAAAAAAAAAAAAAAAAAATGGAATCAAACTGTACATCTGGTTACTGTATTTTAATTTTTACGATGTCTTGTTATTACCAAGATGCATTTAAATAATAATTTTGACATTTATTCATATTAAATAGTTTCCTTAAAAGTGTAAATATCATTTAAGTACTTTACTATGTTTTTACATATAGAATTGCTCATTTTTGATTGCGACTAATTAATTTTTCATTCATTTGTATTTGGAAAGTAATAAAATACAAACGCTTAACTTCATTTCCAGCATCACTTTTACCCGGTTCAAAGTAATACCAAGGTTATATTAAATTTAGGCGAATAAGAATTTATGCATAAGATATCAAGCATGAAAATATTTCTTATGCAAGCTTTCTATTTATAAATTATATTATTTATATAAGATAAACAAAGGAAATTTATAAATTAATCTTTAGTTGTAAAAACGTTGAATATGTAGTGTATTTTTAAATTTATTTTTATTTATCAATTTATTTATTTGGGGGTGGCGGGTGTAATATATTAAGTAGTAGTAGCTTACTTGCTACTGTTTAAAGCTAAGAAAGAGTACCATTCGAATTATATATATATATATATTTTTTTTTTTTTTTTTTTTTTTTTTTTTTACAAAAACAGACTAGCTTTTGAGCCATAGAAAAGGGGCTGCGGGTAGAAGCAAGAGGACAAGAAAGGCTAGATATGGAAAAAGAAGTATTTTTTAAACATTCCTGCATAAAAAATGACTCAAGGAACTATACTTTGCCTATCCAGCATATATGTTTATATATTATTTGAAATATTAAAATAATGTTTTCACAGAAAATATCTACAGTCACGAAAGGACAGTAACAAAGTACAAAACAGCAACTGTTGCCTTAGAAATTTTGGAAGATATGATTGGGCAAGAAAAACTACATTTACTCAAACCATCTAATTTTTGAAAAGGTAACGTATGATGCATCTGTATTTGAAATAAGGAAAAAAACACAAAGCGCCGCTTCTGTTACTAAAGAAGAATCAGAACCGCAATTCTATTCGTTCTTTTCCCCCAATCGGAATAAGTGGTGAAAATAATTGATATAGATTTTACAGCTGCAATTATTGGAAGAAGAATATCTTACATATACTACCGAATTAACCAAAAGAAAAGCGTAAGTGTTACAAGAAACATTGAAAATTCAAAACACTAGTGGCTCATCTTTGGAGGCAGCAGTTTTAAAAAAACTTGACTCAGGATGTCTTGACAGGTTCTGGCAGTTCCGAGGTTAACCAATTGTCCAACACTCCCTAGATTTATATCCCATCGTCAGTTTAGCGTACTAACAAAGTCCTTTCAAAAAAACCTTGTTTTTCCCTGTATCTACACCTTCAAGGGAAAAAAAAAAAAAAAAAAAACAGAGAGAGAGAGAGAAAGAAAGAGTAAAAAGAAATTTTACCGAGTGTGATCACATCCAATCCTATCACAAAAATAAAGCAACGCAAACAAACAAAAAAAAAAAAAAAAAAAAAAAAAAAAAGAGAGAGAGAGATAACAAAGAATTAAAGAAGAAAAAAGCAAAATATTATGAATTTTTCTATTTAATAAAAAATGGTATTCAATTAAGGAAGCGCTAAATGCCCTGTGTTTTAAAGCCTAAGTGTAAATTTAGGTATTAAGTATATGCCAAAGTGATTTTGTTTGATTAAAGTTTGTGAAAACACATTTAAAATGAAAAAAAAAAAAAAAAAAAAAAAAACATTTTATTGGGTTGGCGATTACTGGTTCAAGCAACTGACAACTACTGGTGAAATCCGTTTTTCGAAGGGCGAACACTAGTGCAATTTTATAGGTTGAATTTTTACTTTTTTTACAAAATTAGCTTTATGTATTGAAAGACTGAAAGTGCCTATCGACAACTAGAAGGATCAGCGTATAAAATAGACGGTGGTATAATAATGACACATGAATACCACTCAATTACATCGCGAAAAAAATATTTTGAATATAAGGCCTTAGAAGTGGCGAGAACTGATGTCGTTACCTTATACAAAGAAAAAAACTCATTTTCTTTTTATTTTAATAATACAGAGAAATATATTTCAATAAATATATATTTTTAAATGTTTATGGTTTACACTATTTTTATAATAAGTCTAAGATATTGCATTCTGAAAACTAATTTAGAACTCACTTTTCTATAAATATTCAGATATTATTTAAATACAGGATGGGTCACATTTATATTTTGAAAACTATGAGCAATGCCAGTCATGTTTGATTTACATACAACTCAAGAGAAAGAATGAAGATGGGAGTTACTCATACATGTTTCTTTCATTGTTACAGGGATAGTCGTGATGTAGATCGCTGTTTAGAAGCGAAGTTTTTAAAAAACGACATTATTTATCGAACAACCCAATAAATAAAATCAATTTTTTAAAAATATGATTGTATTTATTAAAACAGAGTCAATTGACTCTGTTTTTTTTTCACCGTCCAAATTTGAGGTTGTTCTTATCTAACTTATAGGAGTTTTTGTTTGATAATAGTGTATTTGTTTTCACTAATTTGTTTTATTTATTTTATTTATTTATTTATTACATTTCGAACAACGTTTATATCCTATTAATCAATTATCAAAAGAAATTTATGGTAATGTATCATCCTATTTAAAGAAACTTTCTGCTATTTTTGATTTAATTATATTTTAGGCAATATATCTACGCTTAAAAATAGGAAAAAAGCACAGAAACAGTTAAAAACTCCATTTTAATACGAAATTGTTCTTTGGTTGATGATTAACAATATGAGATTTGAAAACACATATTTTTTCTTTTCTTTTTTTTTTTTTTTTTTTTTTTTTTTTTTAAGTAGAAGAAAATATATATAATATGAATATAATATAACTCTCTCTCTCTCTCTCTCTCTCACACACACACACACACATATATATATATATATATATATATATATATATAAATTTTAAGATTATTTCACTTGAAAATCTATATTTATAACTTACCTACAATAGTAGCAAAAATAAAAACTCCTATTAAGTAACTGATTATTGTAAACAAATACCTAAAAAGAAAAAGGAAATTATCATTATTTTTTATTAGTTATATATATTAATGGAAAAAATATAAGAATCACAATATCTTTTACAAAATTATTTGATTTCTAAAGGAAATGTAATTTCTAATTTAAGAATTGCATTTAAATGAAAAATACATTTGAGGTATAATCTAATACTGGAAATTAAGAGATAAACCAGAACTTTAAAATTAAAACTTGCTATTATAAAAGTTATAAAATAATGTGACGAGTAAAATCTTAGTTTTTCGTAGCAATCGTCTAGCAAATAACATTAATTTTTAAATAATATGTTTTTAAGTTAAAAATTTAACTACTAATATGAATCAATTGTTTATTTTTTCTAATTTTTTACGAATTTGGTAGCATTCAATTATTTACTTATTCTGCATTCCATCTTCATGATAAATGTAACTTTGTGATAGTGAAAACAATATTTTTTTTTTTTAATAATTTCTAAAAATTTAAATTTTCAAAAGAATTTCTTTGTATGATTAAATACAAAAATCAATAGTTAGAAAAAAAAAAACAATAGTTCTAGAATAGAATCATTCCACTGATGTTACGTTTTTGAAAAAAGTTAAGGTTATTATAATCACATTAAAAGTTGCTTACTGACATTAATGTCTTTTTTATATTGTGATATGTATTCAGAAATCTTAAAAAAGTGCCTCAAATATTATATAGATGATTAACTTACAATTGTTTTTGCCAAAATAAGGATTTGTGAACAATTTAATATTTATATAAAAGAAAAAAAAAAGTTAAATTCGTCACAAATTTTTTATTTGGTAAAAACAATGATATCCGCTACATAACATTTAAGATAATTTTATATTTTCTAGATACCTAAGGTAAAGCTAGGAGAGTTTGCGCACATTTCAACAAAACGTTATAAAAAGATCTGAATTTTAATTTTTTGCTAAACTGTTGGTGCATAGCTTTGAAGTGATCTTTCTTCTACACATTTCCATTACTATTTTGTTGTTATACTATGATTTAAAGCAACAGCTGAAAAAAACCAAGAGAGCTTTTTTTCACAATCTCTCATTATATGGTAGGAGAGATTGCGCAAATGGGTAGGAGAGATTGCGATTAACTTTAACTACAATTAAACTGTTAACAGTGATAATTGCACATAAATAACATTGGTATAAGGTTTTTGTAAACAAATATTTTTGTATTACATGTAGAAATTTCAATTTAATAATTTAAAAAAAAAAAAAAAGAAAAAATGAAGAAACAAATAAAAAGGATAAAAAGATTTTATTTAAAGAAAATAAATTAAAGAAGCAGATAAAAAAAAACAAGACTAGATAATAAAAAATAACATTTAGTTTCTAGATAATATGTTTAACTTAAAATTAATAAAGTTCCTTTTCAGTTCAAATAGTTTCTTGTTTGTTGACCTAATCTATCGTTGCCTATAATCGTTGAACTCGTTTTTGTAAGTGATGCAACTTTCATGCAACCACCTGCCACAAGTAACATTTATAAACGAGTCCATTTGAAATAATTTCAATTAAAAATATTTTGTAATACTACCATTCTATAAAAATTCTAGAAAGGGTTTTGAAAATTTAAGCAAACATTTTTGAAAACGAGACAAAATAACCCCGTTTAATCTTAGACTGTTCAAGCAATGAACATGCACATTTAAGTGGGCACTCCACTATTGATGTTGTAGAACTACCTTGAGTTTCAGAGCGCCCACTGTGCTCCTTCCTGCCGATCCCCTATGTGCGCAATCTCTCCTAGCTTTACCTTATTATAATTTTAAAGAAAGAAAATATTGCATTTGCAAATTTTAACGTGACTGTAAGTGAAATAATTTCCTTAACTTATTAAAAATATTACGTTGGTCAACGTTTCTATACTTATTCATTTTAATTTGTTGGTTTGACTTGTTACCCAATAGTTATTGATTTTAAATTCTACAGATAATATTTCTTATTTATTTTCTTTCTTTCTTTATTTTTTTATTACCGCTACATTGTAGAAAGGTCCCTTTATCTAACAAAAAATTCCTCGGAGTAAAATCCAGAAAGGATAAGTATACTATGCAAAAATTATATATAAAATTTTCTGTAACAGGACGATACATAAAATATTTCTACATAACAGTTTTTCTTTTTCTTTTCTTTTTTTTCCGTAGGAAAAAAATGGACGACTAGAAAAGGCGGAACTTTTAATGTTTGTGGTAAAAAGCTGCACTGTGACTGGTTATATTCCACTGTTTATTGGTTAAATTATAATTCCTATAGGTTAATATAAAGAAAATCATCGTCATAGCATCGAACATTAAACAGTCATGTCGTCCATTCTCTACTTCTCTCTGCCATCGTCAAATCAGAGTCAACACATAAAAGGCGATGATCTTAACACCCAGACACAGAAACACATCTTGCGTTGTTACGCAGCACTACCCAAACCTGCTTTGGCCCTGAAAGTGGCTGAGCTGTTCTGAGCTCAATGCTGGTAGACAGGAAGTGCCGGGTTTGATCGCAGGTTTCGTTCGTCGATCTAGCCTTTCGGAGTTTTCCATGATTTTTCCGAAACTCTCGTAAATACGGGCTTGAACCCCTAAAGACAATCGGCTTATAGGTCTGGGACCCTCGTGTTGTCAATTGGCCTTAATTTACGCAACCCAATCCCGTTTTGATTTGGCGAAGTTCACGGTATCCAAAATAGAAAAAAAAAATATGTAATCACAATATAAAATCTGTAATAATGGTTACAGATTTTTATCTGGTTAGGGGGAAAAGTGTTTAATTTCACCGCATTATATATAATTTTACCCTAACATTTTGTTAAAAAAAAAAAAAAAAAAAAAACTGTAGTAAAGTTACAGAAAATTTCTGTTTATTTAACAGATTTTTTTTTTTCTTTCTTTCTTTCTTTCTTTTTTTTCTTTTTCTTTTTTTTTTTTTTGTACTTTGTGATTTTTAATTATTACTTTGATAACCTGTTCATAGTTTAGAATCATGTTCCCACATTTTCTATTAAACGCTAATATATTTTATTAGATAATATTTAATTTTACATAACATTTTTAAATTTATAAAACAAAAGAAATTTTTATAGCATTAAAGTGCATAAAAATGAATACAATTTGAATTAGGCAAAAAAAAAAAAATTACATTTCATTTATTTATTTATTTTAGGTTTTCTATCATAATTTGTATTAAAAAAAAAATTTATTTATACGAACAATTTGTTCAATATGGATGTTATTGAAAATTCTCAAAAGGTATTTGTAAAATTCTTTCTTTACGAAAAAATGAATTATAACATTATATAAAAAGCAAATTAACCTGTAATTATATCTAGTGTTTTTTTTTTCTTTTTTTATTATCTATAATCAAGAAATATATTTTTTAAATATTAAATATCTCAATGATTAACAATGGCGAAAATACTTTTACTAAATCGAATCTAATAAATTTGAGAAATAACATATAAAGTCAATATACGTGATTGAAAATGGGTACAAAAATACCACTTAAAATCTTTTCAATTCAATTGGTAAATCTTTCAGATAAAGCAAATTATTTTACTCCCAATGCTTTATAAAAAGTACTCACTCATACCTATTTATTGAAATTTCTCTTTCAATTTATTAAATATAATTTAATTTTCTTTTCACATATTAAGTTAAACACAGTATTGATTATCCAATTCATTATATCATCTTATGTATTGATTTCCTATTATTATACTTTATCCTGGTAGGTTGTACGTCGCTAAGAGAATTTCTTTCACATTCCTGAAATTAATAGAAATGTAGCGTCAAAACGTGTTTCCAATAAAAATGAATTGCTTGAGCTGCAATATTTTTATATATTAAAATTGATTTGCTGCACCTATACTTTTATAATTGATTTTTCTAAAAGAATTTGAAAGATTATTTCTGAAATAGGAATAAAAGAAAGTAGAAAATTTATCTGTTATTTAATTGAATTACAGTTATTATTATTTTTTCTTATTAGTGATAAATTCTTTAGACGTACTGTGAAGTCTGGGTGGTCACAGACTCCATCTTATTTAATTAATTAGATAACTAATTAGATAATTGATGAGCACGAGACTTGAATATAAAATATAAATAAAACTTTTATTTGAACTTAAGGTCAGGAGGGATGACTTTTACCCGGAACTTAATCAATAACTTAAATAAGTGAACACTTTAAAGAAATATAAAACTTAAGTCTCACCCGGTAGAGATAACAGAAGGATGGACGCTGCTACCGTTGTAACCACTACACGGATTCCCATAGCCACCAATTCTTCCACTCGAATTCTACTCTATCCTACAACACCGCAGTACTCTACTACTCGCCAAATTAGAAATATCCACTATCTAATCCACTTAATAACTAATAATTTTTTTAAATATATACATTTGGTATAATTCATGGTGCAAACAGAGTATATATATTTTATTTAAGTATTAAAGTATAAAAAGTGATAACAACAACAATTTCATAACTTTTGTAGTTTGACAATAAGGGTAGTGGAATTGCAGTGAAATCGTATGCATTTATTTCTTCACATTGAATTCACTTGATTTTTTTTTTTTTTTTTGCTAAAATAATTTGGGGAATTTCAGCATTACACTTATTCGAGCAACAAAACACGCTGTTTTCCAAGTAAACAATTTTCTAATTGGTTTTCAAAAAAGGTATCCTAAATCTGCAGAAAATAAATAATAATAGTATTAATAATAATAATGTCTGTATAGGGCAGGGGAAAAATATTTATTAGAGGTTATCAGTGAAAATGCTTGAAAATACGAATTATTTTAACTAAATTTAAGTGTACTGTTAAAATTAAAATAGCACGTTTCATCAGAAACGTGGTGCCAATTTAGCTGCAGCGAATATATTTTAGTGGTATGTTTCACTATTTTAATAATGCTTACTCCTGAAATGGCACTACTAAAATGGTGAAGCATGGTACAGAAATATTAGCTATATCTAAATTGGTACTATGTTTTTAATGAAGCATACCATTTTATTTTTAATAGTGAGCACTGTATGTTTCCTGAAAAGTAAATAAAATATAGAAAAATCCTTAAAAGCTGTCGTATCTATAGTGTAACCACGTTTCCTAAAACTAGCAGGTTAACGAGTAGGAGTGGGTGATGCCATTATTTCAATATCACAATATATTGTCCAAGCAAAATCACGATATCACGATGTATCACGATATTGTACATAAATACTTTTGAATCCCTTTCGTAATGCTAATTTAAATGTCAATTCTAGATATATAAAAAAAAAAAGCTCGAATTGAATGTGACAGGCTCATTATATCATAAAATATACAGAATACACTAACTTCTTTTATACTTACAACTTCCTATTAATGCAACACCATATCAACATCAGCATAGAAAAACAAATAATGGAAATACATTCATGCACAAATTTAATTCATACATTACTGTATGAATTAAATTCATTGTGTTGTCATGTAGCAGTGTTATATCATTTAAACATATTCAATCGTCTCAGAATTTTACTTAAAAAAAATTCTGAAATACATAATTAAGACAATAAACTTTTGCAAAATCTTCGTAATAAAAAAAAAAAAAAAAGACATGTTTGCCCGAGATAATGCTGAAAATAATGACATAGCTACAAGAATAAAGAAAAGAATTTTTTTTCGTGGATTGGAGAAATTGATAAACTAACTGAAAAAGGATGATTCAACAGAAAACAATTGACCTCACAATTGCAACAATATATTGAGAAAAAATAAATTTTACCTGCGATATGAAACAAATAAATCGCAAATAAAAGACAATTTAAATGAATAGATGTAATATTATGTAAGGACCATCAATTAGTGATATTTCGATTTTCTTTCTCGGGCACCACTGTAAATTGACAAATTGTCAAAGCATAGTTTTTTAAAATATCCATTTTACATTCTAAGTTTGGTGCGTTTCTATGTAATCGAAGTTGATATATTGCTTTCCCGTAAACAGGGTTACGTTGCATCATAACAGCAATATTTCTCAGCCAATATGCACACTAATTGAATAGACATAGCTTTTCGCCACGAATCTCATTCCTACCAAGTTTCGTGCATTGATACGCTACAGAAACTGCGATATAACCTTGTCTTACATGGCGGAAATTTTATATAATGTATTTGGAAAGTATATTTCAAAATCTAATCAGCACCAATTTAAGTAAAGGTTGAACCAAGTATAAAGTTTTGTTGAATTCCGTCCTTTTGTCAATGAGATACAGTATCTACAAAATTCTGCTATCGCACGACAGACGTTTTCCAAAACAGTCGAATCCTGTTTTAAGACACCTAAAAATGAATAAATATTCATTGAAAACTGGTAATCGAAAATTCTCATGAATCCACCATTTTCGACTTTTGTAAACAGAAAACTTTAATAAAAACATGAAACCTAAATTCAAACACACACAAAATAAGTAAATAAATGAATGATCATATAAAAATAACGATATAAATTATTTTATTATTCACTAGCAGTCTTTGCTCGCTTCGCTGGTCATTATATTGAAATGAATTCTCCAAATACCATATCATTACAAATAATTAAAAAAAAAAAAATCATTGAAATCAGAAAAAATCTAAGTTAAATTTCTCGCTACATTCGGTAGCGGTTATCCTCTACTCGCCAAACTTCATAAAATCCCTTTATTATGCACATTGCATACGTATACCTAACCAGCACATTAGAAAATCTGGATCCTGAGATTATTTGAAGCAGAGTTATGTTTTAAACGTGTTTTTTAGCTCCCACCCCACCCCGCTCTTAAAAGTAAGAAGGAGGAGGGAATTTCACAAAATATCTTTATATTATGAGTTAGACTGACCCACATGACGAGATAACTGACCCACACATTGAGAATCTCCTTCCTGAGATAATTTACTGCAGAGTTCCGCATGAATTCATTTGTACCCCCCCCCCCCGGGCCTCCTACGGGGCGGTAGTTTGGAATTTCGCAAAATCACTTTCTAGTGTGCTGTTGAATACGCATAAGCAGTCCACACATCAAAAATTGGCATTCTAAGATAATTTGAAACACAGTTCCGCATGAAAACGTGTTTTTTAACCCCCCCCCCCCAAGGGAGGGATAGAACAGAATTTCAAATAATCCCTTTGTAGTTTGTGTGTGTTGACTGCGCATAACCAATCAACATATCAAAACTTCGCTTTCCTGAGATAATTTGGAGCAGAGTTAATCTTAAAACGTGTTCTTGCCCCCCCCCATCCCCCCCGCCCTTAAGAGGGGAAAAGGGAAAATTTTACAAAATCCCTTTATAATGCACGTTCGGAACACATAACCAGCCCGCACATAAAATATCGCCTAGGATAGTTCGGAGCAGAGTTGCGCATGGAAACATGATTTTACCCCCCACCCCCAATCCCAAGAAGGATAATGTGGAATTTTACAAAATCCTTTTGAAGTGTGCGTCTTGAGTACGCATAACCAATCGACATATCAAAAGGCCGCTATTCGGAGATAATTTGGACAGAGTTACTCTTAAAAGCGTTTTTTTTTTTTTTTTTCCCAATTCCCCCCCCCCCCCCCCCCCCTTTAAAGGGGAGGAGAGAGAAATTTCGTAAAACCATTTTACAGTGCGTGTTGGGAAGGCATAAACAACCCACACATAAAAATTAATCTTGCTGAGATAATTTGAAGCAAAGATATGCTTGGAAACGTGTTTATTCCCCCCCCCACCCCTACCCCCAAGGTATATAGATAAAACTGCTTAGAAAGGTCTTCAAGAAGGGTACTTCACTCAGACTTAAGCCAATCGCGTTGTAGTCGGCTTTAAAATCTACAACACAATGCAGCGCAGCACATGAATTTAGAGGCTATAGTAGACACGGCCACAAGAATGTTAACTATTTTGACACAATTTTGTGCATTATGGGCGTCCTGAAATGTAGTTATTGTGAAATTTTTCAACGTGATATAGTTGCAACTGATGAAGATTCAAAATTTCATACCATTTGGCAACAGATTTTCAACAGCATATAATAAAAAATATCAGGAGTTTTAATACTTGCTGCAACCCAGTTTATAGAATGATTCCTCTATTTGACATGATATTATTCCCTGTTAACTTTATCGTTATATTAATGACATATTTTAATTTGATAGACATCTTCACATGACATGGAATACAAAATCAATTTTCGTGTTATAAAAATTTTTGCCATCATTTGTTTTTTAAACAACGTGTCCAATATTTCAGTTCAACAATTGAATGAACAATTGCAACAACTATTTAATAAAAAATAATTGTTTGATAAACAACAATGTTTGTATATATATTTTTACAACAATGAAAAGCTTCTCTTTTTAACAATTTTCTTCAGTCTAATTACTGACCCTCATCTGAAAATGATGTATCTTATATTCTTAGTTGTTTTCTTTGTGAGTTACTTTTTAAAAAAGTTCCTCATGTGGTTTATTTTTAAATTTTTCGAGCATCATCCTATGGATGAAATCCTAATGAATAATGATAGACAAAAATTTTATAACCCAGCTTTATGTAAAGCTCGTGTTCGCAAGCATCCAAAGTTGGATTTAAAAAAGCTGCCAAAAGTTGATAATATTATTTCACTGCTTGATACCGTTACTGATGAACCTACGTTCCAAACCGAAGTGGACTCAGTTCAGTCTCAGGTAGTGGACACACTCGATGAAAAAGAAACAGTTTCTACTGCACTGCCTGATAATTCTACTGACGAACCTCCGTTTCAAATCGAAGTGGCATCAGTTCTTTCTCAGACAGTGGAAACGGTTATTGAAAATCAACCAGTTTTTGTTTCTCCACAACACCATAAAAAAAAAAAAAATTCCGAAAATTGAGGAATTTTCTGAAAATATGTTGTTGTTGTTGCATTCCTAGTGTAAAAGACTAACGCTAACAGCCATGTGCATTTAATTTAGATAAAGTTGTTATTATAAGGTTTCGTTCGCGTGTTATGTGTGTGTGTTATAGTTATTGTTACAACATATATCCAGTTTTTGTCTATAATGAGTATCCGTTATCTAAATTACAAATTTCGGAAATTTCCATTTTTCGTACATTTATAACTTATTTGGAACTCAATATTATAAATTTTAAAGTAAAATTAAATTGAATCATTACATTTTTACATGGAAAAAATATCATTTATTCCAATAAAACTACATAAAAATTTATTTTTTTAGCATGATTCAGCTGAATAGTTCACGTCAAAAAAGTTCAAAACTTTAAAATATGTTATATCAACCAAGTTCTATAAAAGTAGTACCTGTAAGAAATAATAAAATCGTATTACAGCTTAATATTAGAGAATACTTTTAATTAAGGATTTATTTTCGAATTTTCTGAGAATTATTAGATTAATTTTCGTTCAAAGTCGCCAGTGTAAACAAACAAGATAGAAGTACCATTTTATCCATTAAAACTTTAACCACGAGAGAATTTAGGGAACCAACGATAAACTAATTAAAATAATTATTTGTTGTCACTCAGTTTCATAAAAAAAAAAAAAAAAAAAGGAAATGATTTGTATTAATGTGATGTTATGTGCAAGGCCGTAGGCATAGGGAGGGTCCACTCCCCCTCCCACCGAAATAAATGATGAGTGGTTGTTTTCGTATAGTCTCATGAATAAAGCAAACATTGCTGCCTAAAAAAAGGTTAAAATACTAACCCATATACAAATAATTTTATAAAACCCATTAATTCTGTTTAAGAAATCCTCCCATTATGCTTTTTTTTTTTTTTTTTTTTTTCGATATTTAACCTCTAGCGCGTCGTAAAACCCATTCTTCCTTAATCTTGCTATATTTATTCGCTTAATTTCATCCATCTTCGTACTATAGCTATAATATATTATCCTACGTCATGAATTCAATCTTTTTACTTTCTTTTGTACTCAAGAGAAGAAAGTATTGGATTCATAAAAATTTTCAACTTCCAGTTTTCAATGGATTTACATGTTTTTAGATATCTAGAATACGATTGACCATTTTTAGAAAAGTCTACCTGTACGTGAGGAAAATTTTGTTCCAATTGTATCTTAGGAACTATTACACTGCACAGAATTACATGCAAATTTATATGCAGTTGTACCATGACATGAAGGAGTGCGTATTGCTTTTTGGTGAAAATCGTCCAACAGGTGACGTTGCCATCCAGATTTTTCTTAACTTGTTCTTAACTTGGTGGTATAAACCAAAATTTTTTATAAACGTACACAATGAGAATTATTTTTAACAAATCATTATGAAATTAAAAATAATTGTTTATAATAGTAATAATCAAGTAGGGGAAAAAAATCTGGACACACAAGAGCAACGCTTTCCTCCTGGGGGTAAGTGCCCTCCAAGAGGGCAAATTTTTGATATGGACACCTTTTAAAAACTTCGTCAATGTCTCTAAAACGAATAATTGAACTATTGAGATCTGTGATATTTTAAATAAAAGTTATATATACATATATATATATATATATATATATATATATATACATATATATATATTTATTTATTTTTAGTTTTAATAGAGTTATTTGTTTTGAGTGAATTTGTATAGTGAAATATAGAAGAAAGATATGCGTACACGGGCCGATTAACAAGAGGCATGCGGGGCATGTGGCCTTAGTAGCAGAATGCCATAAAACTGGCCCTGAAAATTCCATTTTGCCTTTTATGCCTAAAAATGGTGTAGTATAATGCAATTTCTGCCATATTGGTCCTATAAACAGGTTTATATATGCTGATTGGTGCACAGAGGGAGAGGGAGGCGGGCCCACGAAAACATGTGTTCCCTGGGGCCTAACATGAAGTAATCAGGGCCCGTTTTTATATGTTTATGTGCTTTTCTTTGTGTGTGCGTGTATACATTATATCATTCTCTTTCGGTAACCTCTCTCGGCAATTTCATCACCGTGAAGCAATTTGGAGTCGAGTTATGCTTATAAAGGTGTTTTTGCCTTCTGCCCCTCCCAGGGGTTATTTCGCAAAATCCCATCTTAGTGGGCGTCAGGGTCCTAAAAACAACGTGTTCACTAAAATTTGCAACTTTATCTCCCATAGAATCGCCACGGCTATGTTGAGTCAGTGATCAGTGAATCAGTGAATCAGTGAGTTTACTCTTTTATATATATAGATTATACTATAGAATATTAAGATTTCTAAAATAAAGACGCTTCCTTCTTGCCGTCTCTGAAATTAGATTCACAGTAGGAAACAATCAATATCCTGAGTAAAGGAATTACTTTAGTTTGTTTAACGAAATAAAAATATGAAAATAAATAACACCAAATTTTCGCTGTATTAATCAGATATAATAAATTATTTCAAAGAATTAAATAATTGTTAAGATGTTAAAAACAAATTCAGTATAAATTGATGAAAAAGCTTTTAAAAAATTATTTAAATCAAAACAGTTAAATTCTTAAAAAAAAAAAAATAATAATAATAAAATTAAATAAAATTAAAAACATTTTTATTTTTTAAAATAAATATGGATGTAAATAAGTGACGAAATTAGTCAGCTATTTCTTAATAAAATTTATTACATCAACTATTGTTAATTGTATTTATACGCAATATTAGTTTTGTATTAATATTGTAATGGCGACAATGAATATTCATATCGTAGAGCGAATAAAGAGATCGGATGACTATCATGCAGTGTCTCAGTCATATCAGAGTCTGATATCACGCATGCGTTATTGCTCAGCTGATAATCAATTCCCAATAAACCAAGATCATAAAAGGCGATAACGAATATTCAGATCGTAGCTGTGAGTAGCGATTTCAGATGAAACCAATGTCTAATATCACGCATGCGTTACACGTGTATCGTCCTCTCTCCATCGTATCAACGATTACCGCCAATCACGGGATGAAAAGTTGGGCTCACGGAAGCTGATATGGTCGCTCGCAGTACGTTCACAACTGAGTTCCTGATAATTGTGGCGCTTGCGATATATCGCCAACCTAAAGATTTCGTTATCGGTTTCAAATTGCATGCTTTAAATCGATGTTTCGCGATGTATCGATGTATCGCCCAGTCCTAATAACGAGTCTAAATTATTGGAGGGATGCCAAATTGACTGAAAGGTTGGGATTTAGAAAACATCCATCCATTCGGCGATCTCTTATCGCGTATTTTCTGTCTATCACTCTATCTTAACACTGAACTCGTTGAATCAACAATTGCTCACTGGCTCCGATGGTTTAAAAAAGTGTGGTTGTAGAATATTTCTTTTTGTTTGATGTATTACGTACAGTCGGTAACAAAAGTATCGGAACACTAGCAAAAATTCCTATATAAAAAAAAAAAAAAAATAGAGTGAATACTGTTTTTTTTTTGTCAATAAACCCTTGTCGAATCATGTTCTTAGACTGATTAAGAACATGATTCGACAAGGATTTATTGAATAAAACAGTATTAACTCTACATTTTTTCCATAGGAATTTTTGCTAGTGTTCGGATACTTATGTTACCGACTGTAGGATTGCTTTTTAAATTATGTAATACGAGTGACTAAAGACGTTTTCACTTTTTAGAATATTTGTAATGTCATTAAACCAATATATATATATATTATATATCACTTTATAATGAAAACTAAAATAATGATAATAATAATAATAAATTTAAAAAAAATGAAATAGCTCAAAATTTTTTCGTAGATTCATAAAATAAGATTTTAGATTTAAAAGTTTTTATCATAGTTTAATTAAGAAAAGTCAATAATGAAAAAAAAATAATAATAATAATAATTAATCATAATTGTTGTGAAAAAATAATTAGAAATTACTTTTGTCTTAATTATAATTGTGTTTTTAAAAAAAATTATGTAATATTTCACAATTTGATCTTGCTTTTTATTTTTAATTTTGCCAAGTGGATGGCAACACTGCAGTCATTTTAAGTAACCGTAGTTGTTTTTCTACAAATATAGAATATGCAATTTTGATATAGCCTAATTATTATTTTTTTTATTCTTTTTAAATAAATGACGTATAATGCTTAAAAATTATTCATTCTACTAATCAATAATCCTTGCTTAATAACATTTAGTTACGTAATTGTAATTTATATTATTCGTAGAAATTTTAAAGTAAGTTAAGTTAATAAATGTTAGTTCAATAAATGTTAGTTAATAAATGTTAGATCAATTTGATAGCCTTAATTCAACTTCGTGTTTGTTTAAATATTTTATATTATTTACGTTAAATGAGGTTCTCAAAATGTGCTTGATAACTTTATTTCTGGAAAAGCTCCCTTTACTTATTTGAAGGTTTTAATCTACCTTATTTTCTTTTTTCATGGAAAGTAATATTTTAATTACAAGATTTGGTCACTTTACGTGCATTATGCGTAATATCACTTGCCACAATATGAAACCTTACATTGTTCAGTTCACTGTAGAGATAATGACTCCCTGACGATTTACCTCTACACTTTGAGCAAATTATTTTACTTTTCATTCATTCATTTGTGTCCTGTTTCATAAAAGTAAGCTTTTCTCATCTTCCTTTCGGTTCATTTTGTTATCGTTTGTTCGAACAGAAAATTTTTCATTACAATCATTAAAATTCTTTTTAAGTAATTAGTTGGTTGGTTGAGTTAGTTAACGTCTGACTTGTACTCTGCAATGGATAATCGGCGAAGGTCTGGAATGCACCCCTAAGGATGGTCCGCAGACATCCATTACAGTTTTGATCCTCCACGGAGGGGATGGCTCCCCCGCTTCGATGACCTCCAGAGGTGTAATTTGGATGGAACATGGAGGACATTGCGGTCACGACGGATTTGACATGCACCAGCTATGATTAGTGCACAAGGCGGTCTTCCGCCGTCTTGAGTTTCGAATCCGCAATTTTCCAATTACGAGCTCAGCGCTCTACCGAACGGGTTACCACGGCACTTTATTTTATAATGAGTACTATTCTTCCTTTCATATCTAAATTAAATGTACTGCTCAAATTATTTAAATAATTTATTTTAGTTAATAAGTAACCAAATTTGCTTTTGTGGGTTGCTGTGGTAAATTAATCTGTTTATTTTCCGCTATAATTCCTATTGTTAACGTAATACACATACATAAAAACACATATGTGTGTGTGTGTGTGTCTTCGCTCAGATATCAAGGATTTAGTGAATATGTTCACTTTCTGTTTTACGGATTTAATATGTATGTCTACATCAAGGAAGGAATGTTTTCATCATATTTGGTCCTTCTAGATGTAGGGGCTAGGGCTGGGTGTTGATGAATCACTCACTCACACACTCAGGTCAAACTATATATATATATATATATATATATATATATAACTTACAATTTGTAGATTTTAAAGTGGTTACAAGTAAATTAAGCATCTTAATGAAATAGAATATCATGTTGGTTATGGTATATTGATCTTGAACACGCTTATTACGATTTATTCTAACATGGTGTTTTCAACATAGCATTTCAATTAATCTATGAAAGACAGAAAAAAAAAAAAGTTGAACAAATATACATATACTAGCAAACCCGTGCGAAATATTCGCATTTTATTTCTTTTCTTATTTACCTTTAAAATTTGAAACTCATAAATGTTATACCCATTTCACCACCTGTAATTAAAATTTTAATTTACCAAAACCCAAATTATTAATAAAACCAAATTAATATTGTACAATAGTGAAACCAAAATCATTCAAAGAAATGTTTCCAAATAAAACTCATGGTTCACAACCCAATTTTCCTACTTCTACAGGCAGTATAATTTTAATATAGGACTCCCACGACGCCTTTCAAATTTTTGTCGTCATTTTGGCAATGACTTTTTATTTATTTATTTATTTATTTATTTTTTGTCTAAATAAATAAATAAAATAAAATAAAATAATTCGTATTTTGAATATATTTTTTATGATTGTGTTTTTTAGTCAATTTCTGACACAAAAGTTCATATTCTGTATATACCATTAAAATATTCCTATGGTTTAAAATGACGCTTGCAAAGATTCTGAAGAAACAACTGTTAAAAATAAATTTTTTTCGTAAAATAATCTCATCAGACAAATGCCGTCATTTTTCCTTATTAGTCTATTGAGCTAAGTCCGCGTGCTTAAATACTGTTCATGTATAAATATTATTTTTTTTATCCTCACGTATCGCATCGTTTTGACAAAAAATAATTGAAACTGGTCCACGTTAGAGAAATATTATATAGATTGTCCATTGAGCTAAGTCCGCGTGCATAAATACTGTTCATGTATAATTTTTTTTTTTTTTTTTTTTTTTTTATCCTCGCGTATCGTATCGTTTCGATAAAAAATAATTGAAACTGGTCCACGTTAGAGAAATATTATATAGATGTTACAGTTAGTGTAATTAATCCGGTTGTCATTAATAATAGAGGGCAATTTTTAATAATAACCGCCTCTTTCGGTGAATGTGATTAATAAATGGCCATTATTCACTTTAATCGGTTGTTATTAATAATTACCAACTGAGTTTGGTAAATGTGATTAAATAATGCATATTAATTATAGTAACATGTTATTATTAATAATTACCAAGGTGTTCGTTGTGATCAATTAGCCACACCTTAGTAATGAAAATCTCCAGCTAAACGGGTTGAAAATTATTTTATTTAACAAACTTCTTTGGTAATTATTAATAATAACCGATCACTGCGATAAATTCTTAAAAATATTCACTTTAACCAAACTTCATTGGTAATTATTAATAATAACTGGGCAATGGAATGAATTCTCGTAAATTATTCACTTTATCTGGCTTATTTGGTTATTATTAATAATCGTCGGCTATCATTAACAATTACCAAATTATCACATTGAACGTAACAAACATATATGTACGCAGTCATAATATTTAATCTCGTTTAGGATTTAAAATTTTAGATAAAAATATTAAGATGTATTGATTTTCTATTTTTATATTTCATTCTGGTTGTTCCTGTATTTCTCACGGAATTTCCCACAGATTTCTGAAATTAATAGAAATGCAAGTAATAAAATATGTTTTCCATAAAACTGAATTGCTTATGGTACATTAATTTTGTGTAATAAGTTCTATTTTGTGACAATACTTTTGCAATTATTTCCTTCTCTAGCTATTTATAAAAAAATGCTTCTTAAAAATATTATATATATATATATATATCTATAACTTGTTCTTTTGAATCCATGAAACACTTCTTTCTCTACATGATATTTACGAATTGCGAATTTATGTAACTCAAATAAATTCAAATTTAATTAAATAAATTAATTTTAATATTAAATTTTAACTTTAAGGTTTATTTGTTAAAAATTAGAAGAAACTAATTCCACTAAAATTTAAACTAAATATTATTTTACATAATTGTTCAGTAGATGAATTCATTTCCCTTATTAACTGTGAATTTAACTGTTTTCGGTCTCATGGCTGTTGTGGAGTGTTTTTACCTTTTTCAGCATGCTTTTCAAAAGTAAAGAAAGTTAAAATTTTGTTTTATTAAATTTCCATAGGGTTGATTTATTATGGAGGAATTGGTGTTTTATGTTTAATAAGTTTATTTCTCTCATGGTTTTTTTTTCACTTCATAAATTTATTATGAAAAAATTGGTGTTTGAAGTTTAATATGTTTAATTATTTCTTGGATTCTTCATAAGCTTGTTTCTAACTTGGTTTTTTCCCCAAATTGTTTGAAATTATTTTCAAGTCTTTTAGGTGAACTCGGGCATTGCATGCTGTAAATTTTTAGCAGTTTGCATACAGCATGACAGAAAGATCACCTAATTTGCATACAACATTCATTCAATGTCCTTGAAAAACGGGTGAATTTGTATGCTTCAATATCTGGTTGCTTATTTTTTCTTTTCGTCAACTTCATTCATTTTTTATAGTTTCATGTGATACTTGGTTTCATATAATGCAATGTTAAAAAAGGTATATATATATTAGCTATACAGCGATCAGAAATCTTGCTTATGCTGACAGAGATGCAAGTTTCCTGATGAAGATCATTTCTGGTTTTCAGCATTTAAAATTCTATTTTTCATTTCATGAATTCTCTTTTCTTTTAGCAGATCCTTTTCGTTACCTTATCTTTTTCCATTTCTATTATTTGATGAATGTTTATATTGGATTAAATGATTATGCGAACTATCTCATCGTTAGGCTTATGGTTTATGTGTGTCATTTCTCTTATGCGTAAGTACTTTAATATGTTTTTACTACTCAGTGTAATTAAATTAAATTATCACCGTGTCTATATTATTATTCAAACTACATTTCATTTAAAATTTCATATGTTGGTATTTTCATCCCTCTTTCACTTGCTGAGTGTTGTAAAGGAATTAAATTATTCAATATATATATATATATATATATATATATATATATATATATAGAGAGAGAGAGAGAGAGAGAGAGAATTTGTTGTTTAATTGGCATACAGTAATTATTTTTTTTTTTTTTAAGAAATACTTTTTTTTAAAGATTTTACTAAATTTAATTTTTAAGTCTGTAAAATAATAATAATAATAATTAATTAATTAATTAATTAATTATTTAATAATAGTAATAATAATAATAATAATAATCGGTCTAATATTAATATTTTACAGAAAAATTATCAATGCCAGATCCCCACAAAAAAAAAAACTAAAAAAAAATCAGCGTCACCATAACGAGCAATAATTCGATGGAAACACATTAGGCGCGTCATTTTCTATAGGATGATAAATGAATTGATTTAATACTTACCGCTTGCTTATTTATTCATTTGATTTTTAAATGGCGAAATATTGGGATGACATAACGGTGTAACTTTTTATTAAATTATTTACGAATTTTATATAGCATCAAAATAATAAGTATTCCTCTATAATTTTGATTGAATTCTAAGTATTTGTCACACGTTACTTTTTATAAATTCTTTGAAATAACAACGCAAATCAATACATACTATTTGTTTTAACATGTGATATTTAAATATATACCGAGAAAAATATTTTATAGGAAAAGCCAAATTTATTTTGCTGACAAATTTTTAGATTTCTTTTGTCATTTTAACAAAAAAATTGTACACATAATCAAACTAATTTCCTTTGATTTATCAAAGGAAAATGGTTTTAAAATAAAGAAGTTACTGTTACTGAATAGTTCATTAACCAACTTCACAGATCTTCCCGCAAACAGCAAATGAGCAAGAAATGTGCTGATTCAACAAAACTATTTGTTTAAATCCAGTGGCGGATCCAGAACTTAACTTTGCTGGGGGGGGGGGAGGGGGCTAAGAGTTTTCAAGATGTTATTCCAGATCAATGAAAAATTTACAATTATAACATTCAATTGGGAATGTTAGCATTTTTCTTTTTTTTTTTTGGGGGGGGGGGGGGTTCAGCCCCTAGCCCCCCTCCCCCTTAAATCCGTCACTGTTTAAATCAAAAAAATAATTTTTTGATTAAAAAAATATTGGTTGAATCAACATAATTATTTGGTCAAAACGACAGAATAATTTAGTTCTGGTTAGCAAAATGTTTCCTGAGTTTTGTTATCAACAAAATATTTCGGTGATTTAACAAAATTTTTGTTATTTCAAAAATAAACCTTATATACATATATATACCTTTAAAAAGTTGAGTATATGTAAATTAAAACTATGTCTTTGAAAATATATTTACTTTATTATCTTTTTCTTTTTGCAGCAAATGATAACTATTTTATAATATTAAATATATTTACAATATAGCTTATATTGTCACAGGCAGTCAATTTGTGGATTATAATGTTAGTCATTAAGAGCAATATATCATTTTCCTAATCTTACTTTCGAGGTATACCTTTCAAGATCGATGACTACGCTAAATACCTCTTTCATTCTCTCTGTTAAATTAGATTTATTTCGTTTGAAGTATGTATGACAGATGTTGTTGATAATGTTAAGTATAAAAAATAGTGTATGGTTTATAGATTTTATTTTTTATTTCATAGAGAAAACCAAAAATTATCTTGCTTTATATTTCGTATTTATTACATGCATAAGTAAGGGGATATTTTACATTAAAAATAAATCATGATAATATTAATTCAGTAATAAAATCAACCAATCACTGTTTTTTTTTTTTAATATGAGTTTATGTATTTCCAGAAAAACATTCTATTTCAACAAATAAAATTATATTGTAAAAACTACAATTTTAACTTATGAGTGCCGTGGTGTTTTATACAACTTCTTAATTTTATTTAATTTTGAATCTTAATAAAATAGAAATTTATGCACATCTTATTAGTCTTCAACTGATTAAAGTATTTCAACTTAATTCCGTATAAGTTTTAATTAAGTATTTACTAAATTATATAATATATAATTATTTTTACATAATATTTGTATCATTTAAAGTAAGACAGCAGATTTGTCACTAAGAAACTTTTTATACCCCCCCCCCCACCCCCAGCCCCCACCCCAAAAAAGAGGGGGGGGGGAATCCAAAATTAAGAAGTTTGGAATTAAAACAATAAATAAATAAATGTAATAGATCATTTATTTATTCACTTTTCATTTTCCCGATTCTATAAAAGTAATATAAGATAGAAAGAAACTTATTTGTTAGAAATTTATATGTCATTTAATAATAAAATAATTACATTAAATAGAGTAATAATATTTTACTGAGCAAATTTAAACGTTACTTTATTTATTATTAAAGTAATTCTATGAAATGCTGACTTATAATTTTAATTCTATGAAATTGTTTATGAAATTCTAAGAATTTTCCACGAAATTTCACTTATCACTTTTATACAAACTTTAAAAGTTATAAGAGCAATATATGCCTACCATTTATTTAATCATACTATATTTATTTAAGTATTGTTTTTATAATTTTATCTAAAAAATTCTCTCTTATATAATTTAAAACTACCTTTTTAATATACTTATTTTATCATTATTATTATTACAATTACTGAAAACCATTTTATCATTTTAAACGCATTTACAATAAAATTTATCTTGCTATCATGTAGTCAATTTTTGGATTATAAAGGTAGTCATTATTAACAATATTTTATTTTTCTAACTTACTCGAAATTGCTTTTGAAGTATACCCCATCAAGATCAATAACAACAGCAAAGTATGTTTTTCATCCTGTCTGTTGAATTCGATTTATTATGTTTGAAGTATGTATGGTAGACGTTGCTAATAATGTTACGTTAAAAGTAGTCTGTGATTTATAGACATTTCTTTTACTTTAGGGAGAAAATTAATATTGCCATGTTTTATATTTCCCATTTATTGACTGAATTATTTTTATTCCGAAAGAGAGATTAAAGAAAAATAAAAAAAGAGTTGGACGAGTTAATTTTAATTCTAAAAATATTTTTTCTTATATTGCGCATAGAATTACAACTAAATACATTAAACCTTTCAAACTTCAAGTTTCTCCCAATAGATGATTCTATTATTTTTATAACAATTTTAAATTACTTTTTATTTTGTATCTCAGTTACTAATTAAACTAATTCCACAAGTAATATATCATTTTCAAGCTCATTTGATTTGGAATTGATGAGTAGATCACAAAAATTTTTACCACCGGATAACGCTTTAATATTTAAAAATTACAGCATCTCCAATACTAAATACGATAAAATTACTTATGATACATCATTTGAAAATTATTTTATGTACCTTTACATTCTCTGATATCCTCATGTTCTCAACCAGATGGTAATGTTTAAAATTATTAGAATGGTCAGAAAAAAGAGGGACGCAAACAGAAAAATGTTGAAATAGAGTTATAGTAATGTATAAAGACTTGTATATAAACTCCGTGTTATCGAGCAAAAATTTTTGATCACGAAAAAAAGTTCTAAAATCAGCCATTAGAAAGTATTGAAAAGAGAGAGAGAGAGAAATGAATTTCAAATTGTATCTTGAGTTTTTCATTGACCTTTAGTAAAGAAATTATTCATAAATTTTATTTACTAAATTATCCGTGTGTATTCCTCTGTGTAACTTACTCGAGAAAAGACAGCCATTAGAGTGACTTTTCTCGAGAAAAAAGGAATCATTAGGTCTTATCAAAAGGTCTTATTACTATATATCCAAGGTTAGAGGCTTTAAAATTGGTATTATTATTATTATTATTATTATTATTATTATTTACTTATTTATTTACTCATTTATTTTTATTTATTTATTTATTTTACTTTATTTATTTATTTATTTATTTATTTATTTTGGGGGGGGGGGGGGGGATGATTTTGAATACCTTCGAAAGTATACAATTATTAGAAGTTCCGAGAAAGGGGGGGGGGGGACAAAAATGTAAAAATGTAGAAATAGAGTTGCGGATTGTTGTAGAGTTGTAGAGTTGTTTTCGAGAATGTAAATTTAACAGGGGTGT
This sequence comes from Salticus scenicus, assembly GCA_963930645.1. NCBI lineage: Eukaryota > Metazoa > Arthropoda > Arachnida > Araneae > Salticidae > Salticus > Salticus scenicus. Next base: position 228,836,438 of record OZ005652.1, on the reverse strand, counting down.
AAGACGCGCGCATCGCACTCGTGTATACGCTGCCGCAAGGAATGAGGACTCTGACTGATTATTCCACCAACGAGAAAAGAATTTTTTTGTGTTATCTATCTATCTATATATATATATATATATATATGTCTTATAATAACATAGTTAAAAAGTATGGAAAATAAAAGCGGTTTCTTTTTTCTCTCTTTTTTTATATGATAAAAATTAACGCAATTTTGAAAATTAATTAATTATAGTGATTCATTTAAAAATAGTAACCCGCTAAGGGGGAAGCTCGCTAGTTGATTAATCAAACCAGTCACTCGAAAAGTTGTTTGTTTAGAAAGAAGAAGAAGAAAAAAAAAAAAAAAAAAAAAAAAAAAAAAGGTATCATTTTTAGGGTACAAACAACATTTTATGGGGGAAAAAAAAGATTCTGTTTTTGAAAATCTTTTACCGACATTATGTTTTGAATCTTACTAAAGAAAAACAAACTTTTGCGCATATTATTTTGATTTAAACTGTTGAACTGATTAAAACTAATAAAATCACCTATAAGTTTTAAAAAAGTGTTTAGTTTATGTCATTTATTATGTGCTTTTTTTTTCTTTGTGATATTTCTATTATTTTTAGTGTATGAATGAAGAAAATTTCTATCAAGCAAAATATTTTAATGTTACCATAAACTAGGTCTTCAGAATAAAAAGAAATTAGTATGTTTTGACACATAACTTTCTTATTTTCCTACACAAATATTTTTTAAAAATGTTATTTATTAAAATTATTTTCTATAACGAATGAAAGTGATTTGTATCTCACAGAAGCATAATATTAAATGCCCAAAGTATGTCAATTTTGAAAAGGCATAAGAATTTTTTTTATTGTTGTTAAAAAAAAAAAAAAAAAAAAAAAAAAATCCATAAATTAATTTAAATTATGGAACAACTATAGTATTTCCCCACAGCTGAATTTGTCTATTTATTTTTGGCGATTATGGCTAAATTATAAATCTAAAAATCATAAATCATATAATATAAATGATAAAATCATAAGCTAAATTATAAATCATAAAATCATAAATCCAAAACAAATAACACGCAGGCTGCCATATTATATCGCAAACAGTTCAGAACGACATCGTTATCGTTCAAATCGGCGCCAAAGAAAAATCGCCAAGTTCAGCTGTGGGGAAATACTATAGTTGTACCTAAATTATCACAGACCCGTGACAATTTAACATTCATATTAAAAATATTGACTAAAATATGTCGAAAGATACCCATATTGGAAATTTACACTTGCCGGGGGAGGACACACCTACGTATACGAACAAATTTTGCTGGTTTACTATTTATCATAACTGTTTTCTTTAACCCTCTGTACCATACTGTAGACTGTAGGCAACATACCGTTCGATCGTGGTTCAAATTCAAAGAATCGGTTCTACAACGTAATCACGCACTGTAGCCTGTCGTATACACTCACAGTTAGAGAATCTAGTATCTAGAAACACAACTGGATGGCGCCGTATGTCGTAAGTTGAAGTTCATTACTCGACAGTGGGTAACTAACGACAAGTGCGGACCGGCTCTGATTCAAAAAATAATAAAAATAGTTTTTCGTGTGTTTTGTGTTTTATATTGAAACAGTGAAGAGGTAAGTGTTTCAAATTCATTGTATAATATTGATTTTGACCCAATTTCACGTATTTTATAGGATTTTATGCTAAAAAGTGTTTGTTGCCTGTAGGTGTTTTTGTTTGTTTTTTCGAAATTTATGAGAAATAAAAAAAAAAACCTGAAACACGTGTATTTTATTTTTTTCCAATTATTACGAAACAAATAAACACAAAAATATTAAAGGTCATGAGTTACAGAGGGTTAATTTAAGTTTGAAAAGTTACAAATAATTCTAATTATGTACAGTAAAGTCTCGTATAATGCGGTGGTATGAGATGACAAATAAATAAAACAGTTTTACTTTTTTAACACCACTAAAGTTTTAGAGTACCAATCTATTGGTTCATATACTCGATTTAGTTTTTGTATAAAACAGTTGATATAAAATTAGTGGAGTTAAAAAATAAAATTTTAATATTCATGAGACAAACTTGCATCTGCGTTGTACGAGACTTTACTATATATTCCAACGAAATTTTACCACATTAAAATTTATGAAAAAGGTGAGATGACACGAACGATTGATCCCCAGATGTAATCAGCACACATTTAAATAAAGGTCTAAATAAATATCGTGTTTGATTAAATTTTGATCATTGGGTTGTGAGACACAATAACCTGAAAATTTACACATGCAGAGGGACATTTTCTAGACATGTGAAATCGTGTTCAAAACATCGGAAAACTGGAAGTCTATTAAAAACCAGAGGTAAAACATTTTCGAATCTGATATTTTTTGTTCAATACATATTTGATTATATATTAGTAAAATAATAATGATTATTTTTTAAGAGATAATATGATCATAAGATAAACGAATTATAGAAAAGTAAAATTTTTCTGGTATGAGAAACTTAATACTCGAGTAAAGACATATCAAACGAAGTTTACAAGGCAAGTTAGAGAATAACAGAAAAGATGGTTATTTTTTTAAACACCGATTTTCGAGATCTAAAATTAACTTACCTAAGCAGGATGGCTGTTAATTTTTCTGTAATAAACATGTAATACATGAGAAAGGATATCTAAAATTGATTTATGTAACAATTTTCAAGAAAATCGTTAGAGCCGTTATTGAGATACATGCTCATTTCATCAAAACTTGACACACTCAATTGTCGACCGGAAAACAACAATTACATACGGAAGGATATCTAAAAAAGAGTTATTATGCCGAGTTAAAAAAAAAAATATTCCTTACATTTGTTTATAATGGAACGCACATGCGAGACCCGAAATTGAGCTATTTATACAAGATGCCTATCATTTTTTCTGAACTAACCAACTATACCATTCGAAAGGACATATAATAGAGCGTTTATATAGCAATTTTGAAGAAAATCGTTAGAGCAGTTTTTGAGATACGGACTTACAGTCCCAGCTCTGGTTTCCGATGGCCAACTTCCGGTTTTCCAATTTTCACCAAAACTTGGAAACTTAATCTGTACACCAAACCTGTATCAATTCCGAAATTTCGTCGTTTTATTTTTATTAGTTTTAGGAGATATGATAGTCTAAAGATTCCCCACACACATACATACACACATACACTCTGACCAATTGTCAAAAACTCCATTTTTTGGACTCAGGGGACCTTAAAACGTGTAAATCAGGTGAAAACTTGATGTCGACTTTTTTGGACCGACTACAGTATTTCCATTACCTACGGTAGTATGGTAATGGAAGTAAAAAGAAATAAATTTTATTAGTTTTAAGTTTATTAAAGGCCCTCTTCACTTCGGGGCCCACCAGCGGCCGAGCGGTTCTGCGCTCAAAGCTGGTAGATGGGAGGTGCCGGGTTCGATCCCAGGTCGCACTCATCGACCTAGCCGTTCGGAGTTTTCCGTGGTTTCCTCCGAAACTCGCGTAAATACGGGCTGGGACCCCTTAGAAAGACCCCCACGGAGGGCATTCCCCCTATAGGCCTAGGACACATAAGGAGTCAATCGGCCTTAATCCTCCAACAAACCAACCAACCCTCTTCACTTCGCCGGAAGCCCGAGCCAAATGTTATTCTATGGAAAAATTTTCTTTACAAATAACTTATTAACTAATACATATTTTTAAATTCTGTTTTCACATTCAGAAAATTCGCATGTGTTAAATTGACGGACTTTTATGTATTTTTTTAATTTTTAATATTTTATTTTGAAATTAAAAAATGAAAAAAAAAAAAAAAAAAAAATTCACATACTGAAAATTCGTATTTTGCAGCTTCAAAATAAAATACAAAAAAATAAAATAATAATTTTGTCCGTCAATTTAAAAGATGGGAATTTTCAGAATGTGAAAACAGAATTTAAAAATATGTATTAGTTAATGAGTTATTTGTAAAGAAAAATTTCCCATAGAATAACATTAGCTTCGGCTTCCGGCGGCGGTGAGTGACGAGGGCCCTTAAATATATTGGGTTGTTCAGAAAGTAATTTCGTTTTCCTCAGCAGAGGACTTAATTGTATTTTTTTCACACCATTTCACAATTAAGCTGCATTACCATTATATATTGTGACAGCTGATATAGCAAGGTTTGCTCGTGAAAAGTTCGTTTTATTCTGCTCAATAGGTTTTGATTGGTGTCCTATCAAATAAAGAAAATCGGAAGATACATTTTCGGCATATTTTGTTTTTGCTATAAAAAAGGCGAAAATATTGTTCAAACAAGGAAAAAAGTTCACGATGTGTATACAGAAAAATTATTTAAAGAACGTCAGTGTCAAAACTGGTTTACCAAATTTTGTTCCGTCAATTTTGACGTTGAAGATGCATTACGCTCTGAAAATCCAGTTTATGCTAATGAAGACAAAATAAAGTATTGATTTATGAAAACTGACAAATAACAACGCGTGAGACCGCTATAAGAAACCGACCAAAGTGGAGAATATATAATTCAATAAAACATTAATACAACATAAGAAAATCTTTTTTCATTTTCAAAGGATAAAACGAAATTACTTTCCGAACAACCCAATGTACCTATATATATATATATTCAAAGTTAAATAAACGAAATGAAGTAAACGAAAATGGTAACATCTTTCCATTAGCCATGAATCAGAACTTGCTTCTAACAATAAATGTATGACATTACCAAAATTCTTATGTGTTTTCCACTATTTACGAAATCAAATAATAGCGATCAGAATTTTTGTGTAGAACAAATTTTGTCACTTAATGGATTCAATAGTCATTCACCACATTTTATAAAATTTTCGGAAAACATTTTCCAATCCTGTATTGCGTCAATAAATAAAAGAAGAAAAATAAAGTTGAAAATCACAAGAGAAAGAAAGTATCAGAAACACCTTATAAGAAACATAATTTATATCCAATCTATTCGTCAATGAGATTAAATAAATAAATGAAATTATAAAAAAAAATTTGATTGCATTGGTTTATCGAGATTTGCCCATACATTTTGAGTATCATAATATTAATAGTTCTTTTAAATGTATTATCATATTTGTATTTATTATATTTTAGTTAGTTGTTTTTGAAGGATTTAATGGCAATGATAAAGACTTTATCATCTCATATATCGCTATTCCAAGAACAACTATCACTTTTTACCTTCAAATTTAGTTATACCTGTAAAACATATAGTTCAATTAATTCTGTATGAGCGGGGCTACCACCCCCTTAACTCCCCGTTTCATTAATATACTGACATTTATATAGAATTCAAATCTGTTATTAAATTCAAAATTTCATTTAACTTCTTTAGGCAACTTTCACACGCAACATTCTTTGAAACTTATCAATCTTGATTAAACTTTTCTTGTAACAAACGTGTATTAACTTCAAAATACAACATTTGAATCGGCTGAAATTATTTGTTTTTAATTTACTCTAGAAGTCGCAGACAAATATCAAAAGTTGAAAACTTGACTTCGATATTCAGGAAGCCTCAAAACGTGTAAATATACAGAAAAAAAAAAAAAAAAAAAAACAAGCGACGAATATTTAGCTTAAAGAATACATTATTTACTATATGTCTATGAGGAAATAATTTCAGTTCCTAAGCAGTTTTTCTGGACAAGGTATAGAGTAAAGCACTTCCACTAACAATAAAAAAGAATGTTATAAATAAAGAATTGGCAGTTCTGTATATCTTCTGAAGGTTATGTATACATTATATGATGCACATACATATAATCCTATATTAATAACACACATAACAACCTGAAGTACACTTCCATCAATTTTCAAGTGATGTCACACTGTAATCTAGTTCTTTTGTGTAGCCTTGTAAACGAACAGTAAATGATTTCCATGTAGACTATGTTCTAAATGAAACATGTTTTTACGCATATAAAATATATATGTACGTTTCATTTGGTTTAGTGCACTCTATAGATATTAAATTCTAATTACATGTAATTTCCCCCATAGACGTAATGTATTTGAATTCTCTTGGTTATCCTTGTACACGGACCATTTGCTTGATCTTAACGAAAAGTTTAAATTAGCATTCCTATATTATACACATTTAGAATACAAAGTTTCGACTTTTTCCTATTATTTGTTCTTGAGTATTGCTGATAACAAACAGACACACGAACAGACACACACTCACAGACCAACCACTAAAAATATGATTTTCAGATTCAGGGACCTCAAAACTTATAAATATAACAAAAAGTCAATTTCGAAAATTTGACCCATAAACAATACTTTCTCTGCCATATATATGGGTAAGAAAAAGTAAAAAGTTTTATTTATTTTTATTTTTATTTATTTATTTATTTATTTTTCAATGCACTGGTATTTAAAATTAAAACAACGAACCGTTTTCTCACTTTCTTCTTTTGCGCATAACTTTTACACAAATAAACATATGAACTTAGACTTTCTGTTGCATGTTTGTTACCATATCATTAATCGAATTTTATATATCTTTTGCATATAATAATTTTTAAACTTATAATTATTCAATTTTTTTTCGAAAATAAGGTTTGGAAAAAATGAAAACTGTCAACAATTCTAGAAAGGAAAACTTAATTAAAAATGGTCACAAGGATTCATCTTAGTTAGGTGAAGATGCATAAGCATTCATGTGTAGATTAAAACCGAACTTTTCTTTCTGCAGTCACTATTTGATGTTACTTTATTTTTTTCTTCTTTCTTCGTATGTGAATAACATTAAAAATATATATATATATATACATACAAATATGAAAATTGGATAAATCGTACATATCGTCATTTTTTTTTAATCTAGTGATGGTCATAGTTTAGAAATTAGTCATTGTATTTTTTAAAAAAGTCCATTATAAAAGTAAAAGAAAAGTGACTAGAAAAAGAAATATTGGGATTTAGTTTAACATTTAAAGGCATGTGCGTTTCACCTATTTGTAAAAAAAAATCACATATTTCTATGCTTTAAATATTTTAATGATTTTTACGACATAAAAAAGTATAATTATTTATTAAAGTATAATTATTCTCACAAATAAATAAATAAAAATACTAATTAAATACACATTGAATTTTAATAAACTATTGAATGAGCATCGCTCAACATTCAAAAATGAGAAAGATTAATTTTGAAGGGAAAATTGAAATTTTAAATTAAACTTCTCTTTTAAAACTGTTACAAAAGTTTGAGATGAAAAATACATAACTTGAAATGAAAAACTAAATTATAAAAATTTCATTTTAACGATGAGATTAAATTTTCAATTTCTCGAAATATGCATTAGGTAAAAATTTTCTTTTGTGTTTTTTAATCATTCTTGATTAATTTTCTTTGGTTTGATCAAATATCACGAAATATGCAAAAGCTTTCGCCGTAATTTATAGGAATTATTGTTATCATTATTTTGTAATTTTTAATTTATCACATTTTTTATTCTAAAATGATACAATATCAAATTAATAAAAACTTAACCAATTTCATCTTTAATTAATTAAGCTATTGAAGTTGTTCAAGGAATTACGCAAACGAAAATTGAAAACACTTTCAACTTTATAACGACTTGATAAAAAATACAAATTTTGAAACTATAGAATACTATCTTTGAACCGCGTGCTACTAAAAATTAAGGAACTTTAAATATTAATTTAGTTAAAATTTATTTACAGTAACAAATGTAAAATCAGACCAATAAATAAATAAATAAATAAATAAATAAATAAATAAATCAATAAATAAATAAATAAACAAAAACGCTCCCCAATCTCTATTTTTGCCTAAGTTATCGTAGAAACATGCGGCTAGTGCCGACCAATTGCTGATAATGTCTAACAACTAATTTAATTGTGAAATTTTGCTTAGAGGTTCATCTACACATTAAAATGTGTCTCTTTTTTTTTTTTTTTTTTTTTTTTTTTTCGAAACTTAAAAACCGATTTTTACTCCATATTCAAACTTCAGGGATCAAAGTGGTTCGGATCAAGGTATAGTTTATATAATAATTTTAATTAACTTTTGATAATTTTACAAACGAAAATGTATTAAGGGTTCACATCTATATTTTAAAAAATAAATTAATTCTCACAGAAAAAAGTATTTTATCATTTCATATAATAACCGAGAAAAAAGTATGGAAATTTTATATATAGAATAAACTAAATCAATTCTAATTAAAAAATTATGTGTGCATCTAAATTTACTTGAATAACTATTTTAATTCCATCGATGTAGGTAGTCCTTTTATGTAGGTAAGATTATAGGTGACACAAATGATAACAAGTGACAGCCCCTAACGCCTATACGAAATGAAATAACACTGTAACTCGTAAGGTAATGATAAGAATGAGCTGTGAATTTGAAAACCCATATTTTTTAGGATGCCTGTTGTTATGTTTTATCAAAAAATATGCATGGAATAAGTTTGGGTCACTCTATTCTAATGCAAAATGAAAAGAAAAATAATTGAAAAAATTTTTTTTGGGAGGCTGTAAATTAACCCATTAACTGCCCCGGGCGTATAAACATGTTTTTCCGAAATACGATCCTTTCTATTTTGCTGCTACTATTGAAATTACTGAACACGATTTGGCAATGCGATAAAATCACCTTGAAAGTGATCTTCACATTGTGTTCCAAAAATTTACTTTTATCAGATTTCAGAGAAAACGGTAGCACTGAGAAGCAATTCTCGTAAATTTTCCTCGGCAGGTAAGGGATTAAAGTTTGTCACATCCATTTAACATTAGCGTCCCTATACATTGACACCTTATAACTCTATAGTATAAAATTGAGAGAAATATATAAAGTATATCATTTTTCGGGCGGCCATGATCAAAATATTCCTTAAAAATTATAGAAAATAGGTATTGTTATTTACATTAAAAAAAAAGAAAGAAAGAAAGAAAAAAGAAAGAAAAGAAAAGAAAAAAAAAATCCTGCAGTACGCATTGATTAGTAGCACTTTCCAACTGTACGTAATTGTTGTATCGAATAACTTTTAATATTCTTTGCCTACATTATCACAAAACAGACAGAAGGACTGAAAAATATACAGATAGACTAACTGATTTAAAAATTACTCTTAGGCATTTTGGAAAGTGTTAAAAAGGCTTAACGCAAAAGAAAATGCAGCCATTACATTACAATTACAGATTTGATCTCTCTGAATATTTTAGTGTAGCCCTGTAAATCAGAAAGTTAATCATATCATATTCTATACAAAACATTATTTTCGAATATTAACAATACATTTCAATATTTTTATGATTTTTACCGTAGAAAGATTTTTAAATATAACTTTTAAAAAAATCTGTCATAAAACGTAATGCATTGGCAATTTTTTTTTTTTTTTGTCCTTGCAAACAAATTAGTTGTACAGGACCTATTGATGCCATTTTAAATGGGGAACATTCTATAGGGAAAATATTTATAAAAATCACACTCATAGAACACAATGCTTTCGAATGTTTTGGGTGTCCCTGTACAAAAACCAGAAGAGATATTCACTCCATTTTCAATGTGGAACATCCGATAGTGAACTTCAATAAAATATGTCAGTTTCGATAAATTCCATAAATATTTACAGGAGTTAGATCGCGTGCAGACAGACAGACAGACAGACAGATGGACAGATACACAAACTAAAATCATATTCACACTTAAAAATGTTAGAAAGTGTTAAATACGCTTAATGTAAACGAAAGTACAATTCTAGCAATTTTTTATTCATAGCTCTTAAAATAAATGGATATCTTTGTGTCACCTTGTAAAACTAATCATAACCATGCTATATTCTATGCAAAGCATTTTTTTGTGCATATAAATAACATATTTCAATTTCCTAAAACTTCGTGGAAAGTAAAGTTATTAAAATTTGATTTATAGAAATATCTCTCATAGAACGCAATGCTCTGGAATACTTTTGAGTGTCCCTGTACATAAATCGGTTGTGGTATTTCCTCCATTTTATACAGGAAACATCCAATAGTGAACTTGAATAACATATTTCAATTTCATTAAGATATGTCAACAGTAAAGGTATGAAAAATGGTTTATAGAAATACCTCTCATGAGAGGTGTGTGTTCTATGCATAGAAAACAATGCTTTGAAATACTTTCGGGTGTCCCTGTGCACAAACCAGCAGAGGTATAAACTCCATTTTCAATACGGGACATTCGATAGTGAACATGAATAACATATATCAGTTTCAAGAAATTTCATAAATATTTACGGTAGTTAGAGCTCGGAGAGACAGACAGGCAGACAGACAGACGGACAGGTAGACAGACAGACGGACAGGCAGATACACAAAACTGAAATCATATTCACACATAAAAAATGTTAGAAAGTGTTAAAAACGCTTAACGTAAACGAAAGTACAATTCTAACAATTTTTTTATTAATAGCTCTTAATATAACTGGATATTTTTGTGTCACCCTGTAAATCTAATGCAAATCATGCTATATTCTACTCAAAGCATTTTTTTGTGCATATAAATAACATATTTCAATTTCCTAAAACTTCGTGGAAAGTAAAGTTATTAAAATTTGATTTATAGAAATATCTCTCATAGAACGCAATGCTCTGGAATAATTTTGAGTGTCCCTGTACATAAATCGGTTGTGGTATTTCCTCCATTTTATACAGGAAACATCCAATAGTGAACTTGAATAACATATTTCAATTTCATCAAGATATGTCAACAGTAAAGGTATGAAAAATGGTTTATAGAAATACCTCTCATGAGAGGTGTGTGTTCTATGCATAGAAAACAATGCTTTGAAATACTTTCGGGTGTCCCTGTGCACAAACCAGTAGAGGTATAAACTCCATTTTCAATAGGGGACATTCGATAGTGAACATGAATAACATATATCAGTTTCAAGAAATTTCATAAATATTTACGGTAGTTAGAGCTCGGAGAGACAGACAGGCAGACAGACAGACGGACAGGCAGATACACAAAACTGAAATCATATTCACACATAAAAAATGTTAGAAAGTGTTAAAAACGCTTAACGTAAACGAAAGTACAATTCTAACAATTTTTTTATTAATAGCTCTTAATATAACTGGATATTTTTGTGTCACCCTGTAAATCTAATGCAAATCATGCTATATTCTACTCAAAGCATTCTTTTGTGCAGATAAATAACATATTTCAATTTCCTAAAACTTCGTGGAAAGTAAAGTTATTAAAATTTGATTTATAGAAATATCTCTCATAGAACGCAATGCTTTGGAATACTTTTGAGTGTCCCTATACATAAAACGATGGTGGTATTTCCTCCATTTTATACAGGAAACATCCAATAGTTAACTTGAATAATATATTTCAATTTCATTAAGATATGTCTACAGTAAAGGTATAGAAAAATGGTTTATAAAAATACCTCTCATAGAACACAATGCTTTGAAATACTATCAGGTGTCCCTGTGCACAATCCATTAGAGGTATATACTCCATTTTTAGTAGGGAACGTCCGGTAGTGAACTTGTATAAATCAGTTTCAAGAAATTCCATAAATATTTACGGGAGTTAGAGCGCGGACAGATAGACGGACAAACGGACAGGCAGATGAACAATTTGATATCATATTTACACATAAAAAATGTTAGAAAGTGTTAAAAACGCTTAACGTAAACGAAAGTACAATTCTAACAATTTTTTTATTAATAGCTTTTAATATAACTGGATATTTTTGTGCCACCCTGTAAATCTAATGCTAATCATGCTATATTCTATGCAAAGCATTATTTTGTGCATATAAATAACATATTTCAATTTCCTAAAACTTCGTGGAAAGTAAAGTTATTAAAATTTGATTTATAGAAATATCTCTCATAGAACGTAATGCTTTGGAATACTTTTGAGTGTCCCTGTACATAAACCGATGGTGGTGTTTTCTCCATTTTATATAGGTAACATCCAATAGTGAACTTGAATAACATATTTCAATTTCATTAAGATATGTCTACAGTAAAGGTATGAAAATATGGTTTAAAAAATACCTCTCATAGAACACAATGCTTTGAAATGCTTTCGGGTGTCCCTGTACACAAACCAGTGGAGGTATAAACTCCATTTTCAATAGCCAATATCCGATAGTTAACTTGAATAACATATATCCGTTTCAAGAAATTCCATGAATATTTACGGGAGTGAAAGCGCGGACAGACAGACAGACGGACGGACAGACAGACCAGACAAATCTAAGTCATTAACACTTTTCAACTTTGTTGGAAAGTGTTAAAAAGAACTTAATGCGATTTTTAATATGTAGATGATCACCTAAGCAAAATATAAGTATATCATTGCAAGCTAGGCGTTATTACTGATAGAACAGCACTAGCCGCATATTTTTGCGGTGATTTATCTTGCCAATATCATAAGGGACATTTTAAAACTATGCAACCATATTGCGATCGTTCATTTTTAAGATTTTTTTTACACAGACTATGCAAATAACAAACGAACTAAAATTTAACAAATTCACTACCCTACAGATTAACGCTTTATCGATTATCTAACTTTTTGAATTTCTTACACATCAAAACATGTACAAAGGTCAGAAACCAAATTGAAAATTTTCACGAATATTAAGTTCCCCACGTCTGCAGTATGATGGGGAAGGAATTAATATAAAGAATGAGTTTAAAGAAATAAATTATACTTTTAAAAAGGGTTTACAGCTGAAAAATCACCGAATAAATAATTAAATGAATAAAATAAATTATTTAAGGTTCACAGTGATCTAAATAGAATGAAGAAAACATTAGAATTTAGAATGCAAGTTATGTCTTTTTTTTATTGTATGGTATGTTTTTTATTTATTTATTTAGAATTTACCTAGTATAACTAATAATTTGAGTGAATAATTTATTTAATTATTAGTAAGTTAATTATTTATTTAAGATAAGGGAATCAGTTATTTTAAATAGAATATTTTTATACATCAGTACTAACACAAACTTACACAATTGGTTTGTATATTACGTAAAATACGCATAAACATGTGCATACTTCATTTTCAGTGTTTTACAAAAAAGAACATTATCCTGTAATTTTTAGCAATGGTACTATTTTAAATAATCTAAAGAAACATTGTTCACATTTCATAGATGATTATTTACATTTTTTGTGAGATATGTTATTATTATTATTATTATTTGCAATAAAAGCCGTTTTTGTGAACAATATCGTCTAAGTTTTTTTCACGTCTATTGTCGATTGAAAATAAAAAAAAATAACTATTTTTGATAAGGTAGACATTTTTCAAATAATGACATTGTTACATTATCTAGTAATCCCTTTAAAATAAATCTGAACCCTTCACGAATATTTTATCGTGATAATAGGCACTTCTCAAAACTGTCTACCATTTTCAAATTGATTTCTTTTAAATTAAAACTAATTCATGAAAATGACTGAAACCTTTAAAGACACTGCTGTACAATATGTATGTACATGCTTACACATAATTATTTACATTAATACACAATTATTTACATTAGTTCTTTCATTAGTTGAAAACATCTTTTATTATTATTATTATTATTATTATTATTATACAGTTTTTTTTAAACATATTTATGTTTTGTCTAAGTCTGATGTTAATTTAAAGTAACAATTATAATTAAAAAAAAATTACTATTTTTATGAATTGGATATTTTTAAAGTAACATCATTATTACATTATCTAGAAATTTATTTAAGACAAATTTGAACCCTTCACATTTTTTTATAGTTACAACAAGCCCTTCGAAACACTTTTTTATCTGTCTACCCTTACCCTTTTCAAACTGATGTCTTTTAAATTAAAACCGATTCATGAAAATGGTTGAAACCATCAAAGACACTGCTATAGAATACGTATGTGAATGCTTATATTAATGAAATTTATGTAACTAATTTAGTGTATGTATAAATATATATAATAAAGCAATACTTTATGAAAAAAGTCTACGCAGAAAATCAAATAAAATAATAATTTTATATTAAAAGAAAATTAGGCCTAGATTTTTCGCAATTAAAAAGAAAAAACTGTTTACAGTTGCATAAAAAACAAAACCCTTTCAAAAAAGAGTATCATAAAAGTTGGCAGAACCTAGAGGCGGCCTATAGTGTCTAATGAACATTCAGGGTCTGAAAATGTATATATGTACCAGTTGGTGACAAAAGTCTCCGAAAACTAGCAAAAATTCCTATATAAAAAAAGTACACTTAATACAGTTTTGTTAAACAAATCCTTGTTGAATCCTGTTTTTAGACTGACTAAGAACAGGATTCAACAAGAATTTATTTAACAAAACTGTATTAAGTGTACTTTTTTTATATAGGAATTTTTGCTAGTGTTTGGAGACTTGTGACCGACTGTAATATACAATGCCTTGTACATAAAAATTTATATCGTAAAAACCGAATATTTTATATTTTATGATGAATAAGACTAATGAAAATAGTTTTTTCTTTTGTTTGATAGTTTGTGAGAATTCAAATGGACATAAAAAGTTATTATTCAGCTAAATTTAATATTTATATTATTATTATTGCCAGTAGAAATTGGACAAGATTATGAAGCAAAGTAGTTGAAGAAATTAATGTATTTAATTCTAATAAATGTTGTCTCCAAAAAAAAAAAAAAAAAAAAAAAAAAAAAAAAAAAAAAAAAAGAATTTAAATTACTATTTAATAAATACAAATGTTAAACTAAATGTGTGTGTGAATGCACACGAAAATGTTTAAACGCTTTGTTCGACTGAGCAGAAAGTTGATCAGTATATATATGTTATAGATTATCATCGCAAAAACTATATTGATTTTGATGAGTCTGGAACTTATAGCTTTTAACAGGAACACAAAGAAGAATTCTTTATGATTATGGCCAATAGATTCAAACTATTTAAAATGGGATAGTGTGCAAACGATTCAATTGAGCTAAAAATTAGTAGGCATGTTATAGATCACCATCGCACGATTGCTATAGATTTTGTAGAGTGCATGACTTACATTTCTTTTACATGGAAACAATGAATGATTTTTTCTCATTATGGTCAATCAATTCAAATCATTTGAAATGCGATAGCGACTAAACGACTTATTCGATTGAACTAGAAAATTGTAAGTATGTTATAGGACACAGTCGCCCGATTCGTACCGATTTTGTGAGTATTGGACTTATAGTTTCCTTTACAGGAACATAAAAAAATTCTTTATCATAACGGACTATATAGATTGGAATTATTATAAGTGCGCTAGCATATAAACTCTATATTCTGTTAAGATATATATTGAAAGGTGTGTTATAGGTTTGCATTTAAAGAATCGTGCAGATGTACATGAGCATATGACATGTAGAATTTTTTTATTTTATTTATTTATTTATTTATTTTTATTTATTTACTGGTATAAAAAAAAAAATTATATACATTGTGGAATATGAGCTCAAACTGTTTAAAAATCGAGTCAAAATTTTAAATTGTTTAAAGCGTAAAAGAACTTATAAATATTTTTATATTGTGTCCTTACCACTTATAGCTCTTTTACAGGAACACACAAAATAATTTTAATACTTTACGGTCTGCTAAACGGCATTCAATTTGTGAAGCAACAATAAAAATTGCTACTATAATTTTCTTTCTGTCTTTTTTTCTTTTTTTTTTTTTTTTACTACGTCTCTTATTTAAAGTTATTATATAATCGTTAATTTCTAAATGTTCGGAAATTTAAGTGGAATCAATCCAGATTTTTTTAATATAAATTTTCACAGTTTGAAACACGTTTGAACTTTTCGTCCTCTGTTTTTAAATTTATTCCAAATAATAAAAATATGTTATTATAAAAATATTAACTTCGGTTTAAATGTCTACTGCATTCAGCTTTAAATTTTTTATGTGAACTAGTACGTTTTAATTGACGAATAATATAATTATTAATAAATTTTTTCACAATTTTCATAGCTAAAATGTTGCTTAAAAAAAACAGCAAGTACAAATAAGAAAATTTCCTTTTACTGCTGGAAAATATTCTTCCTTTTCTAGCAACAACAAAAAGAAGAATAGAAAGATTATACAAAATACTACTGTATATTAATAAAAGTCAGCCTGTCAATAATAGAAGAAAAGGCAGATACGGGAAGCATAGTAAGCAAAAGTAACTGTATGTAGTTTGAATAATGGTTCTTTATTTATAAAAGGAGAAAATATATATTAGCAGAATGCTGCAATAAAATATTTTTGCAAAAAAACAAAAAGACGAGCATCTAATTTTTAAAATACAAAGTAAAAACAGATGAATATTTTTACTTTTTCATTAGATTATTATTTTATTAACCCTTATAATAAAAAGAAAGTGTTATAAATTTGAAACCTTTGTCTGTTTATGTGTGTGTGGCTGTTTGTGGCAAAGTAGCTACGAAACGAATGGACCGATTTCAATGTGGTTTATATTATTAGAGCGCTGATTTGGTTGGAATGTTCCTTAGCTGTGTCTGTTGAAATTCTATTTAATAAATATTTAAAAAATAATTAAAATGTAAGTTTTTTTTTTTTTTTTTATAGGAATTTATGGACTGGATATGGTACTTTATAGGATTTTATGGAATGTTTGGACACTTTTGTTACCGACTGCACTGCGTTTTTCGTGAGATGCACCCACACATATTATAATAGCATTCTGATGGAGTATCACTGGTGTCATAAAATTTTTGCATAAAAATGGGGAAAAAAATCGATAACTTCATTTTAAATTATCACAGATCTATGGTTCAATTATTCGTTTTAACGGTATTGACGATTTCTTACGAAAGACACCCACATTGAAAATTTACGCATCCCGGAGGTAAGCAATGCGCCTACATGCAGAAACATTTTTTTAAACTAGTTTACTACTACTGTTATCAATAATTCATATTAATTTTTAAATCACACGTAAAATATAACTCTCAGTATCTACATTTATGTGAAATTTTGTCATATACTGCTATGTTAATAATTGAGAAAAAAATGGTATCACAGTGCCACTGTTGAGTGATTGGTCCCCAAATCTAATCTCCATCAGTTTAGGTCAGGGCTCAACTAAATATTAAGTTTGGTTAAATTTCCTTCATTGGTTCGTGAGATACAGCGTCCACAAAATTAGTGATACACATACACACAGACACACAGGCAGACATTTTCTAAAAACAATCAAATCGTGTTGAAAACATCTTAAAACATGTAAATACATCGAAAACAGAAGTTCGAAAATTTTCACAAATCCAGTATTTTCTTTTTATATATATAAAACAAAGTAAAAAGCGGGAGTTTTGTTAATTTGCGGAGAAATAATCACATTTTACAAAAATCAGTTTAAAAAATATATTTTAATAATTTTTTTTTTTTTCAATTAACTGCAAAGTATGTGCTTATTGTAGCAGAAAATACATTCAAATTCAGCAAATCACAGTAATGTATACATTTTTCCGAAATCAGCAGTGAAATAATTCCAAATTTCAGCTATAATTAACATAATCTGATCCCATCAATTTTTGGTGTATATCGCTAAAGATGTAGCTCTGTCGTTCTGATTTATTGTAATTTTTAATATGGCACCATAGGTCTACATTTCATATAAATGTACACAATGAAAATTATTTTTAACCAATAATTTTGAAGTTAAATTCAGTTATTTCTAATAGTAATAGTGAATCAGGAAAAACTTTTTGTATAGGTAGAAGCATCACTTCCCTCAGAGGAAATTCACTCCCAACCCAGATGTCAATTCATCACCACCTTTAAACCGAAAGATAGTATCTTTGATGATTTAAACAATATTAGCGATTTGTTTATAATTTTAACAAAACACACACACACACAGGAAAAAAAACTGAGAAAATGCATTTTTTTTTTTTTTTTTTTTTTTTTTTCAGATATTGCATATGGGACAAAAAACTGACTTTCTTTCGACATTTACTTCTATGAGATGAAAGTCATTTATACTGATAATAAAGAGCAATTTTGGTGAAAATGATTTTAATACTTAATTTTCGCCGTATGTATTTGTATAAGAAATTACAGAATAAAGCTTTAAAATGGCAACTACCTACTAGTTTTTAACATTAAAATAGTCAAAGAAGTTTGATTTTTAATTTTTTTTCTTCCTTCTAAAATGATTTAGCAGTAAAAGGCAGTATTATTATTATTGGAAATAATTATTAACCTATAAAATTGATTTCAATGCACAACAAACGCTTAATATTTCATTTTTTCTTGAAACACTTAATACTCTATAAATTCGCTGGATAAATAATAATGTTAATAATAATAATAATAATAATACTCTTTTAATCAGGCTGTCTCAAAAACAATTAGAAATGGGAATTGTTCATTTCAGATTTCGACACAAATTTCGACAATAAATTTAAATGAATTAATTTTAGGTAACTTCAACTAAAATAATGTTAAAGTACGTTTTGATAAAACAAATTCAAGTATTTATAAGAATATAGTTTCCGTTAGCAAATTTTCTGTTTGTGCCCAATTATAGTCAACTAGCAAAGCCCCGGTTCGGGAACGAACCGAATTTCGAATGCGGGAAAAATTTCAAAACCAAATTCGAAATAATGTACAAAACTCGGCCTGATGCTGCCTGCGGGCCAATAGATGAAAGTTTGTTAACGAAACCATTTTTTAATTCATGAAATCAATGAAGGTAGTGAATCAACGAAGGCTTTTCTCGCTTCGCTGTTCACTACATTTAAAGGAAACTCTTTTCCTCTTTTCTATATCGCTTTACAAACAAAAATAAAATTTAAAGAAATCATGAATTGGTTACCCGTTAGTTTATGTTATTATTATTATTATTATTATTATCATTATTATTATCATTATTTTTATTATTTTGTTTCTTTCTTTTCTTTTCGTTTTCCTTTCCTCTCCATATTTACTGAATTCGACTCTTTGTTTTTCAATACCACGTGATTGAGCAGACGACTATTTTATTTAGTTAACGTTCATTTATATTTTTATTAATTTTGGAACTCTCGTGCAACTTTATCTAATTTTTTTTTTTTTTACTCCATTTTCAATTTTCATTTTTTCATGTGCATGAGTAAAGCATTTTATCTTATACTATTAAGTGAGCAATATGTGTATATTTCACTGATCTCGAAAACAGTAGCTCGGACAGTCACGAGATTTAACACAAAGGTGCCCCCCGAAGGGTCATTGTGCACATCGAAGTCAGATTTTCGAATTTTTGATTAGTTTTTTCTTAATTAATTAAAATGTAAAAATAATAACCTTCTAATTTCTGATAAAAAAGCCATTTAAATTTTAACATTTTATCCATAATTTAATTGTTGCCAATTTTTTTTTCGACAAAATAATAATAATTTAAAAAAAAAAAAAAAAAAAAAAAAAACGTACATTTATTTAAAATGAGGAAAATAAATCAGAAATATTAGAAAATAAATTAGAAATATCAGTCGCATCGTTACAAATAAGATACCAAATGAAAGTGAAAATTTTTGTAAATCCAATGCATTAAACAGCTTATCAATCGGATGATTAGTTTTTTCTTAATTAATTAAAATGTGAAAATAGTAACCTTCTAATTTCTGATAAGACATTTAAATTTTAGCATTTTATCCATGATTTAATTGTTGCCAATTTTTTTTTCGACAAAATAATAATAATAATAATAATAATTAAAAAAAAAAAAAAAAAAAAAACGTACATCTTATACTATTAAGTGAGCAATATTTGTATGTATATTTAAATGTTCTCGAAAACGGTAGCTCGGACAGTCACGAGATTTAACACAAAGGTGCCCCCCGAAGAATCATTCTGCACATCGAAGTCAGATTTTCGAATTTTTGATTAGTTTTTTCTTAATTAATTAAAATGTGAAAATAATAACCTTCTAATTTCTGATTAAAAAGCCATTTAAATTTTAACATTTTATCCATAATTTAATTGTTGCCAATTTTTTTTTTTCGACAAAATAATAATATTTATTTATTTAAAATGAGGAAAATAAATCAGAAAGATTAGAAAATAAATTAGAAATATCAGTCGCATCGTTACAAATAGAGCATTTCCTCGTGACGTCTGGTGGTTGGCAAAAAAGCGCGCTCGACTTTCCCGCGCCCCGCCCACCATTGATACTATATTGGTGATTCGCCATCGCTATGCTTTTCCCAAGCCTTTTTGCCAACCACTCATAAAAGTTGAGATGTTTGTTTACAAACAAGGAACTGCCCTATAAGATACCAAATGAAAGGGAAAATTTTTGTAAATCCGATGCATTAAACAGCTTATCAATCGGATGATTAGTTTTTTCTTAATTAATTAAAATGTGAAAATGATAACCTTCTAATTTCTGATAAATAAGATATTTAAATTTTAAAATTTTATCCATAATTTAATTGTTGCCATTTTTTTTTCGACAAAATAATAATAATAATAATAATAATAATAATAATAAAAAAAAAAAAAAAAAAAAAAAAAAAACGTACATTTATTTAAAATGAGGAAAATAAATCAGAAACATTAGAAAATAAATTAGAAATATCAGTCGCATCATTACAAATAAGATACCAAATGAAAGGGAAAATTTTTGTAAATCCGATGCATTAAACAGCTTATCAATCGGACAATTAGATTTTTTAAAATTAACAAAAGTATGAATTTTAGGTGGCAACAGCAGAAGATTGTATGGAAACCGTTAGGAGAAATTGCAGTTAAATTGCAGTTTTCAAATTCTTTTAAATTTTCTCTCACGAGCACAAAAATATAATATACAGCCTGTACCCCACAAGACCAACTTGCATTTCAAATTCCATCAATTGATTTGGTTAATAAACAAAAGTTATTATTATTTTTTTTTCAAATTAAATTTTATTCTATCTTCGAAAAGATTTATGTGATCATAGATATAATAATATATATAGATCTATCATCCCCATATTATCGTGCAAAGATTTTTGATGCCGAAAAAAAAGCTTTGGAATCAGCCATTAAGTGGTATTGAAGAAAAAAGGAAAAAAAGAAGAATGAATTTGAAACTATATCTGGAGCTTTTCATTCACTTTTAGTAAATAAATTATTCATGAATTTTATTTGCTAAAACATTCGTGAGTATTCCCGTGCGTATTCACTCGGGGAAAGACTGCCATATTTTGGTAAAATCGCCGTTTTTTCCCGAGTGAAAAGGAATCACTTTTTTCTCCCCAATGATCAATCTATATATTATTACTATATCTATGTATGTGATACGATACATTAATAATTTGGGTTTTAAAAGTTTTTTTAAATAGATTATTTAAACTCTATGAAAAATATTTTTATTTTATCAGTATCATTAACAGATCCTGCTGGGCCATTTTTTAAATTTTGGTGTTGAAGTACACCGAAAGTTTTTCGACAAGAAGTTTAATATAGCAACAGCCATTTTAATCTAAGTAGCGCATCAAATATATAAAAACATAAATGATTTATTTTTACACAAAATTTACAGAACAAATGCAGTTTTAAAGATAGGAAATTTATTTCAACAAGCACTATTTTAAACCTAAAAACCATTAAAAATATAAGCAGAATATAAAGAATTCTTATGTATAAACAAAAAAGAGTCTGATAAAATTATTAGCAAAATAGTCTTCCCCTTTTCATACAAAAAAAAAAAAAAAAAAAAAAAAAATTCCATTGCTAATATGGCGACAAAAATTCAAAAGCCTCCAATGGAGCGACATAATAAAGTTGTGTAACACGATAATGCTTACCTATTTATTTTTATATATAATAATCACTATGCTAATTTATCATACAAACAAATGAGCCTCTGTGTGTTACTGCACTTGCATGCTGTCGAACAGAAATATTTGAAAAATTCAAATTAATATTTAAATAAATAAATAAAAATATGTTTAATGGGAAATATATATAACCATAAAAATATTAGTTGTCTAAAATACGGCAGAAATAGCGCTCATAGCATATTGTTACAAGGGATTAAGTCTTATTGTTACAATGGATTAAGTCTAAAATGTGACAAAAATTTAAAAGCCGCCAAAGAGGCTGCCGCCAATATTAAGGCTGTACTATCAGGTGTTAACAACCCATGAATTATATATAAACACAAAAAATTAATTGTCTCATGCGACAGACGTAGCCGGTCACAGCATATTGTAATATTTGGCGTGAAATTGGTGTCATTTAATGGTTGATTGGATAAACAAAATAAACATATGAAATAACGTAAAAGCAAATATTATGTTGTTTAAACCCAGTTACATTTGAGTCCAGTCCGATTTACATGTGAACAACACGTATAGTGTTGTTCACATGCAACTGGGATTCAAATATAAAAGGGAAACTCCAATTTTTTCGATACTATCTATTTCAAAACTGTTATATAATAAGCACCTAAATGGATGCTCATTGGTAAACTATTGTCGCAGGTAATAGGGACAAGCGCCCGAGTTGCAGTGGATGACCAAATCGCTGCCGAATGCAGCAGGGACCTGGAGCGAGCTTTTGAACAATTTCATTAATTTATTTTATTTTATTTTTATAAAGCTATATAGAAAAGAGTTTCCTTTAAATTTAGTGGCCAGCGAAGCGGGCAAAGCCTGCTAGTATATATATATATATATATATATATATACATATTTTTTTATTTTATTTTTTCGCGTGAAAGCAAATTTCATTTTATGTTAGGAAAAAAAAAAGAGTATATATATATATATATATGTAGAATCTTGACTGGGTGTCTAGGGGTGGGGCAATGATGAGTTGCGACTTAGAAGACTAAACATTTATTACGTAACACACATACAACACAAGATACACAAAGAAAATATGATAATAGAAGATTTTGCATAATTATCCAACAGCTGGTTTCGAGGCTTAGCACATAATAAACTCTCTTGATCAATATAACCGTAACAAAACAACATTTAAGCACCTACTCGTACTTATATACACAAAAACACCTACGCGTGCTATCAAATAGTGAAAATGAAGTAATGAGCCCTCCATGGCTCTACACACTTATTAAGAGCACAACAAGCTCTAATTAGTAGAAATGAGCATGTCAGCCTTCGCGCTGACGGTCTCAACCGATCTCCACTGCAGCCAGATCTCAACTCACTCCCGTTCGTCATCTCGTTCAAAGATAAACATCAGAGGCAGCGCCATCTGTTGGCTGTGCAAGGAACTTCCCACAACGCTCGGCCATTCTGATGTGCGGTGACCTCACCGTAAACCAGCCTGGGATACTAAAGGATATCTGCAAAATACAATTAAAAGAAAAAAAAAAAAAGAGAAACAGACATTAAAAAAAATTATGTACATAAAAATTCACAGTTAACTTTTTCTTTAAAGTTTATCAGTCCATATTGATTTTAGTTTAGTTTGTGGACCATAATTTCATATGGTCTGCAGAAGTACTAGTATGCATAGGTCCTTCGTGATCACCTATCTTCTCGACTTCATATCTGTCTTTGGTCTTTACTCGCACAACTTTATAAGGACCTAAGAATTTTGGTCTTAGTTTCATGCCGGTTCCAAACTGAGTTCGCTGGATGGCAACTAGATCATTAATTTTATATACATGGGCTTTCTTTCTCTTCTTGTTGTAACATCGGCGATTTTCTTCTTGAATCTTAAGAATGTTTTTTCTTGCTTCTTCACGAATGGTGTTAAGATTATCAAGCATGGAATTTATCCTTTCCTCTTCGAGAAGTTCTAGTATTCTCTTATCTTCTTTCCTTCTCATTGTTACTCCAGTGAGTAATTCGAACGGATACTTCTTGATTACGGATTTTGGTACTTCTTGATACGGTGGAATTAATAGTTCTCTGGACAGCCTCAACAAACTTGTACCACTTGTTAGGGTCATTTATACATAACTTGGATAATACAGGAATGATTGTTCGATGAAATCTCTCAATTTGACCATTCCCTCTTGGGATTCCAGTTGTGATGGTGTCATGTTCAATTCCCTCTGATTTACAGTAATCTGAAAATTCCTTAGATATGAACGCAGGTCCACGATCAGATATTATTCTTGCGGGGTTTCCAAAAATAGCAGCTTGCTGTTTTAATTTTTGCAAGGCGTCTGCTGCAGAAGTTGATTTCACCGGATATAGCCACGAAAATTTACTAAATCCATCGATGACGGTGAAAATGTGATTGTAGTTTTTGTTAGTGGTTGGTAACGGACCCACAAAATCGATGTGATACGTGGATAATGGTATATCTCCTTTATGGATAGGGTTCAAAAAACCTTCTCCTTTTCCCTGTTTCTTATTTACAAGTATACATTCTACACAACTTTTTACAACATTATCTATGCATTTTTTCATATTAGAAAAGTAATATTCTCGTTTAACTAACTCTTCAGTTTTATTAGCCGAAAAATGTCCTAAGGCATGACATTTCTTTACGACCTCGATTTGCATGATCTCTGGGACAATTAGTACATCCCTATCATTTGACACTTTATATAAAACATTATTTTTTAACACATATTCGTCATTTTGGTTCTGTTGTAAAAGAGATTTCATAGTGTTGATAAACTCATCATTTTCTTGAGCAGTAGCAATACGATGAGTAAGGGTATCAGTTGTTACAGTCATTACAGGGTGTCTGCTAAGCGCGTCAACATGCTGCATTTGTTTACCAGGTCGATGTTCTACTTCGTAGTCGAATTCCTGTAGCAGGAAAGACCACCTGGCTACCTTAGGTGTCAATTCACGTTTATCTAAAGTTTTAGTGAACGTTTGACAGTCAGTATAAATTTTAAATTTACTACCTAATAAATAGTTCCTAAATTTTTTAAGGGCTTCTACTATCGCTAACACTTCTAACTCATAACTACAGTATTTTTCTTCTTGTACAGAGGTCTTTTTACTCATATAATGGATTGGATAGTACTGTCCATCGTCATCTTCTTGTAGTAAGATTGCACCGAATCCTAATTTAGACGCATCTGTATGAACTTCTAACTTATAGCCTTGTTTAAAAAGATGTAAGACAGGCGTATTAGATAAAATGTCTTTCAGCTTTTGAAAAGCTAATTTCTGCTCTTGCTCGAATTTAAATGGAGTGGAAGCACGTAATAAGTCACTGAGTGGTCTTGCTATGTTGGCATATGAACGAATAAATTTTCTAAAGTAACCCGTTAAACCTAAGAAACTCTGCACTTCCCTAGCATTACGGGGTTCTGGGAAATTTTGGACTGCAAGAGTTTTTTCTACTGAGGGTTTAATCGTGCCATTCTCAATTATGTGACCTAAGAAATCCATCTTACGTTTCAAAAACTGACATTTCTTTAAATTTAACTCTAGACCAAATTTTGATGCCGTTTCTAACACACGTTTTAATTTATCTAACCCTTCATTCTCATCTTGGAATAATTATATCATCTAAATAAATAATTACAGTACCCTCTTTTAATAGGTCCTTAAACACATAATTTACATATCTTTGAAATACTAAGGGACTATTACATAATCCATAGGGAACTTTTAGAAACTCATACTGGGCATTATCGGTCACAAAAGCTGTATATTTCCTACTTTTTTCCTCTACATCAACTTGTAAAAAAGCATTCTTTAAATCTAGTGTCGAAAAAACTTTACCCTCCCCCCCCCTAATCTATCAAATAAATCCTCAATATTTGGCAACGGGTATTTATCTTTAATTATTTTCTTATTCAAAGCACGATAATCACAGCATAACCTTATTCCTCCATCTTTTTTCCTACACACCACTATTGGCGAAGCATAATTTGACGTACTTTGTCTAATTATACCATCTTTTAACCACTGGTCAATTTGTCTGTCCACCTCTGATTTCTCTACAAATGATAATCTGCGAGAGCGTAAACATACTGGTATATCATCAGATAAAATAATGGACATTTTTAAATCAGTACTTTTTGTTTTAACTGGCTTATAACTTTTTATTAACTCGCTTAATCTCTCTTTTAACGACTTATCTAAAATGTAACTGACATCGAACTTTTCTTCTTCTGAAAAATTGAACATATTTGAAAAAAAAGAATCTATTTCATTTTCCCTTGGATCAAATAAAGAAAAAGTACACTCACTTGCTCCATCGAAATCGCTTTCCCCCGAACTCAGAAAACTATCTTCCCCCCCTACTACGTCGCTGGAATTCGAAACATGTGTTTCCTCTTTATTTTGTTGTTTCAAAATATGAAAGATATTACCAGGCAGAATTACGTCGCATGTCAAATTGTTGCATAAAGCACCGATTATGTTTACTGAATCATGATTAGGCAAAGATATTTTAAATTCAGTTAGAATTGCATCTTTCTTTTCATTAAAGCAGCTAACTAGAGTGGTTGAAGAAATAACATTTTTAGTCTGTGGAATGCTATTTTTATTTACAATTAGAATCGAAGAACCTGAATCTTTTAACCCTTTAAGTGGAACATCATCCACTAAAATATCAACATATTCGAGCTCATTAACAATTATATTAATCGGACTTGTTTCGGATTGAACTACTGAATTCGTAGGAAGATTTTCACGGAATTCTTTTTTCTCTGAAAAAATACGTTTAGGGCAGACTCTAGCGAAATGAAATGTTTTCCCTTTTGCACCACAAATGTAACACATTCTTTCATGCTTTTCGTGAGTTTGATTAGATACCGAATTACGTACTATGGGATCTTTATTATTATAATGTGTCTTTCTAAAAGGAGTTTTGTTTACAAACCGCTTATTCTCTGAACTTTCGTTTCGCGTATTATTATTAGTTTCAATTAACGATTTACCTCTAGAAGAGTAGAATAAATCACACTCCCGACCTAATTCGTTGGGTTTAAACCAATTTTGACCTTCTCGAACACTAATATGTTCCTTAGTTCTAGAATCCAACGTTTCATATAATTTATCAGAAACTATAAGATCACACAATTGCTTAACGTCGTTAACCCCTCTCAATCTACAATAGTAATCAAAAGAAGCGCTTAGACGGGAAGCGAACTGGACATGAGATTCTGACGGATTACGCAACGCATTTTTAAAATTACTTAAACATTCACGCGGCGTTGGTTGAAATTGTCTTAAAATTAATTCTTTAACCTTTTCTTAATCGTTAATTTCTTCGGTGGTTACGTACGCAAGAACCTGATTACATTTATCTCCCAATAAATTAATCAATATTTCCGATTTAAATTTAGACGGTACATTTTTAGAAACGAATGCTTTTTCAAGGGATTGAAAAAATAAGTGCAAAGCTTCCGGTTTCTCAGGTACTGAAATGGTTAAAGTTCGAATACTTCTAATTAAATTTTCTAATGATTGTCAAGTAGTTTCTGAATTTGATTGCTCAACATTATTACTAGAATTATTTGCTGCAGCCTGTAACTTTAAATTCTGTAACTCTATTTCTTTTTCTAACTGGGATAATTTAATTCTTTCTATCTCAATTTTGGTTTGTTCTTCTACAGATTTCAACTTTTGTTCTTCTACTAACATTTTAATAACACCTCTAACAAATTCTAAATCATTTTTATAAATATCAGAACTCTCAATCAAAGTTTTGATTTCAACCACCTTAGCTTCCGCCGGAACAGTTAGGCCTAATTCTTTAGCAATTGTTTTTAAATCGGCTTTTCTAATACCTTGTAACACGTTTTGGGCCATTATAACTCTAAATAATTATTTATACCAAAAAATATTTCAATATTTCTACCAAATTAATATCATACTTAAATAGAAACAAAGTAATATGAGAACATTTTTCTTAAAAATGATTCTGTGCTTTTTGTTCTCAAATCAAAATTATCATGATTTTTAAATAACCACATTCAGAACAATTTGTACCATTTAATAGAATATTTAGAACAACTTATATATTTCTTAATTATCACTATATACATATATTTCATATAATATCACCATTATCATTATTCATTCTTTAATTATTGTTTTCACTTTCGTTTTAACATAATATTGTTATAATATTGTTAAAATATTATTGAAAACAGTAATAAGCAAAATACTAAATGATTATTCAGAATATTTTTTCAATCATAATTCTTTTTTCTATTCATTCTTCTCAAGTAATGTATTTTATTTCATCACACAGTGAAAACAAAACTGTTCTAAAAAAAATATTTCACCATTAATTTCTAATTCAAAACTGTATTAAATTCCTTTTTCTCAATTTATGCATTAATCATTATTATTTATTATCAAACAGAATGATAAATATATAACAGTTACCTTTTATAACTTGTTGGTGTATTCATAATATCGCGGCAGAGCCCCCACTTGTAGAATCTTGACTGGGTGTCTAGGGGTGGGGCAATGATGAGTTGCGACTTAGAAGACTAAACATTTATTACGTAACACACATACAACACAAGATACACAAAGAAAATATGATAA
This sequence comes from Salticus scenicus, assembly GCA_963930645.1. Taxonomy (NCBI): domain Eukaryota; kingdom Metazoa; phylum Arthropoda; class Arachnida; order Araneae; family Salticidae; genus Salticus; species Salticus scenicus. The sequence continues at coordinate 228,807,955 of OZ005652.1, read as the reverse complement.
TAGAAGAATTTGCATAATTATCCAACAGCTGGTTTCGAGGCTTAGCACATAATAAACTCTCTTGATCAGTATAACCGTAACAAAACAACATTTAAGCACCTACTCGTACTTAGATACACAAAAACACCTACGCGTGCTATCAAATAGTGAAAATGAAGTAATGAGCCCTCCATGGCTCTACACACTTATTAAGAGCACAACAAGCTCTAATTAGGAGAAATGAGCATGTCAGCCTTCGCGCTGACGGTCTCAACCGATCTCCACTGCAGCCAGATCTCAACTCACTCCCGTTCGTCATCTCGTTCAAAGATAAACATCAGAGGCAGTGTCATCTGTTGGCTGTGCATGGAACTTCCCATATATATATATATATATATATATATATATATATATTAGCAACGATTAAAATTTAAAATGTCCACATTTAAAGCTTTTACCAGGTTGTTATTTTCACATTTTAATTAATTTTAAAAAATCTAATCAAAATTTCGCTACAAATAAGGTACCAAATGAAAGGGACATTTTTTCTGAATCCGTCGGTTCAATTAACTTATCAGTCGGACAATTAGATTTTTTTACTAAAGTATGAAAAGCTGGTAACAATTTTTTTTTAATTAACTAAAGTATGAAAAGCTGGTGGCAAAAACACAGACAAACAGAAAAAAATCTCAAAAATCTCTTAGCCATTTATATATAGAGAGATTGTTTTGAATTAATTCCAGAATCTAATATACAACAATTTTTATGGGTTTATTTTATTGATAAGACATACTTATTTTTCGAAGAGCCAGAGAATTATTTATATGGTCAGATTAAGCATGAAATTAAGTTTTTAAGATAAAATAGAATTTTTTTTTTTTTTGCGTTTGCATGCAATTTATTTTCTGCTTGTAATATAGAAAATTTTCTTATTATAACATTCTTTAAGCAAAAAATATGTCAAGTTATCAGATTCTGTGCGTACATCAGACAAAAAAAAATTAATCAAATAATTTTGTGTGCCACTCACACACACTTATCTTAACCTAATGGTTTTAGGGTTGGGATTAAGGCCGATTGACTGCACTGGGGTATAAGGCCTGAGGCGGAGTGCCTTCCGTTGGAGTCTATGTAACGTAACTAAAAATTGATTTCGGATTCAGAAGACCTAAAACTCATTATTACAGCAAAATTTACTTAGGAAATCAAACTCCAGAATCTTGTATAACATAAGAGAAAATAGTGCCTTCCGTTGGAGTCTATGTAACGTGTTCTAGCCGAATTTACGCAAGTTTCGGAGAAATCCGCGGAAAACTGCGAACGGCTATGTCGACGAACGCGACTTGGGATCAAACCCGGCACCTCACATCTACCAGCTTTAAGCACAGAATCGCTCAGCCGCTGGTGGGCCCTAGTGGTTTTAGTAATAGATTTATATTGGCATATTTTTCTGTGTTTACTTATATAGATAAAATATTTAAGCAGTTATTATACATCTGTAAATATATATATATATATATATATATATATATATATATATGTATATTTATTTATTCAGAGAACCTCTACCTACATCACTATCTACAAATAAAACCCTCTTAGGCAAAATAATCTAAACGCATCTTCATATGCTCTTCAAAATAATAAATCTAAACATTTTACGGATATTTGCTTTCAATTTATTTTTAAAACATGAAGGCACACATACCAAGCACTAAAAATTGATTTCGGATTCAGAAGACCTAAAACTCATTATTACAGCAAAATTTACTTAGGAAATCAAACTCCAGAATCTTGTATAACATAAGAGAAAATAGTGCCTTCCGTTGGAGTCTATGTAACGTGTTCTAGCCGAATTTACGCAAGTTTCGGAGAAATCCGCGGAAAACTGCGAACGGCTATGTCGACGAACGCGACTTGGGATCAAACCCGGCACCTCACATCTACCAGCTTTAAGCACAGAATCGCTCAGCCGCTGGTGGGCCCTAGTGGTTTTAGTAATAGATTTATATTGGCATATTTTTCTGTGTTTACTTATATAGATAAAATATTTAAGCAGTTATTATACATCTGTAAATATATATATATATATATATATATATATATATATATATATGTATATTTATTTATTCAGAGAACCTCTACCTACATCACTATCTACAAATAAAACCCTCTTAGGCAAAATAATCTAAACGCATCTTCATATGCTCTTCAAAATAATAAATCTAAACATTTTACGGATATTTGCTTTCAATTTATTTTTAAAACATGAAGGCACACATACCAAGCACTAAAAATTGATTTCGGATTCAGAAGACCTAAAACTCATTATTACAGCAAAATTTACTTAGGAAATCAAACTCCAGAATCTTGTATAACATAAGAGAAAATAGTTATCGTCTCTGAGATATTTTCCTAGACATACCATAATTTAGAAAAGTAATTTGGTCAATTACATCCCATAGACCATAATGTAGTCTCTTAATTTTCGATAGTCCTGATGATTATAATTTATTTACGCAACATAGAATATACACTTAAATTTATCACAAATAAAAAATAAATAAATAAATAAATACGCATAACACCACTTGAATTGTATTTCTAACAATTACCAGCTAGCTATCAATGTGTATGTCATTCAATTTCTTTTCTATGGCCTTTTTAAAGAATGGTAAATACCCACAAATGACTTTAATACCATATATTAGGTAAAGATGATTTTGTGTGTACAAAATCTGTGCCTTAAATTCATATTTTTTACAGCTGTCTAAAGAAATTAAAAAGTATTGACGACAAAATTTCTCCTATAGACGTGATATAATTATTTTGTATGACCCTTTATAAAAATAAAATAAAATAAAATAAAATAAAATCTTTTTTGATCACAAAGAAAGTTATTATCGTGTGATACAGATCGAAAATACTGAATTTTAGCTTCCTTATAATACACTCATGTAGATATATTAAGGATAATACTAACTTCGGAAAATAAAGGTTCAGAAGCAAAACAAACATGACTTATTCATAAAGCCTATTTATTAAACAAAAGATCAAGAACAAAAAAGGTGGTTTTTGTCGGATACCATTTATAAAAACTATGATTTTTGCTCCCTGAAGCAATTATAAAAAATATCTCCCTTACAAAAACTTAACATCACATGGTTGGTACGATGATTAATACATCGTATGATGAAATACAGTCCTTACAACGCCAAGGAATGCTGAGTATTAAATTACTGATCTGATCTTGGGGAAGATTACTCCACTCAGTTAGCAATGTTCTCCGAAGTTCCGGTACACATGTGGGAGGTGGTTGACGGACTGCAATTAGTCGGAAAAGCATGTCCTACACATGCTCTATCGGATTCTAGTCAGGTGAACATGCTGGCCATTCCATGTGGGTAATAGCTTCAGATTGTAGGCATCCGTGTAGAACATTTGCACGGTGAGGACGTGCATTGTCATATATAAACGCAAATTCTGAGCTTATGGTACCCCTAAACGAACGTACATGTTGTTCTGAATGATGTCCAGATAAATTTGGCCTGTCATGGTTCCGATTTGAGATGCAGATCTGTTCTGGTGTACAATATGCCCCCCCCCCCCGAAAAAAAAAAAAAAAAAAAAAAAAAAAAAAACGAGCACTCCTGCCCCCATAGTAACGGTATCGTTCAATGATATTGTTTTGGTGGTAACGGGTACCTGACGTTCTTCATATGAAAGTCTGGCGTGAATCTCAGTGAAAGCTAAACCTGGATTCGTAGGAAAACATCACACAAGCCCACTGTGCCGCTGCCCACATTGCATGTTCTCTACTTCAAGTTAACCGCTGGCAACAGTGCATTGCCGCGAGCGGAACACATCGAACAGGCCTGCGAGCATATAGACCAGTATCTCCCAAACGTCTATACTCGGTTTACCTTGAAACTGTGGTACCCGTGGCTGTAGCCAGCTGACGAGACAGCTCTGATGATGTGCTTTATCTGCTCATTTTGGCAGTTACTGTCAAATACCGGTCGTCATTCGGCATTGTAACTCGGGGCTGACCAGTACTGTAACGTCGACTAGCATTTTCAACATTTTGGAATCGTTGCCAAAGAATAGAGATGACAATTTGGTTGGCAAGTTCCCCCGATACTTCTATCTGAGTACGCCCACATTCTAGTCGGCCGATAATTCTACCACGTAAAAAATTATCTGCATGCGTCCTCTGTATCATAACTATTCTGTTGTGGCACTGACAAGGGAAGTATGGATGAGTAAAATTCCGATTTAACCAAAACCGAGCTTAAATTAAAGAGCATGGTTGAAAACATACGGTAGCATACAAATTTGCTGCAACTCCCCCCCCCCCTCCCCATGAAGCGAGAAAACGACCCTAAAAGTTTTAGTTGTTTCTGTAAAAACCTGCGAAAGAGACTCCTTTTGCAAGACGGTGTGGGACAGTGGTTAGAGTATTCAATTCCCGTGCGAAAGGTCGTGAGATCAAACCCAGGCGACTGCTCGTTTTTTTTTTTTTTTTTTCAGTATTATCATTAATATATATAAATCAAATAAAACAAAATATTACAATAAATGAATAATTTTAGAGAAAATAATTATGAAATTTAATTATGAAATTAAAAAGAAATATACTCAATACAAAGATATTATTAAAGAAAAAAGGGTAAAATTATCTCTTTACGGAAAAAAAAAAAAAAAATATATATATATATATATGTATATGTATATATATATATATATATATATATATATATATATATATATATGCTTAAATTTACAAATTTAGCGTTAAGTTAATGATGACTATGATTAGAAAAAAAAATGATCAAAACATAAGCATTTTAGTTTATAAGCGCAACGTATAAACGAAAATTTATCACAATAACTACAGTATAAGTAAAAGTTCTTTCTTTTTCCGCATGAAAAATAATTCAATTAAAAGCAGACGATCAGCTTTTGGAGGCGCTTTATGCTTTAGCAGCGTTGGCAAAATATATTAATTAAGAATTTATATAAAGTAAAAATAAATAAATAAATAAAGGTAATATTTTTCTTTGAATTATTCATTTATTTAATTTAGAAAGAAAAATTAAAAGCAATTTTTCGCTTGAAATAAAATGTTTTAATAATTTAATAGAAATACTATTCATTTTTATGTACGAAGAATAACAAAATTAAAAGCAGACGATCATCATTTGCTACTAGCGGCTTTGACATAAAATATTGATAAGAATTAACTAAACTTTAGGAAAGAAAAAAAAAATGTGTAAATAAAATTTATTTTCTCTTAAACTCTTCATTTATAAAAATTACAAAGGAAAATTATTATTATTATTATTATTATTATTATTATTATTATTATTTTTCAGTTGAAAAAAAATTGTTTTAATAATTTAATTAAACATTTAAATATATTCTTTAATTAAATTTAATAATTATCTTCCTTAATTTTTTTTCCTTTATTTTATTAAAAAAAAGTATGCATATAATATATCTGTATATGCATATTTGGGAAAGAAAAAAAAAAAAAGTAAGTGTTCCGCCGGGGCTCGAACGCAGGAACTACGTAACACGAATCCAAGACCTTGCCACAGCACCATGCTTCTGCGAGCTAAAGTCTTCTTTTTTCGATTTTGATAAAAAGCATCTAAAAGTTTAAGGGTCATTTCTTGCCCCTTGGGGAGTTGTTCCAGCAAATTTAAACGCTATCCTATGTTTTCGACCATGCTCTTTAATTTAAGCTCGATTTGGTTTAAATCGGAATTTTACTCATTCATACTTTCCTTGTGAGCGGCATACAGTACGCTTGTGAACAATTTTCCTTCTTTGCTCCCAATCCTTATCTGACCCCTTCTTACACTTTCGTCATTGTAACATGATATCGGAGTCATCTGATGGCTTCCTATAATTTGCATATTATTCTTAAATATGCGTGTGGTATTTCTACAGGTGAATATTTTGCATTAAAGTTCGATTTCCGTGTGATTCTGAATTATCCTTAATTTATGGACATGAGTGTATATGTCGAATCCTATTTATGTTATGGTAATGTCTGCATTATACTAATAATAAATACACACAAACATATAGGTATACATATAGACACGCAGACAAAGTGTAAAAAAAGAAACCAAGTTTCCGTTTAGATTGAAAACAAATGCACTATAAATTTGGGACCTGAAAATTTATAATTACAGAAAAAATTCAGTTTGGTATGCGTACACAAAACAAATTTTTCTCTTCTATATCTGGGTAACAGAAAGTTGTTACTACTTTTCAACGATGTATTTAACCATGCATGTGTTTTAATATAATTTTCAGGAATACGAAAATTCTCATGTAAATTACAAGATTTTTGTTCCTTTAATAGATTAGTCATAATTTTTTATTCAATGTTCTGAAATTACATTCTTTGAATATAAATAAAAAGCAATGTTTATTTTAGTCATCTTGTGTCTCACATGAAAAATCATTATTACACATTGTAAGTATAATTTTATCTACTATATAAAATTATTCTTATAACCTATATTTATACAAACGAAATAAAATTTAAAATTGTATTTGAAATATTGTAACATAAACAACTGTGAACCAAGAGACTAAAATACGATATACATCCCACAACGCATGTGTTTGGATATACATTTCTGGAATGCAAATATATTTTATGTAAAATATAGATTATTACAAGAACTTCACTCAATTAACAGATTATATATGCAATGTGTCGAAACTAGTTTATTTGCATATAAAAACAAAAGCAATATTTGTTTTAATCTTCTTGTCTCACACCTGTAAAATGATGATTATTGTATATAAAAGTAATTTTGAATGTCCTTCTTTACTATACGAAACAAAAATTAAAATTCAATTTAAAATATTAAAACATAAATTACATATTAATGAGTGTAGTATCCAAATAAAGTCCAATTTGAAGGAAATATACAATAATCAAATTTGATATACAAGTAACAAAGTTATATATTAATATAACTTAATACATATAATCCACGTGCAAACAATAGCAATCCAAATATAAATTTATCGGCAGGAATTCTTATTATTACCACATTTTTTTCTTTCAAGTGCTTAAATATACATACACATATTTAGAAAAATATTAATTTATTATAATTAAAATATATTCATCTAGTTGAAGATGATAGAACAAATTATTATCCGAACTAATAAATAGCAAATTCTTTTAACTACTCTCATCCCTTAATTTTCCTATTCGAATAACTCGTCTGAAAGACGGTAATTTAGATAGATGTGCCGTTAAAAATATCGTTAAATTAAGACATAGATCAATGCATCAGGGAACATCTTGAAAGCATTAATCATATGAAATCGGCTAAATATAAATAGAATGCGAAATGTCTCATCTTTTAATTCGCTTCATAAATCATTTCAGGATAATTATTTTGATTTAACTTTTAATTATGTACAAAAGAACGTTTCATAAGTTTAAAAAGATATATTCAAACAAATTAGTGATTGTTTATTAAAAGAAGATTTGGCGTTAGATAATTAAACACAAGAAAATTCTTAAACGTCTTGAACGCCAAAGAGAATAATGGAATAGCGGAAAACTTTCCCAGTAGCATTAAGCGTACCGTCATTCATGCATGAAGAATTGAAAGAGAAAAGCTCGATTCTAATCAACCAATAGAATTAGCGAAATGAGAGTATTAACCAACAGGAAACTGATAAACGGAAGTTGAGAAAAAATGCAAAAGAAATTATGAAACTGTGTATTGAACGTAAATACCCCCCCCCCCCCCACACACACACACTAACTTAGTCTGCTTTTTGAAAATTTTACTTTCATTCCACACTTTTCTATTTTTTTCTACACTTTTTCACGATTATCGTTCATCAATTTCTTGTTGCTTAATATATACCACATTCCGCCTAATTCTACTGGTGGATTAGAATTTGATGATTGTTGAAAATTTTACATTAAATCCACATTTTCTTAATTATTTCTAGATATTTTTTTTCCCAGAACTGCCATTTATCAATTTCCAATATGTTAATCTCCCTCGTTAAGTCTAATTCTCTGAGATGATTAAAATCCAACCTCTTTTTTAACATTAAGAGCACTCTACTTTCATTTCTTTTTATGCACTATTCACGGTGCACTAATTTCTACAGAAACGGTTGTCCTGCTAGTCCACCCTGAATAATTTCCTTGTGTTTAGTGATTGTTATTTTAATAATTGTTACTTTCATAGACAAATTAAAAGATCAACATGTAGAATATCTAAATTAAGAAAATAACACATCACAATAGACCAAGGGGTCTGTGTTTGAGCTCTGGTAATCACACAAAAAATATGAAATTTATCCCGAAGGTCCATTTTAACTCCAGTGACCTTCAAGCTTGATTTTCATATTTTGCTTAGACTTTGTTTTTTCTTCTAAAAACTACATTAATTTATATATATAATTTTTAAAAATGGGCACTGGCTTAAAGATGGCTTCATGAGCAATTTGTAAAATTTTATTACCTTGTCTTTTTTATATTATTATTATTCAGTTCGTACGACGAATTTTCGAATTTTCAGATTTTTGTAAAGCACAGACTTTTACTTTATTTTCTTTTAAAACATAGCTGCCAACATTTCTAATTTTTCAATCAGATTTATCACCAGCATTTTTAAATAAATAACCTGTCAAAAATATTTTCGATAAATAAATAAAATTAAATAACCCGAAGGGTATTTATAAAGACTTATCGGTATGAAATCCTTTGAAAATAGCGGAAACTAGGCACCTATGTTTTGAAACCTTTCTTTCTTTCTTTTTATTTAAAGCTATTCTATATTTCACATTTTCGATGCAGAGATAATTTTTGAATTTTTAGGGTTAAGAAAAAGAATTTAACTGCATTATTATATACATACATACACACACACATACACACACACACACACACATATATATATATACTTGTATGTTGCTTCCACCACAAGATTTTCATCTACATTTTCCTATGTAAATTCACGCAGTATAAATTATTTATTGAATTTTTATTTATTAAAATTACTTTCCGTGATGAAAGCTGACGATTTTCATTGAAGAAATGTTTAATACTAAATGCCAATTTAGAAAGTCAATTTTGTGCCGATTAAAAATAAATAAATAAATAAATAATAATAATAATAACTTTGTTTTAAATTATCACAGATTTATAGTTCAACCATTCATTTTAAAGGTATGGTTGAATTCTTTTGAAAGCTACCCAGATTGAAAATTTACACACATCCCGTCGGGGTATTTCTCCCTCCCCCCCCCTCACAAGGAGGAACGGTGTTTTGCATGCACACAATTTTTTCCTAGTGCTTTACTAATATTATTAATAATTTATATTAATTTCATAATCATTCGTTAAAAATAACTCTCTTTTATAAGAATTTTTGTCCTATATAGTTATATTAAAGATTATGAAAAAAATAAGATGACAGCGCAACCTGTTTAACGACTGATTCCAAAACTTAATGAAGACTGGTTTATGTCAAGGTTCAATTAAATACCAAGTTTGATTAACTTTTGTTCATTGTTTCATGAGATACAATGTCCAAAAAGTTTGTCACGTACACACACAAACACAAAGACACATTTTCTAAAGATGATAAAATCGTGTTCAGGACATCCTGAAATGTAAAAATCTAGTAGAAACTGGAGGTTAAAAATTTTCACAAATCCAAAACTTTCTTATATAAATATATAACAAAGTAAAAAAAAAAAAAAAAAAAGCGAAAATATTTTGGATGAATATTTGGAAATTAATGCTCTATATGTTTTCATTATGTTTAGTGTTCTTATAGTGAATTGTTGCAGTTTTAATTGTAGTTTTGCCTACGCTTATTTTATTCTACAGTGCCAGTTTTCAATTTGATAATGGAATTCATAACTATTGTATGAATAACGAAACATTTCCGTTTGTACATTTCAATATAGGTGTTCATAGTTACCCCATGAATGACAAAATATTTGATTTTTGTTTATATAAGTCGTTAATTTTATATAACGGTATTCTTAATCAAGCTATGAGTGATTAGTGATTAGATGCTTAAATTTTCTTTTTAGGAATTGCTAACGTATACACATTCAGTAAAAAAGATACAACAAGCTGAAAAATGGCAATCAATCATTTTTTGTTTACTATGGAATTTCAAACATTTCGAAAAATTTTAAATTGTTTCTGATAAAAATTTGTGCTATTAATGTACATTTTTTATAGCTGTATTTTATTATTACTTTATGCTTTTAAATTATTTCTTTCAATATGCATTTCACATATGCCTTTCATTTTTCGTCATTCTGAATATCATGTTAATTTAGGGCGTCTCTTAAATGGTTGTAATTCCTGGAGACAAGAAGAGAAGCGCTCAACTGACAATTATTATTATCATTTTATCTCCCCAAGTTAAAAATTTATATAAAGTTCAAAGCTAGAACTTAAAAAAAAAAAAAAAACTTAAATTTCATTCAGAGATACATATTCTTGTTTACATCTTGGTACAATAAATGTTAGCAATGCAAAATTCACCAAATCAATACGTAACAGTTTTGATTGAGGGAACTTCTAGTAAATATTTTTATTTTGTCATACCCATCAAATTTTGAAAATTGAGTTTTTAAACATATGTACACATCTTGATGTCCTATGAACCCGAAAAACGGGTTTTTAAAGGTTGGTCTGCATGTCTTTTATCACCAAATTTCAGGAATAAATGGAAAGAGAGAGTCCAAACTCGGTATTCTAAATCTGTATCATATATGGATAACATTAAAATTTTCATTGAGATCAAGCAGGGACATTCAAGCGAATTAAAATACATTACTTCTATGGGCAAAATTTTTGGTATGCGAAATTTAACATTTACATACTTACCAACCTAACCCAGAAGATTATTAGTTCCCACCCCTTTCTGTACACCACTTAATTTTTAGAGTAATTCTCTTCAAATATATTTACGATTAAATAAGAAGAAAAGTACTCTAAAAAGAAAGCCTGGTGTGAAAAAATAGACGGAAAGGGGCAGGATTAACAATTTCCCGGGTTAGGTTGGAAAGTATTCATTTATAGGCTGCACAAAACAAAAGGAAATGAGAATATATTTTTTATATGCATAAAAGCATGCTCCGTAAAGAATATGGTAAGGAAATCATTCGTCACTCGTTTAAAGGGCTATCCAAAACGGTTTGTCTATAATGGCACTATACTTGGGAATTGCTGGAAATGCATATTAGGTTCTTTTATGTGTTTTTATATAGGACTTAATTTAAGTATATAATTTGGTGTGTACATAACTTATGAACAATATGAAGAAGTACCCAAATTAAAGAAAAATATTCTTTTTTGTTGAATGTAATTGATGATGCTATGCTACATTTTACCATGCCGACGAAAATTGTTTAGGAAAGAAAATTATTTTTTTCATGCCCCTATAGTAGACAAAATATATTTTAAAATTTAATTTCCAGCGCAAGTTTTTTTTTTTTTTTTTTTTTTTTTTTTTTAAATAACTAATCTGTAGGTTTACTGAATCAGAAAGACAAATTTTAAACGGTTGATCTGTATGTATATCTGACATCAGCTTAACTTAAAACAATTAATTGCAGAAAATTAAAAATTAGTATTCAGAAGTTCACATGAAGTCGTCATTCGAAAAATTTGATAAAGGTTGATAAGTTTCAAAGAGTATTGCGAATAAAAGTTTTAATTATTCTGAAATAAACTTTTAAATTCCACAATAGTCTTTAATTTTATAAACGTAAGTACTATATCCAAACTGGTGTTGAAGGCGATAGTAGTGAAGGAGAAGTGAAGGGGAACCCTTTCATGCAGTGAGAATTATATGTTAAATAAAACTGCTCTTAAACTTATTTTAAATTGTATATACAGATTGTTCTTATACAGTACTTGTTATCTTACACCTTATTGTGCAATCCGTATTTATAATATGGAAATGCAGCTTAAGAGAAAGTTGTATGAGCAAAACAACAATTATATTTTTCACTTTCTTAATGCTATAAAAGAAATAAATCTACTACTTTAGCTTATATATTAAGCATAAAATGTATTATATAACCAAAAAAAAAAAAAAAAAAAAAAAAAAAAAAGTTTTATTAATGATGCAATTTATTGAACAATGTTCTTATCACTTATTTCATATTTAATGAGAAAAAAAATTGTTTATTGCTGTCTGTTCTTTTCACTTTATTGCTTAAAAAAAAAAGAAAAAAGAAAAAAAAAAAAAAGAAAGGAAAAAAAAAAAAAAAAGATTTTTTCCATTTGCAAATGTGTAGTGCAATTTAATATCTATTGAGTTTCACATTTTACTAAAAGTAAAGTTTTCATAAATTTATTGTAAATAGTAGTTTTTAATTGATAAATCAGATCATTAAGTAAAAGTTAAAATAATTACTCAGTCATATTAGCTTAACAACGTCTCAACTTATTTAGTAACACATCTCAAAATAATTTTATCAATTATTTCTTCAAGAGAAAGTGAAAGTGAGATTATTTCATCGCATTTAAAAAAATATAGAATCTTAATAAATAGATATGTATAAGGAAATATAATGAATAGTATGAATGAAAAATAAAAATGATAATTATTTTTTTTAAAGTTGTTAAGAGGAAATCTTAAAGCTGTAATTAGCTCTAAACCTTTATGATTTTTTAAATATAAGATATAAAATATTTAACATTAAAAATAGTTCTAAGTATTTTTAAAATACCTCTTTAGCTAAATCCTATTTTAAAATAAAATAGTATTTGTCATGCAAATATGCAGTATATTTAATGAGATTTTAAAATCCGAATTTCTGCTTTTCAATTATTGATATAAAAACAGCAAGATTTAAACTAAACTTATTTATTTTTTTTTGATATAAAAATTAATTTAAAAAGATACTTTTCGCTATTAGAAACTTTCACTTTTAATCTATTTTTATATCGCCAGGCATTTGAAAAATTTGAAAATTTTAATATATAGTAGTAAACTTATTTTGAAAATAGAAATTACATAAGTAGATTAATATAACATTATACGTAAACCTCACATTAAACAAAAGAATACTGTTCATATATTTAAAGATAGTCAGTTCTGGAAAATAGCCCTTTCATAATTAATTTATAAATGTTTATTTATTTAGTTTTTTATTAACCAACTGCAAAAGGGAGAATGTTCTCAATTTAGAGCATGTTTATTTATTTACTTCATCTCATAATTTCTTAAAATGGATGCTCCGATTTTGATCCTTTTGTTTATTCTGTTGTTTTGAAAACCTTCGCCTGAAAATATCCCTTTGTAATATCATTAAAATCTGAAGAAAATAAGAGAGTGCCCACTAAAGTTCGTTCCTGCTCTTCGATTGAACGTCAGCAGATATCGCTCACAGCCCTGCCTGGTGGAAAGCATCAAAATTAGCGTTCTTATCTTAAAACTTATACAAAATAGGAGGAAAAAGGGAATTACAAATTTGTAGAGCGCCATTGATTTAGCACGAAAAAGCGCCTTGTAGACTACTAAAATTAGAATGCGTAAAATGAGCATTTCTTTATTAGACCTGCCAAAACTATCTTAGAAAGAAAAGGCCAACTATTCATCACCAACTACCTTTATTTTCGAAATTGAAATTTCTGTCCGATAGCTGCAATGCAGATTTGGATACTTGTTTGAACTTTATGTTGCAAACGTTGTACAAGCTGTTATATTCATTGATATTGGATGGTCGTTCATCACAGGATTTCTTGGTTAGTAATGCTGTGAGTCCTTTTATTATATTTATTTTACCCTTTTCATTTAATGTATGTGAATTCCATAGACCTTTTTTATCTTTCCTGATATTGCACCCGGCAAGAAAAGTGACGCAATTCAAAAATGTTGTATTTGAGAAAAATCAAGTTAAAGATAGCTATAATGCATTTTCATAAATCGACGCAATTATCGATTAGTTGGTTAACTTTCAAGATAGAAATGTAAAGTTTTTGCTTACATTGATGCACTTCATCCACATTATTCAGTAACATAAACTCAAAATTACCATATTGTTAATTGCATCACTTTTCTTGACAGTGTGCGATATATAAATCCACATTTTTCTGTTCTGCAACATAAATAAATCTTCACTGAAAAGAAAATATAAAAATACTTTTTTAACTAATGAACCGACTCCCCTCCATTTTTTTTTTTTTTTTTTTTCAAATTACTAAAAATAAAATGATAATTGGCATAAAATAGAAATATAAATTGCATTTAACAGTATAAAATAAATTCCTTCGCCAAACAATATAAACACCACTATTAATAATAACTTTTGAAGTCCGCTCAAAATTATTTAAAAAATTAGCAATAAATAATTCTTATATTCAATATACACATTAAATTCAATTCAAAACATGCATCTTATTTTGAGATTTACAAAACACAGCGGATAGCTACTTAGATTCAATTGAAACAATTATCATTTCGCAAGTAGTAAAAGAGTAAACGTTTGTAACAGAAATTCTAGTATCTTCGTAGAAACATAAATCCCGAATTGAGAAGGATATTATGTACTTTATGGGAATGTTACTGGTTGATCAGTAGTATACAGTGATACAACAATAAAGGAAATTGGATCATTCGAGAAAACATTTTTTGTAGCTATCGGTCTCAAAAAAAAAAAAAAAAAAAAAAAAAAAAGATTTTTATGAAATTCTGGCAAAGCAGAATTTAGTTTAGGACGGTGGGCTATTAGTTATTTTTTCTTCCCAATTATAACATCGCTTTCAAATTATTCAATTATATTTTCGCTAAATTTTAGATTTCGATAAATGTCCAACTATCGAAAAATGATTTCGGCAATTGTGCAACTATCGAAAACGACAACGCAAAAATCGCTGTCTGAGTCTAATAGGCCCTCAGTCCTAATTAATCTTATTAACTGTTTTTTGCATTGCGTAAGGTAATGCTAAATTATAAAAGTTCGGTAAGATTTGTGTAAAAAATCATGCATAATAAATGCTTCTTTTACTGTTTAAAGTCTTAAGAACATTTAACATATGGGTGTATTTGTGTGCCATTTAACAGAGTATTTCCCTAAAAGTAACCTTGAATACAAAATTCTTTAAAGAATGTTTAAATTAATTTCTTTTTCTTTCCAGTAATGAATGAAAAAAAAAAAAAAAAATCCCCACATTGATTTTTGTTTAACGTTAATGTCTCCATAAATGTTACATTTTATGTCAATACTTAATCTTCAGTTTCAAATTCGACTATTTTACAGAATATTAAAAAAAAAAAAAAAAAAAAAAAAAAAAAAAAAATGCTTTCATTTGAAAATATTCACTGCTGGCGGGTAAAGGACGACATATTACCTGAAGAATCTACCCTGCACATTTTAACAAATATAAAGATATTTTTTACATCGTTTTAAAACTCCTGGCCATTTTTTCGATTTTTATGTACCAGTAGTATACTGGTGCAGCACACCATTTAATCATTATTAATTGTTAAAATGAGATGATTTGCATAATTTTTATTTCTTATGTCTTTAAAAATTCATCTGAACTAATTAAAATATACGTTTGAAATCCCTTTTTCGCTTATTTCAGAATATGTTTAAAACGTAAATGCATGCATACATGCTTCTCTTGATTGAAAAAAAAAAAAAAAAAATAGATTTTTTAAACCACAAACGATCACAACAATAACATTCGTGAATAGGTCCATCCGAAACGGCTTCAAAGAATTTAGACGCAATGTTTTGAAACTTTGGATTCAAGAGTGTCGTATTCAAATCATCATCACGATTCAATCGTTTATTTTCATGCACTAACGGTTCATTCGCTTTTCGCTTTCGCTATTGTCGCATCGATTTGGCTTCCTTTACACGAAAAGCGGGATCTTCCCTCTGAGATTGTTTAAATTGAAGCTTCTTAGCAGTCTTTTTCGAAGGATCACGTTTATTTGATCGTTTATTATTAGATGGTTCCGAATTCGAAGAAGTATAAAGAGAGATAGTCCGATTTTTCTTGTCTTCATTCAGTTCATCATATTTATTATCGGATGATGCAGAAGTACATTCGCCAAGCTCTTCCTTCCGGTATTTTTGAAGATGATAATAAACAATACTTTTAGGAATACTCAATTTCTGAGCAATTTCTCTCACCGACAATTTATTAGAAGAATAAAGAGATATAATACTTTGTCGTATATTTTTTGACATCTTAGACGGACGTATATCTAAAGAACAAACTTTCATTAAATTATTTATTTTAATTTATAATTGTTGCCAAGAAAATTAAACTTTAAATTTTACATCTACTTTTTAAGATAGCACGCGATCGTGTTTTATATAAAAATCAAATCATTAAATTCATATTTTTATTTATTTTTATTTCAAATTATTGCACGCGCACTATTTATTTCCTAATTCAAAATTATTAAAAAAACTTTTTCGATATCGTTTGTAACGATACTGTATAAATTTTCTTTTCTTTTTCTTAAAAAAAAAAAAAAAAAAAAAAGATTTTGATGAAATTCTGGCAAAAGCAGAATTTAGTTTAGGACGGAGGGCTATTAGTTTTTTTCTTCTTCCCAATTATAACATCGCTTTCAAATTATTCAATTATATTTTCGCTAAATTTTAGATTTCGATAAATGTCCAACTATCGAAAATGATTTCGACAAATGTCCAACTATCGAAAACGACAACGCAAAAATCGCTGTCTGAGACTAATAGGCCCTCAGTCCTAAAAAAAAAAAAAAAAAAAAAAATCTGTAAAAAATAGTATTCATTATTTAATTTTTCGAACTTCAAAGATTACTGATAATAGTGGTGTCTGGCGAAAGGTTTTACTTTTATGCGCAATTTAAAATTCCTTTATATGAAAATTTTCATTTTTCTAGTTTCTGAACAAACCCACTAGTAGCTGAAAGGTTTTGCCTTCTAAAATTGTGACCAGAAATGCCGGGTTCTAACCCAGGTCTCGCTCGTCAGATTATAAGTTTTCTGATTGTTTTGAATATAGAATAGATCCCCTTAGGAAGCCCCTCGTGGAGAGAATTCGATCCAGACCGAGTCCCACACGCAGATATTTCCTCTTTATATAAAAACAACCTTTAATACCGAAAATGTTGATTCTAGTAGTTATGAAAATTATTCTTTGTACATATTTTTAAATAATTATTAGTCTAGGGTGGTCCTTAAAAATTAACATTTAATTTTTTGTATGCGGCATCCGCTGATTTTGTTCTATGTATAAAATAAAGACTTCCACAAAAATTTCAAAATTTTAAAACACGTTTTAAGGGTGGCAACTGAGGTTTGAAAAAAAAAATTGACAAATTTGGCATAATTTGTAATTTCATTATAAATATTTATATTTTAATTACTTTAAAAATCGAGACAATATACATTAAAATATTCAATTTAAAATATTAAAATACACATAACATAAATTTAAACGTTTCCAGCCTTATTTTAGGCTCCCCATCAGTAAAATGCATCAAAAGTAAACGATGAAAAACAGTAGATTTCCTTTACGAAACTACAGCATATTCAGCAGGACTTGTGCATGCGTCATTAAGCGGTGAAAAATTCGGTTTCGTATACCAGCCTTTCAGGAAAATTGTTGAGTGATAATTTGAACAGTTATATACGGTTATTTTAGTATTATTAAAATCATCTAGATGGTCGGTTTCTATGGCATGCTGCACTATTTTAGAACGAATATCGCGGTTTTTGAAATTTATTTTATGTTCGAGAATTCGAGTATGAAGGGAACGGCTAGTTTCACCAATATAAACAGAACTGCAAGATTTGCAAGGAATATTATAAATAATCCCTGTACGCGAGAAGAGGGAGGGATACTGTAGAGGAGCCTAAAAAAAAGCTCGAAATGTTTAAATTTATATTATGTGTATTTTAATATTTTAAATGGAATATTTTAATGTATACTGTCTCGATTTTTAATGTAATTAAAATATAATATTTTATAATGAAATTACAAAGTATGCCAAACTCGTCAATTTTAAATATTTTCAAACCTCGGTCGCCACCCTTAAAACTTGTTTTAAAATTTTGAAATTTTAGTGGAAGTCATTATTTTATACATAGAACAAAATAAGTGGGTGCCCCATAAAAAATTTAAAGGTTAATTTTTAAGGACCACCCTAATAGTCACATTATTAATAAAATATATATATATATCTAAACAGTACAAATATAATACAATTTAATACAAAACAGACATAAAATAATAACGATAAGAGTAAAATATATTTTAATTATATCTAAATTAATAATTAACATATTAAGCATTGTTTCATTTTTTAATTATTTCATCGACCTTAATAAGTTTTTTCCCAGGTTTTGTTACATGGTAATTGAATTTTGCATTAAAACTAATTTCTAATGAAGTTTTAGAAGTAAATTCCCTTTTAAAGTGTATTGCATGTCCCTCATTTCACTAGCAGATTAGAATATCGATGACACGGTACACAGAAATCGGCCAGTACTTGAGACGATTATGCCATCTCACGACTGCTACATCTGGTCTGCAAAAGAATCGAGCATGTGATATCATTTTGCTCTCAAGCAGATTACCATACGGACAGGACACGGAGGCAAAAACACAAACCGGAGCGATAGCAGTCATACTATGGGAGCAACAAAGGAAAACGAAAAGCTTCCATACGTTGCATTATTATGTATAGTCTATATAAGCAGTATCTTTGATTAAAAACGTTCTTGAATTTTTCAAGAATTGTAAATTACTAAATAAAACTATTCTTTTTATTTATATTTGTGATTTCTTGGTTTAAATTATAATGCATTAGATATTAAAATAAATAAATAAATAAATAAATAAATAATGAAAACATTTCTGCTGAATGTATACTTTCAAAAACGTATGTAGTACTCGCTTTTTAAAGTAAAATGATTTGACGGTTAATCTTGTCAAACAATAAGAAATTCAACAGATGACAAAAGAAAAGCGAGTTGCAATAAATAAAAGACGCGTGATCGCTAAAACCGGAAAGTTTGAGAAGTTTACAATTATTACTCATAGATTTATTATTATTATTACTATTATTATTATTATTATTATTAGTGTACTACATCTGTATGATAATCAATGGTTCCTCGATAATATTTACGCCGCTATCAAGTGCTCGAATCGCACGCAGGTTGTAAATCTTTAAAAGCCGAAGAGACGATTTATCCGTGCTGGATCATAATTGCAATTGCTTTATGAAAACTACACTGCAAATAAAAGGGTCTTAAAGTAATACATAAAAACAACTGAAGCGGCATTTAAGACAATTAAAAATATAGATTAGACGTTATAGATATCTTAATTTAAGACAGAAATATGTCTGAAATACCTATTTAGACACAAAAATGTCTGAAACACATAAATACGCAAATTTTCAAACAGAAACATGTTTGAATTTTCATACACTTTAGAAATTCAGACACTTGCATTACTTAGAAAATTTTTCATATGGAATCTACTTTAAGAAAGTATGCTTATCCTACTTCCTTCCGCATTCAATAAATATATTATTATTTCATATAATAAGCAGCTAAGCTACATAAACTATGGTAGCTTTATGAAATTAAATTTTTATAGTATATTTTTTTAATAGTATATTTTTTCATAAAAACACGTACTGATGTATTTGACGGTGGTGTGATTGGTAAATGCTTGACTCCGGCAATGCTTGGCTCGAGGTATCGGTTTCCATGGACAGCGTTAGTTCAAATTTCAACGCCGGATAATGGGACATTTTTTTTTTTTTTTTAATATAAATATTTATTAATATCCTAAACTATTCCAGAATCTATTTTTAACAGAAAAACATAACCGCACATCATATTTATTTATTTATTTATTAAAAAGCCTTAAAAACGGTAGTGTTTTTAAGCCTAAGGTGGCGGATTTTTTCAGCCTAAAACATGGCGGCGCTTTAAGACACTTGCAATGTCTTAATTTCAGATGCAAGAAGGTATCTTAAAAAGTGAGACTTTTTTTGCGCTTAAAAAATAACCATCCATATAAGACACTTTTTAAACTGGATTTAAGCCATTTGCATTTACAGTGTAAAATGTATGGATTAAATAAATATCAGCCAACTGATTTCTTAGCTATGGGTCTCAAAATGGAATCATCGCTGAACGACTTGAACATGGCTATGGACGTGTACCATAAATTCTATCTGAAAAAAAGTTGACTAAACTTAGAAGATATTTTTGTGTCAATTTTTTATACAACAAATGAAATTGTATTTAAATTTACAGAACGTTGGTTAAGTAGTAAATATTGTATGGAAAAAATATTCTTAATGATAACTGATCATCATTAAAACATTTATTTAGAGTTGGATATACTTAAACAAATATTTAACTGTTAAAATAAATATTACTTTAAAAATAAATTAAATAATCAATTCTGTAAAATTTATTGAGGAATTATGAACAATTCTGAGACTTAAATATGTTTATCTATCCTATAATTGGATGTCTAGTCAAATTCAAACTAAAAACTTTCTCAATGTTTTATAACTTTTGTGAAATAGCTTCAGTTTGCTCATCTAAACTACCTAAAGGCTATAAAACTCTGTGTGAATAGCGCTTTGATATTTACATGGAAACTCAAATGAATGATTTGTTTTCAAAGCACAAATACCAAATGTAAGTTTCACAACTTCAAAGAGGCAGATACGTAACAATTACATTTGCAGAAGATAAACTTCAGTGAAATATTTTACAGAATGTGCAAAATAGGCAAATATGTGTATTATCATTTCTGATTTAAACTGTGAGTGAATGAGCATGAAAGATAATTGCGTGGGAGACACCTTGTGTTTTATTCGAAGTTCGATTTTCACGTGGATGACTTTTGTAGCCTTAAAAATATTTCTGTTACTCAATTGACAAAATTAATACATATGTGTATGAATTTAAATCATTGAAGGGAAAGCAATTTTTTTTATTTTTTCAAAAATTTCGAAGAAATATTATAAAGATGTAGTATTCATAAATCTATGGATTCATTAAAAAAAACAAACTTCATCTTGTCGTACTTAATTTTCAGATTTCAACTAATATTTTATGATACTAAAAATGAGATAATAAAATGCTTGATATCTAACTATACTAAATTTAAGATACTAAGGACTAATGAAAAACTTGAAAATGATATCGTTATATGTGTTAATTAAAAATAAAAATAAATAATTTTTATCATTAGAATTTTGTCTTGTCATAGAAACAGAATACAAAAATTCTGTCACAAATTTTTGTACAAGGATAATACTAATATAATTTACTTTTGTTTATATTTACCATTAAACAGTATGAGAAAATACTTAAAATACTTGAGTAAAAATCTATATTATAGAAAATCTATATTAGAAATATTGCATAAACGTTGTAAAATAAAATTATTTTAAATTTCTAACATTTGCTTTAATAAAATTATTATTACTATTATTTTTATGTCTGAAGCGGGAATGTTAAAACTTTTGAGCGTATGTATTTCTTCCAGCATGTATATGATGTCTTAGACAAGTATTTCTATAAACAAAATGGTTAATATAATTGTAAGCATAAATTCAAAACGAAAAGTGCTATGGATTTACTTTTTAACTCTTTATCGTAAAATGTTACATTTTGTTGAAATTTTTAACCTATATACCGAAATTCATAATTTTGGGTCAAAAATATTTTCATTTAAAATGTGAAAATTTCGACTAATTAATGTTAAATTACTTTTATGCCACTTTATGTATATATGTCTTAAATTTCTGACATTCGCCATGTATAATTTTTACTATAATATACTACTTAAAAATTGAAACGGAGAAATCCGTATTTTTCATTCTTATAATTTTTTATACAAATGATATTTAGGTGTTAATATTTGACAAAAAAAAAGGTGTAAGATCAAAAATAGTAATAATAATAATAATATTAATGCACCATTATATTGCGGATTATAAATTATTTTTTAAACGTACACATAAATTAAACATTTTTTAAGGTTAATTTTTAAAATTATATGTAAAGAACTATTATAATATAGGCTAAGCTGTTAAAACATTTAGTAAATTTTGAGTTCCATTTCGTTATTATTTACTACAGAGGCTGTTCGCACATTTTTTAGATGATTTTGATGGAGTGTACTGAAACAATTTCACTCATATTTCGTGTTTTATTTGTTCAGTTTGATAGCCCTTGTTCTTAACTATCATTCTACATTGTAATTTATATGATAATAATGCTTTTTATAATATCAGAAGAGGTATATTTTTCTACTCCTCTTGAACGGCTTTCCAAAGTCCTCTAAGCGTTGTAGGTCGGCGTTTGGATAATGCAGATTTTAAGAGTGGAAAAACACAAAAATCCAACGGTGATACATCAGGAGATTTAGCAAGAATGTCAGTAAAGGGCATGGTTTTAATTCCCGTTATTTGTTCCATTTTTTTCTAGAAAAGCAATTGAGGATTGTCATGTGTGGCTGCTTGTTTTGTCTTGATACAGTTCAACGGATTGATAGCATTGTGGATAAAGATCTGGAATTTCATTTTTAAAAATTGGAATTAAAATATGTTCTTGATAGTATTTAGAGTTGATTTTGACATTTTTTGCTTTTATTTTGCCTTTGTATGAAAAACCAGCGACAATCACAAATCCTTTAGAAAAACTTTCTTTTGATTCTTTGAACCATGTAGCAAAAATTTTTTTCTCCTCTTTTGTGATAATAAATTGATCTTTTTTTTATTGCAACCACTTAAATAGACCCAAGATTCATCTATTGTTGCGACATTTTTTCATTTTTCTCCTGATAAATGATTTTCATAAAGATTTCACTAAAAATCCTCTTCGGAAAGAGCGGAAACGTATCCTTCCATTCACTGCTTTTTTAAAAGCGCCTTTTCGCATGTAAACAAAAATTCTAAATATCAGAAGATAAATAAAACTTCGAAAAATATAACTGTTGTGAAAATAAAATTCTCCTTGCAGACGATTTTAAATCGTCTAAAAAATGTGCGAACAGCCTCTGTATTTTTCTTATATAATTATTTTTAGAATGTTAATATTTGACAAAAAAAAAGTGTAAGATAAAAAAAAAAAAATATTGCACCATTATATTGCGGATTATAAATTATTTTTTGAACGTATACATAAATTGAACATTTTTTTAAGGTTAATTTTTAAAATTATATGCAAAGAACTATCATAATATAGGCTAAGCTGATAAAACATTTAGTAATTTTTGAGTTCCATTTCGTTATCATTTACTATTTTTCTTATATAATTATTTTTAGAATGTTTCCTGTTTTTGTAATAAAACAGTAATATCTTACTGTATTAAGACCTTTATTTATATTAAGTGATCTATTATAAGTAACTAAAATACAATTTGAAAACAAATGTAAAATCAGCTTTTAGTCTGAACATTTTTTACAACTTCTTAAAATAAGGAACATCGTATTAATTTCACTGTTAAAAATGAACTACTTAACAAGGAGAAGATGAGACTTATATCTTTTTCAGAAGGTTTTTCTCAAAAAATGCGGGAGCAGTTGTTTTCTCAAAAATGAAAATATTAGTAAAAATAAGTATAATTATTAATAATTTCACTTCATGGAAGGCGTTACAATAAATATTTTTAATCTGTTTCATAAATCCCTTGAATAATGTTGTTAAAACACACTTCTCAATAATAAGCTGAATCTTCTTAAAAATAAACAGGATTTTCTCAAAAATAAACAGGATCGTCTCTTTTCTGAGAAGTTTCATTTCTTATATTAACTCCGAGTAGGAACTTCACATTTTTATGAATTTTCTTTTCTCACTGAACTATTCCTTTTATATTCACTCTTGTAATGTTATAAAGAAAATTGTGAACGCCGTGGCTCTGAGGTAAAGGAACGGGCTACAAAGTAGAAAATTGTGGATTCGATCCCCGTCAAGGGAAATTGTTTATTTCTTTATTTCTTTTTAAGTTCTTTACTCCTCATTTATTCATAGTGTCATTATGTTAATAATTCAGTATGTAATTTCTTGAATTTTCATGTGTAGTGCATGCAAAGTTAAAAATAATTTAGTATAAATGCTCATATTTCTGAAACTACTTAAAGTTTTTGCATTCTGATTATGCTATGTTTAATGTAGTATGCCAAATTTCCTAAAACTGGCTTTGCACTGTGTATATTAACCTACGTATTATAATTTAAAAAGTGATTTTTTTTTTTTTTAAATAAATAAATAATTAAATAAAGTTATAGCTCAGTGAATATATGTGGTAGATTCATATAAATTTATACTGATAAAGAAAAAAGTCCTCATAATCACACGCTACAGTCAAAACGCATTTAAAACATTATTTTTTACTAAGTAATCATAAAACTTTGCTTTTTGTTTAATTTTCTACTGATCTCCTTTTCTTCTTGAGGACACAACTTTTGCTGAAATATAGGAGATATGGCATGTTCTTTACACTACTAAAGTTTCAAGAGGATTCGTAAAGAATTTTCCTAGATATTTGTTAAAACGTCTAAATTCGAAAGTATCCAAATACTTATTTGAAGATAGTGTATAAAGTGGTGTAAAATTTGAAATGAGTAATTAAATGAGAAAAAAAAAATCTCAAAAATGAGAAATTCCTACTTGGAGCTATTATGAGAGAAGAAACTTCTCAAAAGTATAAGATCCTGTTTATTTTTGGGAAGTGTGTTTTGACAGTGTTGTATTTAAAGTAAAGAAAATTCAGTTTTTTTTTTTTTTTTTTTTTTTTTTTTTTAACATATTCAAATTTTGAAATTCGTATATGAAAATTTAAAGTTTAACTTCATTTCAGTGCCTCCTCAGAGAATTTACAAAGTCAATAGTAATATTTATTAATTAATAATAAATACTATTACTTCAATTGCATAGATATTTGTATTATTTCCATACTTATTATTGGTAGTAAAAACAATAGATGCCTGTTTTCTCCTATCATGCAGATAATGATGCATAAAGTATTTAAAAATCAAGTACATTTTACATATTGAGGAATTTAGGCAAGTTTTTTATTTAAGTATTTTTATACACGCGTTTTAACAGTGATTAATTTTCATTTTTTCATGTGTATTAACTGAGAAACATTGAACCAAACTAAATACACATCATTTCACAAAAGACTGAACATTTTCAGTAATACTGAATGAAAATATACAGAAATAAAAAAGAACCTTTATTATTTGCCTGTTTCAAAAGGATTGAAAAGCTATTTATTTGAAAGGATAGCTTTATTGTGTTTGATACCGATTTGGCATCTAGGATTTACATAATGAATTTTCATTAGTAGAAAGAAAAAAATAATTTTTAAACCTTTTTAAATTAAATATTCAGCGTAAACCGCTGTTTGAAAGCAAATTATTTTAAAAGTTAAAAACATTTTAGAATAAATTTCAACCCTCATATTACGAATTCCAAATTTTCGTTTATACAATTAATCTATCAATTTAAAAATTCAGTTTAAAATGATATTCATCATTACATTTTGAAGAAATGGTTAGAAATTTCGTTATAGTAATTGGAATCCTAAAATAAAATTTCATTTTATTATTTAGAAAATAGTATTTATTCATCCTGTAACTTTTGCTAAAAGTTACAGAATGAATAAATAGATTATTTTGAGGTTATTCATAGATTATTTTCAGCCTGTCGAATTAAATAATCTGATACGCCCTATATAGGTTAAGAAAGAAAGAAATCTTCATTGTGCATAAATCTGTGTTTTCATTGCTTTTATCTTTAGATTCTACTAAATACCCCAGTGTATATGCCATTTGCTTTCGAATTTCTGAAATCAGTTAACATCTATATCCAATGAGGAACATTAATAAAATATATAAATGAAGCAGTTTAGGTTAAATTTAGTTATAATTTAAATTTGGTTTTTATATGTTATGAGAAACATTTTGCTCCTTTAATTTCACCCCACCAAAGTTAGCATTATAACACTTATAAATGTAAATGCTTCTTAGATTAAATGTAAAATTAAACGTAAAAATAAAACGTAAAAATAAATTTTTTTGACAAGTATTCTGAAATTAGAAAACTACATTTGATAACTTTACTCACTGTAAATTTGTGGCTGGGGTGGCGAGATCTCCAATTGTAGTTAATGTCAGAGTGGACCAGTACACGGATCCCAAGTACTTCCTAACCAGGGGCGATTCTTCACTGTCAGGATGTCTGTAGGCCCAACTGCCTTGAAATCCCTCGAGCTCTGAGAGCATATAGTAGAAACAACCAAACCAGTGTGCCAGTAGCAGAAGCACATGTATCAAATTTGCTACACGCCACAGGTTGGGATAGGCTGTACGAGATTCCACAGCATAATAGAATTTATAAATTCGCCGTGCCTTTAGAAACCTGTTGAGAAAAGAAAAAAAGAAAAATATATAAATTATTCATTGCAAAGTAAAGATTGTATAACTATTCAGTTCTGTCATTTTGTTTTACAAATAATTTTACATTCTATTGGAAATAATTAAAATTGATAATTAAAATTGACTGCACTGGAAAAAAAAAAAAAAAAAAAAAAAAAAAAAACAGTTTTCTTGAAAAATTAAACAAACAAACAACAACAACAACAAAAAAAAATGTTAAGTCAAGTAAAATTCTAAATATAATTTCAACAAAATTCCGTTACCAGAAGCCGTGTTATTTTCATGTTTTAATTAAACAATTTTGGTTGTCTCGACCCATATTTGTTTAAATCAGCAAAATTACTTTGTTGATTTAACTAAACAGTTTTAATGATTAAGAAAATCGCTCGTTCATTGGTTGCTTTTAGGCAGACCTATGACGTAGGTAATCGGACTATCCAGTGAAAGTTACTCTTTCTTCAACCATATTCTTTTGATAAATAGAAACAAGTTTGTTTGATTGATTGAGCAAAACTATCGTCAAAATGATAAAATAAATCCAAAAATCAGTCAACAAAACAAATTTGTGTTTCAGCAAAATAGTTTTTCAGCGTGTTAAGGGAAAAAAAAAAAAAAAAAAAAAACACTAAATTTAAAAAGGGGTTAAAATAGAGAGGATGTGCAAAATATTTTAAGTAGCACATTAAAAAATAAAATAAATAAATAAAATAATTTGGGGATTTTCGTTATATTTCAACATTCTTTTTTATATTATTATTATTATTATTATTTATTAGCAACATAACATGAAGACTGAATTTCAAAGAAATTCAGAATAATACATTAATTTCTTTTTCTAACGTTATTATTATTTATTTATTTATTTATTTATTTATTTACTTTATTTTTATTTTTTTCGATTCAATATCATCTTTACTTTCATATTGATTACTTAATTTTTTAAAAAATATTTATTATCTTAACTCTATTTGTAGATTGTTGATTTTGTCACTCAATTTTTTCAAATGTTCTAGTTGTTTTATTTATTACTAGCAGGCTACGCCCACTTCGCTGGTAACTATATTTAAACGAATTTTCAAAATAATTAAATCATTATTTATTTTTTATATCATAATATAAATAAATAAATAAATAAAATTAAATTAAATTAAATTAAATTAAATTAAATTAAATTAAATAAAATAAAAAACCTACATTGAAATCGCTTTAAACCTCGCTTCGGGGACCTGCTACCTACAGCATTCATTTTTTAGCCCGCATTGCATCCGGTCCAGGTTTCTATTGCCTGCAGAAAGGTATTTAAAGGGCAGTTCAATTTCGGCATTTATAAATGACAGGTGGATCTGCTATTATTTAAGAACTTAGATTTTAAAGATGACTATATCTCAGCATCTATAAAATATTTTAATTTTTGAACCATGTATTTTATAGCCTTCGATCTTTACACTATGATATCGTAACATCGAATAATATAATAAATGAAATAAAAAGTAGGTTTCCTTTTAAAAGGAATTAAATTAAAAAGATAATAATAAATTGTAAATGACTTAAGTTTTAATCTGTTTAATAATTTCTACTATATATCACATTTTTTTTCTAATAAATATTATAAATGAAAAAAAAAAAAAAAAAAAGCGGGGGGGGGGGAGATTTTTATTTCAAATGTATTAATTTAAAAAAGGAAAAATAAAAAGTTATTATACTATAAAAATTACACATAAACATAACAATTTATTTTTATTGCATTACCATTTGATTTTCAATAAATATAATAAATTAAAAAAAAAAAAAAAAAAAAAAATATGTTTGATTTGGCCTTTAAATGAATGAATGAATTAAACAAATAAAAAATAAACAGTGTAATAGCCACTGCTAAGATATGCAGACGATTGAAATAAAAGAATAAATTTCAGAAAAATGAAACATTGTAGCCAATATTTAAAATAGAAAAAATAAATTAATTAAAAAATTCAGACTCGAAACTCGAAAAGATATCAAAAGGTACACATATACAGGGTCCATGGTACCCACTGCCAAATTTTGTAGCTCTGCGATTAGTAGTTTGAGCACCAAAGCGCAGACACACACACACACACACACACACACACAGAGAGAGAGAGAGACTTCTCTTTATATATATATATTTCTTTTGGTTTTTTAATTTTTCTGTAAGAAATATGTTCTTGAGATTGAGATTTCGAAACAATTGTTTGTTAGTTTTATTAGATTTTTTGTGAACTTTTGCGTTTTTTTTCTTTCTTTCCTACGTACACGCATGTTAAAATGGAAACATTTTATATTTATCTTATACTGAGCATAAGTTGTTCTAATTCTAGAGAGATACGCTCCAAAGTACATGAAAAATATAAAAAAAATAAAAGACATCACAGCAAAACGTATGAGATTGACTAATCAATTTACATAAATAAAAATTACTTTACAAATACATAAAGGGCTTTAAAAAAAAAAAAAAAAAAATCGTCCCTGTGATCGACACATGAATTGCCGGGCATTATCAAAAATTCCGGGTATGTCTTGCACATCTAAAGCAGCTAATGCGATGTTACATTGTCCTTAATGTTGTCTATTGAAACACAATATGTCAAAAGCTTTTTATATAGTTCCATCAGAAATATTCGATGCAGTTGTCAAAGATGATACTCTAAAGGAAAACATGGAAATCTCAGATTTAAAAACGGCATCTATTCACTCTCTATATCAGTTGCAATATTGCTTTCATATGTGGTTTTGACTCATCTCGTTGTACCATTTCCTTTCTCCTTAAAAAGAGCCTAACACTGAAATACATAGCATGCAGTTTCTGCATCTCTGTGGTTGAAACGAATATATAGTTGGTATATTATTTTAAAATAATTACGCGAACTATAACGGGTACCACAAAAGTCTTCAGACAAGTGATTATTTTCGACTTATAACACATCGTTCAATAAGTCCCGAGACTAATCCCCAGATAGTGTCAAAAATGAAATATTTCTGTGTGGGTAAAGTAAACCTAACTTTGAAAAGATACACGTTAAAGTATCATGATATTTCGATCGTTTGTTGCCGAGATACCAAAGTTTTAGTGACCCTACTTTTGATGTTTTCAAAATGAGAGACAAAGCTTAATTTCATGAGTTGATTAATCATTGCTTTGTGATAGACAAAAATATTGTTGAAATATAGCAACGGCTTAACAGTTTCAATCGTATTTTTGTCCATCAAAAAACGATGTTTAAATAACAAACGAAATTCAGCTTTGTCCCTCATTTTGAAAACATAAAAAAGCAGGGTCACTAAAACATTGATATTTCGTCAACAAACGATCGAAAGTTAGGTTTACTTTACACACAGAGAAATATTTTATTTGCGACGCTATCTGGGGATTAGTCCCGGGACTTATTGAACAATGTGTTACGTCACTAAATGTCTGACGAAACTAAAACAATTCGCTGATACCTACCACCAAAACGAAAAAATAATATTCTGGACAGACCACGCCTACAGTCATTTATTAATAAAAAAAAAAAAAAAAGAAGAAGAAAGAAAGGAAATGCAACGCTTTACTGAAAAAAAGTACCTTTCGTGCCAAAAGATGAAACAAAAAAATTTTAGATAGTTTTTTTTGGGGGGGGATGTACTTGCCCGGTTAGTGTATGGCAATGGATGAGAAGCAAAATCTGAGATCTGTTATATAATTTTTGTTGTATCATTTCATCCATTTATTTGAAAGTTGAAAGAAATTGGCATATCCGCCATAGCGGTAATGATAAAATCTTTAAAAAAAACACCCGAAAAATCAAAATAATGAACTCGTAAATGTTATGTTTTATAAGGATAATGAAATAAATGAAAGATTTTGCCAAACAAAATTGAGTTATATATATATATATATATATATATATGTATGTATTTGTACAACTCATGAGTCTTTGAATTTGGTTTAAGACTTTTACCGACCGTTAATGTCTCAAATAAAGGTAAAAAGAATTGTTGTAGATACAGAGTACAAAAACTTTGAACTAATCTGGCAGAATCTGTATTATTTCTTCCATTTATTCGAAAGTTGAAAGAAACTGACATATCCGTCATAGAAGCAATGATAAAACCATTAATAAAATCACCCTAAAAATCAAAATAATGAACCCGTAAATGTTATGTTTTTCTAAGGATAAGTGAATAAATTAAAGATTTTAACAAACAAAATTGAGTCATTTATTTATTTGTACAACTCATATCTCTTTGAATTTGGTTTAAGACTTTTACCAGCCGTTAATGTATCAAATAAAGGTAAAAAGAGTTGTTGTAGATAAAGAGCACAAAAACTTTGGACTAATCTGGCAGAATGATTTTAACAACGATCTTTATAATGTGTACAGAATTCATGATTTATAAAGAAATAACTGAATGTAAATACTTAATATTTTTTCATAGTTGAATTAAATTTTTTTGCGAAATCGCAAAGACCATATATTACATCTTAATTTGAAAAAAAAAAAAAAAAAAAAAAAAAAACTGCCTTTATTTAGAGCCATGGTTTGTATAAAGATCCAATCATGGTGAGTCATACTCTCCAACATACTAATTAATATTCCGTAGTGTTGTTAGCCCCGCCTTCTTTTCCACACCAGTCATTTTCTAGAGTAATATTCTCCAAATACAATTATGATTAAATAAGAAGAAAAATACTCTAAAAAGATACTGGTGTGAAAAAGAAGGCGGGGCTAGCAATACTACAGAATATTAATAAGTATGTTGGAGAGTATGTGAGATATATCAATCTCAGAGCTGCCAACCTAATCCGGCAAATTGTCGGTACCGCCCATTTTTCTACACCACTTAATTTTTAGAGTAATTCTCTTCAAATATATTTACGATGAATTATGAAAAAAAATACTCAAAAAATTAAGTGGTGTAGAAAAATGGGCGGTATTAACAGTTTGCCGGATTAGGTTGGCAGCTCTGCAACCTCTTCTGATTTTGCTGCAATTGAAGTGCCACAATTTAGTCCATTGTGGAACAAATTATATAACGGCGTTAACAGTTTTAAATAAATTCATTTTTAAAAGATTAATTTAAACTAAAAATCTCTAGCAAATAAATAATCACATTAGGAAGCCTTGTTTCGTCAAAGAATACAAATATATTTCAAATTACTTTATTATGTGATTAATCATTTTAGTCATTTAAAGCAAATAAATTCAGTCATGTGTAAAATCTGCAGTTGATTAAATATCCTTTACGCTGTACTTAGTTAAACATTCATTTTTTTTTACTTAGTGCAAAATTTTAACTCATCTGAAAGAGAAAGCCTTTCATATTTAATTTTAGTTTGCTTTTAATTCTTTCAAAGTTTATCAGAAGTTTTTGACAAAAGTTTACGCAAACTGTTGCAATTTTATTAATAACTTAGTACAGATAAACATATTTAATATTTAAAATTACTTAATGGATACATAAGTTCGTTAATAATTGTTTCATTTACAATTAGAAAAAACTTCCTTGGAGTACTATAAATGTACATAAGCGTATAAATAAGAAGCAAAAATGAATATTGTTTTATAGCTTTTCTAAGTATTTCATATTGTATTTTAGTGTAACATTATTATTTTTTATTTATAATTATTTTATTTTTTTCGCATGAAAATTTTAAATTTAAAATATATTTATGAAAATTAACATTTAATTGTGGGTTTCCCATATTTTTTTTTTTCTGCAGTGAAAAAAAAAAAAAAAAACTTAAAAAATAAATAAATAAAATAAAAAATACTAAAATGTTTCAATGTTTAATACTCTCGACAAAAATAGATAGAAAGCAAAGAAGAGTGAGGATTATTAATATGTATTTTCAATCACGTTCGTCACAGTAACGTGAAATATGTTGACATGATGTCTATCATTCACTGGAATATTTGTTTTTTTCACAAAAATTGTTTAGGAATTTTATATTCTTGAATTTTGATTCGGACATAATTATATTTTATCAGTTAAGGTAAAAATAAAATAAAATAAAATAAACTAATATTTATTCCCTGTGTTTTCACAACAATGTCCAGATAAAATCGTCTTCTTTTTTTTTTTTTTTTTTTTTTTTTTTTTTTTTAGAACCTCTCTCTAAATTAGACTTTTTATTTTGAAGTTAAAATAAATAAATAAATATATCTTGTTTCTCTTCTGAATTCTGAAACTGAATTCTTTTTATTTATTTCATTTTATTTAAAGCGTAAGACTTTCTCCATAATTCACTTTTTGAAGATTAAAGGAATTATCCAAAAAAATATAATGAAATAATACAAAAAAAAAAAAAAAAAAAAAAAAAAAAATCAAACTATAAAACAAAATGCAACCAACAAAGTTGCTTTCTTTATACTATTCTATTTCTGAAAACAATTTTTATAGATGCCACATGCACCACATAAATTTTAAATTTTACATCTACTTTTTAAGATAGCACGCGATCATGTTTTATATAAAAATTAAATCATTAAATTCATTTTTTTTACTTAGTTATGTTTCATTTTGCACGCGCACTTTTTATTTCCTAATTCAAAATTATTAAAAAAAAACTTTATGTTAACAATATAAACAATGTTTTTATACATTTAAGTTCTCACGGTGAATTCAAATTGTTATAATTAGTATTTAATTGAGTACACGTACTGATGCATTTTACTGCATTATTTTTATTACAGTAAAATTTGTACTCAAATGTAACGTTAAGAAATTTTTGATACTAAAGCTTAACAGTCATATAAATAATTAACTTCTGTTTATCCTTCTGTTTAGTAACTATACATAAATGAAAACAAATTTAATGCTTCTAAAAAAGGCGCCTATCTTAGGGGTGGCCAATCCGCGTCCCGTGGGTCACATGTCGCCCGCTGTGTAATATTTTGCGACCCTTGACGTATGTCAAGATATATACAATTTGACATCTTTAATTAACTCATGAGCAATTAACAAATTTGTTCTGACTTTTCGGAGTAAAAATACTGGTTATGATGGCTAGGAAAACAAATACTACCTTAATTATTGTTAATAAGTTATTGTCAAATCGTTTATTGAATTTTATTGTATAATTATAAAAGCATAATTAGATTTTTTTATTTTACTGTTCTATTGATATTTTATGAATAAAAATAAATTTAACATGTATTCTATTCTAAATTTTCATATAACCATACTTCCTTCACAGAAAAATATATGCATCATACATGTGTGTGTGTGTGTGTGTGTGTGTGCGTTCTGCCTGAATAAAATATATTTCAAATGCAGCCCACTGAGTGTTTGGGATTGAACAGGTCTGGTCTACTTTATGTAATGGTTTCTGCTGGGGAAAAAAAAAGAAAAAAGAAAGCTGCAGTACAAAGAAAATTACAGAGAGAACAATGGTAATAAATTGTTCAATAGCCACGGGTTGCATTAATTAAAAAAGAAATTTAAGAACAATTAAAAGCGAGATGCCTGATTGAGTGTTAGTGAAAACATAAAGATCGAAATTTTATGTAATTGCATGAAGCGATGATTTGAGCGATTTCAGTAGAACTGCTTTTACTTTTCCTTTTTTTTTTTTTTTTTTTTTTTATAAAGTGTTATAAAGAACAGTGATTCGTTTCTTTTCTCTCTCTCTCTCTCTCTCTCTCTCTCTTTTTTTATAAAGTGTTATAAAGAATAGTGATTCATTTCTTTTCTCTCTCTCTCTCTCACTCTCTCTCTCTTTTTTTTTTTTTTTTACTCATTTAAATATAGTGACCATCGAAGCGATTGAAGCCTGCAAATTAAAACTAAGTATACATTAACATTTAAATGTTATTTATCTTAAAAATTATTTATGTTATTTGTCTATTTTTCATTTCTCAGTCAGTGACCTTATTAACTTTAAGTTGTTAATTTTAACAAATAATTCATGCTCCAGTGACAGAGTAAATCTCGGTTACAAATTAAATTTATTTCTTTGTTTGCTATTTTAAGTAAGTTGTCCTGTTTTGTTAATGGTCATTTAAGAGAGATCAAAAAAAGAAAATAAATGTTTTTTGCTCTCACTCAGTCGTTTTTATAGAAAATCAATAAAAAATATTTGTAAATGCTGCTGTAAATGAAACAACCATTCAAACTGTCAGAAAAAGAAATATTTGTAATAACTGGGAAGCATACGATAATCGATTCTTAGAAATGATATAAGTACTTATGGTGGGGAGCATAGAGAAGCACGTGATATTGGAACTCATAAATTTTAATGAAACGACTTGTTCAAATACACCCATAATGGTAGAAATTTATTTCAGTAATTTGTGATTTTACGAGCAGTTTATTGTAGAAAGCAAAATATGGAATTCTTTAAGTTTTATCTATAGTTAGGTTGTGTCATCTGTATTTCATATGTGTATAATATAGGTACAAGTATAGTCTTAAAAATCTGTTTATGAAGCAATTCCTTTTCTAGTGATTCATTTTTCATTTTTCACTTAATTTGTGTTAGAAGTACAGCTTTTCTGTAACGTGAAAGACATATGGCTGAATAGTAGATACTGAAATGGATTTTTAAAAAATATTAATTATAAGCTTACTATAACCAATAGAAGAAATTTTAACTATTATATATTTTATTATTTTTATTGATTGAACATTTTACACTAAATGACCTAAAATTCATGAAATGAAATTATTAAAGTAAAGGTAATATTTAGTAATCATTTAGTAGTGTATAATTTTTAATATTACAGCGGATGCAACTGTATTCGATAAACTAATAATCACTCAATGGAAAGTCGGGAGTATCGGACATCTAAGCTTCTTTTACATTTAAAAATATTTTTGCATCATATTTTTACTATATTACATCCCATGCAAAACTTCATTTCTCTTTAACTACACACCTCTTGATGCATGTTTCTTTTTCAAAGATAAAATATATTAATCGTTTTATTACACATATTACTGTTAATAGATTTTTTTCAATTTAACTTGTAAAGAGTTGTATCGGGCATGGAATTAATTTTGTCTACCTAGCATCTTCCGAACAATTGGAGAAATGTCTGTTGAAGAAATTAAAATATTTAAGACATTAATGTGGCATGGTCATATACGATAATTAATACGACTAACTGTAAAATGTCGTCAACTCATGTGTGAGTGAAAATCTCATTAGTGAGAAAATCCCGTTACACAAATTAAAGTGATTGTTTATCCAAAAATTCACTTCGAAGGCTATCGAACTGGGTGGAACTCTTGGCAATAAACGTTAAATTCGATATTTGAATCTGTCATTACGTATACTCACGTATTCGATGGTTTAAAAAAAAAAAAAAAGAGAGAGAGAGAGAGAGAAGTGGAATCATCAGTATATATGACTTTCTAGATTTGCTGTAAGCAGCACCAATCTTTATGACTTCACTTATGGTGGGGTGTCAGAGAAAAAGTGGCTGTAATGATCGTGAAATTCTGACTTCATATAATCTTCTGTTACATGTTCGAATAATATACTTTAGTATTGCTGAATCTCGTTGGAATAATATCGCTAGGCTGAGAGAATTTCTGTTTCCGAGAACGTAGTTGCTTTCATGATTGCGAGATGCTCTCGATGTAGTTCGTAGGCAGTTGAGATAATTAGAGTCACTGCAACGGTTAATTGTGTTTTGTCAAATCTACAGGTTGTGACAACCGGGAACTACAATATTGCTTCGTCTAATATGCTGGTAGATCTGACTTTTGATTAATCGGCCTAGATATATCTACATAGTTGGGCTATAAGTTCTGATACAAAAATTTGTGATCGTCTGCTGTGATACAAACACAGCAGACAAAAATATAATATTTTAAATTACCTCACTGGAGATCGCAACACTAGAACTTAGACTAAGAGGTTATTGAAGAATAACTGGGCATTTTCTTACAGATGAATTAATGTGCCAGAGGCACCTTAAAGTTAAAGTACTACTGCGACAGTACGCTCATAACGGCCACAGAAGAATTCTGTTTACCGATGCGAAATTTTTTGACATTGAAGAATCTTTCAACCGCCGGAATGACCGTGTATACGCTTGGACTGCTCAAAAAGTTAAAGAGAAGAAAGAATGCGTACAGAGAACTCATTATCCGGCTTCCGTAGTGGTTTGGTGGGGTATCAGTTATGAAGGCGTCACAGAGATTCATTTTTGGGAGAAAGGAGTGAAAACCCCAGAAAAGTTTATCAAGACGCTATCAAAAATTAGTGAAGCCCCTGAATATAAACGTGTTCAATGGAGACGATCGGACTTTTCAACAGGCCAACGCTCCTGCTCAGAAATTGAAAACGGTCCAGCGGTGGTTAAAAGAAAATGTGCTAAACTTCACAGTAGCCAAAACTTGGCCTTCTAGTAGTCCGGATTTGCATCCGCTCGACTGTAAATTGTAGTTAGTGATGGAGGCAAAATTGTGTCAAAAACGACATCCCAGTTTTTACAATCTTAATATCTTAAATATTCTTTAAGAAAAGCAGTGATGGAAATTCTATGGAAGTAGTGCGTACCTCGATAGATTATTAGCCAAAGAGACTTGCCTGTGTGAAGTGAAAAGGTGATCATTTTGAATGAAAAGTGCAATATGTTAATTTTAAAGGTAACACATTAAGAAGGTTTAGTTTTAAATTTGATTACAAAGTTTTTTTTTAAAATCTATTTAATTGTATCAGAACTTATGGCATCACTAGTTAGTGATTCAATTCCTCAGAATACCACAAACTCATGCTTATAACATTGTCGGGTTAGTCTGCTTGTTTATAATATTCCTTATATAGTTGTAGATTTTAATAATCTATTGATACAGAAATAGTTTTCTCATTTCTGCTCATCATTTATAGGTAATAATGATTGCAATAAAATTCACAAAAAACTAGTGTTAAAAAGTTATGTCTACAAAATTTTCTAAACAAACAGAATAAATTATAAACAGCTGTTATAAAATTTTTTGGGGATTAAAATAATAGCATCCTTCAGTGTTGTATACATGATCTATCCATTTCCTTTTAAATATCTATCAATGAAGCTTTGTTAAATTCTGCTGCGTAATCTATATCTATACATATAAAAGAGTACTTCCACACACTCACTCACTCACTCATCAACGCACAGCAAAATCTACTGGAGCCACTGACTCGAAACTGGGTGAGATTATAGGACATACAGTGTAAGCACCCCCTAAGAAGCGATTTTGCGAAATTCGCTGCCCAATGAGGAGTAGAAGGAAAAATGTGATTTCACAAAAACCTTCATATCTCAAAGAAAAAAAAAAAAAACACATATCCGTAAAATTTTTGCTTTAAAATATAGCTAACATAAATAACTAAAAACTATTTTCTGGAATTTTAGATATTCGGTCCCCAAGGGGGGAAAGGAAGCAAAATGTGGTTTCACTTAGTCCTATATATCTCAAACAAAGAAAAAGATATACATGAAAATTTTGCTCTAATATATAGCTAATACAAATACCTAAAAACTGATTTCTGGAATTTTAGAAATTTAGCCCCCAAGTGGGGGGAGAGGAGGCAAAACGCGATTTGAAATAATTCTTCATATCGCAAACAGAAAAAACGATCTATGTGAAATTTTTGCTCTAAAATATAGCTCCGACCAATACATAAAGGACTAATTTCTTTAATTTTAAAGGACTAATTTCTTAAATTCGTCCCAGGTGGGGCAGGAAAGGGGCTATGGGGCAAAAAAATAGCAATGCAGTTAGACAGTTCAAAATTGGTACAGATAGGTTTCAGAGGCATGCAAGTAGAATGAGGGTATTTTCGAAAGTGTAAAGTTATTAGTAGGGTGAGAAAGGGAGGGGGGCGGAGGGGCAAAAAAATAAAAATAGAGTTAGGCCGTTCAAAATTGGTACATAGAGGTTTTTGATAACTACAAATCGATTGCGGATGTTTTCGAATTTCTAAAGTTATTAAGAGGGGCGGGAAGGTGTGGGCGGAGGGGCAAAAATAAAAATAGGTCGTTCAAAATTGAGACATAAAGGTTTTTGATACTTACAAATAGATTGCGGATATTTTCAAATTTGTAAAGTTATTAGGACGGGAGCGCAGGGGCAAAATAATAAAAATAGTGTTAGGTCGCTCAAAATTGATACCTGGAGATTTTTGATACCTACAAATCGATTGCGAATATTTTCGAATTTGTAAAATTATTAGGATAGACCGGAAGGGGGGTGAAGGGGCAAGAATATATAAATAAGAGTTAGAGCGCTGAAAAATAGTGTTGTTAGGTTTTGAGGCCCGATAAATCGATTGTGGATATTTTCGAAAGTACAGAATTATTACGAGAGGCAGGACGGGGGGCGGGCGCAGGGGTGAAAATAAAAACATTCAGATAGAATGTTAGAAATTAGTATTATTAGGTTTAAAAGCCCGAGAGAACTATTGCGAGTATTCTTTAAAGTCTAAAATAATTCAGAGGGGCGGGAATGGTAGGTAAAGGAACATGCGCGCCGTGCGCGCCTGTATACGCTGCCGCAGGCAGTGTGATCCATGACCGATTATTCCACCAATAGGAGAAACCTTTTTTGTATTTTATATTTATGTTATCCCCTTAAAATAGTATAGTGATTCGTTAAGAAAGTCGATCATAAATGCGCGCGCAGCGCACAATGGCCTGTGTTGCCGAAGGCAGTGGAGACTCGGTGCAACATTTTCTCTCTCTCTCTCTCTCTCTCTCTCTTTTTTTCGCATGATAAAAATTAATGCAATTCTGAGAATTCATTAACTGTAGTGATTCATTAAAAAATAGTGACCAGCGAAGCGGGCGTTGCCTGCTAGTATATAATAAAATAAGATGTGTGTGTATGTCAGTGTGTATATATATCTGGAGCTTTTTGATAAAATGGCTGATCGAACAGCTACACAAATTTGCATGAGTATTCGTTATGACCTGTTTCGATCCCCTCAAAGCCGGATTTTCCATTTTTTTATTAGATTATTTAAAATTAATTAAAATATGAAAATAGTAACCTGGTAATAGCTTTAAAATTAGCCATTTAAATTTTTAAATGTTGCCAAAAGTTTACGATTTAATTTTTTTTTCTACATAAAATGAAATATGCTTTCACGTGAAAAATAAAAGATTATTAAATTTGCTCATGCATATGAAATAATGACATCTTTTTTCATATACCTAAAATTTAGATTTTTTTTTTTTTTTTTTTAGCTTACATTCTCTGTCATAAATGTTCTGCCGAATCCAAGTTAAAAAAGAAAAAAGGGGAAAATTAATTATAAATATCAGTCCTATCGTTACAAATTCGGTACCAAATGAAAGGGGCGATTTTTCTGAATCCAGGTGAGCAAACAGTTTTTCGACACGACAATTGGATTTTTTAAAATAAACTAAGGTGGAAAATTTAAGTGGCAAAACTTCATTTTAAACTTTTTATACTTTTTAGTGCGAACCAAGCTAATAGAAAAAGTCTTAGAATTTATAGAAATATAGTTTTAGAATTTATAGAAATATAGTCTTAGAATTTATTGTCTATAGAAATTATTATTATTATTATTATTTCAAAATATATATTTATATATTAATTGTATGTTTTTGGCACGAATAAATCACGCTTGTCATAAAAGGTAATTCAGTACTATATTAAAGAACTTTACTTATTGATTATTCGGTACAATTATTTAGATTTTGATGCTGAAGTATATCAGACTTTTTTCGCTAAGAACTCTACTTTCGTGAGAGCCACTTTAAGCCATGTGGCGCATCAAAAACAGAAATAAATTATAAAATATTGGGGGAAAAAAAAGAAAGGAAGAAAGAAACAGAAACAAATATCGCATAAATTATATATTTTTGTCTAAAATGGCGACAAAAATTCAAAAGTCTTCAAGGAGAGCTATATTAAAGCTGTACCATAATCAGGTTTGCATATTTTTTTATGTACCAACTACTATTAACTAACCATGAAGTATATACTACAACCACAAAAAATTGTCTCATGCGACAGTCGAAGCCGATCATAGCATATTGACGTGATTGCTGCCATTTTAGGGTTGATCGGATAAATCAAATAAATATATAGGAAGTAACGTGAAAGCAAACATTCTAGACATCACGTATAGCGTTGTTCATATGTAATTGGCATTTAAATATAAAAGGGCTACTTCATTTTTTTTCGATATTGTCATCTAATAAGCACCCAAATGGAAGCTCGCTGGTAAGTCCTTATTGCAGGCAATAGGGACAGGCATCCGAGATTATGCGGATGAGAAAGTCGTGCAATCGGCAGCGGGGACCCAAAACGAGCTATTGAGCAATTGCAGTATTTTTTTTTTTTTTTTTTTTTCTTGTCTAAAAAGCGTTATAGAAAAGAGTTTCCTTTAAATAAGTGACCAGCAAAGCGGGCAAAGCCTGCTAGTAATTTATATAATATTATTGGTGACCACACTGCTCTTATTAGTGAAAAAGGTCTTATTGGTGACGCACATTCGATTATTAACCTGATTCTCCGAACCACAAAATGTTATGTGTATGTGGCTCAGTATTTTTCTGGGTAAGTGTCTTAATATTTGGGAAAAGAACACAGTTTATTTTGTTTATTAATTTAAATCTTTCATTAAAAATATGAATACTATTAAAAAAACAAACAAACACACACAAAAAAATAAATAAATAAATAAAATAAAGTATGTAAAATGTCAATATATTTGACATCACATACTGTTATGCATATTTTTTGAGTATTTTTTAACTGCTTAATTTGTGTCTCGAAACTGCATTCAATTCAAGTTCCATCCAAATAAAATGAAGATTATTAAACAATATATATTGAGGTTGAAAATTACATATTAGGTTGATTTCTTTAGAAATCGACCTATTGCAATCACTTCGTCTCTCTCTCTCTCTCTCTATATATATATATATATATATAATGCAAATTTTGTCATCACGATAACTCCCGAAATAATATTCCAAATCGAACCAAATTTGGACAGTGAACTGATCTTATAAATATCTTGGATGAGTTCGTTAACCAAGTTGCTCCGACTTTTTGTTTTCAAGTGGCAGCCACTTGAAAATTTCAAACCAACAATGTAAAAAGCATATTTAAAGCAAGATTTGCTTGAATTTTGTTGTAAATACAGGCCACATAAGGGTCTCAATGAAGTTTATTTTTTTTTATTTTGATGTGTACATAGATTATACAAGTGTCTCAAATAACTTCATAAATGAACTTTATCCGCTATTTTTTAAATAAAGTGTCGGATATTTTAAGTTAAGCGGGACCACTTGAAATCAGGCTACCACTTGAAATTTTAAACCCTGATAACTTCCGAAATTATACTGCAAATGGAATCAAATTTGATGTATTAACTTATCTTATAAATATCTTAGATGAGTTTGTTAACCAAGTTGCTACGCCATTTTGTTTTCAAGTGGAGACCACTTGAAAATTTCAAATTTAAATTGTAAAAAGCGTATTCCGAAATTGTTTGAATTTTGATGTAACTACAAACCACATAAGGTTCTCAATGAAGTTTATTAATAAACTATATCCGCCATATTTAATAAAAAGGCAGATATCTTAGCGGGGCCACTTGAAATCAGGCTCCCGCTTGAAAATTTAAAATCACGATAACTTCTGAAATGATACTCCAAATTGAACCAAATTTGGTCAGTGATATTATCATATAATTATCTTGAATGTTTTCATTGAGCAACTTGTCCCGACATCTTGTTTCTAAGTTCCAGCCACTTGAAATCACACTGCCACTTGAAAATAGGCCATCACGATAACTTTTAAAATACTAAACTAATTCAAATAAAAGTTGGATAGTTCAAATATCTAGGTTCAAATAAATGGTTCAAATATCTAGGATAAGTTCACTTGGTGACTTGATCCGCAATTTTATTTCCAATTGGCGGCCACTTGAAAATTTGTCATCATGGTAACTTTAGTAATACAGAACCAATTCGCATCAAATTTGGGTAGTGGATTTATCATTCAAATATCTCAGATAAGTTCGCTGGGCATCTCACTCCGTTTTTTTTTTTTTCCAAGTGGTGCCACCTTAAAATTTCTTATGACGATAATTTTTGAAATACTGATTTAATATTAACTAGAACTGGACAATGAACTTATCATACAAATGCGCTGGATGATTTCGCTGGGCAAGTTGTTTTGCCATTTTGTTTCCAAGTCGCAGCCACTTATACTGCCACTTGAAAATTAGCCATAATAATAACTTTTGAAACACGGCACTGATTTAAACCACAGTTGGACAGTGAACCTATGCTTCAAATATTTTGGATGTGTTTGCTGGGCAACTTGTTCCACTGTATTGATTCCAACTGGCAGCCACTTGAAAATTTGTTATCATGGTAACTTTAGAAATACTTAATCAATTCAAATCAAAGTTGAAAAATGAATTTATCATTCAAATAACAAAAATCTAGAAAATTCATGTAACTCGTGAACCAATCACGTTATTGCGTCCATCTTTGGTATATCGATAATCAGAATTTTCTCGTTAAAAGTCTCCAAAAAAGTCGCCATAGGGGAAAGTCGCCACATTTGACGCCAAATTCATTACCTGCGTTACTGGATCTTTTTAATGCGTTTTTAAGGAAAAATTAGTCTATTTTAATGCTAAAAAAAACTAGAAATGCAGAAAACTAACATTTTATTCTTACTAAGCCTCTTTGAAAGAATCTCTACAAAAAAAAAAAAATATTTTCAAATTTGCAACGATATCTTAGATGAGCAACTTTCTCTGCCATTTTGATCGAAGTGGCAGCCACTTAATTTTTCAACACGATGACTTTTGAGATTTTCAATAAATTCGAAATATATGTGTACAGTAGGCTTATCTCACAAATACATTTCATATATTTGTCAACTTAACTCACCATTTTGTTTCCGAGAGCCGGCCACTTGAAAATTTTAAATTCACATAAAAAGGTATTTATGAGCCGATTTGCTTAAAACTCCATATATGCATAGCCTACATCAATATTTCTACCAAGTGCATTAATAATTTGTAACCGCCGTTTTAAAACAAAATGACGGCTACTTGATAAGAAAAAAGAAATCAATCTACTCTTCCGAATAAGCCGGAAGGACTTTTTTTTAAAACGTAGAGTCGTATGTAATAAACAAAACTGTTTATTTATCAATTCTGTTGTTTTCACATATAGACACAATCAAAACAAACATTAATTATATAGTGAGAATGCAACATGCAAATGCATACTATCGTACAGGTAGATACAAATGACCGTGGAAATGCGAAAGTAAGACCATTTACGCATTTATTTTTGTAAATGTTCATAAAAAGAATTATTTCCAGTTACAAAAATGTTTTACTTGAAGCAAGTAACGATGTCATGCCACGAAAAATTCACAAAACTAATTTGTAAAATTTCAGTATCTAAATTTATATATAAGGTAAAGCTAGGAGCGATTGTGCACAATAGGGGATCGGCGTGAAAGAGTGGAGTGAGCGAGTTGCAAATTTAGGTGATTGTACAAAATCAATAGTGAAGTGACGACTTGAATGTGCAAGTTGATTGCTTCAAAAGTTTAAGATAAAAAGTGGTTATTTTGTTTCGTTCTCAAAAACGAATGCTTGAATTTTCTTAAAACTTTCTAAGAATTTCGATACAATGGCAATAGTATAAAATATTTTTAATTTAAACATTTTTTCATAAGCTACTGACCTAAACTAACGCTATGAACACCATGATTTTCTCTAAAAACGAATAATTATTTAATAAAAAACTGTGTAATCTCTTCTACCAAAATGGGAAAGTTTGCGCTTTTGCTATTTAGGAGAGA
The DNA here is from genome assembly GCA_963930645.1 of Salticus scenicus. Lineage (NCBI taxonomy): Eukaryota > Metazoa > Arthropoda > Arachnida > Araneae > Salticidae > Salticus > Salticus scenicus. Next base: position 228,763,703 of record OZ005652.1, on the reverse strand, counting down.
TTCATGTTGATAAAATTGCATACTAATAGAGATTTCGAAGCATATTGTTAATGACAGGACAATGAGGATACGTTTGCTGAATGTCTGGAACTGCAAAAGGAAATAGCTTCAACAAGTGACTGGACTAGTTCAACCCACTCATCTTATAGGAGACTGTCCCCAGAATCTGAAAATGAACAATGTTCAGGAGTGGCACGATCGACAAAAGCCATACCTCTTGTGGGATTTACCTCTAAAATGCTAATTTTAGCCTATGAATAATTTATCGCAAAGTATTTAAATGCTATTGTAAATCTATTTAGTTTTCCAATACTTTCAAGTATGATGATCATGTTTTGTGCAGCTTTCGGCTGCTTAAATAGAAGGGCTAAAACTAAATAGCAAAAAATATCAACCTACTCAAACTTCTTTTTAAGGAATGTAATCATCTAAATTTCTATAAAATAAAATAAAATAAGTAAACGTAAGGGATTTTAAAGTTGAAAAGAAAAGATTTCAAACCAAGTGAAATTTAGGTTTCATGTTTTGAACATTTTTGAAAGATTTTGAGGGAAAAAAAAGAACTTTAATAAATAGTAAACGGTGGGCGGATTCTTGGCTTAAAAACGGGCGAGATTAGCAACATACCGCTCCCCGTACGGTGTGCTAACCCTTTTTTTTTTGCTCGGAAATGCATTGCACTAACGGTGTGCAATCCGTCTGGAACAGGTTCACTTGTAGCTGGGGGGTACGCAATAACTTCACCATGTACAACAATAAGTTCAATGATTGTGGACAACGAGAGATTCGGTCAGCAAATAAGAAAGCATCCTACCTGAACAGTAAACGTACTAATTTTAAGTTAAACGTGTTATCTAGTAATTTATTGTTATTTTCTGGTCTTGTTCTTTATCTTGTCTTGTTCTGTTTCTTTAGTTAATTTTTTGTCTTTATTTTTAAATTTTAATTATTGAATTCAAATATAAACCTCCAATACAAAAATATTTGTTGACTAATACCTTACAATAATGTCATTTGAGTGCAATTATTATTATTAATAATGTAAATGTAGTTATAGTTAAGCGCAATCGCTCGTGCCCATGTGCGCAATCACTCCTACACTATAAGGAGAGATTGCACAAATTAGCTGTCTTGTTTTTATTGCAGATGTTGTTTTAAATTATAACATAGAGCAACAGAATAGCAATGGAAATGCATATAAGAAGGATCAAATCAAAAATATGCACCAATAGTTTTGCAAAAAAATATTATTTAGATTTTTTATATCGTTCTGTTGAATTGAGCGCAAACTCTCCTAGCTTTACCTAACTTCTCAGATATCTACGGTTATATTTAATAAAGAAAATCGAATACGAAAAAAAAAAAAAAAGGGATCCTTCTACCATTGTAACTAACCAAGCTAACTCTACTTAAGAATAGAACTGACATTTTGCGGTCGAAAACAAAGTGAAGAATAAAAAATTTGGAATTAAACAAACAAATATCGTAATAAAAAATACTTTTTAATTGATTCTTTACTAGAAAACAAAACATCTGTAAAATTCTTAAAATTTTAAATTATAAGTTTCATTCAATTTCAAACATTGAAATTTGCTCATTTTTCTATTTTTCACATAAAGGTTATTTTGTTTAAAAATATCATCGATACCTGGGGATCATATAACAATTTAAATTTTGCAGTTTATACAAAATCGGTTTTGTGAATTTTTCCGTGGCATTTAATCGTTAATTACTTTATTTAAAATATTTTTCAAGTGGTAGTATTTTCCTTTGACGAATAGGGTCGAAAATGAAGACAGTCTGATGAAAACACTTTGCACATCCTGCATTTGTACATCCATCATATTTAACATGCTAAACAAAAAGAAAAAAAAAATCTAGATGCAATGAAAAAAAAAAAAAAGCGTTCCACGTAGTTTCTAAAATTTTAGTTCTGTTAGTTAGATTTTTTATTTGTATCAAATCTTAAGTAAGAAAACTAAAATGCTTTGTGAACTTAAAAAGAAACACGGAAAGTATATCGAAAAAGTAGGAAAGTTTCTGAAAGCAAATGAAAGTATGCTTTCTTTCCTTCAATTTGTTTTCCGGATATTCAATGGATAAAAGATTCCGTTATTGAAGTTGATTACATCAATCTTTTATAATGTATGTTTTTTATAGGTATTGAAAATCGATACAAGTTCCAGATGCCACACGATACTGACACAAAATTCGATGTTTGTGGAAGGAAAGTGTTTGTGAGTATTTTTATCTACATAATAATAAATTATGTATCAGAAACATATGTGATAAAATATTCGTGTTTATTTTAAATATTGCTTATACAGTAGTTTAGAATAATCTATGGAAATGGTATTAATTCTGGGTTTTTTCTTTACATCATTTGTGAGTGTTATTTCTCCCCAAAATTTGTATTAAAAATAATGAATGCATAATTTTGTAAAAATAAATAAATTAATTAATTAATTAATTGAAAAAGCACTATAAACTGCAAATATTAACAACAATTGTTTCAGTTCGGAATAAAACATGACTCTTCGTAAGACCACAAATAATAATAAATAAATAAATAAATGATAAATAATAAATAAATAAAATAAATAAAATAAAAGACGTGAGGGCAAGATGAAAGCGTATGGTATTGGAAAAATTATTATGGCTAAGCGAAAATGTCCTTATTTTTGCCACTGTTTATTGGTATTTTATGCAAATTTAAACGTAATACAGAAGATAACAGTTTTAATCTTACACATTAAAAAATTACGACAAACGCAATTACTTTTTAATTAAAAGATAATTTTTGTTTTCATAATATGCTACAACCTGGGAAACATACTAAAGATAAGCTCAATTTTACAACTTTTCGCATTTTATTTAATTTCTTCGGTATGTCTGCAGATATTCTCTAACAAATCACCCAGAAACGGATGAAAATTTTCCTATATGTGAAAATGGTAGAGGTAAAAAATGAACCTCGATTGAACAGTGTAAGATTTTCTGTTTTAAGCAACGTGGTTTAAATTATTTAGAAACAGTTAAAAGAATAACTAAATCTAAAACTGCATTTAATAACTTTTAAAAAATAGTGATAATTGCGCTCAGTTTAAAGGCCCAGATCATTCTTCTGCGTCGAGGCACCGACAAGTGAGACCTGTTGTCATTTGAACAACTAAAACATAGCTTTATTCTTCTCAAATTGTAAAATATTTGAATCTTTCTTCCACATCTGAACTGTATGTAATGTGTGTAATAAAAAAAATCCAAGTGTAAAATTTAGTAAAATGGAACGTCAACTACCTCTAAGTAAAAGATTAGAATGGCGCAAATAGAATTTGTCAAGAAACATGTTGCTTTGGAGGATAAATGGCCTTTTTTTTTTTTTTTTTTCGATGGAAACAAATTTATTTTCAGTGGACCGGGCGGTTTTAGATATTTTTAGCATAATCTTTGAACCGAACCATTTTTTTTCTCTCAGCGGCAGTAAGTGGCGGCTCCGTAATGATGTGAGACAGTTTCGCTGTTAACGGAACGGCACCAATTGCTTATCTGAAAACAAAGATAAATTCAGAATCCTGTCAAGATATTGTTGCAGAAAATTTATTGCCAGAGTCCTCTGGTGATTACATATTTCAACAGGAAAATGCTTTTGCATCCATTCGCAATTCAAGTTCCACAAAATCTTGGCAACATACTCCAACGTCCAAATGCTTGAGTGGCCATAAAGAAGTATTGATTTGAACACGACAGAAAATTTATAGAGCATTTTGGTGAGGGACCATACCAAAAGTCAGATTTAAAGGACCATTAAAAACAACTGGAAAAGCATTTCAAAAGACAATATGAAAAACATTTTAAAATTCTATGACCTAAAGAACCATAAAATTAATTGAAAATAAGGGGATGTTTTAGAATATTAGCAGTTTGAAACACAATATCTTATGTGGCGTTAATATTTTTTCCAGCTTTCACATGTGTTGAGAAAATAAAGAAAGTCTCAAATGCAAAATAGTTTAAGTTTTTATAGAGATAACTGACACTGTGATTTTTACATTGCGTTTAAATTTTATATTAACCCAGCAAAACCACAGATGACGGCCAACACGAGGCCAAGTGCTGGTTGCCAGCAGTAGCTGCAGCTGGCCCGTCGGTGGCAAAAGTTACGGTGCCGCAGGGAATATGTTACGCCGGCCGTCAGTAGGCCATATTCAATCGATCCACTGTTGGCAGCCTGCAGTAAGTTAAAAATAAGTTAGTGGGCCAGTGAATGGATCGCTGCTGGCAGCTAGCAGTATGATGAAAATAGGTAATGGGCCACTGTCGGTAACCGACATTAGGTTGGAAATTGTTAATGGGCCAGTGTTGGACTACCTGGTGGCAAACATAATTTTTCTATGTTATTGCTAGCAGCCTGCAGTGGGCCAGCTGTGGCAAACATAAAAAATTATATTACTGCCGGCAGTCTTCATTGGTCCTTTATATTTTCCCATTAAAGGCCCGCTTCACTCACCGTCGCCGGAAGCCGAAGCCAATGTTATTCTATGGGAAATTTTCTTTGCAAATAACTTATTAACTAATACATATTTTTAAATTCTGTTTTCATATTCTGAAAATTCCCAACTGTTAAATTGACGGACCTTTTTTAAAAAATTATTTTTTTATATTTTATTTTGAAGCTGCAAAATACGATTTTTCAATATGTGAAATTTTTCATTTTGCAAATTCAAAATAAACTATTAAAAATTAAAAAAATACATTTTCAAAACAGGTCCATCAATTTAACAGTTGGGAATTTTCTGAATGTGAAAACAGAATTTAAAAATATGTATTAGTTATTAAGTTATTTGTAAAGAAAATTTCCCATAGAATAACATTGCCTTGGACTTCCGGAGACGGTAAGTGAAGAGGGCCGTTAATAGGCCAGCAGTGATTTAGTTATACCTAGTATATTTGTTTTATTGGTGATACCTTTAATTTTATTAGTGCTTTTTTCTTTTTTTTTTTTTTTTTTTTTTACCCCCTCTCTCTCTCTTTTTTCTGATGAAGTAGCAGCCAGTTTTTTCTATGCATCCAATATTTAATTTGATTTTGTACATATTCATTTTTAAATACTATTTTGAAGTATTTGATTCATACACTATGGTTGTAAATTCAGGATTTCTAGTGCAGCATATAGGAAATATTCAGTTGATCCATTTTCCTTATGATAAAAGTTTAATTTGTTGCTTTCAGTGCAAATGTTTCTCTATATAACATTTTTTGGAATAAAGGAGATTATGTTTTTTTTTTTTTTTTTTTTAAGTGTTCAAATTTTAATATGTTTAACTTTGTTACGCTATTTGATATAAATAAATGTAACTTTACATGTGAAAATTATAGAATATAGAAACAAAAATTGTTATAAAAAGAACATTGTAAAAAACACCATAAACTAAAAATAAATAAATAATTAAATAATTAAAAAATGCAGCAATTGTTTCCGGTTGAAATAGCACGAAGACCCTTTATCAGGCGAAACAAAGTGGGCACGAGTGCAGCAAAAGTAATTTGCTGCAATCGTGCTTTTTGTTAAACTCACGAAAGGATGTGTTATTATTTCAACCTAAAAGAACTGATGCATTTTTTTTTTTTTTTTTTTTTGGGGGGGGGGGGGGAGGGCAATGTTTATGTTTATTTACAAATTTTTCTATTTATTACTACAGTACAAAATCTGAAATCCGGAATCGTCCGGACCATGGCCTTTCCGGATTTCGGACTTTTAGGTCACTTTCTGATTTACGGCAATAAAAAAACGGACATTTCCATTCCGAACGCCCTTTTAGTTAATAACTAGCTTACGTCGCCCGAGGGTGCGATTTCTTAATAAATTGGAGTATACTCTCAAGTAACATGTACAATACTTTGAATAAACACCATAAAATTTTGCAAACAAAACGCAGGCAGCTACGCTTGCGCTTTGTTTGCCGCACTCGTGCCTACTTCGTTTGCCTGATGAAGGATCATGTTTTCTTTCCATCCGAAACGATTGTCGCGAGCTCTTACATTTTATGGTGTTTACTCTTATTACTTTTAAACACCAATTCTGTGGTGCTTTTTTATTATAACTCTTAAGTGTCCAGAAAATCTTGAATATTTTTCTTTTCCCGTACATCAAATGGTACCCAACTGATAATTTTTTTCCCTTATTTTTAAAACAGCAGGCAGATGATCAAGTCAGAAAAATCCCAGAAATATACTGACATATATGCAGTACAGACACACAGACCACTTGCCAAAAAACCACTTTTTTGACTCAGGAGACCTTATAATATGTAAATTAGGTGAAAACTCGATGTCGAAATTTTTGATCGAATACAATGCTTCCATTATCTACAGTACTCTGATTATGGTTACTACTACTACTAATAATAATAATAATAATAACTAGTAGGCTACGCCCACTTGGCTGGTCACTATGGTCCAATTTTCAAAATAATTGGACCAGTATTTATGTTTTACATCACATTATTAAAAGAAAAAAAAAGAGAAAACTAAAATTATTTTATTGAAATTGCTCTAAACCTCGCTTCGGGTACCCGCTACCTACGGCAACTCTTTTTTCCATCCGCATAGTAGTGTGAGCACCAGAACACAGACAGACGCATAGATACTTCTCTTTATTTATATAGATTAGTTGACACAAATCCTGGCATAATTTCAGAAAGAAATTGTTATTTTATTGAAGTATTTGTACTTTAAATAATTTAATCTACACGCTGTTAATAAATAAATATCCTCCTTTATAGTTCCTTAAAAAATAGAGGTCCCATATTCCCGCTCTTCGTTGTAATTTCTAGTCAATTTTGTCCTTTTATTACTTCCGGTGTGAAACTTTTTTTCTTTTACACACTTAACATTGCGCGTACTTTTCGTTTTCATCCCATGCTAAATCTATGGATTTTTAGCATCCCCCCCCCCTCTATTTATACATTTAAAATACGAGAGGTTCCAAAATAGAGGTCACTTCATGAATCTTTATGCTATTCATGCAATGATGACATATATTACACCGACAAACTTTTAGCTGTATACTTACAATAATTTTCATTTAAAAATAATTGATGAATTGACTTTTCTTCTCTTTTATTTTGTGAACACTGTTGCTCATCATCTTGATAAATAAATTTCCTTCCTGCCCAATAGACCAACAAAAATAACGCTGATGCGACAACTCTCAGTTAAAGTTTGCTGGTTTTAAGTGCAGCTGGTTTTCTGATTTAATGAGTAGTCAGAGATATGAGTGTGGGAGCGTGTGAAGCATGCAAAAATTCAAGAAAAAGAATTTCACTTGTTAATATAATGTATAATTTTACCTCAAATATATTTTTGAGTGTGTTTATTTACATTTTTCAACAAAATAGGAAATTGCTTAGACTTCTGTCCATCTATCCGCTAATTTCCTTCTTTAAAAATGTTTTTAGAATCCCATAAAACTCATATATGTCATTACAGAATTTCCAGATTTATTGTAGGAAGCTTGTCACAAAAATTTGTAGAGGTAGCACAAATGGTTTGAGTATAAAAATTCATAAAATAATTTTGATACATTACAGTCTAAGAGAAGTTTCTTATCAGCGCACGCAAAAATTTTTGCACAACGTTAATAATATAGATGAACATAGGTTTTAAAGATGCAATAAAAAAATTTTCCAATCAAAAATAACAAAATAAATATTTGCGTTTCATTTATTAGCGATGCACAAAAACATTCTTATCCTTTACGGGAAATTGATGGGGGAACTATTTCAGTTTCGTAAAAGCGAAATTATTTTTCTTACTTGCATTCAAATAATAACTATTATTATTATAAATTAAATAAAATAAAATAGTTTGTTATGGTTACTACTTTTTTTTTTTTTTTTTTAATAATAGTTTATAGAAATTACATATTAAAATTATTATTTATTAAATTTATTTTCTTGGATGAAGGCAGGCGATTTGATTTTCATTTCAAAGAAGCATAATATATTAAATTTCGAAAAAAAATCAATTTTTTACCAATATCCGAGAAATTTTTTAAGTATTTTACTTTCTTATATGTATATATATGTGTGTGTGTGTATATATATATAAGAAGAAAAATTTCAACTTCCGGTTTTCGATGTATTTCCATGTTTTGAGATTCCTGAACACGATTTGACCATTTTTAGAAAGTTTCTCTCTGTGAGTGTGCATAAAAAAATTTGTAGACGCTGTATCTCACGAACCAATGGACGAAATTAACCAAACTTTATTGGTCAGACCATGATTAAAATCGTTACCGATTACATTTGTGGATCATTCACTCAACACATAGCTCTATATTTCTACTTCTTCGTAATTTTCAGTATGACACAGTGTAGGAAGAAATTTTATATAAATGTACTAATTATATATATATATATATATATTTTTAAATGAATTAAAAAAATAAATATTTAAGTAACTAGCAACCAAGGAGGATTTCTTTTTTTTTTCCCATGATGGTGTAAATTTTCAATGCTGGTATTTTTCAAAAGAACTCGTCAGTACCTTTTAAGTAAATAACTGAATGAAATTTGTGGTAAATTAAAACAAAGTTATAAATTATTAAAAAAAAAAAAAAAAAAAAAAAAAAAAAAAGCATTTTTTCAGATGTTGGCACAAAATTGTTTTTTTTTTTTTTTTTTTTTTTTTTAATTGAGAAACACTTTCCTAAGATGAAAATCGTTTGCATGCATTCGGGAAAATAATCTTAACAAATTATCTGCATTGCGCAAATTTGCATAATAAAAAATATAGAAGAAAGTTTTGTGGTGGTACAACATACTAGTTTTTGTCAAAAAAAAAAAAAAAAAAAAAAACAATAAATTTTCCTTAAAATATCACAGATATATAATTCAACCTTTCGTTTTAAAAATACTGGCGAAATCTTTTCAAGGATACTCATATTGGAAATATACTTTATCTGGTATATTTCTCCCTCAGGGGTGGGGAAGCAACGTTTGTACATTTACAAAAAAAAAAAAAGTAGAAGTAAACTTTTTGGATTTCTATCACTTTAAAAAATTTTTGAGCTCACACCGAGGGACAGACAGACAATTTCTCAAATTAAGTTCATCAAAACAACCCAAAAAGTGCAAAATCTTTCGAAAACCGGATGCCGAAAATTTCCCGAACCTAATGCTTTCTTCTTAAATACACTGAAGGAAGAAAAAATAAAAATAAAACATTAACTATAAATATTTATATATATTCTAATAACATTCTCCCGTCCATATAATATAAATATATAAATTAAGATTCATAATTTTTATTTTATGAAATTTATTAAATTAATAATAAAAATAACAAATGTAACTAGAACGTTAATGACTATCATAACTTACTTAAAACGGATCAACTGAATATTTGCTTTCTAGAAATCCTTTTATTATAATAATGACTTTAGATTCAAACACCTTTAAAAAATAGTATTAAAAAAATAATAGAAAATCAAATTAATAATTGAATTACTTACTCATATAATATATTACTTTTTCGTGATTTAACATCTTTCAGTCTAGAACCTACATCCGCAGACTACAATAACGAACAAACTTCGTATGAAATGGCAGATGGCGAGCGAATTTCAAATCAACAGAAAATAAATCACAGCGCCCTCTAGGCATACAAATTGGTTATGGCCTAATAATTTGTGGCCACAACATGAAAAATATTATGTTGGCCTTGTGGTGATAGCCTGCATAAGGCCAACTGTGTTTATGCCACTTCTGGACAACCGACCATTTTTCTTTAGGCCTCCAATACTGCAGGCAGCCATAAACGGCCCACTGGTGGAGCTATGTGAGGCAACCGGCAACTGATGGCAAGTGCAGGATGCCGGCTGTAGGCCATAATGAGCCCATCAATATAAGTTTTGCTGGGAATTTAAACATGAATTTGTAAACATAATGCAGTTTTTCAGTTTGCCTTAATATTTTTTCAGCACTGTATATTGCCTCTATAAGTGTACATTCCTACAGTACAACGATTTATATATATATATATATATATATATATATATATATATATATATAATTATATATGACCAAAATCAATGAAAATTGTACATGTTGATATATAATGCCTCATGTCTTTAAATATTATTTTAATTTCATATATATCTCGAATGAAAATAAAGAATCGAGAGTGAAAAAGTAGTGGCTTATTAAAATGAACGAAATAGAAGGGTGGTCAGCTTTAGGGATTTACAAAATATTAAAAAATGTGCAGAAAAAGGCCACTGTTGATTTAAGAAATAAGAATATACATAAAAAGTGAACGGAGATATTAAAAGATGAAGAAAGAATTTCGGTTAACTAACCTCACAGTGAAAGGTCATTATGCCGCAAACCATGAGGCCAACACTGTTAACTTTATTCGTCAAGACAGATTAATCCCTGTTAAGAAACTATGTAGTGTCCTAAATGTAATATAAATGCAATACAAAATATGTTGAACATATAGATTACCAAAAAAAAAAAAAAAAACTTAAAACAGCTTTTAAGGAAATTGATGATTGATTGATAAGTTTGAACAAACCGTCCTGGTGTAATATTTATAAGATTGAAAAGGATGCTCTTCTGAAATATATAGTCACAAGTGACAGAACATGATACCTGGGAATATCTTTAAGAACCAGACTAAAGCAAAGCCACTAGAATGGCATCATAAAAGCACACCAGAAAAGAATAAAATTGAAAATCAATCAAGAAAGTGATGAAAAAATGTCAAAAAGGAGACATTTCTTTTCAAATTGTTTTTTTGGCTTGGATTGAGCATTTGAAGAAATGTCGGACGAGAGAATATTTTGAATAATATCATTTCATTTTTTTAAGTTCAAGGTATAACTGTGCAATAATTGAACAAAATACATTTCATATTTCTCAAATTATGGTCTTTTAGACATACATTTAAAGCAACCGTTGTATTAAAAAGAATTTAAATTATTACATTTACTGATAAGAGTTTTCAGTCAATTAGAATAAAGTAACGGGATAAATAAATAACATCACAATTGAAATATGACTTCTTTTTCTTTTTTTTAGTTTTAACACCCTTAAAATTCGAATACCTAAATTCAGGGAAAATATTTTTATTGTACAGTAGCTAGAAGTACTTTATAAAATCGTGAAACATTGATATCAATCGGGACAGAGCTAGATAACCGGGCATGAATCTTTTTCCTGACCCCATAGAGACGGTATAGTCTGAATTTAAAACAACCCTGTGTTGTAGTATATATACGTACACCATTTGTTTATCAACTTACCTCAGTTTTGAACCAGTAACCCCAGTATATTTTTCTGAGCATTGATGAGTCAGTGTGTGAGTGGATGATTTATGCATAAAGATTAGAGATTATTGACGGAAATTAAATAATGGTTATTAAAAACTAGAAATACATTTTGATAATCGTAAAATTACTGCATTCATTATGACTCATTATCTTTCAGAGTTCGAAATTCCAAGAATTAGTCAATCATGCAACTCATGAGATTCGAGATAGACGACAATAAGATTTTTCTATACAAATTCACCTTATATATTTAGGTGAAGTGATCTTTAGTAGGGACGCATCTGAAGTGTATTTAACAAATATCTGCAAGATACTGCAGAAAACGAATATATGTAAGCTATAATTGAATCCTTTTTGTAAGGAGAATATCAAAGTTTGTATCAAAACTTTGATACTAGTCATGCATCGCATAATAGATGCTGATTTATTTTTAACAAGGTATCCTTAATGTATTAATCGAAAATGACATTATTAATATAATTTTATACTTTTGGTACCTACGCCTTATTCAGTAGTGGAGAGGTTCTGCTCTCGAAGCTCGTAGATGTGAAAGGTCGGTTTCTTTCTCAGGATACGCTCGTTGACCTAGCCATTCAGAGTTTTCCGTGATCTTCTCCGAAACTTTCGAGACTATTGGATAGGACGCCTTTTAAAGACACCGACGGAAAGTACTCCCAAGGCCTAGGACCCTAGGTCAGTTAATTGCCCTTAACCCGCAATACCAACACCAAAACCTGCACCTTATTACACCAAAACCTGCCCCGTGTCTCCGACCATTTTTAACCCATTCATATTTTACAAAAATGGTTATCTTTGTTTGAGTTTTAGGATTTTTATAACCTGTTACCTTTTACGAAAGCCCTTTAAAGTTCTAATATAAGAAAAAGAATACACACAATATAATTATACAAGTAAGGGATTTTTTTTAAACAAAGTTAATTTTTTCAGAACCAAATCACATATGAATCCAGTGCACAATACAAGTAAAACAAGCTTTACAGACCATAAAGATATAACGAAATATTATATGCATGTAAAACGATGAAATCATTTTATTGTTTTAATATATTGCGGCTTAAAAGCTCCTTAATTGCGTATTTCTTTTGTTGCAATTAATGAACTTGAAATTTTTTTCTTCGTCTTTTATTCAAGTTTCTAGAAAACGTTTTAAAATAAATACCTGATGAATTTACTACTTGTATTTAAATAAAATACATCAAAATAAAGCGTATTTAATAAAAGACAACTCACCTTGGAAACCTTAGAAGTGGTGATTCTCCGACTACCCCTTGCAGGAAATCTAAAGGTATTAATGCTGCAACATCTAGGAAGAAATCTTTTGAAGCTAAATAATGTCTTGCTAACTGTGCACCATCTCGAACCATGATGCCTTGTTCTAAATAACCAGTTCTAAATTGCACGACGATATCTAATAGATAAACACCATCACAACAACCATCCAAAACCTTCCATAAGGTATCAAGGTCTTGCTGAAGCTCAGGAAACGCTTGCCGAACGATCAGTGTCCAACTATTATGAAGACCACATAAAGTCACTAGCTGGAAGAAACAGGAAAAAGTTGCACACCGGTGATTTAAAGGAGAAAACACAGTTTTCTTAAGGTTTAACCTTTTTTTTTATATTGAATTATTATGGAAATTTCATTTGCAAATTATTTTTTTTTTTATTTCAAGTATCAGAAAGAACAAACAAAAGAAAGCTAACTGAATATTTTACAATAAATATGAAGATCGAATTTGGCCATATAGAGCAATTGTTTAAGCTTAATTTTCACAAAATAATGTAATAAAAATATGTAATTACAATTTTTTTCTTCCGTAAGAGAAAGCAAGTTATTGAAAGAATTGTTTACATTAAATTATTAACAATTGTTTACATTAAATACTGAGAAAGTAAAAGTAATTAGCACAAACAGTAATAAAGAATTATAAAGCTACATAAAATTCTGTAAACATTTTTGGATTTTTTTTTTTTTTTTTTTTTTTTTTTTTACTTTAGTTTTGGTTGTATGTGGTTATAACAGTGAATAGTACTGAAGGTTAATTATGAAAGTATTTAACTAAAAAGCTAGTATTAGTGTAATCGTAAAATTAGTGTAATGTCTATATTTTAATCTGTATAAGAAAAATAAATGGCAATAAAAATATAAAATAACTCATGAGTCAAATGTTATCACTAATTATTATTTAAAAATTATTTTGCCTGCTTCTAGTATTGGAAAATAATTCTGAAGCGTTTTAAGCACTTACGTATAAAAAGGAGATGCTATATGTATTTAAAAAGATATTAAACTAACAAAAGGTGATCTTTCATTATAATAAAAATATACACTTACGAAAATTTTATAAATTGATAAAATCTATAATTTTCTGAATGTATAGAGAAAATATATATACAGACATATATATATATATTCGTGACTATTTTCTTTTTATTTCAATATAATTTCTAATACAGTTTATAGAATACAGCTTCTGTTAGAAAAAATTACCTATAATACTTATCTTCTAAAAATCTACTAATTATTGTTTATAAATCATTGTTTTATATTTTAAATTAGGATTTTTTAATTAGTCATTTATTTCTATATTTTAAGATAATTGTTCCTTGAAATTCAGGTGATCCTTTGTTATAAAAAGCTTGGATTCGGAAATTGAACGAATTGAATATTTATTCATCAACCTTGAAAATTTATCCGATAAATTGGATTGGAAAGCTGATTTTTATACCAACTATGTGAAAAAATCCCTGAGCCGGGAATCGAACCCAGGCCCTCCGATTAACGCACGGATGCTCTACTACTGAGTTACCCTGGCTGATAACCTGTTATATCTGCGTTTTCAGACTCGGTGACCTTGTCAACGAATTTTATGAGAGAAATACTACCAGGTTATCAGTCAGGGTAGCTCAGTAGTATAGCATACGTGTGTTAAGCGGAGAGCCCGGGTTCGATTCCCGGCTCTGGTATTTTTCGCATAGTTGGTATAAAAATCAGCCTTCCACACCAATTTATCTCATAGAACGAATTATTTGTATAACTATTTATTAGTGTTTTTTTTTTTTTTTTTTTTTCAAGATCGTTATTTTTCTACAAACTTGTATCAAGATACTGAAAAATGGTTTAAATAGGCCTTAGATATTCTTCATAATAAGAGACTGAAATTTTGTATGAAAAATATTCTACTATTTGAATTTTTTTTTCGTATGGGGCCTTACAAATTTTGAATTTTGTAATTATTGAAACAGAATGAATAAAAATTTTTAATTAAATTAAAATAATTCTGATATTTATTTTATTTATTTATTTATTTATTTATTATTTTATTTTATTTCATTTATTTTATTTTCATTCTATTATTATTGTTATTATTTTGCAACTTTGCAATTTGTATGCCTCAGATCAATATTTAAGGAGTTAATTACGAAATTTTATAAAAAACGTTATAGTTATATGTCAGTTATATAATGTATAAGTTACACTATTAAACAAATACATATAGTTATTTATATTCATCTTACCCATAACCACCAAAAGAGAAGCGACTCATCCGGATTTAAGACTGTTGCAAAATGGAAGTGTTTAGACGGTTGAGTTAAGTCTATAGGTGTGCTTGTGGGTCTTGTGGAGAATCTCTGTAAGAAAGAATCTTCTCTCTTCAAGGGCGGTTTTTTGTAGTGAGCAGACATCGCACTGCCAATCTGTACGGTAGTTCTTAGTTTCTTCCATCTAGAGGAGCTAGCAACTGAGGTCTGGGAAGGAGCGGATTCTACTTTACGTAACATCTCTGAAAAAATATATATATATATTTATATATATATACATAAAGATAGATAGATAGACAGATAAGTAGATAGATAGATAGATCAATACAGATATAGATATATATATACAATGTATTGTATTATAATTTAAAGATATAGATTTACATATAAAGATTTAAACTTTAAGTAAACTTAAAAACTATACAAATTGTTACAAACATACAGCTAAACATTTTTCTAGACTACATAACATTCACTAAGCTCTGAACTCGTTTATGGTACAGTCATCTTCAGAGTACTTAACGTAATAACATACATTTTTGTAACAATTTATATAGTTTTTAAACTTAGTATAAAAGTTTTGTATATATGATTTTACATTATTCTTGTCAACTCTTTAAAGGATACATTGTAAAGTATAATTATGAATATTTATATTATTAAGTCGTTTAATAAAAAACAGAGGATTCATATGATACTTTTAGCTTAATAACTTTCAATTTATTTAATTTAGTTTTAAATAGACATTGAATAAATGTATAAAACATAAATACCAAAGGCACGCATCGTTTACAGGAGCATTTTGCCATCCTTTACCTAGTATCTTTGAATATAGTATCATAAACATATATTAAAATATTATTAGGTATAAAACCTCTTTTGTAAAAAAATAGAACCGACTCCAAAAAGCAACTACTATTCAAACAACTAAAAAAAAAAAAAAAAAAAAAAAAAAAAAAAATTAATTAATTATAAAATCTTTTTGTAAAAAAAAAAATAGAACCGACTCCAAAAATTAACTAATATTGAAACAACTAAAAAAAGAAAAAAATCGATATGAAATGAAACTGTAAATTGCGCTTAAAAGTTTAAAATAATTTCCTTCGCCAAACCATCTATAACACTACAATTAATCATAACTTTTGAAGTCGGCGCAAAATTAAATAAAATTTAATTAGTTTTTAAAGGTTTGTTTTTAGATCGATACCAACAAATGCTGTTGTCTCGAATGATCCATTTTCACATTTCCTTCATTATTTTATCACTGTATACAATTGGTCCATTAGTAGCATCTACATAGAACAGTGAACATTCTTCACAATGCGGTATTTATGTTTCTACGAAGTTAGAGTTTCCTTTGCAAATTTGGTATAACTTTGATAACTATCATCCTTGGTGGCTTTTGGATTTGGCGATCAAAACGTAATGCAAAAGTATACACGCAAGATGTATATTTTCATAATATATACTGTACGAAGTATTGTTTCATATTCTTGATTACTCTCTTAATATACTTTATCAAAATAATAATGATATTCCAAAGAAATTAAATAGGTTTGCCAGATAATTTTGCGATTTCTCTTTCACCAAGGACGTCAGATACCAGCACCTTCGCCAACTTTTACTGCTTATTAAATCGTTTTCTTGAATCAAAGTAGTTTTTGGCTGCGTTTGGCAGGTGACAATGTGAGATGTGTATTTTGAATAGGATTTGATTTTTGTATTGAATAAAGGTATCAATTTTTATTTAATTTTGCGCCGACTTCAAAAGTTATGATTAATTGTAGTGTTATAGATTGTTTGGCGAAGGAAATTATTTTATACTTTTAAGCGCAATTTACAGTTTCATTTCATATCGATTTTTTTTTTTTTTTTTTTTTTTTTAGTTGTTTCAATATTAGTTAATTTTTGGAGTCGGTTCTATTTTTTTTTACAAAAAGATTTTATTTTTCTCTTTTCAGTGAAAACGAATTCATATAGCAGAACATCAAAAGACATTCGACGGCAGCTTCACAAATCACAACTCTCAAGAAAAGTGGCATAACTCAAAAAAGGGTTTATGTCACTGAAAAATACATGAAATGCACCCAAATGTGAACAAAAAAGTTACATCTCCATCTAGAAAGTTATCCACTCAAAAGACAGTTGTGCCAGTTTTATTCTAGTCAAGTTATTTTTCATTTGATTTTTCTCAATTGCTGAATTTTTAAGTTGTGTCACTTTTCTTGCCTTTATCGGATATGAGAAAAAACTATTGAATGAACATACGTTAAGTTAAAAAGTCTTTAGAAATGTAAAGAACGGATACGCTGTATTCGTAACCAAAAATACTGTTAGGCATATGTATTGAATTTTACAGTGAATACGTGTCACCCGCTGCACTGGAAATTGCGCCACGTAAAGTTCAAACAAGAGCAAAATATGCATTGCAGCTGACGGACAAAAGTTTTAACATCGATACTTACATACAGTTTTTACCAGTGTAGCTGCATGCGTTCAGCAGTTAGAATGAGAGCAGACTATTGTGAGTATACTGTAATTTGTTTATATCTTAATGAAATCATATTGAAACCTATTTCAGGCCAAGACCATTACGACAACAAAAAATCATTACGACCAAGTATTAAAATTAAATCATCTCTTACGAAGTTATAAGCTAACAAATTTCAACTACAACAAGAATGAGAAACATGATTTGTATTGAGAACCTCTTCCTTTATGAAGTCGGTTTAAAACGTGTATGCGTTAATCGATGTGGCCGCTTGCAAGAACATTAATCTGATTTTTACATAGCATAAATGTCACCCTCTACGCTACAACATATGCAATGTCGTTCAAGTGTGCACAAAATAGGAGATTGTGAACAAACAAATGCACGTTTTAAGCGTTCTGTTTTTAGCATTAATGTCTAAACTAGCTTTTCGTACTAAATCGATGATGCTCTGCAATTTACCCCTGTCTTGAACCGTTTCCGACATATGAACGATAACTCCACTGTTTTCCATCAGATGGAGCTGTTGGCGGTTGAATTTCGTAGCACATGTCCACTTTACTATACCTACATACCGATTTTATGATTATAGCTGCAGCAGTTCAACAGTTAAAAGAGTTGGGACTGACTTTTTGGGGCACCCTGTATTTTTTTTTTTTTATCGTCAAGATATTTCAATGGGACTTATTTCAGACCAAGACCTTTACAATAAAACAAAAATTATCAAAATTGGATCCTCCGTTCAGAAGTTATGAGCTAACAGACAAAAACAAATAAAAACATACGCTTTGAATTGAGAACCTCCTCCTTTTTGAAGTCGGTCAATTAGAGCATCTCTTACGAAGTTGTAAGCTTACAAACACCAACAACAACACATAGCTCAAATTAAGAACAGCCTCCTTTCTGAAGTTGTTTGAAAACGACTTTGCGCTAATCGATGTGATCGCTTCCAGTAACAGTACTTTGAACCACAGAGTATACGTGTCATCCGCTACGCTGCAAAGTGTGCAACGTAGTTCAAGTGTGCACAGTGTAGAAAATTGCGGACAAACAACTGCACGTTTTAAGCGTTCTATTTTTAGCAATAATGTCTACAAACTGTCTTTTCGTAGTAAATCGATGATGCTCTACAACTTCGTAATTAACTTTTCTCCCATCTTGAACCGTTTTTGAGATAGGAGTGCTAATTCCGTTGTTTTTCATGAGATTGCGTTTTATTTTCTTTAGATTGTAAAGATATTACAATAGGACCTACTTCAGACCAACATCTTTACAACAAAACAAAGAGTATCAAGTAACTTTATTTTGAACTATGTAGCGTATGTCTCACCAGCTACGCTACAACGTGTGCAATGTAGCTCAAGTGTGCATAGTGTAAGAAATTGCGAACGAACAAATGTACGTTTTTAGAATTGTATTTTTAGCATCAATGTCTAAACTATCTTTTCGTACTAAATCGATGATGCTCTGTAATTTTTTAATTCATTTTTCCCCCTTGTCTTGAACCGTTTCCGAGATAGGAACACTAGCATGGATGTCTAAACTATCTTTTTGTCCTAAATCGATGATACTCTTCAACATTGTAATTCACTATTTTTTCTAGAACCGTTTCCGAGATAGAACACTAACTCCGCTATTTTCCACCAGGTGGCGCTGCAAGCGGTTTAACCTTGTACTGCATGGCCACTTTGCTATACTTACATACCATTTTTATCACTATAGCTGCAGCCGTTTAGCAGTTAAAAAAGTTGGGACTGATTTTTTTGGTCACTCTGTATTTTCTTTAGATCGTAAAGATATTACAATGGGACCTATTTCAGACCAAGACCTTTTCAACAAAACAAAAAGTATTAAAATCGGAGCATTCGTTCAGAAGTTTTGAGCTAACAAACATAAAAAAAAACATACGGTTTGAATTGAGAACCTTCCTTCTTTTTTGAAGTCGGTTAAAAAAATTATTTTTTCCCGAAAAATCGATACATTTTTGTTTGTAAAATAAGTTTTAACGCGAGATTTTTTTTTTTTTTTTTTTTTTTTTTAGCTTTTTGACATATGTCGCACCCTCCAAATAGGATGAACAGCCTGTAATTAACGGTAGAGCAATATTTGACTGACTTTGCACACAAAAATCTTTAAAAATAATAATAAATAAATAAAAAGAATTAGTGCCTGGAAGTTCTGAATCTCATTGATAGAACACATAACTAAGATCTAAAAAAAAAAAAAAAAAAAAAAAAAAAAATTGTCTGTTACAATTTGTAATAGCAACTGACCATTTGATTCGGCATTAAACTGGAACAATTACAAAGATTTCCTAAAGCATGAAGTAAGTAGCCTTTCGCATGTTTTGTGACATGTTTAATTCAATCTTAAGACATCAAGCTGAATTTGATTCCAAGAACTTATTTCTTGAGGTACGTAGGTCTTTATATTTGTTTTAAATAAATAAATATATTTTTATAAATAAACTATTCCCTTTTTCTTTCTTTCTTTCTTTTTTTTTTTTTTTTTTTTTTTTTTTTTTTAGAATTAAGAGATTGTCAGCTACTAAGTATCTAAAATACAATCAGTGCTAGCAAATTGGTGAACTACTGAATTTCCGTTTATCTTCAACTTTTTTAGTAATTGACAAATACGGTCAACTGCAAATATGTCAGATGTCTCACTTAAGTTTTCACAGTGGATCTCTGAGCTAGTGTTAGTTTCCAGCGTTCCATTTTAGAACTGTGTTTAGATCCCATAGTTTTGGTGATTTGCTAAATAGACTGCGTCATCTTTTGGACAAAATCGTCGAAGGAAGCGTCAGTTTGCTCCAAAAAAGGATGGATGGGTGAGTGGGTTTAACATTTTAATGGAGCTTTGCAACAGGCAATTGACAACGGTCTGGGATTTACGTCTAGAAGGCTATAGGGAAATTGTTGATTAGTAAGTTGTTTCGTGTTAATTATTATTGTACATTTAATATATTTTATATATTTACATTGAAATGTAATTTAAATATATATTTTTATCAATAGCTTTTAATTTAGGTAATTTTCGAACTGGAAATATAAAATGATTACAGTTATTTGCTGCTTGTACAGTCAGTAACAAAAGTTTCCGAACATTTGCAAAAATTCCTATATAAAAATATTACACTTAATACAGTTTTGTTAAATAAATCCTTGTCGAATCCTGTTCTTAGTCAGTCTAAAAACAAGATTCGACAAGGATTTAGTTAACAAAACAGTATTAAGTGTATCTTTTTCATATAGGAATTTTTGTTAGTGTTCGGAGAGTTTTGTTACCGATTGTAAATGATCAATATAACAAACAAAATCTCACTTTAAAACTATTATTGTAAGTAACATAAATTGTAGGAAAGAGAAAAAAGTAATGATTCTCTACTAATTCTAATATATTAATTAGTACTTACAAAAAAAAAAAAAAGAAGAAGAAGAAGAAGAAGAAGAAATAATTAATTAAATAATAATCCAAAAATGTTGTCAATCATTATATTAGAAAATAAGATAAAACTTTGAGAAATTTCTAATAAAAGGTCAATTATTGGTCTGTTCACTCTATTTAAATACGTTAGAAAAGTTTAAAAAAGATTTCTTGCATTAAAACAAATTTTAGAATTTATGTAGTCATAAATTGTACAACTGTCCGTTTATAAAATTATTATTTTTTAATTAAATTGTTTAAAAATGTTTTTAACATATCTAATTTTCCTCTATATGCAACTCTGTATTAAATTGATTGAAAACTTTGTAATTTTCTGTTTCTAAAACTAAATTTACAAACATTTTTGGCTGTTGTTTACTTAATAATTCTTTTAGATTAAATTGGTTTCAACTCAATTACATTAAAATATTTAAAATTGTCCCGCTGCATACCACAGGGAAATTATATAAATTCAAATTTACGTAATAAAAATAATAAGTACATGAAGCTGAAAACCTAAAAGGACAGACAGAAGTAAAAACTTCGAGAAAAAATTAATTCGAAAATATATTATAATTTCCTAATATAAATTTATTCAGCACACATTGGAAAACTAAAGTAGAATTAAAACCCCATCATCAACAAATTTCTTGTCAAATTGATAAGTATATAGTAAAAAAAGAGATTTAGAAAATAGCATTATATTTAACAACATACGCTTCTTTTCTGGTGGTAATGGTGACTTTGGCTTGTCATCATCCTCCGAAAGCGATTTCTTGATCGGCACCTCATGGGAAGCCACCGACACTCGCCGAGGACTTCCCTCAACCATGTCCGGTCGCTCCAGTTTACCAATTATTGTTCTCAGTTATCTACAGAAACGAAAAGAAACAAAACAATTACAATTATTGTCTAGAAATTCATAAAACAAATATTTCTTTCAGTTAAAAAAAAAAAAAAACACTATATATATATATATGTTTGTTTTGTTATATTGAAAACAAGACGGATACTGGACAAAAACATCAACGTCAATACCTACTTAAAAATGTTACCTTGAATACTGAATAACTATGTCCTCGTGCATTGACAACTTCAAAATGACAATGATAATATAAAAAATAATAATAAATTATTAAAAAAAAAAAAAAATACACTTTTTTTTTTTTTTTTTTTTTTTTTTTTTTTTTTACTATATTGAAAACATGACGAATACTGGACAAAAACTAAGAAAAAAAACAACAACATGAATACCTACTTAAAAGTGTTCAAGCAAAATTAAATGTCAGATATTGTAATTTGAAGGTATGCTCACGAGATTATGATGACTTAAAACAATAGAGTTTTCGAGGTTATGGTACAGTGAGACAATTTTTAAAATTTCGAATGATGATACACTTATTTTAATTACATCAGTGGGAAAATTTATAGTGTTGATTCCTTTTCAGAGGGAAAATTCATAAGTGTTAACGTTCCTGTAACTGTAGCCGGAGAAACAGGGATTTAAAATACAATTAAACAAAGAGAACTGAGCTCAGGAAATGGGACAAAACAGTGACAGGAATGATAATAATAATCAAAAATTCAAATTGAAGTCCTGCTTTTCATCACTGAGAGCCATGATCCTTGGAATTAAAAAAAAAAACAACTTTTTTTTTAAATTAAAAATTACCGTTTTGTTCGCTCTTATAACCTATGACACTTTGTCTGCGGTTATTCTTACTGATTCACTTTTGTCCAAAACTACTTGACCAATCAAATATAATCAATTTTGTACTTAACAACTCTCACACAGAGGCTTCGTACGTTTTGTTGTCTGCAATAGCCAGTGTTCTACCTTTAATCGTCTGTGAAAGGGATTACGTTCTGAATGTCTATTTTATTATTATTATTATTATTATTATTATTTATTTATTTATTTTCTTGTCACTTCTTTATCCCCGATGTCGGTTCTCATTTCTTTTGCTTTTTTTTTTTTTTTTTTTTTTTTTTGGCATTGCACTTGAAACGACTGTTTCTCTAATCACGTTTATCGAGACAATGCCACTAATGGTTTAGACTCTGAAAATTACTATGCAATTGAACAAGTATGTCTTACCATTCAAAAATTTAAAAATTTTGTTCTGTAACCGTAACCTTAGCACGCTATTGATTGAAATCTCGATCGCATACCTTCCAATAACAATATATGATAATATATCCACAATATATGATAATATACCTTTAAATAACAATATATGATAATATATTTACTTAACCAATAATATTTCATATTGATTGGTTAAGTGGATAGGTCACAATTTGTTCATATATCCGGAAACTTATTTTTATAATCAACCTGTATGTCTTTGGTATGTAGATATTATTCATTATTTATCAACTTGAAGGTATTTTTTGTAATCCTAAAGCTTAAAATTTATAATCGAATATCATGGATATACAAACAATAAGCCTTCGTCATTAAGCCTTTTGATAAAGTTAGTAATATTTTTGACTAGTAATTTATTTACTTATAAATACTTTTCAATTTCATGATTCAAAAAACAATAACACATCTGAAAAACTAAAACATAAATTGATACAAGAAGCATCTACCAGTAAGGTAAAATTATTTTTCTATTCAATACATTATTTGCGAAAAGATAATACGCGTTTATATAGTAATATTTCTTAAACTTTCTGCGTAAGATGGATCAGGTGTTGGTGTATGGATTACGATTGATCGTCTGCGTAAGGAATCTCACAGAAAAAAAAAATGTTTTGTTGAAACAACAAAAATATCGTTAAATGTACCAAATTTATTTATTTTTATTTTATATGACAGCTTTGAGACCTATAGTTACAATGACTTTTTCGTCACGATTGATCCATAGTACAGAAATTCACAGAAACAAGAGCACAATATTTTTGTAAACATAGGACATCACAAACATCCATGACAGCATCAGGATTAACTTGCGATGGCATGTCTCCGGACCACCTCTAGAGGTGAGTCCCAGACCGTCGCCAATTGCCTATCTGCGCAGCACTTGTGCGACGTAAAACCCAACCAACCAACCAGCATCAGGATTCGAACCCAGGACCTGAAAACCCAGAAGGCAGCGCCCTACCGATGTACTGATTTTTTCTCTCTCTTTATATATATATATATATATATATATATAGCTTCAACGAAAATTTAGTTGCTAGAACCCAAATTATTATTTTTCAATTCAACCAAAAAGTTTTTTTTTTTTTTTTTTTTAATCAATATTTGTTTAAATCAAAGAAAGTTGATTTAAACTAACTATTTTGTTAATTAAGCTCGTCGCTCACTCATCAGCTGATTATGACGTAGCTTATCGAACTAACCAGTGGCGGCAATTACTCTTCTTTCAACCACATTCATTTGGCTAATCGGAGCAAGTTGATTTGATTAATTGAATTTTTTCAGTGTAGGGCTGTAAGATCAATCAGAATCTCAAGCTATTTAATTTTTATGATGAAGATATCAATATAAGAATATTAAGAAAGTTAAGAAATAAGTATACCGATATCAATAATTATAAGGACATCAGTAATAAATATAAATATATCAATAATTTAACGAGTTTTTGGAATTTATGCCATACAATAGATTACACAAATAAAACTATAGTAAATAACATTTAGTACAATGTAAAAACTTGTAAAAATAACATTATGCTTTAAAAATTTCGTAGTCTAGGTTAGAAAAATTACTCGAATTAGCACACAAACTCTTGCAAATTTGCATAAAATGTAATTCTTAAAAATTTTTTAATTTATCACTAATGTTAATGAATTTCTTTATTTTCAATATGTTTTTGTTCCTTTTCTTTAACTTTTATTTGATATCAGAAATGAGCGCTTCTGAAGACGAATAAATGAATACTTTTTCGCCTCAACATCATCTCAAAATGAACATTTCTCAGATCAGCCTTATCTGATAATAAAGTGTAGTTAACAAATGAATGTAGGAAACTTTCTAATCATTTAAACAGAAAGTATTGAAAAATAAACCAATTTTAACTACATATAATATTTTATTAACTGTTAAATTACACATATGAAGTTATAAGCTTTATTAAATTAGTTCCACTTATGGTATTATTAATGTAAAAAAATATATATAGTAATAATAACAATAATAAAACTAACAAAGTTTAATTTTAAGCTGGAGAATAATTTATTTATTTGTTAAATTTTTATTTCATGGAAAAAAAAATTAAGCAACAAAAAACAGAACTGATAAATTTTTATTGTTATCTTTCTTGTTTTAAATCCACAAAAATTTAGTCAGAGTTCAAATGCATATATCCATATAAGCTTTATTTTTATTATTTTTTAAGTCTGTATTTTTATATTTAAAATAATCCATAATATTACTTAGTCGAAACTATCAAAGCAAGAATTTGAAGGATTTAACTTCCATTCTTTTCTCTTAAGTTACAAGCATTTAGAAAGCATTTATCTCTTTTAACTTATCCAATCATAAACTGAAGTGTAAAATCCAGGTATTTGCGCTTCAGACACTGGAAAAATTGTCTTAAAATTTTATTTATTGACAACCGCAGATCAAAATTTCGTACGAAGCAACCCAGAAAAGCAAAAGCACAAGCATGAAAAAAAAAGAAACTGAGAAAAACCTTGTATTTACACTTTTGTAATTTGCTATAGGTTACCATATATACAGGGTGGTCCGAAAAACATGATAGAAAGTAAGCGATCGTTGTGGAAAAAGTAAAATATGCAAGAACATGAAACTTATGTTATTGAATAAAGATATGAATGACATTTAATATACAACGTGCTCGAAATGTCTACCGTCCCTGTCTATAGTGTTATAAAGCCAGTTCTGAAACTCTGTCATAAAGAGCTGGAGTGTGTCGGAATCAAGTGCATCAATCTCAATTCTGATGGTCGATTTCAGGCCCTCAAGTGAATCAGGGGATTCCTATAGATTCTGTCCTTGGTGTAAACCCATAAGAAGAAGTCGCACGGATTTAGGTCCGGACTGTATAGGGAACCCTCTATCCCGTGCCCCGTGAATTTTTCTGAATCTAATGTAATCAAACGCTTACTAAACGTCGTTTTAAGCCACAGGAAGACATCAGCAGTTCTATGGGGTCGAGCCCCATCTTGCATGAATCAGTACTGGCGCGTCATGTTGAGACAGCCCGCTTCAGGGCCAAAGTGACGCTCTACAAACTCTTGATACTTCACTCCCGTGACCATATCGTCAATGAATATCGGACCACTCATCCGCTTCGACAATATGGCACACCACACCGTGACCCTTTGTGGATACAGTCGTGAGACGACACTGAAATGAGGATTTTCCTTACCACAATGGCACCTCAAAAAATATTCTTACGATAAATAATCGTTCTTCCAAGGTCAGTGATTCCATATTGGTTATTCATTATTTCCGGTAATCAAGCATTCACCTTAAATGTCAATATCTGTGCAATTACAATATGGAAGAATTATACTTATATCAGTAGATTTGAAATCAGGAACTTAAAATACTTTCTATCGTGTTTTTTGGACCACCCTGTACTACATTTCGAGTATTGTCTTTTTTATTCGGTGTTTAGTGATAATTATTCTTTACGCTCTCACCAACTGCTTTTATATTGGCAAATACTAATAAAAACAACTGTCTAATAGGAAATGCACTTGTAGCAGAGGGAAAATAACTGTGACGTGGCTATATATATATATATATATATATATATATATATAGTGTTAAAAAACAAAACATTCTTATAAAAATGAAATACTCTTATTTGACAAATGATATACTAATCCAACCGAAGTACTGCTGATTGAAATGCGTGGCATTTTAAATACTAAAATCCCTTATTTTCTTTCTTTCTCTCTCTCTCTCTTTTTTTTTCTATTTCTTTTCTTATTTATCTAATTCTTCTTTTTTAATTTAAAACTGTATGGTAAATTAGAGAATGGTTGTTGGTTGTAGGATTTAAGGCCGATTGACTCCTGATGTGTCCTAGGCCTAGAGGGAAAATGCCCTCCGTGGGGGTCTTTCTAAGGGGTCCTAGCCCGTATTTACGCAAGTTTCGGAGGAAACCACGGAAAACTCCGAACGGCTAGGTCGATGAGCGCGACCTGGGATCGAACCCGGCACCTCCCATCTACCAGCTTTGAGCGCAGAACCGCTCGGCCGCTGGTGGGCCGGTAAATTAGAGAAAAACGCAGTAGTTTTTTTTTTTTTTTTTTTTTTGGTTTAATTTTTGAAAAATTACTTGTTGGTTATGTTTGTTGTTTATTAATTTCTCGTGAATATTAATACTTATGAGTATATGTTAAAAACATACCTACCTTCAAAACTATTATAAAAAATTTTAAATAAAACTATTTTTAACTTTCGATTCGGTATCTTACCTCACTCTTAGAGTAAGAGAGTAGGGGTAAGATGATTCATGGGATTTCAATGTAAAGCGCATTTTAACAGCCTCAACAAAATAAATTTTTAAACTATTTTTTTAACGTTAAATATCTCAAAAAATTATCTTACTAATATTATGTATTACTTTATTTAGTATTTTGCTAAAATAATGTCCAGATGTAAATTAAAATAACAAAGAAGAAGGTAAGGTATCTTTTATCAATGTAAGACTATAATAAGATCTTACCCCAAAAAATTTCGTCATCTTACCCTAAAACGTTTAACAAGATATAATTCCGCTAATTAATTTAAATATGCGGGAAACCGGCCCCCTTTTTAGCTTTGGCGGAACGATTAGGTACTGTACTTTTAAAAGTTATCCGAATTACTTTTTCCTGTTTAATCTGCGGTTTAAATCACTAAATAAACAAGGGGCTTTTCAAAATTTTTGACAGTTACTAGATGAAGAAAGATGATTATAGATTGAAACTATCAAAAAAATTGCTAAAAATTAAATAAATAAATAAATAAATAAATAAATAAAATAAAAATAACATGCATATGGTTTCCGATGCACCTTTCCTACTAATGATCAGCGACCCCCTTCGGCGCCTGCGTATAAGAGAACCATGTGACACGCCATTTTGTCTGACATGGCACCTTACCACAACGTACCCTAAATTGAAGATTAATATTAAAATAATATTACATTTAAATGTTTATCTCGCATTTAAGTAAAGTTTTGCTTTAAATAACTTTTGCATTTTGGTAAATGTATAAGTAAAAATCTTTCAAAAATACTTTACCTGTTAAAAGATGACTTGTTATACATATGTCTTGAGTTCCTTGGAAACGGCTCTAAGGATTGGGGTTCAGCGTTTTTTGGGATGAAAATTCGATTGAACTTATACGCATCTTCAGGAAAATTAGCGTTCACTGTTAACTCTTTATCCGCCAGTTGCAAAGTAAAGCAAAAACTACGTTTCCTCGAAAATGGATTGAACGATTTTGATGAAAGTTTGAGGTTATGGGTAATTTGAGATAAAAAAATCGATTGGATATATACTCATCTTCAAGAAAATTCGTTTTTGCTGTTAGCCCTTTATCCGCTGGTTGCAACATATGGCAGAAATTAAGTTTCCCTCGAAATGAACGTAACAATTTTAACAAAATTTTGGGTTTAAAAGTTTTTGAGATAAAATATCAATTGGGCATATCCTCATTTCCAGAAAAATTTCCATTTGCTGCTAACCCTTTATCCACCGGTCGCCAAATATGGCAGACAACAAGTTTACACGGAAATGAATATAACGATTTTGATGAAAGTTTGAAGTTGAGGGATTTAGGGGATAAAAAATCAATTGAAAATATACTCCTCTCCAGGAAAATTCGTGTTCGCTGTTAGTCCTTTGTCTGCCGGTAGCAACATATGGCAAAAATTGGGTTAACACGGAAATGGATCTAACCATTTTCGTAAAAAATTGGGGTTAAGTGTTTCTTGCGGTGACAAACTCATCTGACGTATCCTCATAGTTTGAAAGATTAGTTTTTATTGCTAAGCCTCACACCACCCGTTGCAAAATTTTGATAAAAACTAGGGAATAAGGGATTTTTGAGACGACAAATCCATCTGAATTTTCTCCAGATTGAGGAAAACAATCGTTCACTGTTAACAATTACACCGTCGGGTGCACAATATGGTAGGCGTTTGGTTTACACAGTAACGATCTAACGATATTGATAAAAACTTAAGATTTAAGTATTTTATGAGAATACAAACTCATTTGATTTATTCTCTTCTTAAGGAAATTTAGCATTCACTGTTAGACCTTACTCCATCCATTGCAAAATATGATAGAAATGCGGTTCTCTGGGCTGTATGCAACGATTTTGACAAAGACTTTGGATTAAAGCTCTTATGAGAAGACAAACCCATCTGACTTTTCTTTAGAAAAATTAGCACTCACTATTAATGCTCACCCAATCCATTGCAAAATATGACAAAAACTCGGTTTTCTGGGAAACAGGTTGAATTTTGATAAATGTTGATGTTAAGAATTTTATCGAGATACAAAATACATCTAACATATCCTCATCTTCAAAAAATTCAGCGTTCACTGCTGTGTTAATACTTACTTTGCAAGATATATCAGAAACTTAGTTATTTTGAAAACTGCTCAAAAATTTTTGACAAATATTTAAAGATATGAGTTTTTGGCGATGAGAATTCGTCTAGAACTATTGTTAACGATCTCTATTACCCCTCCTTCCAACTATAAATTAAGGTAGAAAGTTGGTTTTCTGGGAAATGGATTTTGTAAAAAAAAAAAAAATTGCGTTAATTGCTGTTTGAGATGAGAAACCATCAGATTTATCTTCATTAAAAAAAATATTAGCTTTCATTGTTAACCCTTACTCTGCCTGTGGAAAAATAGAGTATATATTTGGGTTTTTTAGAAACTACTTGAATCATTTTGATAAAAATTTTAGATTTAGGGCCTTTTTGAGTTTACAATTCAATCTCAATTTCCCTCATTTTCAAAACAATTAACGTTTACAGGTAACCCACGCTACTCTTGAGAAAAACTGCAGACGCTTAATTTTCTTCGAAAGTACTCGAATGATTTTTATGAAAAATTTGATTTAGTGTGTTTTGCGAGGACATTTCTATCTGGAATATTCTGATTTTCAGGATAATAAGTATTCACTGGTAGCCCGCAATTCAGCCAGGCAGAATACGGCACTAGCTTGGTTTTCTTAAAAATCACTCATAGCATTTAAAAAAAAAGTTTATAGTTTTATTTGAGACTTAAAAAAAAAAAAAAAAAAAAAGATTTGATTTTTTTCTTCAGAAAAATTAGATAGAGCTGGTAACGCGTGCTTTGCTTAGAGCAAAATATAGGAGAAATATGGTTTTCTAAGAAACTGTTTGAAACTATAGAATGATTTTTATGAAAGATTATAGTTAGAGATCTGAGATGAAAATTTGATCTGAATTTTCTTTATCTACAGGAAAATTAGCTTTTACTTTTATTCCGCACTTTTCCTAGGACGAGCAAACAAGAAATATATTTTGGAAACAAATCATCCTATTTTCACTAAGATTTATTATTGAAATGAGACCGAGTGAATTCGGTTATCCAGGTACTATTTTATAAATAAAAAATACTAATTCACGTTACCGTCTAAAGACTTAATTTCATAAAAAAAAAAGGTAAATAAATAAAAGCAAATGTTTTTAATTACTCTCTTTTATTTATTTATTTAACCATTTTGAAAATTTCAAGTTTCGGGTAAAATTAAACTGCACTTTTATTTTTAACATGCTTTTAAATAAAAGTTTGCTTCAGATCAAATGGAAATTGATCAAATGTCTTTTAACACGTTTTATACTCTAATATTATTCATTTTAAAAATATTGTCAAAGAGCTATTTTATCTTTAAAATTTTTTTTTGTTGAATATGGTATTCAAATTCGGAAAGGAAAAGAAAGATTTGAATATGATTTCCATTTCTATGGTACCATGTCAAAAAGAATCATTGGTATTCATGGAATGTTATGTTAGTTTATATTCGTGAGAGAACTGCAATGAAAAGCCAAAACTATGGAATTCATTTCAGCATATTTTAATAATTATTGTTATTTTTAAGTAATAGGCCGAGTTTAAGCAATTTAAATATATATCCCACAAACAATACTAGAAAAATAAATGAATGTTTAGAAAAAATTTCTAGCAGAGAATTTAAATACATACAATAATAAATTTGAGGGTATATATATATATATAAACCCTTTAACTCATCACTGAATTTATGGTAGGTTATTTACGATTAAATCAATTAATTCTAAGTATAATTTAAACAAATTAAATTATATAAAAGTGTCTCAAAAGATTGAAACGCGCTTTTTTTTTTTTTTTTTTTTTTTTTTTTTTTTTTTTGTCTATTAAAGACGCTTGGACAATCGAAATTCACCAAACGTTCAGAATAAAGTAGGAAAGAAGATTACTTTATAAAAATAAATAAATAAGTAAAATAAGTAAATGGAAAAAAAAAGAAAATAAATAAAAAAATCCGTCTGTTAGTTAATATATATATATATATATATACATTCTTTTTAAATTTTTTTTTATTATTATCCTAAATACTTTTAGTTTAATACAAAATTTTATTCCTGGTCCAATAGCAACATTTAAAGAAAAAAAAAATGCACAACTGTATCTTTAAAACCAACTCAAGTATGATATGTTAAGTTTCTTTGCTATCTTGAAGATCTGGATGTGCCGGTCTGTCATATTTCCAAGAGGAACAAAGAAACTCCAGTTACTCATCAAGACATACGCCAAGAAACCTGAACAAATGCACTAGGACACAGTTCTTTTTAATTGGGACACTTAGGTGATTAGATAGGTCAAGTAGTTGGTCACTATGCGATGATCTGGCAATTATTCACCCTTGTGGAACCATAGGCGTCATTATTATTTTTTTTTTTACGTAGGTACGGGAAGAAGTTTACAAGTTACAAACTTCTGCAAAACTTTAACTCATATGTATAAATATATACAATTGTATACACTGTAAAAAATTTCTGCAAAAATAAAGCACTATTTTAACGTAAATACAGCATAAGTTGCTGTATATTTTTACAGCTAGTTCTGTAAAAATAATTGAAGACTATTGTTACTTCACATTGCGCTGTAAACCGGTATAAAAAATTTCCAAAAATCTTTTGCTGCGTATGACATGATTTATCAACCAATCAGCGCTGATGTTGACCTTATCTGTTTTTGTAAAGAAAAGTCATTGTGAGCCCAACGGCGCGACTGGCATAGTTCTGGTCTCTAGAACAGGGGATTGTGAGTTCAAATCCATGGCTATCCAAGACCGTTTGCTCCGCATGAAAGAATAAATAAAGTAAATTAGATGTGTAAAAAAAGTAAATAAGTTGTGGATTACCCCCTGCACGCATGTGTAACAATTGCAGACGATATGTTTAAAGCATACTGTGAAAAATACAGCTTTACAGTGTAGAGTTTTATGCTCTTTAAGATGAAAAATAATTGTCATTGCCAGTAAAAGCTATTGTTTGAGTTGAATTTCAATTAGGTATTTCGTTACCTATTGTCATCATAATTAAAGATTTCGGACAATATTTTCGGAATGATTAAACATGTTTTTCAAAATTAGTTTGGTAATCTGTATAACGCTGGCATTTATTTACTTCTTCAAAGTCCCAACAATATTTTCTAAAAATAAATTTAAATAACATAACTTAAGAAAATGTGTAGGAAGAAAATCAATACTTACTATTATTGCAAATTTATTTAAGTCAAAAGAGGATTTAAATCAACGTCATAAGAAAACAAAAAGTAGCAACTTTTAGAAGAAAAATGATAAAATATTGATTTGCGTTCAGTATTCATTTAATTTGATAAGTTTATACCGTTTGAGCATCTAATCGACATGTAAGCTAAATTTAATTAAAAAGGCACATAAAAAAACAAAAATCGATGAAAGTTTCCGAGATTTTTCTAAAGATTTCTTGAAAACATCAGTGTCAAGTTCGAATTTTCCAATGATATCGAAAACCGTTTCTTTTTTTAATTACGATAAAACGAAAGTTGAAAAGGTAAAAAGAAAATGAAAATGAAAATTATTTTTAGTTAAAAGTTGGATAATTCAGAAAAACTTTTTGACTGAATGTAATACCAATATAAAAAGTTTTTCTTATGTTTTCGATAAATAAAAGAAATGGGGAAACAGGAAAGAGAAAGTCATAGATTAGTATATATCGTGCTTATTCAAAGTTTTTGTAACGGTTTTAATTTCAATAAAATTTTGTGATGCACAAAAAATTTCAGAAAAAATAAAATTAATATGTAATATATTTATTTATGTGTTTCCAAGAAATTTAAATGAATTAATATGACTAAATTTCATTTTTAAAATTACAAAATCTACACATTTCGTACATATTCATTTTTATTTTAGTTAGTAGTTAAGGGATATCACCAAGAAGTTTTCTATTATGGATTTTTTTTCCCTGTGACATATTTAATTTTCTGAGCAGGTTTGTTATAGAATTATTTAATCTTACATGGTTGTGGTTTTTTTAGTACGACAGGTCGTACTATTTCTTTCAGACAGAGATGTCGTTACCTGTTTTAATCTATCACTTTGAAAGAACGTGCAAACATTTTTGTGTTTATTTAAACTATATAAAGCTCAGAGTTTGTCATTGTATCTTTTCGGATTTTTAGTCCAAATTATTACATTTTATCAAAAATTGGTGCACTTTTTAATCAGGACATAATATAGCTATAGCTGCATTTTTTAGTTCAGTCGGGTAATTAGTTCAAAAGGCATTAAATAAAAACTGCATTTTAATTTTAAAGTTATTAAAATGAAGAAATACAAATTCTTGTCAAAAATGAACAAATAAATAAGTAAAACTATTTCTTTTTATATCGAAATAAAAAATGAACGTGTAAACATATATGTACAATTTAATAATTAGAATGAAATTCAGAAAAATCGTGCTAAAGATATGGTAAGACTTATTGGCGAAATTTAAAATTTCACACTGAAGTAGCTCGGCCTACTCTCGCCATGATCGTTACTTATACAATTGCGACAGCCATTTTAATTAATCTCAAAAAATGACAACGAAAATTTAAAAGCTAACAAAGGCTTCCTGTGCTAAAAGTATACCAAAGAGATTTTAAGAAACGGATATAGTAACCGATCCTAAGAAATGAAACACAGTTACTGCATGCCTTTGTGTGGAACAATAGATTAAATTAAGTCCTGTCGCACTATATTAAACTTTGTTTTGTGCAGAAATTTATATGTATTTATTAATTATATATATATATATATATATATATATATATTTTACATAGCCGCACGAAATATGTATGCAAATGATCTAACATCTGCGCTCTTTAATTAACTTTAATTTACGTAAATTTATCAGGACAGATCAGGATTATTATACGGATGTCTTGTTAATGTGTAGACAGTAAAGCGAGATGAAGTTTTCTTGGTGGCATTCACTTAAGAGTTTTCACTGCACAATCTCTTCTAATAAAAAATCTGGTGTGAAACAACCACACGACTTCCATTACCCGCTATTACATGTATTATATGCATTTTTGAGAGATAATGTGATCAGAAAACATAAAAGTGACCTAAAGAGAAAATCGTTAGAGCCGTTTTTGAGATACCAACTTTTACAAAAAATCAATTATTGACCGGAAAAAAATAATTACATACAAAAGCATATTTAAAAGTGAGTTAAAATGGCGAGTTTGAAAAAAATCCGTACAACCGTTTTTAAAGGAACGCCTTTGCGAGGCCTGAATTGAGCTATTTATACAGGACGCCTATCAATTTTCCTGAACTAACCAACTATATCATTCGAAAGGACATCTAATAGAGTGTTTATATAGCATGTTTGAAGAAAATCGTTAGAGCCGTTTTTGAGATACGGACTTACGGTCCCACTTCCGGTCTCCGATGTCCCACTTCCGGTTAAACTCAATTATTGAGAGGAAAACAATAATTACATACAAAAGCATATTTAAAATTGAGTTAAAATGGCGAGTTTGAAAAAAATCCGTACAACCGTTTTTAAAGGAACGCCTTTGCGAGGCCTGAAATTGAGCTATTTATACAGGCCGCCTATCAATTTTCCTGAACTAACCAACTATATCATTCGAAAGGACATCTAATAGAGTGTTTATATAGCAAGTTTTAAGAAAATCGTTAGAGCCGTTTTTGAGATACGGACTTACGGTCCCACTTCCGGTCTCCGATGTCCCACTTCCGGTTTTTCAATTTTCACCAAAATTTGGAAATTTCATCTGTACACCAAACGTATTTCAATTCTAAAGTTTCGTAGCTCTATCTTTATTAGTTTCTGAGCTATAATGGCCAGAAGATTCTCCACATACATACATACGCACACACATACATACACACTGACCAATTGCCAAAAACCACTTTTTTGGACTCAGGGGACCTTAAAACGTGTAAATCAGGTGAAAACCCGATATCGAATTTTCAGACCGAATACAATACTTCCATTACCTACGGTAGTAGGGTAATGGAAGTAAAAAACTACGATATCATATCGTTATATATATACTTTTTTTTTTTTTTTTTTTCATAAGAAATTTAGAAGCATTTAGAATAATTTCCTAGGCAATCTAGTATTAAGCATAATTAGTTATGTATGGATCAAATTTCTTACTGATGCTAAATTTTGCAAATAAACGTTAATAATTTTGCAAGCAAATGATGAAATTTTAAAAAAAGTGGTGGGGAGAAGGAAAGGAATGAAAGAGAGAGAAACACCATAGATCTGTATGAAAAACAAATTGTAATGTAATAGTTTGATTTAAAATTTAATAGCACTTTCTGAACTGAAAGTTTGAGATGTGAAGATTAAGAGGCAAATAATTAAATCGCGATGTTCTACAATCGTCAAAAGATATGTATTCTATTTAAATAGAATCCTTTTGTAAAAAATATTTTACCAGCTACAAAAGACACGTGAATTGAATTAAATGGATCAAATCTTTATTATAGCCACGTGATTTATAAATTTATAAGTAAAAATCAACAAATAATGGAAAATCAACAAGTAATAATAGTTTTAATATAAAAAAAATGTGATCTTTTTACACCACAAGAAAATTTTGAATTTTTTGTTTCATATAAATCATCGCGTTAAAAATTATGATATTTCACGAATAGTTCTACATATTCAGAGAAGGAAATATGCCAGGTGTCATGGAGTTCAGTGATAATTCCTAAAACATTTAAAAAACTCGCAGAACATTCTATTACTTTTGAGTAGTTTTACAGCATTTTGTGTAGTTTTAAATTAGTTTTGAGTTATAAGTATTAAGAATAAGTTACAATATTGTTAATATTATAACTTGTAATAATTCATTATGTTATTTATTAATCTTATTCTAACTTGAGGAAAAAATTATATAATTTTTAATTATATAATTTTTCCTTCATCAAAATGAATTTAATCTTAGGATAAAAATGGGTATGAGAGGGGAAAAGATTTAAACAAAATTTCTTGCCTATTATGTCCCTGTGTAACAAGAAAACTGCATTTGAAAATATGTACATTATTTCTAGTTAGATTCAGAAATTATCTTCCTGTCATTCAAAATCATTACCGGTAATATCGCTTTTAAATGTTTCATTAGGAATTGTATTGTGCTCATCCTTACACTACGAAAACAGTAGCACTTCTTATTTATATATAAGTCGTTCTTATCCACAGTGGATAAATATTTTGTTACTTAGATTTCTCAAAATTTAAATTTAATTTTTATGCAATAAGCAATTTAAAAATTATTTCTTTTAACGGTAAGTTACTAAATAAATAAAGAATATTGCATGTTATAATAATATTTAAGCTTTTAATTAAATAACATTCAAAATACAATAACTAAAACACATTATAATTAATAAATATAATAAGTATAATAATAATAATTGGATTAATATAAATGTACTAAAATAAATTGTTTAAGTGTACAATATTAAAACTTTCAAGTTAACAAAATAACATTAACAGTCAGAACACAGGAAAAAAAATGTTCAATTTGCAACTATTTTAATTCTTGTTTAAATATATTTAATTTATTCAGGTAATTAATTCATTATAACAGCCCTAAGTGGCACACAACGACAACGATGTACACGTTTAATAATTAATTATAAAAATAGATTTAGTTTACGCTCTTTTTTCTGCCTTTGCTTGCCATTTAAAATAGGGTTGGTATTAGTAATAAGGCCAATTAATTATCAGAGAGTTCTATATCAGTGTGGTTTACTTCTCATAAGGGTTATTTCTAAGAAGTCCTAAGAGTATTTACGATAAAATGTTTCGGACATAACTGCGGATAACTCTGAACGGCTAGGCTGAAGAGTACAACATGGATTTCAACCAGGAACATTCACTCTCCAGCTGCAAGATCTGAACTTCTCAAATACTTGAGTGTCACTTCCACGCAATGTGGGAAATGAACGAAACACTCTTTTTGTCTCGAAGCCGTATTAGCTTATCCCGTTTTCCCATCATTCGAAACCCCCTTATAACAGCATAACTAAAAATCAAGAATATAGTGCTATGATTTGTTAAAAAATCTGGCTATAAACTGCACAGTGATATTAAATATAATAATATGATGAGCATAAAAAATATATTATTAAGCAATCTAAGTTACAATTATAGTTACTTAATAAAATAATAATAGTATTAATAATAATATGGTTCCTACAGAGAGTTTTTTAGAACCACTTTTTTTGTACATTTTTTTCCGGGGAAAATACTATAGAAAATTATTCTTAAATAATACAAGTTCTGAAAAATATAGACCATAGGAACCTTAATATATTTATTAAAAAGTTCTCATCTGAAAATATTTAAATCCTTTAAGATATTCACTTTTTAAAGTAATTTAATTTCAACCTACTTTTGACTATCAGGATTCATACGGTACGTGTTTTCGAAAACTACAAATTTCATATAGTTATTTTCCTGTTAATAAATCATGGAAACATGCTATAGACTATTATTTAAAAAAAATACTAGCTTTGCAAAATATGGACCATAAAATCCCTGAATATATTGAACAAGATATTCTCGAAGGAAATATCGGAATCTTTTAAAACATCCATATTTTCTCCACATTACTGTTGAAAAAAAAAAAAAAAAAAGTTCTGAAAAACTGAGACCACAGGAACCTTGAATATATTGATCAAGAAGTTCTCAGTTGAAACCCTTCCAAACTTTTAAAATATTCGAATTTTTTAGCCATTTTAGTAAAATTATTTCCGCGTGGTGAATCCCAATTCTATAACACACTTGTCAACAAACTTAAATAATAAATTAATTCAAATACTGTTATATGTTTTTTTTTTTTTTTTTTTTTTAATATTACTTTATATTTATTGTTTATCGTAGAATAATCGTTAGTCTACTCAAACCATTAGAAATAGCATGTGTTGGCGACAGCTCAACAGTACTTAACGAATATAGAATAAATTCTACTCTAGCATGTTACAAATTGTTTCAGTTATAGGTTCCATATATATGGGTGTATTTATGCATATGTGTTTTAGAATATAATTACAGACTTGTAAAAAATATTTTTCTTTTTACATTTGAAAAATATATTTTTTCATATTCTTTATTTCTATTACATTGATAAAAACGATATAAATAATATTGCTAAATATTAATATCAAGATAGATATAGATAGATAGATAGATAGGCAGATAGATGTCTAAGATTTCACATCTGTTAGAATTAAAAAAAAAAGAAAAAAAAAAAGAAAGAAAGAAAGAAAAGAAGAAAGAAAGAAATCTTCGAATACAGTGTTATGTATTTATAGCTGAAGCATGTAAAATCCGTCGGGGACGCAATGTTCTCTATTTTCAGATATTAATACTCCTTGCGGTTACCGAAGCAGGTGAGTGAACTCCGCCATGGAGGCTGAAAATTGTGATGTCATGTCTCTGGAACAACCACAGGGATCAGTCCTTGACCTTGACCGCCTTGAATTGCCCATTGCGTAAATCTGGTGTGACGCAACGCCCATTCATTCATTCAAACTAAGAATCCATAGTTGAAGTTAAAGATGAGTGGTATTGATGTCGTACAAAATCTACATATTAGGAAATTTGTGATGGTCTGTGGTTCACCCCTAGGGATGGTTTGGACACATGTCAGCAAAGTTTTGATTGTCTGCGAATACTAAGAATACATGATTAACTAAGTCGACTTAAAAATTTATGTTGTTTGACTACTACTTTGTTGCTATTCGGTTCACCAAAATGTTTCTGTTTATTTCAATGTGGAAGTTTAAAATTATCTCCTTATATTATTAAAATCTGTACGCGTGTGTCTGTGTGTCTGTCTGTCTGTCTGTCTGTGAGAAACGGCTTGACGCAGCAAAAGCTCGGCCGCTAACGGTCGCACGGACTTCGAACAGGTACCGATGGACAGAGAATTTATCGCAGATCTGGGTTATCTAATTTGCTAAACGATGCGACCCTAATTAGCGGAGATATTAATTAAAATGTCGACCATTGTCTAACGAAAAAACGATTCGAAATCGCGGGCGACGGCCATTTTGTCACGGAACAGCCTACCTCGAAAGAAAAAGCAAAGAGAGAAAATTTCGGGGGTTTTTGTAAAGCGATCCTGTTTGAACGGTTCGACGTATCGAAAATGCACTTGAACCAAAAGAAAGAGCATTTATTACCGATTCTTACGGTATAATTTTTTTTAAAAATACGGATTTTTTATATTTTTAAAAAAAGTTTTAAAAAGGGTCGAAAATTTCTCTTTTTCGCGGTCGTTTTTTTTTAAACGACCTGTACGACCGAGTATTCCTTCCATTTCTTAACAGCTGGTATATAAAGAAAGGCCATTTAATCCTCTTTCGAACCATATAAATATTTTTACAAAATACGGATTAGTGATCCATATTTTTAGATTTTACGAAACATCGATTTTTTCGCAAAACATTTTATAACTCAAAAGCGTTAGAGATAAATCATTTCTTTTTTTTTTTTTTTTTTTTTTTTTTTTGTATATAGATCTTGCTTAAACATTTGAATTCCCAAAAGATTGAGAGAAAATTTCAAAAACTGAATGAGTTATAAATTTTTTAATTTCACGCTTTCAACCCACTGAATTGAACACGCGGTCTTCCTTCCGTAGTGATTTTCAGAATTCGATTGCCGTTTGTTGTTTCCATGGGAACCACTTCAAGGAGGAGAGATTTCTGCTTTCTCGACAAAAACGAAGAAGAAGAAGAAGAAGAAAAAAAAAACACCTGCCGTTGATAATCGGATGTATTTTAACTGGGATAAAGAATTGCACATTTCTATTTTCTTGAATTTTTAGAATTCGCACACGTCACTTGGTATACAATCTTAAAACCATAAAATAAACTAGCAGTTCAAATTGAATCGATTTTCGTCAATAAAGAAAAGGTTTACATTTTAATTCCAAATTAAATTTTATTCAAAAAAGCGTATTTCAATTTCTAATTATGATTAAATTATTTTTAATACATCATTCGAAAGATATTTTTAAGTTCTTTTATATCATCGAAAGTTTTCACCAGATTTGCACGTTTTGAGGTCTCCCGCATCAGTCTTCTTTTGTATCTCAGCTACTAATTAAAATAATTTCGTAAGTAATACATCATTAGAAAGCTTTGTTGATTTGGAATCGAACTGAACATTACAGAAATTTCTACCGCAAGATGGCGCTTTAATATTTTCAATTTCAATTTCTAATTATGATTAAATTATTTTTAATACATCATTTGAAAGATATTTTAATTTTTTTTTATATTATCGAAAGTTTTCACCTGATTTACACGTTTTGAGGTCTCCTGATTAGGTCTTCTTTTGCATCTCAGCTAATTGAGTTAGACCGTTCAAAATTGGTATACGTAGATTAATTAGGAGGTGCTGAAAGGGTGGGGAAGAAATAGGTGTATACCGTGCGCGATGAACGCGAGATTTCACCCGATTTACACGTTTTGAGGGGTCCTGATTAGGTTTTCGTTTGTATTTCAGCTACTAATTAAAATAATTTCATAAGTAATACATCATTAGAACGCTTTTATGATTTGGAATCGAACAGTGGAATACAGAAATTCGTACCGCCAGATGGCGCTGTAATATTTTCAAATTTCAATATTTCAATTTCTAATTATGATTAAATTTTTTTAATACATCATTCGAAAGATATTTTAAAGTTCTTTTATATTATCGAAAGTTTTCACCCGATTTGCACGTTTTGAGGTGTCCTGAATTAGTTTTCTTTTGTTTCTCAGCTACAAATTAAAATAATTTCATGAGTAATACATCATTAGAAAGCTTTTTTGATTTGGAATCGAACAGTGGAATACAGAAATTTCTACCGCCAGATGGCGCTGTAATATTTTAAAATTTGAATTTTTCAATTTCTAATTATGATTAAATTATTTTTAATGCATCATTCGAAAGATATTTTAAAGTTATTTTAAATTTTCGAAGGTTTTCACCAGAATTACACGTTTTGAGGTGTCCTAAATCAGTTTTCTTTTATGGCGCAGTAATATTTTCAAATTTCAATATTTCAATTTCTAATTATGATTAATTTTTTTTAATACATCATTCGAAATGTATTTTAAAGTTCTTTTATATTATCGAAAGTTTTCACCAGATTTGCACGTTTTGAGGTGTCCTCAATTAGTTTTCTTTTGTTTCTCAGCTACTAATTAAAATAATTTCATGAGTAATACATCATGAGAAAGCTTTTTTGATTTGGAATCGAACAGTGGAATACAGAAGTTTCTACCGCCAGATGGCGCTGTAAAATTTCAATACTCCAATTTCTAATTATGATTAAATTATTTTTAATACATCATTCGAAAGATATTTTAATATAGTATATAATTTATATAGTTCTTTTATATTATCGAAAGTTTTCACCAGATTTACATGTTTTGAGGTGTCCTGATTACGTTTTCTTTTGCATCTCAGCCAATTGAGTTAGATCGTTCAAAATTGGTATACGTAGGTTAATTAAGAGGGCATGAAAGGGTGGGGGAAGAAATAGGCGTGCACCGCGCGCGTATCTCCTAACTTGTGCGCGCGCAGAATGCACGGGACTGCGCTGCCGAAGGCAGTGGGGACCCGGTCCGAATTTGTACCCGATGACAAATGATTTTTTAAATTTTCTTAAGAATAAAATTTTGATTTGAGAAGGAATATGTGCGCGCAGCGCACGTATACCTTCACACGTGCGCGCGCAGCGCGCATGGGTCTGCGCTGCCGGAGGCAGTGGGGACCCGGTCCGAATTTGTACCCGATGACAAATGATTTTTTAAATTTTCTTAAGAATAAAATTTTGACTTGAGAAGGAATATGTGCGCGCAGCGTACGTATACCTTCACACGTGCGCGCGCAGCGCGCATGGGTCTGCGCTGCCGGAGGCAGTGGGGACCCGGTGGGAGTTTTTACCCGATCACAATTTTTTTTTTCAGGCACGAAGGGTCAGGGAAGGAATACGCGCGCGCAGCGCGCACGGGAGTGCGCTGCGGAAGGCAGTGGGGACCCGGTCCGAATTTTTACCCGATGAGAAATGATTTTTTAAATTTTCTTAAGAATAAAATTTTGATTTGAGTAGGAATATGTGCGCGCAGCGCACGTATACCTTCCACACGTGCGCGCGCAGCGCGCATTCGTCTGCGCTGCCGGAGGCAGTGGGGACCCGATGGGAGTTCTTACCTGATGCGATTTTTTTTTTTTTAGGAGCCACGAAGAGTGAGGGAAGGAATACGCGCGCGCAGCGCGTGTATCCCTGAAGTTGTGCGCGCACAGCGCGCACGGGACTGCGCTGCCGAAGACAGTGGGGACCCGGGCCGACTTTTTACCCAATGAGAAATGATTTTTTTTTTTAATTTCTTTTCTTAACACTAAAATTTACTGTTAGTGATTCATTAATTTTAGTGATTCATTTGAAAATACTGACCCGCTAGCGGGCGAAGCCAGCTAGTAATTTAATAAAAATTGTCATCAAAAACGTATCATCAAAACTAAGAATTTTTAATAAACTACTTTTTTTAATACCTGTATTTTAAATCTTACGTTAACATTTATATACTCGTTAGCTGTCGGAAACTGAGTAAAAAACTTGAAATTATAAATATATATTATGCATAAAAAATAGAAAAAAAAATCAACATTATTGTCTTATAATTTTTTTTAAATAATTCGAAATAACATTATTATAAATTAGTCAGGAAAAATGAGAATTTGCTTTTATTATTTTCTTCTATATTCAATGAAAAAAGTATTAGACTTAAAAATTTTTTCAACCTCTGGTATTCTATATGTGCCGCATTGAAAGTTCTGAATTACGATTTAACGATTTTTAGAAGATGTTTGTGGATCTGTTTTACTGATGTAAAGATAACAATAATTTTGTGACCCCTTATAGCTCAAAAATTAGTGAACAGAATTTCACAAAAGTTTCGATGTAACTGCACCTTCGCCTAAAATAGTACCTGTCAACTTTTGGTGCAAATTGCCCAACAAAGGCTGAGTTGTTTCTCTCATTTATAGAAATATTCCATCGTAGCTTCTACCGTTTATAATTGCACAGAATTTTATACGTAAAAGGACAATTTTTAATCGATATCCTGAGTCGATTTTGGTGCCTAATCGCCGATGGATGACGCTGCTATACTACAATTACAGGCTATATCTTAGTTTCTATGGCACATAAAATTCCCATACTTGCTATGTGATGACCATTATGAAAACGAATTGCGCCATAATATGATTGCATATCACCTGCCAGGTGGTAATGATATACTACATATTTCCAGGTAAACAGGAAATTTGGATATTAGCTTCTACACCGTATAAATGCACCAAAATTGGTATGTGATATGACCATTGCGAAAAAGACTGTTCACTAAATTTAGTCAACATTCGTCCGACAGGAA
The DNA here is from genome assembly GCA_963930645.1 of Salticus scenicus. NCBI lineage: Eukaryota > Metazoa > Arthropoda > Arachnida > Araneae > Salticidae > Salticus > Salticus scenicus. Next base: position 228,719,927 of record OZ005652.1, on the reverse strand, counting down.
TATGTTGACCCACACGCGGAGCTGTCGGTCGATAATGACCTTCTGAATTTTTTCTTGTGAGTATTATCTTCGATAGTGTCGGTTAAAATTAAACCAAACTGCATACGTAAAATCTATACTGTGATGAACTATAGTTAAATATTAGTTTGTATTAAACAGCAAATGGCACTAATGATTTTGTCAATTTAAAGAGTGATATAGAAAAAAAAAAAACTTTGTGATGCCCACAACGTACTGATTAAAATTTCTCGGCTCTATTTATTTATTTATTTTTAATCGTAATACGATTCAACGATTTACATTTACTAGGTATTATGTCTTTTTTTTTTCTTTTGTGTCCACATGACTTAAATTACTCTGTGAATTTATATAAGAAATAGTATTTTGAATATTTAATAAAAGAGAAATAATTTCAAACATACTTGTCGTTTTTTAAAACAGTCAATCAACTTTCTCAAAAATAAACTAGAAGTATAACGAGAAGTTTTCGCCCTTATGCTTTATTAAAACTGAATTAAATTTAAACAATAATAATACTAATAAAACTTTGCATCATATGTTTGAAGTTTAATACTGGATTTAAATTTATTCGATTTAAATTTCAATTTTTATCAAACCAGGCTTATTTTAGAATGGATATATCACAACTTTTTCTATTATTCGACAGCTTTGAATTCTTACAAGACACGATCGATAGCTGAAGGAATGTGAATGACAATTGACGTTACTCTTACGATAAGATTCTCTCTTTGATATATGACCTCTGAGAAAAGACTTGTGTTTTAGAGAAACAACTTTTAGAACTTTCTTGTGCCTCCCTTACGGTGTAGTGATCAGCGTCCCTAACTCCTACGGTTGAGCCTAAGCTGGAATCCCGGACAAAGTATGGATGTGCTGTCTTTGATAGGGGCAGCGATGACCGCCCATTGGGTGCCCCTTCACAAATAGTCACCAATTTGACGACTTTCCGGCAAATGCTTAGTGAGAAGTGCCGAGCCATACCCCCCCCCCCCCTCAAAAAAAAAACTTTCTTCTGTTACAAGCAGAACATTTTATTTAGAGCATGAGAAAGAACAATTATTTAGAAAATCACATTTAAATATATTATCTCTATTTTATGATTTTCTAAATAAAATCTAAAAATATATTACATATAAATTAATTTTTGTATATAAAGGAGCAACCATACTTACAGAATTTATTTTCAATAATAATAATAATTATAATTCGCACTTTACGTTTGAAGTTTATTATTTTATTGGATTTAAATACCTATTTTTATCAAAAAAGACGTATCTTAGAACGAATTTATCGCAACTTTTTCGAATATTCTAAAACTTCGAATTCTCGCAACATCCAATCGATAGACGAAAGAATGGAAATGACAACTGACATTACTTTTGGATAAGATTCTCTCTTTGATTTATGAGCTCTGAGAAACGACTTGTGTTTTAGAGAAACAATTTTCAGAACTTATTCATGTTGTAAGAGCAGAACATTTCATCTCATACCTCAAAAAGAACAACTTTTTAGGAAATCGCATGAAAAAATATTCTTTCTATTTTATGATTTTCTAAATAATTTCTAAAACCGTTACACATATGTATTACTTTTAGTAGGGAAGGAAAGGCTGAATTATTTAGTAAATCGTAAAATAAAAACTGATATGCTGTAGTTATGATAAAAATTTCTTTTATGTTTTCCTATGCATATTCACTCAGTACGAATTATTTTTTATAACTAATATTTATAAAAATTATTTCTATGCTGAATGTAGTCGATTTTAGAGAAGTATAATAGTAAAAATTGAAAAAAAAAAAAAAAACTCAGTATTATATGCTCTACAAGCTTTTTCATCAAAAATGCGTTTTTTCAGGACTTTTATTTCTATTTTGTTTTATTTACCTATCTTTATTGCTTTTTAAAGAATGTAAACCAAGCATCTGTGAAGCGTTCTCTGAACGTTCAGAAATAGTTTTAAAAGAAGGTTCCAATTGTATTTTCTGAAAATGTCCACGTGTCCGTCGCAAATACGTTCAAAATTTCATTCAAAAAACTTTCTAAAAAATGTTTAGTACACTCAATAAAAATATAATTTTGTGTATGGTGGATGTTATAAATATTTTTATAAAATACTGCCTTAGATGTGTAAAAGGTTGTATGCACAAACGCATGCAATGAAATATAATAATATCAAGTGTTTTAAAACTCGAATATATTTAAATTTAGAAAGTAAAATTCAAAGTACAAAATTTAAGGAAAATAATTAAAATGCTTCCTGGAAACTAATTTTTAATTTTTTCCTCACACTTTACGTTAGTAAATCTTAACTTTAAATTCGGAACATATTTGTTAATTATTCAATGCATATAATCATAGTTTTTTTTTTTCTTTTTAATTGTTTTATATTTTGAATGTTAAAAATTTGTAATAGATTACAATTTTCAAAATATTTTAAATAATAAACTTATACTCAAAAGTTGGAATTTATTACATGTTTTTAGAATTTAAATATAAAAACATATGAATCCAAAATATATTTAGAAAATACTGTTAAAATTTAATGGCGTAAAACGGTAGACAAAAAAAAAAAAAAAAAATAATAATAATAATAAAATTTAGTCATCAGGAAAGTATTTTAAATATTTTCTTAAAATTTTAAATTTTGAATTGTATGGTGTAAATTTAACTAATATCGGAAAAATTTAATATACTTGAAATTTTTATATTTTAATGGATATGTATGCACGTTTTTATAATTCCAAAACAGAAATTTACAAAAATGTTTTAAGAGAATATTTGATATTAAAAATTATTTTTTTAACTATTGATTGAAAGTTATAAAATTTTCCAAACATATGCATAGAAATATTAGAATATTAAGAATATTAAAATTCTCGGATGCTATTTAAATTTTAAAAAGTAATATTCAAAGTTTTGAATTTTAGAAAATGTATAAAGCTCTTCCTGATAACTAATTTTTAATTTTCTCTTTCATTTCACAGCATTTTTCAACAGTATATTTTAAACATATTGGGTATTACTTAATGCACTCATTTATAAGTAAACTTTTAAAAATGTATTTATGTTTGAAAGCTAATAACTTGTAACAAATTCCAGTTAAAATTCTAATGAATTCTGGTAACGTAACATTTCCATTTATCAATAAATTGATTATTAATATATGTTAAATTTATTTCATTTTATTAGCATTTAAAGAATCTAAGCGGCAGAAAAAATATCTGGAGGTAAATGGTTTAAAAAATTCAACAATATCAAGAAAATTATAAATAGGAGATAATGAAAGTTTAAAACTGTGTGTAAAAAAAGAAAAAAAAAACTTCATCACTATTACTTCCTAAAGAGTATCATTGGTCGAGAGATTCTGCTTTCAAAATTTGTAAAATGCCAGATTCTCTCAAAGAGCGCGCTGGTTGATCTACTCGTTCTAAGTTTTCGGTGATATTCTCCGAAACTCTCGTAAATACGGGCTAGGAAACTCAGAAAGACCTCCCCAACCGCTGCCTACAGAGGCCATCTCCCTAGTGTGGGCAATCGGCCTTAACCAGAACACCAAACACACTTTATGAATATATGTAAAGAATTTTGATTTTGAACATTGCAATAACAATAATAAAAATTAAAATAAAAGCGAATAGATTCAAATATGTTTAAAATATTTAAAAATAATCACGTCTCATATATAATTATATTAAACTTTAATCACATCAAACTCGAGACAATATACACTAAAAATATACAATTTAAAACATTAAAATACACAAAACATAAATTTAAACCGAGCCTTTTATAGGCTCCTCATCAGTAAAACATCATAAAGTAAATTGTTGAGTAGAACAAGAGAACTCCTTTAACAGAGTACAGTGTACTCAGGGGGAACTGCGCATGCCTCATTAAGCGGGGAAAACTGTTGCTTCGTGTACCAGCCTCCGAGGAAAATTCTTGAACGATAATTTGAACAGTTAGATATGATTATTTTAGTATTGCTAAAATCAGGTAGATGGTCGGTTTCTATGGCATGTTGCACTATTTTCGAACGTATATCGCGGTTTTTGAAACTTCTTTTATGTTCGAGAATTCGGGTATGAAGGGAACGGCTAGTTTCAGCAATATAAACAGAACTGCAAGATTTAGTGTATATTGTCTCAAATACGTTTGTCGTATTTTAACCGTCTGACTGCCTTAGAAAAAAGTAAAATTGTAATGTTGTTTTCATTGTACAGTTTTTATAATACACTAAACTGACGATTATTTTAACACATTAAAAATATAGCTACTCAACTGAAAATAAACCTTATGACTATTATTTATAACATACATTCTTTAAAAGAACTTAAAAATCTGTATTTATATAATTTTATTTATAAGTGTATTGTGGGGAAAATAATGCTCAGTGAACGGACATGTGCTTCAACGGTAGTCAGACGGTTAAAACATTCATTAATTTCCGTCAAAAATAAACTAGAATTTTTATGTGAAATTTTCATCCTTATTGAAATAGAATTCATTTTCAATAAAAATAATAAAAATTCATACCTTATGTTTGAAGTTTATTACTTTACTGGATTTAAATTTCTATTTTTATCAAACTAACTTTTTGAATGGATTTATCGCAACTTTTTCGAATATTCTAAAGCTTCGAATTCTTGCAACGCACAATCGATAGATGAAAGAATGGAACTGACAACTGACGTTACTTTTACGATGAGATTCTCTCTTTGATTTATGACTTTTGAGAAAAGACTTGTGTTTTAGAGAAACAACTTTCAGAATTTTCTTGTATTGTAAGCAGAATGTTTTATTTCGTGCATGAAAAAAGCAGTTATTTGTGAAATCACATGAAAAATATTATTATTATTTTTTTTTTTTTAGAGTTGTCTATATAATTGCTAAAACTATTGCATATTAATGATTTCATAATATGTCATAGCCGCTACAATGTTTTAAGAATTATTTTTAGAAAATTGATAGTAGAATTGTTCTTATAATATTTAATACTTAATTGTATTGTGAAAAATTCTGTTAAAAAAACTGAAAATTTCTGTAACATTTCTAAAATTTCTGATTTCTAAAACAATAGATTTTTTTTGGAAAATTAAATCTCAATGTGTCAAAAGACATCTTTTGTTTTTTGTAAACATTGATGCAGATTTTATACGGTAAGAACGCATTTTTCTGTTTGTCATTGAGAAAAACTGGTTTAAAAACAAAATTCGGAAAACCTAAGTAACGACATAACACATAGTTCCTTAGCTAAGATGTAACATCACCCGATATTCAATGGAACCTGGTTCGATCAATGCAGAATTTGTTTTATTTTATCTTATTATTTATTTATTTATTTATTTAAAATATATATATATATGCAATGTACCCCAAGAGAGAAAGTTGAACACGTATACTTTCTGTATTCTTTTGTCATGGAAAATTTTTCAAACGTTTTGTTTTCATAGCATACGGTTTATATCTGTAATTTTGTGTAAAATAACTATAGGTTTTCTTTCTTTTTTTTTCAATGTATTATATTCCTAAATTATATTAAAAAATAATAAGAAGAAGGGAATTCCCTTGTTTAATTTTCTGAAATTGATTCTTAAAGATTCTGGACGTGCATGACGATGTTTCTTGGATTGGCCAATATCTCTACATATAATAAAAGAAGATGTGTGTGTACGGTGCTTTATTTGCAAACGGTTAATCGCAGAGCTACAAAATTTAGCATGGAGTTCGGTTTTGATTTCTTCTGGTGTACATCAAAGTCCGATTTCCGAATTTTCTATTAGTTTCTTTCTTTCTTTCTTTTCTTTCCTTTTTTTTGTTTTTAAATCAATTAAAATATGTAACTTTTAGAAATGAATGACTCTGGAGATAGAACCGTAAATGTAAAAGGCTTTTCCATGACCCATTCGCTCAAATAGCTAGAGATCATCAAGCTATGTTATAACGCAAAGTTCGTGTATTCAATCTTCCAACAGCCAATGTGTTACTTTTTGCAGAGAATTAATAGAAAAAGCGTCAACTGATAAAAGAAAATGTGTCAGCCTTTTGACAGTATCCTAAACTGTATGGAAGACGAGAAAAGTGACAAAAAATAAAGTTAAATTAAGAAGTGTGTTAGTCGCGTACTAGGGCAAAGGCTGATCGCAGAGCTACAGAATTTTACATGGAGGTCCATTTGATCTGTCCAGATGCTTCCTTTAGCATGATTTATTCATTTTGGATTAGTTTTATTTATTTAATTAAAATTTATTTTTGCTGCTGGAAAGACTGTCTGGTGCTGCCATCTGTTTTAGTAGAGTGAAAATTATAATCTATCTAGGGAATGTCTGCTTGAAAAACGCAGTTCTTGAATAATCGCTCAAGTAGCACCTAAATTGAAATGTACGGTTAATGCGAAAATAAAAACAGTGGGGACCTGAAACGAAGGTAGAAGCGAACTCAATGTTCTTTCGTTCAATTTTTATTTATAAAGTTATTTAAAAAACAATGAATAATGCTGTTTTGAAATTTTTTTTTAAATATAGTGAAAGAAATGCTGGAAAAGACTTCTAGTTCATATATACAGGGTGTTCCAAAAAGTCCCACACCCCCTCCTAACTCGAAAATGAGTCAGAATTGTGAAAAATGACGAAACACATGTTCAATGAATTCGAGAGGGACCTCTTTTGGTAAAAAAATGTTTGCGCCGGGTGGGGGGGTGGGGGGCTAGAAGGGTCGCTAGAGAGGGCAACTTTAAAATTTCAAATGGGAAGGAATATCTTGTGATACATCCCTGGAAACGTCTTTTCAAAACCATTAATTTGATATGAATAGTTTCACCATACGATGGTTATTAAAGGAGATACGTGGGTCTTTAGATTTTTGAAATGTGGAGTTTATACTTATGTATCCCCTTTAATAATCATTGCAGTACAAAAGTACTTATATCAAATTCTTTGTCTTGAAGAGATTTTCCAGGGATGTATCATAAGACATACTTTGCTGAAAAATGTTTGGGCCGGGAAAGGGGGTGGTAGTAGTGCTGCTAGAGAGGGTAACTTTAAAATTTAGAACAGGAAAGTATGTCTTGGGATTCATCCCTGAAAAGGTCTCTTCAAGACAATGGATTTGATATAAATAGTTTCGCCCCACGATGATTATTAAAGGAAATACATGAGTTTTTAGACTTTTGAAACGTGGATTTTATACTTATGCATCCCTTTAATAATCATTACAAGACAAAGCTATTTATATCAAATTCATTGCCTTGGAGAGATGTTTCCAGGTGTGTATCACAAGACATACTTTCCTATTTGAAATGTTAAAGTTGCCCTCTCTAGCGCCCCTCTCTACTTTGCCTTGGTCCAAACATTTTTGGGTGAAGTATATCTTGCAATACATTCATAGAAACGTCTCTTCAAGGCAATGAATTTGATATAAATAGTTTTGTCCTGTAATGATTATTAAAGGGGATACATAAGTATAAATTCCACATTTCAAAAATGTAAAGACCCACGTATCTCCTTTAATAATCATCGTAGGGCAAAACTATTTATCAAATTCATTGTTTTAAAGAGACGTTTCCAGTGATGCATCACAAAACATACCTTCCTATTTGAAATTTTAAAGTTGCCCTCCCTAGCGGCCGTCCTAGCCCCCCGGGTCCAAACTATTTTCAGCAAAAGAGATACCTCTCAAATTTATTGAACATGTGTTTCGCCATTTTTCACAATTCCGACTCATTTTCGAGTTATGAGGGGCTGTGGAACTTTTGGAACACCCTGTATATACATTGCATGAAAAGCACAATTATTTATCAAAAAATAAAAGCATAAAGTTATGTATACATATATATATGTGGTAACCGGCATCCTTCTTCCCCTAACCTTGCTTCCCTGAACATTGGAATATAAAGCTATTTAGTTTCTTTTGCCGTACCTGGAATACTAAACGGTTGAGCTTCGATGAAGAGTGTAGAATATTAGCGGAAGTTCGTGCCTGTGACGAGAGTGACGCCATTTCCGGAACGTGCCGGTGCTAACAGCGTTTGAAGAGAGAAGTTCAGAGTCGACGAGGCATGCACACTGGACGGGTGTATTACTTGTTTTTATGAACTTTGTGTTTCGACGTAATTAGAAAGTGAAGTAATACATAAATTATTTATGTCACGAACTGAACTACATAGACGAAATGTCAAATGGACATCGGCTCAGTAAAATTCTAAATCATTAACGTTTTCTGTATATAATGTATAATATTTTAACTTTCTTTATTAAATTTTAAATAATTAGTAAATAATAGAATTAGTATTTTATTGTTCTTAAAAGCCCACAATAGTTGGATATTACATACACTGATGGCAAAAAAAAATCCCAACACCAGGAAGGAGCTGTGCTAGATAAACAAAATTTGGTAGGCGTGTTTATACATCTGAAAGATGACGTCGATTCAAATTTCGAGCTACGCGCATAAGTGTGGCGCTACCCAAGCAGCACCGAAACGTTCTCTGAACGTTCAAAAATTGTTCTGCAAACACGTTCTAAGAACGTTCACTTGGAACGTGTTATAGACGTCTATCTGTCCATCTTGAAGACGTACAATAGTACGGTTCAGAGAACGTTCAATGAACGTGTAACTATCACCATCGGTGTTATAGAAGCGTTCTGAGAACGTTCTATGTATACGGTCTCAGAACGTTCTAAACGTTTTTAGAACGTTTTCAAAACGTTATACACATTTTCAGAACGTTTCAGAAAACGTACTGTAAACGTTCTAAAATAGTGTAGTTAAAAAAAAAAAAAAAAAAAAAAAAAAATGACGTCATTATAAAAAATCACCTCAGTACGAGCGTTTAGAAGTAAAAATTACATAGCTGATGACGAATAATGATACAACACATGAACAGGGATATGAATTACTTTTTTTTTTTTTTCAATTCAAATAATGTTTGAGAAATTTTAACATACTTACTATTCCTTTAATTTCAACGTATATGCATCAAAAATTCTACATTCTATGACAGTTTTCCCCAAAAAGTGTCATAACGTCTCTTTATACCTTAAAAAATTTCTTAAATTTTTGCATTTTTTAAAAATTTCTTTTTTTCCCCTAATCTGAAGATAATGAAGTTGTAGTATTAATTACAAAACTTTGAATACACACCACAAAATGCAAGAACTCGCACCAACTGTTTCGGGTCAAAAGAAGACACAACCCTTCATCAGGCGAACATTGTAGGCACGAGAGCTGCAAACAAGCACATTGAGTGTGTTGAATGCGTTGCCGCTTTGTTTGTAGAAGCCGTGCTTTGTTTGTAGCAGTTGCGAGTTCTTGCATTTTATTCAAAGTTTCGTAATTAATACTATAACGTCATTATCTTCAGATTAGGAGAAAAAAGAAATGTTTTAAAAATGCAAAAATTTAAGGAATTTTTTAAGGGATATAGACATGTTATGACACTTTTTGGGAATTACTGTCATAAAATATGGAATTTTTCATGCATATACGTTGAAATTAAAGGAATAGTAATAATGTTAAAATTTCTCAAACATTATTTGAATTAAAAAAAAAGTAATTTATATCCCTGTTGTTGTGTTGTATCATTATTCTTCATCTGCTATGTACAACTAAACTCTTGATTTATTTTGCTTGTTTTAATCCTTGTGATTCCGAATGCGTCATCCTATGATTAATGTTTGTGTTTCATGGTTGTTTTCTGTTTGATTCTCTGATTTCTTGAAGTAAATAATTAATTCCAATTTATTCTTCATTTCTAACTTCAATTAATTTCTTGTACGATAGGGTGCCCGCTAGCAATTTGCTATTATAGCTGCTAACGAACGAAATCGTACATTGGTACTCAACGACGAAAAGGGTCACCCCTGACGAGTTTTTTTTTTTTTTTCCTACCATTCTAAGCTTTTCCTATAAAAAAATGTTTAAAATGCTGTCTTAATTTTTTATTTCCTCGTTGCTTGTTTGTATCTTTTGATTTGAGTTTCATGTGGTTTTTACGCACCGGCAAAATTATTAAAATTGCAACTAACGATATAGGAATAAATTTATGATTAGACTGAAGTTAAATAAATAAATAAATAAAAAATAAATGTTTCAATAAATCACAATCAGTCTCCCCAAGTTATTTAAATATGTTGTAATTTCCTTCTCATTGACCTATGTGGTTTCAGGGATCTTATATCTGTTGCTTGGCTTTAACTAAGATTAAAAATTCATTTATACATACATATATATATATATATATATATATATATATTAATTTTTTTTACAGGGTGCAAAGCATTGTGACGAGAATACCTTTATCTCCGCAACTATTGGTCGCAAATATATAGTTTCAGTTACAAAATGTTTTAAAGAATATGAGCATTTGTGGTATAACATGTTTAAATTTAAAATACCTATTTTTTCAAAATTGCAAAAACTAGCTTTTTACGTAGTCCCAGATCCCTATAGTCATATTTAGAAAACTGACACTCATCCTAACAAAAAGTTTCATTTCTATTCTCCCAAAATGGAACAAGATATTTAAAGTTTGGATTTTCCAACATATTTCGGCCTTCAATAAGGGATCGGTTTAAAAATCCTAATTGGACTTTGTTTGCATTTTCTCTGGGTTTATTAACCCTTTCAGGGGCGGTGGCTAGAGGGTCTATCCACCTAATTTAGAAATTTTTCTCTAAGTGTGCAGTGGCTACTTTTTTTATCCACTTTTATGAAAAGTTAATGTGTACTTCTAAAATTGAAATAGAGATGGTAGCACTTCAGTAACTTTAAGCAGGATGTGCCTATGACTTTTTTAAATGGACAAGTTGCGGGAAAATTTATTGAAGTTTCTTTTATATATTTTTATGAAAAATAATTTTTTATTCAAAAGTATTTGGTAGTGTAAATATACTGTAATGCACCTTTTTAATACAGCAGATTTACATATTATCTTAGATCATTAATTTTAGTTTGATTTTTAGGAGCATCTTTTAGGTGGATAGACACGGTGGCTAGAACGCCTAGCCACCACCCACAAAAAAATCCCCACATGCTGAATTTTTTTCTACATCAAATATGACTTGTAGGGGATGTTTACTTTATGATATATATATATTTAAAAGGAAATTCAATCATTTTTACTTAGTGCCCCTGAAAGGGTTAAAGAATTTTTCATTAACTTTTTAATAAAGCCCGAGAAAATGCGAAATAATCCTAAATTTTGAAACTAACTATCTCAGACAATTTTGGGTGCACAAAAGTGAAACTTTTTGTGTTATATTTTTTAGGTTGGAACTCAAATATCACTATTAGTGTCATGAAAATTGTATAAAAATTATCAGTATTTGTGATTTTTAATAAATTGATTTTTTAAATTTAAACATGTCATATAATGAATTCTTACATTTTTTTTAAATACATTTTCTTATTGGAGGACGTCTGAGACCAATTGTTGCACAAATAAAGTCCTGCTCTCGACTTTGCACCCTGCATATTCTAAATATTTCTGGGTACTACTTTGTAAGTCCATGGATAGTTTATAAATATATTTGAATGCTGAAGTTTATAGAAAGTTTTAATATTTCAACATAAAAAATAATTTCAAAAATGAATGTACCAATACACCGCTAAAATAATATATAATTGAGTTTAGAATATATTGTTAATTTATAATAATAAGAAATTGAAACAAAAAATTAAAAATTAGTTAGAAGGAGGAAATTTTAAAAATTTCCAAATACTTAAATACATATATATATATTTAATCAAAATATTTTTCTAAAATATTTAACATACTTCATATTTTTAAATTTCAGTGCATGTGGGTATACATATTTTCAGTTTACAGCAGCAGTTTACAAAAATGATGTTTGCAGGTACTTAAATTTATTCCACATGGCAATGTAATTGGTATTTTTTAAATGTTTAAATTTCTTTAAATTGAGTCAACGCAATTTTTACCTCATTTGATGTAATTATGCTATCATGGCATATTAAATAATTGATAAATGTGAATATTATTAGTATTAATAAATAATATAGTAAATCGTCCTTTTTTTTTTTTAAGCAGAATATCTTATTTTATAAAGATGTGGAATAAAATTGAATTGAATCTTTGTTTTATTATGCAGTTAGACAATTTCATATATTTTATTTAATAAATAACAGTAAAAAGATATTTAAAATTGTAAGTCGGTGAAACTTAGGATATTATTTTAAAAATATGCAATTTGCATAACCTAGATTGTATATATATTATCATATAAACATTAAATAAATACTTCAGAATTTAAAAAGAAAATAAAAAAAGAATTACGAACCTTCTTAATATTCTTCATAAGAACTTTCTTCAAGAAAATACCCTTGCAACTAGCATTTTAAAATACACAATGACCAGTCGGAAGGGCATTCACTTAAAATTAGCTCTTATCTTGTAAAGTCTTTGTGACTTCTTCATACTTCATTCAGAAACAAAATAACCAAAAATAGTTCTTTTAGCAAATTCCATCTCAGAAGACTAAATTAATAAAATGAATCCATAATTTCTAAGCGGTTTTCTGTCACAGGAACAGTTTTTTCTGCGATTCAACGATGCTTTCAAATAACAAAAGTTTGGCTTAAGAACTTACGCAGATATGAAAATGATTGTTTAATTGATATTAAAATAAGACTTTAATAAATAGAACATAGAGAATATTACAGGTTAAAAATATTACATTTTTACCTTTTCTAAAGCTTATCCTAGTCATTATAACGCTAAAACTCAACAAATCAGATTAAAATTTTTAAAATTACCGCCTCACATAACGACACGACTTTTCCAAGACCTGGCGTTTGACTTTGCAGTTGCACGGTCAGCGAAAATTAAATAAATGCAATCCACAGATGTCGATGTTATCATCTGCTCTCCCTTCTTGCATCCGCAATAATCATGTTTCAAAGTTCAACATTTGAAACAGAAATTTATTAAGCATTTATAGCTGTAGAAAACATATAGTCAATATTTTAAGGAAAAATGGAGTGGAGTTAAACAATTATTTAAATTTTTATAAAGTATTTTAAAAACTTATGAGATCACTTTATTTTTCCATTTTAAAATCTCGAATTAAACGGAAAAGCATATTTTGTTTTAGTGTATATTTCAGTATTGAACAAAATATTCAGTGAAAATAAATAAAATAAAATAAGAACAATCAAACGGAGTAATGATTTAACAACATTATCAATATTGATAATTTATCAGTAACATTTAAACTTAAATAGAATCATAAATAAAATATAATAAAAGTTTAAAATTATGCTTAAAGAAAAGAAGAAAAAAACTCATTTCTGTAACTTCCCGATGAGTATTAGAGACCGCGAGGTTCTACTCTTGAACCTTACAGACGGGAAGTGTTGGTTTCGATTCCTGGTCACGCTCGTCGACTTAGGTTTTCGGAGTTTTCCGGTGATTTTCTTTGAAACTCGCGTAAAGCACTATATTACTTATTCAATAACATCCGTGATTAGCTTTTTGTATCTAAACTCTGGGTCTGGGAAATGCATAGATTTTCATGACACAAGACAATCCTTTTTATGCTGTATAGAAGATCTTAGAAAATATATTTTTCTAAGGGTTTATTGTTATTATTATTACAAATGAAAAAAAAAAAAAACCGTAAATTTGTTTTAAATCATCAGAAAACGATGTTTCAATTATTCGTTTTAAAGGTGATATCGAATTCTTTTGAAAGATAATCATAGTGAACATTTTTATCCACCCCTCCCCCATCCCCCAGGGATGATGTATACTTATTCCTAGGGGAAAAAACAATGTCCTACGAATAATAATAATAATAAAAAAAAACTGTTTGACTATTACTCGTTATACAGCCAAATTGAATCAATAATATATATCAAATGTATGTCACGCAGAAGGTTTGGTGTGTATATATATTACAGAAGCTGATAGATAGCATTTCTGTGAATGGAAAATATTGGAACGTGGCAGTGCCATCTGTCGTCCGATATGCACCCAAAGGCAATCTGTAGAGTTTTACGTAATATTAATTTCACTTACCAAATTTACAATATTTATTTGGGAGTTGCAGAATTTCTGCAACTCCGTCCTCCGCACTTACTTTCCAGGAGTTATACTCCCGGGAAAATTTAAAAATCTCGGAGGAGTGGAAAACTCCCCCCACCCATAATTGGTACAAGGGCTCAAAACCGGGTTTGTCCCTTGACCTCCCGTGTGACAGACGTACCCGAACTGTACTGTCAAGACTCGCTAGCGGTCACATCAAGTGCCTCACTTTCATCGAGGGCAGGAAAACCTTCGCCACCTGCACCAAGTGCCAAAATCATCAGGCTTCTCCTGAGCACCTTTTGGAATGCATGGGACTCTCTAAGGAGGTTCTTTTCATCAATCCTCTTCTGGTCTTTGACTTTCTAACTGTCAACGAACTCGTGTATCTTGTCTGACTCCGTCAGACAAAGAGGATAAGCAACAACAACAACAACAATATTTATCAATCACAGAAGTTGAGATTTTTCGTTTCCGTTATGAGATTAAATTGCAACATAGCCACGCCACCTGTTGGCCGATGTGCATCCAAAATGGACCAGTAAAGCTTTACATAAAATCGATTCCACTTATAACTTCAGTGTATCACAGAATTTATTGTTAAATCACAAGAGTTTAAATATTGCCTTTCCGTTAAAATGATTAAATTGCAGATTAGCAACGCCACCTATTGGACAATGTATACATCCAAATTGTATTAGCAGAGGTTATGATGATATATGCCAATATATCAAGTTTAATGCATTTGTACACTATAGAAGCTGAGATATAGCCGTCCCATAAATGGAGGGCTTCATTGCATAGCACCGCAATCTATCGGACGATATAGCCCAAATGAAATTCAAATAAACTCCAATTTAGGGCAAGATCTAATATTGTAACAAGTTTGGTTGAATTCCATACATTGATTCCTGAAATACAAAATCCACAAAATTTTTCCATGAGTTTAAAATTTTGTAATTTTTTTTCACCTCACCGCTACTGATTATTGAGAAGCATTCTTTACTGACGTGCTAACAAAACTTTAAACTGAAAATGTAAAAAATGCTCTATTCTCTGTCATGCTAAAAATTATAAATTTCGAATAACTTACGAAGTTTTTAAATTAGAATGTTGCAAATCTCTCAATAAGATTCTTATCAATATCATAAGTGATATTTTAAAACTGGTCCGATCTCTCTACAATCATTTGTTCTTGAGATATCGTGTACATGAACTAACGAGCTATCACACTAATAGGTGCCGATACACATTAACAGATACCATACCAACCTTTTGACTTCCGGATTCCTCACGCCACAAAACGTGTAAAAAAATCAAAAGCTGAAGTCAAAAATTTTAATGATTAACCTAGTTTCCCAACCAATAGTACTAAAAAGTCATTTTGTCATATTCGTTATAATAACACTGTTACAGAACGTGTTATGACGGTGTCACACTTGAACGTTCTATATAGAACTAGAATTGTACGTTTTATAGATGGTACAAATCAAACATTTTCAGAACGTTCTAAATAATACTATTTCTGAACGTGTTTTAGAACGTTCTTTTGACACGAAACACGGTGTTTGAACTATTGAAACCGTTATTAGACGTTCACAGAACGTTCCTGTGCTACTTGGGTAGTAGCAACACTATGAACATGCAAATGAGGTTTGCTTTAAATAAGTGCTGTAAGGTTCGTGATCATTATTTACAGTTGAGATTTGACGTAGTGGGTTAATGTTAGTCAAGGATGCCTCTAGGAAGACGAAGAAGCCATTATCAACAGCTCACTGAGTTTGAACGAGTGTAGTAGGGCTACGAGAAGGTGGGTTTTCTTTCCGCGATATTGCAGAAAGACTTGGCAGGAATGTATCCACTGTGCATGAGTGTTGGCAGCAGTGGTCAAAGGAAGGTACTGCCTCAAGAAGACCGGGTTCCGGGTGGCCACGTGGAGCTACTGAGAGGGAAGACCGCCGTGTTCGGCGTATGGCTGTGGCTAATCGTACTGCGTCTGCAGCGGAAATTCGAGCTGCAGCAACGAACTGTTACAAATCGATTATTTCAAGGACAGCTCCGAGCCAGACGCCCTGTAGCGTGCATTCCACTGACTCCAAACTACTGCCGTCTGCGACGTGAGTGGTGTCAAGCTAGAGCTCATTGGAGGACGGAGTGGAGATCTGTTGTGTTTTCTGATGAAAGCTGGTTCTGCCTTGGTCGCAGTGATAGCCGTGTGTTGGTTAGAAGGAGGCCAGGTGAACGCCTGCTAGCGACCTGTCTGTGGCCTAGACACACAGGGCCTGCTCCTGGAGTTATGGTTTGGGGAGCAATTTTGTATGACAGCAGGAGCACTCTCGTGGTTATCCCACGCACCCTGACTGCAAATTTGTACGTCAGTCTAGTGATACAACCGGTTGTGCTGCCATTCATGAACAGCATTCAAGGGAGTGTTTTCCTACAGGATAACGCTCGTCCTCATACCGCTGTTGTAACCCAACATGCTCTACAGAGTGTCGACATGTTGCCTTGGCCTGCTAGATCACCAGATCTTTCTCCAATCGAGCACGTATGGGACATCATTGGACGGCAACTCCAGCGTCATCCACAACCAGCATTAACCGTCCCTGCATTGACCGCCCAAGTGCAACAGGCATGGAACTCCATCCCACAAACTGATATCCGACACCTGTACGACACAATGCATGCACGTTTGCATGCTTGCATTCAAAATTCTGGCGGTTACACTGGTTACTAATGTACCAACATTTCACATTTGAAATGGCTCTTCTCGCCAATGGCTCTACCTGTGATCTTGAAACTTTAATCAATTAAATATGTTACCTAGACAAATGTATTGCTGAAATTTCATTACTGTACAATAATTTTTTGTTGGTGTTGGGATTTTTTTTTTCCTTAAGTGTACATATATATATGTATATTAAAAAAAAATAAAAAAGTTTTATATATATTCATAAAAAGTAACCTGTTACATATTAAATATGAAAAATACATGCTAATATATGTTAGAATAATTTTTATTTGTTGTAGACATGTTCTAGTTTTTATTATTTTTTTATATATCATTTTATATATAACACTTAATTTTAATTTTTAAAAACTATTCTTGAAAATTTTATAGATTTTTGAAAACATAAGTTTTAGGACAATATTGATTTAAATGTAATAATTTTGCATTTTTTTTTTTTTTTTTTTTTTTTTTTATTAAATAAATTTGTGAAAGGAAAAAAAATTTCAAAATTGTGTAAAGCAGCTTAAACTTTTAAAACTATATGGATCGATTTGATGAAAATAAAAATAAAAATTGAATATCATTGTGTCGCCTGTCCAAAATATTAACAATGAAATTTAGTTTACAAAATTAAATTTTATTTTAATTTAAACCCTCTTTTTTCTATAATCAGATATTTGTCGTATTGCTAAATATATAGTTGCACCTTAACATAAGCCTTTGCCCCCAAACAAGTGCCTCTGTTATGCTGCGATTTCTGCCATTTGCTGAAAGGTTACATATCTCAATTTCGATTGTGTATAATTGTACAAAATTTTACATGTAACAGGACTTTTAAAACAATGTACTGAGTCAGTTGGACGTACATTGGCCGTCAGGTAGTGCTGATATATTTCGATATTCGTAGTGTAAGGGTAAACTATATCGCAGCTTCTACCGACTTTAAGTGCACCAAACGTCATATACAAGATCGCCCTTATGAAAAGGAACGCTGTCTACATATGGGTGCATATCGACTGTCAGGATGTGCAAATTACTCACATCCTGCATTTCCCACACAGACACATCTCAGCAAATGTGTGTTAAAATTGCACCATACTGCATACATAACATTTTTATTGAGATAAAATAGGATTAAATATTTATTTTTGTTAAACGGTAGGTAGCACTATTGTTTTTGCTAGTTAAATTTGTGATGGCCATAAGATTCTAGTTAAAATTTATCGTAATTTACACTGCGCTATATAGAAAATGCAACACCTCGAAAAAGTATGTACAATGTGTTGAAAATTTATACACAGACAGACAACTGATGCATATCTAAATAAGGTATTTTATTTACGAAAAAGTAATTTCAGATTCAACTGTGTAATACAGGGTGATCAGTACGAATTAGGAACCCTTCTCGCAACAATACAAGCATTAACCTTACAAGATAGACATTAAATTAGCGTGCATTTAATGGAATGGTAGCCGATATGTTTTAAACATTCTCCATAGTTCATCCTACAAATGAAGCTAGGACAGAGCAAACAAATAATGGTCAATCACGCCCCACACATTCTCAAATGGTAAAAAAATCTGGAGAGCTTGAAGGCGAAGGAAGGAGCTGGAAATACTGCAAGTCTTTTCTGCTAACGTGGGCAACGTGCAGCCACGCGTAGTCTTGCAGAAAAACACCATTTTGTAGCTGGTAGATGTATGGTAGCATAACCGGCTGCAGCACCTCATCATCATATCGCCGAAACATCCGTTTGCCTCTGATGCGCTTCAGGGGTAATCTGCTGTCTGACGTAACGACATCACAAACCTTTATGCCACGTTGATGAGCGGTATGACGTTCAACAATAATGTTCAGATTCCCTTATCTCGACGACTTCATACTCTCACCCTGTGCTTATCATTAGACAAAAAGAACCGAGAAACACCATGGAACACCATATTGTGTCATTTAGCCTACCAAGTAACTCGATCCCATCGCAATCATTTACGTCATGTAGTTCATGGCAAGGGCAATTCTCGAAAAGTGCGACATGAATGCAAGCAACTTTCACCAAACGCCGTTAAACTGTTATCTTAGATCTTGGAGCATCCAAAGCTTCCTGCAGTTTCCGCAGAATGTCAAGAGTGGATGAATGGGAGGTCTTCAACACTTCCCTTCGATTACATCTATGCCCGCGCTTTCTTGTACGCTTAGGTGGAACGGATTTTAATGGGGATTTACATTTCCTTGTTTGATCCACCTGGTCTAAATTCTATACACGGTATAAACAGCTACATGCATTTCAGCAGATAAGACCAACCAGCCGAAAATAATCTTACAATTTGATAACTGAAAGAAAAAAAGTCCGAATTACGAAACTGCTTTCGGTGTCTCTGCCCAGGCATCTCTTAAACCAAACAAGTTATCTGGAACGAGAACTTTTCGCAATTCTGAATTCCGTAATCGCCAGTAAGTAGAAGCAGTTGGCACATCTAATATTCTTCATCTTTTATCTCGTGCTGTAATCGCGTGACAAACTTGAAGTTGCATATCATATCATCTGTATAACTTGTTTAGCTGCGTATTTCCCAAAATTTCATACTTTTTAACTGAATCTTCATGCTGTTACATTTTCTATGTCGGACAGTGTATTTTGAAACATTATAGTAGGACTTAACGATTTACTATAAGTATAGCTCGCTATTGTGTGTCACAAGTATTTTTACTTTCCGAACACTATAGTGAGGAAAGTATTGTAATCATGTCAAAAATCCGAATTTGAAATTTTGATGTTTCTATACGTTTCGAGGTCCAATGAGTCCGTTTTCACTATTTTTACGATGATGTATGTATGTGTGTATGTATGTGTGTGTGTATGTATGTGTGTATGTATGTGTGTATGTATGTGTGTATATCTGTGAGTGAACACGCTAGCGTCTAAACGCTTTGTTCGAATAAGCTGAAAGTCGGTACGTATATTGTAAGTCACCATAGT
Organism: Salticus scenicus; assembly: GCA_963930645.1. NCBI lineage: Eukaryota > Metazoa > Arthropoda > Arachnida > Araneae > Salticidae > Salticus > Salticus scenicus. Next base: position 228,700,153 of record OZ005652.1, on the reverse strand, counting down.
ACGAACCCTATAGATTTTGGTGAATCTAGCACTTATAGTTTTTTGACAGGGACACAAAGAAAAATTCTTTATCATTACGGCCTATGGGACCAAAATCTTCAAAGTGCGATAGCATCTAAACGCCTTATTCAATTGAGCAAACAATTTATACACATATTATAGGTCACAGATACTCAGTCTGTATAAATTTTGGAGAATCTAGTACTTATAGTTTTTTTACAGGGACACAAAGAAAAATTCTTTATCATTATGACCTATGGGGCCAAATTTTTAAAAGTGTGATAGCGTCTAAACGCCTTATTAATCTGAGCAAAAAATTTTTACACATGTCATAGGTCACAGTTGCACCAACTGTATAGATTTTGGTGAATGTAGCACTTAGAGTTTTTTTACAGGGACACAGAGAAAAATTCTTTATCATTATGTCCTATGAGACCAAATTTTTAAAAGTGCGATAGCATCTAAACGCCTTATTCAATGGAGCTGAAAATTTGTATGAATATTATAAATCACTGTAGCACTAACTATAAGCATTTTGGTGAATCTAGCATTTATAGGTTTTTACAGGGAGACAACGAAAAGTTCTTCATCGTTATGATCTATGGGCTCAAAGTTCAGTAGTGTTAAATAAAACATCGTGTAACATATGGAGAGAAATACTCAAACACTCTATTATGGTTTTCTCTCTTTTGTTTGTTTAACAACTTCTCTTTCTTTACTTTATCTACAAAACTGTTAATTACTCAGTGTTCGGAAAGTCGAGTGGAGTCACTCCAGATTTTTTTTTTATTATTATTATTGTTCGATTTAAATTTCTTTGTGAATTTAGGCAAAGAATATTTGTTTTTAATATTTAAAAAAATAAATAAATAGATTCAAATATGTCTTTCGCCCTTTAAGACATTCAAATAAACTATAATTTTTCATTTTGAATAATGAAAATAAAAATTCATGCTATGTTTAAAGCTCAATACTTTACAGGATTTAAATTTTTGTTTTTATCAAACCAGACATATTTTAGAATAGATTTATCCCTTTCCAACTCAGGCCGCACGATCGTGTGGGTTAGACCTTCACGACTTCCACATACATTTTTGCATCTGGAACAGACGTATGCAATAAAAGCAGGAAATGAACGATCGTGATAATTCGCAGAAAGAGAAAAGTACCATTTTCAGTCAACAAATGGCGATTGTAGTGTATGTTTTCCTTTCAGCTGGAGAAAACAGAAGAATGTAATGTTTTAAAGTAAAAATATTTTGGGTCGAAACCTTTTCGAACATTTTAAAGCTTCGTATTCTTGCAACGCGCAACCAATAGATGAAGACAACTAACATTAACTTTGCGGTAAGTTTTTCTTTTAGATTTAGGACATCTGAGAAAAAATTTCTGTGTTTAAGAATCAACTATCAGAAATTCCTTTTGTTGTAAGTGTATTATCTTATTAAAAAGAGCAATTATTTCTGAAATCACGTTAAAATAATATCTTTTATTTTAAGATTTTCTAAATAATTAAAAGGAAAGACTAAAATTTAAAAGAATAAATTTTAAATTACTGAGTGAAAGGAAAGGAGTCATTACCTTTATACACTGAGACAAAATTCTGTAACTGACATCTTGAGACTAAATTGTGGCTCTAGAAAAAATAGTCCCATGTGATCCTTATTAATTCTAGTCCCCAATGAAAGCGAGTTCTAGAAAGCCCTAGTAGAATTCTAGAGCGTTTGCCTATATTCTCCAGGGTAAAGTTATTAAAAAATCTCTGCAAATAAAAGCGAATACAAGAGGCGGGTTTCAGCAACTGTAATCTTGGTTTATTACCCAATTCTAGAAAACCAAGCGATAATTTCTCACAGTACAAGAGATTCAGAATATTGTTTCACCATCTAGAAATGTGTACACTAGAAATTCTCGATCATTTCGGCTATTCAGTTTATTGGCGTGCCTTATGCGCATAGGTCGGAAATGTATATCTCTAGTTAAGAGATTTAGAAAATGACCACTTATTCATTCCAAATGAAGGCGGTATATTTTATTTCTCAGTGTAGAAATAGAATTTCCTTTCAATAGTAATAATAAAAGCAAAAATTTGCACTTATTTCTAGAAGTTTATTACTTTGCTGAAATTAATTTTCTATTTTTATCCAACCAAGCATATTTTAGAATGGAGTTAATTCTTGCAACACACAATCGATGCAGGAAAGAATGGAAATGGCAACTGACGTTATTTTTAAGATAGGATTGTCTCTTCGGTTTATGAGTTTTTAAAAAGACTCGCGTCTTAGCGAAACAGATTTCAGTGTTATCTTATGTTGCATGCAGAACATTTTATTTCATACATAGAAAAGAGTAATTACTAAATAAAATCACATGATCAAATAGTATCTATATTTCTGTTTAGTAAATAATTGCTAAAAATATTACGTATGAATAATTCCATAAAATTTTTTAATTTCACAAAATTTCAAGAATTAATTTTAGAAGTTTAAAAAGCAGACGTATTTTGTTATTATTTTAGTAAACTAATTCAGGATTTTATATTATATTCGTAAACAATATTTAAAAAAAAATCTATGTAAGGATGATGTGGTTTAAATGTGTAACCGTGACTTATAACTCAAATAATAAGCTATATTCTAACCCGACAGCCATCATATTTGTTTGTTTAAACCTTTCTTTGTTAAATTTATCCTTTGAAAACCAAATCAAATAGAAATTAAGAAAAAAAAATAATTATCTGGTATGTCCCTCACACGACTTCCTCTTACCCTAAAATTTAATACTATAAATTAGGTAAAATGGAAAGAAACTGTAATTATTTTATGCCCAATATTTTCATATTCAAGAACAGAAATATAATAAAAGACATTTTATTTCATTTAAACAACTTTCTCTCTCAGTGTACATCTTGCGGAAAATATCTGTCGCTCCCATTCTACCACTTGAATTGTTTACGTCAGCAAATTCATAGACTCTCATCTCGCGGGTTTTTTCCATGTAGTTGTAAAGTGCGTCCCTAAACTTTACAGACAACCGTTTTTTACATTCTCTTACCCATAAGGTAGAGAAAGTATTGTTTTAGGGTCAAATTTTCGAACGTGAGTATTTGTTATTTTTACACGTTTTGAGGTCCCCTGAATACGAACATCATGTTTTTAGCGAATGGTCTGTGTGTGTGTTATCAGCATAACTCAAGAACAAATAATAGCAGAAAGTCCAAACTTGGTATTCTAAATGTGTATGATATAAGGATGCTACACTAAGATTTTTGTTGATATGAAGTAAATGGTTCGTGTCCATTACGCCCGAAAGAATTCAAATACATTACGTCTATGGGGGAAAGTGCTGATATGTAGAGTTTAGCATCTATACACTGCACTAAACCAAATTAAAGGAATATATATTTTTTATATGCGTAAAAACATGTCTCATAAAAAATATGGTAGGGAAATTATTCACTGTTCGTTTACAGGGCTACACAAAAGAACTAGATAAAAGTGTGACAATAGTCTCAAATTGACGGAAGTGTGTTTCAGGCTGGGCCATGTATTATTATTATAGGATTATTTTAGGTGGTCTGTATATAACCTTCGAAAGATATACAGGGTTGCAAATATTTAAGCGATAGCATTCTTTTTTGTTGTTAGTGGATGTGCTTTACTAATAATATTTTATCATTTGCAGGAAAACTGTTCGGGACTTGAAATGAATTCCTCATACAGATATGGTAAATAATGTATGTTTTTAAGCTAAATATTCATTGCTTGTTTTTTTTTGTATATTTACACGTTTTGAGGCTTCCTGATTACCGTAGTCAAGTTTTTTAACGTTTGATGTTTGTCTGTGTCTCTTAGAGTGACTTCAATACGAATAATTTTAGGAGATCCAAATGTAGTATTTTGAAGGTAATATAAGTTTGTTGCTGGAAAAGTTTGATCAAGATTGATAAGTTTCAAGGAATGTTGCTTGTGAAAGTGGTCTGAATAATTTTAAGTGAACTTTAATTTTAATAACAGATTTAAATTCTATATAAATATAGGTGCAGTAATGAAACGGGGGGCGGTAACTCCCCCCCCCTCACACAGAACTAATTATCATATAAAACTCTTCCGAAGCCTAATTTGAATTGCTTTAATATAGGTTTACATATCAGTACTCGTTATGTTACCTCTTATTCTCCAACATGTATTTATAGTATTAAATTACATGGTAAGAGAAAGTCGTGTGAGTGACACACCAGATTATGTGGATTTAAGATCGAATTAAACGAGTAAGAAGGACGAGATAAATTATGCAATCTATTGACGTTAAAAAATCAATAAAATACTTAAAGAACTTTAAACAGTCATGAATTTAATATAAAAAACTAAAAACAAAATAATGCTGTCCCAAAAATATATAGACAACCGGTGTTAAAAGCTGATTGAAGTACTGATTTCCAAATTTGCATTTTCCAAGGTCATGTACTTGTGATTGAGTAGTTTTCTGAGATAAAAGCAAAGGTGTCTTTCTTTCTTGGACTGATTGTAAAGATTCTTCGCAACGTGCAGTTTTTGAAAAATGGAATTTTCAAAAATTTATTATTTGAAAGCTAGTGGAATGAAAATTGTGGGCATTGTAAGAAAAAATGGACGCAGCAGGGCTGGTATTTACCAAATTTTGTTAATAGGTGACAATTCTGAAACAAAATCACGTTCTGGGCGGCCAAAGAAAACAACAGAACGGTAAGGCAGAGAGATTTTTAGATTAGTTTCAACCCAGAACCTGTTTGTACGGTCAATTTCTAGAGAAGTGACCGTTCCAGTATCAAAATCACGCGAAAAGTGTACATCAGAAAAGTGTTCACTATCTCGAAATTTGACTTATTTACCTTTTAGTGTAATTTATTTAGGTATAGTAGGCTGAGGTTAGGTTATATTTGTTCCAGTCCACGGGTTAGTAAGAACACGAAACATAAAAGTTTCACTTTTTTTTGTTTTTCCCTTTAAGTTGTTCATAATTAAATTATAAATCATATTTTTTTAAGGCAATTAATTTTAGTTTATATCAAAAAAAAAAAAAAAAAAAAAAAAGGGCTAAGCATAATGAGCTCGAAAGGTCTTATCTAACTTCGCCCTATTTATGTATTTATTTTTTTAATTAATTCTTGGGACAGGTGAGAAATTTCCCGTTATACTTTTTTTCATGAAGAATAGCAGTTACATAACAAATATGAAAATTAGATGTTATTATGTATTAAAATGTTTTATATTTGGCATGACAATTAGCTTTATTATTATTATTACTATTATTATTATTATTATTATTTCTTACATATTAGTTCTAACGAAATATTGATTTAAATCTTATAATTTTATATTTCTTCTAAAACTCATATTGCATAATTCTGTCAATTTATTTGGGCAAGAAATTAAAATATTGGTAAAATATGTGAAAACTTCTTAAATTTTAAATCAAATTGGCTAAAATAAATAATGTTAAATAATATTGCGCCGTGTGCCTGAAATTGTGAATATAACATTAAATTTTGAAATTATTTTTAATACTTCTCAACAAGTTTGAAAAATGTTAATGGCTTCCGTGTGTCTGTCCATCTGTCTTTCTGTCTCATCCAGGTTGAAAAGTTTTAATGAGTTCCGTTTGTCTATTTGTTTGTCTATCCGTCAGTCTGTCAATCCGCGCTATGACTTCCGTAAATATTCAAGGAATTTCTTGAAACATATATATGTTATTCACGTCCACTATTGTATATTTCCGATTCAAAATGGAGGGAATACCTCTACTGGTTTCCGTACAGGAACACCCTAAAGTATTCCAAAGTATTCTGTTTTATGAGAGGTATTTCTATAAACCATATTTTAATACCTTTATTTGACACAAATCTCAAAGAAATTGAAATATGTTATTCAAGTTCACGACCGGATGTCTTCTATAGAAAATAGAATAAATAATATCACTCATTTGTGTACAGGGAAACTCGAAAGTATTCCGAAGCATTGCGTTCTATAAGAAGTTTTCTTATAAACCAATTTTTTTATAATTTTACTTCGCAGAAATCTTAATGACATTAAAATATGTTATCCATATATACACAAATGCTTTCTATAGAGCATAATATGATTAGCATTAGATTTACAGGACCACACAATAATATTCAGTTACATTAAGGGCTATTATTGGGAATTTGCTGGAATTTTATTTTTGTTTACATTAAGCGTTTTTAATACTTTCTAAAAAATTTTAAGTGTCACTACGATTTCACTTTGTGTATTTGTCTGTCCAACTATCTATCTGTCTATATGTCCTTCTGCCCGCCCCCAGCGTCCGTAAATATTTTCAGCATTTAAAAAAAAATTATCTATGATATTCAAGTTTGCTACGGAATGTTCCCTATTTAAAATGGCTTTAATAGATAATGTCCAACTGATTTGTATAGAAGGACACTCCCAAAAATTTCCACTTCATTGCGTTTTAGGGCAGACATCACATTTAAATAACTTTCTACTGCAAAAATAATAAAGAAAATAACATTTATTGTTAATATGCTAAAATAATGTTTTGTATAGATTATGATATAGTTAATTTTCAGATTCATAGGGTTACACTAAAATATTTAGATACGTTAAGGGCTGAAATTAGAATCTGAGTGTTAAGCATTTTTAACACTCCAAAAATGTTTAAGAGTGACTCTGAATTCAATCAGTCTATCTGTATGCCTTTTAGTCTTAGTCCTTCTCTCTGTCTGTTTTGTGGTAAAATAGGCAAAGAACATTGATCGCTATACTATACAGGAAATACATGCACTTGGAAAGTGTTGTAATCTATGCGTACAGCATGATTTTTTTCGTTCTTGTTTTAATTTAATTTAAACTCCCGATGATTTAGCAACAACATACTTATCATATTCTAAATTCTGTTTTCCTTTTTTTTATATATCTCGTAATTTTATACAAGTTTAAACATAATGTACTATGCAAATTCTCTGTCCGTCTCTGTCCTTCTCTCTGTCCGTTGTGCGATAAAATAAGCAAAGAACAATGAAAGTTATTCGTTATACAGGAAATATACATGCACTTGGAAAGTGTTTTAATCTATGCGTACCGCATGGATTTTTCGCTCTTTTTAAAATTTAATTTACCCCCCTCCCCCCTTATGATTTAGCAATAAGAGATTTATCATATTCCTAAATTCTGCTTTATATATATGTTTTTTAAATTTTATACAAGTTTACACATAATGTAATATGCAAATGGAAACGTTTAAAATAAGTGTGCTTATAGCAACTTTTATTTGTACATAAATATTAGTACATATTAACATAAGTTTCTGATTTCAAAATAAGTAAATTGATGTGAAATTTGTATGAAAATTACGGTTTTCAGACTAGCATGTAAAAAAGCGTGAGCATGTACTACAGAAAAAAATAAAAATAAAATAATTGCGGAAGTATTATCTAAAACAAAATATAAGCCCTCCAGAAGTTTCATTCGACTTTCCGAACATATAATTGCTATAAGACGCTTAAAAAGATTGAAATCATCAAATAATTTAATAAATAATCCAAAAGGAAAAAGTATAATAAGATATTAATAAAATACTTGGCTCAAGATCAACAGACAGAGGAAAATAATTCAATATCTTGGACGCCAAAGGGTTCCAGATATCGCATAAAATCGCATGTTTCGGTAGCAGTGATCATCATTCGGTAGCACTGACCATTCGGTAGCGCTCTGTTTCATTGTACTTCAAGGCTGACCCTTCGGTAACGTTGAAGTACAATCATATAAAACATCTAGATAATTTGATGATAATACAAATAATTATTGATCAATCAATCATGAAAATACAGTTAATTATTGTTCAATCATTAATCTTCAGATTAATTGATTGAATAAGTCGACGACTAAAAGTTGTTAGACTGTGACATGCCCGTTTATTTATTTATTTTATTTTATGCTGTTTACTTATTTTTTTTTTTTTTTATAGTGAACATTAAAATAATGCTTCTATTTATTTTTAATTAATAAATAAATCTACCTTTCCGTTTTCTCTGAAATATTTACGGTAAACTTACCACCGATGTAAATTAGGATACATATATATTAGTCCCAAATACTGTCAGTTCATAAATCGTAAACGTCATTTTTTTTTCAGAGTTGTAAAAGAACCTTAAGGCCGAAAAATCCATAAAGATCGTGCTACATATTATAATATGTCTAACTAACTTTAGCATTGAATGAGCTGAATTGAGCTGAAAATTTATATGAGTATTATAAATCACTGTTGCACTAACTATAAGCATTTTGGTGAATTTAGCATTTATAGGTTTTTACAGGGACACAACGAAAAATTCTTTATCATTATGATATATGGGCTCAAAGTTCAGTAGCGTTAAATAAAACATCGTGTAATAGATGGAGAAAAATACTCAAACACTCTATTACGGTTTTCTCTCTTTTGTTTGTTTAACAACTCCTCTTTCTTTACTTTATCTACAAAACTGTTAATTACTCAATGTTCGGAAAGTCGAGTGGAGTCACTCCAGATTTTTTTTGTGTTAGTGAGGTGTATTTTGGTAGTAGAATAACACAAGTGACGCACTTGCTTTAATGTGTTCTCATTATACTACAATAAGATATATTAGCATAATTTTGCGCTAACAAATTACCAAACTTTCACAACGCGTAATATATAAAATAAGACACTTAATTAAATATATTAACAGCAAAATGAAGGCACCAAATAAGGTTAAAAAGTAACAATTCCAGACATTTAATAAGAATTAAGTTTAAATAATCAATACAGTGGCTACAGTGATAAATAGTTGTTTGGAGAATTGAAAATCAAATGAGGGTTGTATTTGTATACTGAAACAAAACGACACGCGTGCCATAGAAAGCGGAGTTTGAAATTAGTGAAAGGATTTTCTAAAAATATTCCTTTTATATAATTAAGATTAGATTAATTAGATATTCTCAAAATTTGTCACGTTATTAGTTTCTATTGCCGGCGTAGCTAATTTGATTAATATTATATGCACAATTCATTTAGGTCTTCAATTAATTTAACTCATTATTATGCGAAATAATTTCATTATTATGCTTAATAATGCTTTTTTTTTTTTTTTGGAATTTTATATTGATAACATCTTATTAAGAGTACTAATTGAAATTTATAATAAAGATAACACTAAAAACAAATGTTACTTAGCTTTAAATGTAAGAAATTTAATTAAATTCACAAATGAAATTTTCATCGATTGTAAATTTTCTGTTTGGACACGTTAATTAAGTCGATTATAAGAACCGCCAGCATAAAAAAAATTTATTTTCATTTGAAAATAACGAATAAATAATGAATATGTGTTTATTGTTATTAATTTTATTTATCTTATTTTTTTAAATAGGGGAAAAGAAATATATATCCTTTTCAAAGACGATATTTTTTATTTGAAATAAATATATATATATATTTATTATTTTAGATGCATTGATCATACCATTCTTTAATTTAATAAAAAAACTCCCTATGAGCAATTTTTTAAATTACTCATAAACACAAAAATATTTTATTTATTTATTTATTTGTTATATATATATATATATGTGTGTGTGTGTGTGTAAAAAAAGGTGCTGAGCTACTTAACATTTTTATTTTAAAAGAACTTCAAAATAAAATTGATATATAAAACTATATTTTCTATAGACATCTCGTGGGATTCTCGATGCAAATGGACACAATTTCGCTCTTTTATTATTCCACTATAAAACTATATCCTTAAATCGACTTTTGTAAAATATAAGCTATATGTTAAAATATAGCTATATGTTAAAAAAAAAAAAAAAAAGAAAGAAAAAGAAAAAGAGTGTTATATTACAGAAAATTTATGGCGGCAAAAGTTTCTGAAAATAACCGTATACCATGGGAAAAATTAGAATGTTGTGGCCACCACATGACTTTCTTCTATATTTTCTTATGCAAATTCACTCAGTAAAAATAATTTATAAAAATAATTATTTAATAAATTTATCTTCCATGCAATGCAATATGATTTCCATATTAGAGAAGTAGTACAACACTAAATATCCCAAAAAAGTTCCTTTTATTCTCAAAATTGCATTAAAAAAATTGTTAACTTTATTTTAAATTAGCGAAGATCAGTGGTTCAACTATTCATTTTAAAGGTATTGGCGAGCTCTTTTGAAAGATACCCATCATGAAAATTTATTTCCCCCGAGGGAAGATTCCCCCTCCCCCGGAGGGGGGGGGAGGTGATGCTCCTACATATACAAATAAATTTTCCCAGTTGGCAATCTCAATTATAAATAATTCTTATAAATTTCATAATAATTATTAAAAAATAATTCTCTTTATGCATATTTATACAAAATTTTTTCTCATACCACCATGTTAAAAATCTAGATAAAGCGAGATGGCAACTCAACCTGTAAGATGATTTTTACCAAAAGTTGGTAGGCACTATTTATGTCAAGGTGTAACTACATACCAGTTTGTATGAAATTCCGTGCAGTAGTTCATGAGATACAGTTGCCGCAAAATTTTGTCACACACACAGAGAGAGAGACAGACATACAGACATTTCCTAAACATAGTCAAATCGTGTTCTACAGCTCTCAAAATGTGTAAATCCATTAAAAACCCGAGGCAAAATTTTTACAAATCCAATACTTTCTTCTATTGAATATAGAAGAAAGTAAAAATATGTTGACAAAAGTTTTCCGTAACAAGCCAATATAGAAATTATTCTTTCACAATATATTTTTTTCTCTGAGGCATACTATTGAAAATAAGTAAATAAATAAAATTAATAAATAAAAAGATCACATTAAATATAATTATTCAGTTCAACCAGCAGGGATTAGTGATGCCAAATTTAAGGACTCTTTTAATCAACTGTCACCAATAATTTTGAATAGTGATATTCGACCTACATAATAGATGAATAACCTCCAAAGTAATTAGGACACTGTTCAGTCAAAATATAGTGGTGGATATTAAATAAAAATGTCAATATATTTTGGCAACACTGGTCGGGATCGAATGCACAGCAGGCATGATATTAGCCACAGAACCATGGCTTTTGTTGTTACTTCGAACTTCCCAGTATTGCTTTTAGACCGAGGTTTCTGTATGCAAAACAGGAAAAAATATATATATTCCAGATAAAGTCTGTATAGATAGTTGCAGTCAAAACTAGTATGCTGTGGCCACCAGAATACTTTCCTCTATATTTTCCTATACAAATTCACTCAGTAACAAAAAAAAAAAAAAAAAAAAAAATTCGATAAAAGTAAAAAAAATTGATAATTTTGTATTAAATTACCACATATTTATAGTTCAACCATTCCTTTCGAAAGGTATTGACGAGACATTTCGAAAGATACCCATCTTGAAAATTTACCCCCCCCCCCCCACACACACACGGGGTACTTCCCCCCAGGGGAGGAAGTGATGCCCCCACATGCACAAAATTTTTTTCCTACTTAACTACTACTTAACTATTCCTACTTAACTACTTAACTACTTAACTACTTTTCCTACTTAACTATTATCAATAATTCATATTACTTTTACAATTACAGGTTAAGAATAACTCTCATTATGTACTTTTATACGAAATTTTGTCCTACACTGCCATGTTAAAAATTTAGAAAAAATACGATCACAGCGCCACCTGTTGAGCGATTGATCCCAAATCTAATCAGCACCAGTTTATGTCAGGGGCCAACTAAATACTAAGTTTGGTTAAATTTTGTTAAATTTTGTTAAATAAATAAATAAATAAATAAAAATAAAAATAAATAAAAAAATTACGATCTTTTTCTGTTTTTTTTTATTTTTTTACCCATTAAAAGTATATATATATATATATATATAACTTTGTTTTAAATTATCACAGATTTATAGTTCAACCATTCGTTTTTAAGGTATTGCAAGACCTTTCGAAAGGTACCCATCTTAAAAATTTACTCCTCCGGAGAAGGGGGGGGGGGTACAACCGATGCCCCCACATGCACAATTTTTTTTCTACTTAACTGCTACTATTATCAATAATTCATATTAATTTTACAATCACAAGTTTAAAATAACTCTCATTAGGGACATTTATACGAAATTTTGTCCTATACTGCCATGTTAAAAGTTTACAAAAAATGCGATCACAGCACCACCTGTTGAGCGATTGATCCCCAAATCTAATCAGCACCAGTTTATGTCAGGGTGCAACTAAATACCAAGCTTGGTTAAATTTCATTCATTGGTTCGTGAGATACAGTGTCCACAAAAATCGTGATACTCACAGACAGACAGACATTTTCTAAAAACTATCAATTCGTGTTTAGGACATCCCAAAACGTATAAATCCAACAAAAAACGGAAGTCGGAAACTTTCACGAATCCGATACTTTCTCTATATTACATATAGAACAAAGTAAAAATGTGTCTTTTAACAGATTAAGATATAATTTTGCAAAACAAATACTGTAGTTTTAGAAATCAGAAAGTTTCTGAGGGAAATTCATTACAGAATCAAAATTACGCAAGATTGATTAAATGATGAAACACTTTCCCGCGTGAGAGAATTATATAATTTAATTATGTATATTTGCAAGTGTATAAGAAAAATTGTAAAAATTGTAAAAATTGTATTGTAAAAAATAAGAAAATGAAATCATGTATGAGTCATCAGGTATGAAACATTTTTCCATATTGCGGCAGATATTTACAATAAATGTGAAAAAGAATCAGGGAATAACTGACAGAATACTGTTTAAAAAATAAGTAAGTAAAGGCATGTATTACAGATAGGTAGCAAACATTTTCTTATATTATGTATATAGCCTTTAATAAAAAAGAGAGATTGAGTCAGAGAATGATTAAGTGGATTTCTTTTAAATACTTACGGAAGAAAAAATCACGAGATTTCTTAAAAATTGTGGGACGCTTTTTAACATTTACGTAATATAGTTACAGTAAAAATGATAATGAGCAAGAAAATGATTGAAAGACTATTATTTAATAACAATAATAATAGCAATATTAATAAGAAATAAGAAATAAGAAATTAAAATCGTGCTGATAAAATAACTGATAAAATAAAACTATCACATTGCATACGAAGTTAAAGTACAGCTCAGAAAGATTTATAGCGTGATTACGTTTATGATATTTTCTTTAATATAAAGGAAAATTATAATAATAATAAAAAAAAGAAAAAAAAATAAGCGCAGTGCTCGTATAATATTAAATGTCTTATTTTGTTTATTTTTTAAGTATTGTTTTGTAAAAGAAAGAAATAGCATGCCGCCCAGATGGTAGAGTGGTTAGCGTCCCTGACTTCTACACAGTTGGGCCCGGGTTCGAATCCCGGAGAAGGCATGGATGTCTGTATTGTCCTTGTTCATGTTCTTGTATCTGTTCTTGTAATAGAAACATATAAACCCTTGTGGTGTGGATTATTCGAGATATAAGCGGCCCTAGAGGCAAGCAATACTCATGTACTCATCAAACCAAACCAAACCAAAGAAACAGCATTCTTGTAGGAAACTGCACCGTAAAAAACAACCTATTATATTAAACAAGATTCTTGGCAGCAGAGTTGCCAGAAAATATCGTATGTTATGCGAAAAATACGTTGATAATAATTTTCTGTAACAGTACAGAGAATGCACACCGTAAAAATTCTTGCATTAACTAAACTTCTCCAGTTCTGCTAACCAGGAACGAACCTGTATTGAAAGCAAGGATATTATTATCTCTCATTCAGTTCTACTATTTAGCACTTATCAATTTAGCCGGGATATTAATTTCCCGAACGCAAAACCAAGAAAAAGAAAAAAAAATGTGCATCTACCAGATGAAATCTGTATCAATGGTTACAGATTTTATCTGATTACAGAAAAAACGTTTCACCTTCGACAAAATACGATTTAAGCTAAAGTTCTGTAGTTTTAGAAAAGATACACTTTATGCTGAAATTTTTCAATTTTTGCAGAACTTTTTTTTAACAGTTTTTTTTTTTTTTTTTTTTTTTTTTCACTATATTAATGTATGTGCGTGAAAATTGTAGACATTCTTTCTAAATCCATTTTAGTTTTCTTTAATTTTCTTTTGCTCATATATATGGTAAAGAAACTATTGTTTTTGAGTCATATTTTTGAAATTGGATTTTTGCTATATTTATGCGAAATGTAGTTCCCTGAATCAAGTGTTTAGTGGTTTTATGTGTCTGTCTATGTTTGTATAAGCCTTTTATCAGCATAATTAGATAAATATATATAGTAACAGGAAGTCCAAATTCGGTATTCTGCATCTGTTTTACATAGGGATTCTACCTAAAATAGTTTGTTGCTTAACGAACAATTGCCGCTTAGACGCAATTGTTCGTTCTAAGTGGCATACAGAGTTATTCAACTACACACCTATTGTCAAAATTGCATGTTTAGATTACATTAATCAAGATAAAATTGGCATATATCTTTCATGTATAAGAAAAATTTATTTAAATTAGAATGCAGTGTAAAAAATATTTAGCTTTTGTTTACGAGGCCACACAAAATATTTCTAATATATTAGTGTTATGTTTGGAAGTGTTTTACAATGCATTTCAAGTTTTTTTTTTTTTTTTTTTTTTTTTTTTTTTTTTTGTACTTAATTGAAGTACATTGTAGTTTACAGATAATATACCGGCTAATTGAAATTTACCGCATAAATTTCTACAAGTCGTGTGGTCGGAAATTCTTAAAGTAATTTAAAATAATTCCTTGTATTTGATTACAGCTTCAAATGTTTTATGAATACAAGCACAGTAATCAAATTCGGGTTGAAGGATGTCTCTCCTCATACATAAATGTATTTTAACCAAAACTGCTTTTAAAACTATTTTGGACAGTTATTTAGGGAATAAATTTCTTCTTCAAAGAATTCTTTAAACAACATCCCGTTTTAATACCAAACATAAAAACCTATTGAATTCAGTGTTTCATTATTTTAAAATATTAAATTAAATATTAAATTAAAATCCAATTATATTTTATAAGTAAATAATATTAATGAAAATTTATTTCTATAAATATAACTAAAAATAGTTTTCTGTATATTTCTTTTCTTAAATAAACATTTTATACATTTTATTTTTTATAAAATTTATTTTATGAAAGAAAAAGGCAAGCAATTTTTTAAAAGTAAAAATCTGTTTAGTGGAAAACTGTACTATCCGTCCTTCTAATTATATAATTATATTCTCAATTAATTTATACACTTATATTTAATTTATATATTTTCATTGTATTGCATGTTAAATATACAACTGTCCATGGCTTTCTTTTATCAGCATGTTACTTTCGTTTTCGATAATAAACTTTTTTTTGTCTTGAGTACATAACTGAACCGCATAAATCTTTGGGAATTATATGATTTTTAAATTTTAACTGAAATTTCGGGGATCCTACTGGATCATGGTTAACATACACCAAAGTTAAAGATAAAATGATCATTATTGTAACAAAGCTGCTCTATTATTTTTCTGTTTCACTCTTCTGCTTTCTTCTTTTTTTTTTTTTTTTTTTTCTCCAAGTTTCTAAAATATTCGGAATTTTACAGATGGTATTTTAAACTCTATCACATTCAATACATAAAATTATATATATATATATAAAATCATATTACTCCCCAAATTGATTAATTTTCATTAAATTTGAAAGATTAATAGATAAGCTAAAGTTACGAGAGATTGCGCACATAGCGGATAGGCGGGAAGGAGTAGTGGACGCACTAAAACTCCAGATTGTTGTTCAAAATCAATAATGGAGTGCCGAATTGAATGTGCATGTTGATTGCTTGAAACGTCTAAGATAAAACGTGTTTTTTTTTTTTTTTTTTTTTTCGGTCTCAAAGATAAATGCTTGAATTTTAATATCTCTCCCTAAGAAAATGTGTAGAATGGAAGTATTACAAAATATGTTTTAATTAAACGATTTCTCATGAATTAGACTATATATGTTGCTTGGGGCAGGCAGTTGCACGAAAACTACACCATTTACAACATTAAGTACAACAGTTGTGAACAACGACAGACTAGGTCAGCAAGCAAGAAACTATTCAAACGGAAAATGAATTGCACTAATTTTAAGTTAAACGTGTTGTCTAGTAGCGTTATTTTTAATTATGTGGTCTTTTTTTAAATTCTGATTCTTTAAACATTTTTACTTTAAATATATGTATATATATATATATTTAAATACTTTTTAAGTTTCTTTATTTTTATGATATTTTAATTATAAAAATTGAAATAGCCACTCCTAATACAAAATATTTGTTTACAAAATCTTTACAACAATATCATTTAAGTGAAATTATTATTGTTAACAATTTAATTGTACTTATATTTAAGCGCAATCTCTCCTAGCCTATAAAGAGAGATTGCCCAAAATTGCTCTCTTGGTTTTATTACAGCTGTTGCTTTATTTTGTTTTAGAATAACAACAAAATGTAATGGAAATGCACGAAAGAATTCAAAATTATTCAGCATTAGGTTAGCAAAAATACAATATTTGGATTTTTATATCATTCTTTAGAATTGTGCACAAACTCTCCTAGCTTTACCTTAATCCCAAAAGCATTCTAATACACGAATGGCAATTAGAAATCAATAAACAACTAAACAAATTTCTCGAGTCACTGTATAGCCATACTAAACAGATGCCAAACAAAGGGTGAACCCAAGCGTTAACGCAATATAACAGATAAACATTTTATTTGATTAAACTAATTAGAACCGTACAGTTGCATTAAAATGAATTACTGGCTATGAATTCATTGTAAGTAAATTATTTTAATCGTTTAAGAAACAACGATTACCGTAAATACATGGGATTTCGTGAAATAGTAATTAATGTTACTGTAATTTATCAAGATTAATTTGAACCGACGATTTAGAGAGGAATATATTGTCCCATGAGATCAGAGAGCATTGTTCTTATACATTGGCATTGTGAATGGTATATTTAGTCGTGAATAATATTAAGTTATTCAAACTATTCTACTTCAATATGCATTACACATTTTACAAAAGTACAGAGAATCGAATGTATATCTTTTAGTAATTTAAGCATATTGACTTCCAGAAACTGAGGTAGAAAATATATTTTAGCCTTAGAAATAATTACGTGGATACTGACTTTGGAATTCTTTTAATCTAATAAGAGATTTATTTCCCATTTAAGAATCTGTTAAAATGAGAAAAAGAAATGAGATTTAAGGTTCATTGTGTGGTAATTTTTGTCATACTATAGTTAATTAAACCAGTATCTACTATTTAAAGTAAATTTAAAACCACTATGAATGTATCTCTAACTCTAGACTTGAACCCGGCACCTTTACTTAAGCCAAGAATCAAACCAGGCAGATTTTCAGAATAAGTAGTAAGACGTTATTGACCAGATTATTTTAATCATATTTATACTTGAACAATCTCATACAAAATTCTAAAATGCGGGGGCCAAAATCTCTATTTAAGTGATCGTGTAAAATTTAGGCTAAATTCTAATTGCAGTAATTTATATATATAAAAGATACCTAAAGTCGAAA
Organism: Salticus scenicus; assembly: GCA_963930645.1. NCBI lineage: Eukaryota > Metazoa > Arthropoda > Arachnida > Araneae > Salticidae > Salticus > Salticus scenicus. Next base: position 228,682,546 of record OZ005652.1, on the reverse strand, counting down.
TTAAATATTATAAAAAAGTTTCCATGAGTTTCCTTCGTTTTTAGCCCTTTTAAATGTGCTCTTTTCTTTTATATTCAACTTACGAGAAATTCAGAGTATAATTAAGTGAACAAGAAACTTTTTCTATTCTCTATAATGAAGGCAGCTTTAGCAGTTTCAGGATTTGATTGCATCGACCCGTTGTTCTTTTTTCCTATTTCATTTGTGCGAGCGCATTTAAAACTAATTCAAAAAAAGATTTATATTATTAAGTTGATGTATAAAAAGGCATAGAAGGAATTTCTTTAAATTTAATTATGATAATTTGTCACATATCTTTTTATTTTAAATCTACAAAATAAAATAGAAATAAAATGAAATAAAACACCTTTTTCTGCAGGGGAGGGAGGATAATTTTTAATTCGAAGTTTGCATGCAACATTTTTATAACGTTTCAAAGAACATGTGAATTTTAAGCGGTATCTATCAATGAACAAAGCAAAAATAATATCTTTCACCAGGTATTTCATTGAAAATATTTTGCACAAATAAGGTAAAGTGCCCTAATTTCATCCCCAAGTCACCTTTAGGTTTTTGGAAGCTATAATTGTCCTTGGAAACATACCAGATTTGGATGTTACATTCATAATCTATTCACAAACATATAAACATAGTCAAACTGACAGAAATATATTTTTTTTTTAAGTCAAAAAACTCTGATTCAACAATTACCTGTATTTGGCAAAGGTATAAAAAGTAGTTCCTATTTCGTCCCTTTCAAAAAATCCAATGAAACGAGAGTTTATTTGAATCAAAGAAAATTTATCTCAAATGAAAAATAGTGCAAACTACCAAATGAAGAATATAACTGAAAGAAGTATTAGGCATTTAGACATCAGAAACATATGTATCTATATATTCTGTTTTTGGCTTCTGAGCATGTTTCATGTGACCAAGTGTAGCGCTCAATGCACTGGACCCATTCTTCTCCAAGTTTATCATCAGAGAAATGGTTCAAAAAGTACACATTGTATCACAATCGTCACCATTATCGCTTGTATTATCATAAGGAGTGTGAACTGACGAATCACTTTCGTCATCTGAGTCGTTGGGTAAGTCGGATTTGGATTTTTCAGATAGCGGATTCTTTCCCTTTCATTTTGAAGTAATAGATGCCAAAATTTGTTTTTCAGCTGAGCATCTTCTGTGTCTGGGAATCTTTCACTGCTTTCCTATGCGGAGACCCGGTGATCAGTGTTATTGAACCTCTTTTTTTTTTCAGAAGTTGATGGTGGAATCACTAGCACTTCCCTGATGCTATTAGAGCTGATGGCAGCATCAGTTTGCGTAACATGACACTTAAAGATGGTTGATCAGTTACCATGATGGTTACCTCTGGATGGAGAGGTGTCCGGGGGATCGAAAGGGGGCGAAATTAAAATGTCTACGAAGGACGAAATTGGGACCACACTACTTCCCAACATGGGGGAGCTTTAGTTCTCGTAAGACATCCGAAGACTCACTGAATGTTACTATTAGCATCTTACAACATAGAATACATAGGAAATAATGACTTACAGTATATCAACAAACGTTCTAAAAAAAGACAGAGTAAGAACGCACGTCTTCTAAAAACAGGAAATCCAATACATATAACAGATGTATGTGTCTTAGCGAACAAAACTTTCATTACTTACTTGTTATACCTCCCACTTCTTCTGCCTTGTGTAACATTTGGCACCACTTTGGGATAAGCAGAGAAGTAAAGAGGGCAAAATTAGGGAAGGGGATGAAATTAGAGCATTTTACCCTACATTATATTAGTTTTTTTCGACACAGCTTTAGTGTGGAACCCAAATATGTTTTACCATCTTGGCGATGAATTGAAATGGCCATCGCAATTGTGTAAGTAAAGACCTTAGTGGGAAACATCCGAGCTAAATATTTCAAATTTTGTGGATCCCACACTAAAGCTGTGTCATTTTTTATTCTCTTCTATGTTTTCATTTGAATCACTTCAAATTGAATAAAATGAATGTTCATATAAGTGAAATAGTATCAAAATTTGACAAGCGATTATAAGGTTATCTACATTATTTTGAAACATAGTGTATCCTGATGTGCCGCATAATGAGCTAAATTTAAAAATATTAAAAAGAAATTTAATCTATTGTAGATACGTCAAGTGTTTCATAAAAGTAGAACATACATGATTTTTTTTTATTTACTTTTCATGCAATGTATAAAAAAGAAAGAAAAAATCTGGAGTGACTCCATTCGACTTTCCAAATATTAAGCATTAATGGTTGTAAAAATAAATTAAAGCAAGAGAAGTCGTTGAATAAACAAAATAAAAAATTATAATACTAAGGTGTTTGGATTTTTTTTAATACAGTATATTCTTTTATTTAACGCTACTGCACTTCAAATAATTTGAGCCTATACATCATAATGATAAAGAAATTTTTGTTGTGTGCATGTAAAAATATATATTCATCAAAATCTATGCGAAAGTGACGAATTTATGTAGGACATGTAAAGTAAAGCTAGGAGAGATTGCGCGGTAAGAGAGATTGCGCACATAGGGGATAGGCAGGAAGGAGTACAATAGGCGCTCTGAAACTCCAGGTAGTTCTACAGTATCGATCGTGGAGTGTCCACTTAATTGTGCATGTCCATTACTTGAACAGTGGTTATTTTGTCTCGTTTACAAAAATGTTTACTCAAATTTTCAAAACTCTTTCTAGGAATTTTTATAGAATGGTAGTATTACAAAATATTTTTAGACTAAATGATTTCCCATGGACTCGTTTAAAAATTTTACTTGTGGCAGGTGGTTGCATGAAATTTGCATCATTTATAACAACGAGTGCAGCGATTATAGACAACGGAAGATTAGGTCAACAAACAAGTAACCATTCAAACTGAAAAGAAACTTTACTAATTTTAAGTTAAACATATTATCTAGTTACTAAATGTTACTTTTTATTATCTAGTCACTTTTTATATCTGCTTCGTTAATTTAATTTCTTTAAATAAAAATTTTTAATCCTTTTTAATTTTCTTTTTTTTATTATTATTATTAAATTGAAATATCTACATGTAATACAAAAAATATTTGTTTACAAAAACCGTATACCAATGTCATTTAAGTGCAATTATTATTGTTAACAATTTAATCATAATTAAAATTAAGCGCAAACTCTCTCTTACCCTAAATTAGCTCTCTTAGTTTTATTACAGCTGTTACTTTAAATGATAGTAAAACAACAAAATAGTAATGGAAATGCGTTGAAGAAGGATCACTTCAAAACCATGCACCAACAGTTTAGCAAAGAATTAAAATTTAGATTTTTTATATCGTTTTGTTGGATTGTGCGCAGACTCTCCTAGCTTTACCTTAGACAAATTTTCAGCTCTATCGGATAAGGCATTTAGACGCTATCGCATTTCTAATAACTTGAGCCCATAATCCATAATGATAACGAATTATTCGCTGCGTGCATCGAAAATCGAGAGACAAAAATTATTACTTTATGTTATTGAATATGAAGTAAAACAAAAAATGTTTCATTTAAATACGTAGTGATATTTATTTAATTTGCATGCATTTGTAGAAAAGATAAAATGCAAGTTTAAAATAGAATTAATCGCCTTGTTACTTAATCTATAAATATTCTGTTAAAAAAAAAAAAAAAAAAAATCATTTCGCCAAAACTTATAGTATTTGCGAGATATACACCCCCCCCCCACACACATATATATGTATAATATTACATGTAGCGTAAAAAAAGTGGTACGAAGATCGCATAATTATGAAACAAAACTTGTTATAAATGTTTTCAAAATTGGTATATTTTTAAACTTAGTGTGAAATAGAAATACTGTTCTCAGATCAAAAATAACATTTCTCTGAAACCAAAAAAATTCATGAAATGTTTCAACTCTTTTTAATATAGTATTCTTACTTTCTGAAACAGAAAAACACAGTAAAAAAATTTCCATCATGTTCAGTTTGGTTGCAAAACGTATATTTTTAGTAGAATTTTGGATTAAATTATGAAATCTTTTTACTTAAATTTGATTATAAAAATATGTTAAATAATTTTTTATTACTTAAATATTTATCAAAGTACAACAACAACAACAATAAAAGAGAGAGAGAGAGAGAGAGAGAGAGAGAGAGAGAGAGAGAGAATAGGAGAAATGTTGTGGTGGAGTGGACTGTTAGGGATAAAAGTGGAAGCGTGTTCGGGGGGTAGTCTAAAAAAAAAAAAAAAATTTACACAGGCAAAAATATTGAACACATAATGTTAAACATATCATGAAAGAACTGTTTATTTAAATATGAGAAATAATGTGTTTGTTTAATGCAGTAAAATTAGTAATTTATTATTGGAAACCACCGTTATTTTGGAAAAAAGAAAACGAACGTAATGGACAAAAATTGAAGCTATTTTGAAAATTAGCATTTTCGAAAAGAAAATTTACCAAAAGAAAAAATATTTTTGTAGACCTGTATAATTAAAATTGTCAATTTATTCTGAAAATGTAAAATTTAATTTATTTACAAGTTCTAATAAATTTTGTCATATATTAGGAAAAGATGTTTAGTTGAATACAAGTTCTTTTGTACAAAGATTTACTATTCAAAGATATTTTCTTTAGTATTCAAAAAAACAACTTCATCTTTGATTGCAAATTTCTTTTAATTACAAAAGACGCTATACACAAACTACAAATAAGTATTTGAACACTTTCGAATTTAGAAATTTTGTGAAATATATCGAAAAATTCTTGAGAAATCTTGAATCTTTAGGAGTATAAAAAACATGATGTACCTCATATATTACAGCAAACATTTTATTCTGAATAGGAAAAGGGGACCAGTAAAAATTGAACAAAAATCAAAATGTTTTGGATCACCCTATAAAATGTTATACTTGAAAGGAGTTTTTGATGTAGCATGTTATTATGACTTTTCTTCTAATTATCAGTATAAATTTGTATGAGGCTACCAAATATCTATATATTAATAGGCAAGCATAAAATTTGTAGTCCCTTTTTAACATATAAATTATGGGAGTAGAGGGTTGAAAATGGTATCATTTGAAAGGTATGGTTAGCCGGAAGGTGCGAATACAAATATTATTTTCTTACGATGTCAAGAAGGTATTTAAAAATACATTTATTTTTTATGCATTTTCCCCCATTTTTCCCTTTTATACACGTATTCCTTTACATTAAAAAATACCTAAAAGTGGAAAGTTGTTAAATCTGGCAATTTCGTAAAACTCAAATAAAACCATAGACACAGTAATTTGTATAGCATCCTTATACGCAAGCGAAGTGATGACGTCACTGGCCGTCCGTGTAACCACAAAAAAGATTTCCTAAGTATTTGATTTATGAGAAATCATTTTTTTATTTTCTAATTTACTTATGATCTAATTTCTTTCTTTTTTGTTTTATGATTTATGTCAGCTGTAATTTAAAGGGATATTAGCCGTACGATAAATTTCATGCTTGTGTATTAATATGTAAATAAAAAATATTATTTAATTTTTGAAACTTCAAATGTTCTTTCTTATTTGTGTTTTGGCAACAAAAAGTGACTTTATTTATTTATTTAAATATTTGGTTATTTTATCGTTTGATTGCGAAGTTTTGACGGGAATAAGCCGTGGTAAACGAATTTTGATTTCACGTATAAATCTGACACATTCTGGTACTATCTTACCATTTGATTTCCAGCGAACCCAGTTGCCAATTATACTTGCATTTGCAATGACTATAAATAAGTCACAAGGACAAACGTTTGAAAGGGTTGGTATTTTATTGAAAGAACCAGTTTTTACACACGGTCAATTTTGTGTTGCAGCAAGTCGGGTCCGTTCTTTCAAAAGCTTAAAATTTTATATTTCAGAACACAGTGGGCAAGGTCATTTAGCTAATGACGAAAGAGTATTTACAAAGAACATTGTTTACAGAGAAATTTTAAATTTCTAAATTTATTTATTTAGGGCTAACTTAAAAGAATTCTGAGATTTGAATAAATTTGTGGTCGAATTTCGACCACTGGACGATACTAGTATTCATAAATATATAAAGGTCACTTTAAAAAAAAAAAAAAAAAAAAGTATTACCACTTTTTTATTTATAACACGTAGGGTATTAGACCCATTGCAAAGCCATTTTTAGGAAACTACATTAGACACGGCATACTGCCATCAAAATGTAAAAATGTTGAGCATCTCACGAAATATGAGCATTTTTACTAATTATTTTTAAACTACGCATGCGCTAACTTAAAAAAAAAAAAATCATTTACATAATGTAATAGCCACAAGTATTGAGCTACTTATATTAAAACCCCAAACAAATATCGTGCGAGTTCAAAAAGTTATGAATTATAGAATAAACAGAGTTTCAGTTCCAGTCTAAAAAAAAAAAAAAAAAAAGAATACGATAGGGGTTTTATCAATATTTATTTACCAGAAGCGGACACTGTATTACCATTGGGCACTGATTGAATAAAAATAAAAATGTGAGTAAAATCCTTTTTGTTTAGCTTTTATCACTTTTGCATTACTTCTTACAGGATGATCCAAAACATTTTGACTTTTATTTAATTTTTTACTGGCTTTCTTTTCTTCTTCAGGACAAGACTTTTGCAGAAACATACGAGTATATAACATGTTCTTGGTACTCCCATAATTGGTACTCCAAGATAATTTCTGCAGAATTTTTCTAGATCTTTGACAAAACGGCTAAATTCGAAAGTGTCCAAATACTTATTGGTAGATAGTGTACAATTTCTTTAAGAATTTTCTTCCTTCCTGAAGCTACAATGATTTCAGTCTCTGTCAGATCTCTTTTTAAATTTTAATTTTAAAAGACCAGACCTAATTAATTAACTGTAAATGTCTGTTTAATAATGTAAAAGAATAAATTGCACACAATTTTGAACAAAAATAATGAGTCAAAAGTAAATATAATACGCAAAAACTTTAGAGTTATGCTACGAAATATCATTTTCGAAAAAACTAAAAATTTTTTGCTTTTAAGTCGAAATTATTCTAATATTCGATTTTACAAAAGAATTTTACACATCGCTTTCTTTGGCTTGCAAATCAAAACGGCAAATTAAACTTTTTCAAAAACTTCATTTTTTAATTTTCGAAGTATCTGCATTTCAAAATTTCAATTTTGGTACAAAATTTATGTAAAAAATGTTAAATTGCATATTATACAATCTTTAGAAAAAGAAAGTAATGTAAATTTTTATAATAACACATTAAATAACTTTTTTGTAGTACTGCTCCCTCAGGCGATGTTTTTGAATACCATTATTTACAAAGAATAATATTCGATTCATGTAATAGTTAAAAAAAAGATAACTAAGCACAAGTATTCAAAAATAGATAAATTATGTAAAATAATATTTGATAGCCTTTCCTTATAGAATCTTTTGGCTATTTTAGAATACAGTCTTTGACAGAAAAGGCCTCATTACAATTCTGACCGGAAACATGCATTATTCCATTTAAAATTACCTTTTAAATAACCACAAAAGCCTTTTTCCGAATAAAGAATGCTTTTACAGTCTGAAAAGGGAGTTAATTTAAAAACTGGAAGGTTCTTAAGTATCGAAAACGATACTTTGGGCTCTTTCCTGAGAAGTAAGAGTCAGCCATAGATACGTACTTCACAGAACAATTGTTGTGTTTTCTTTCTGCAGAAATTGCACTTTCAGATTCTAAAGTTTTCTTAAGAAAAAAAAAAGTGCTTCATTATTATATTTAAAGATTTATCTTTTCAAACAAAATAATTAAAATTTAATTAGTGGCTCGACCTTCTGCGTAAAGCTTATTTACTGTGAGATTTAATTAGCGGTGATATACTATTCTGTAGTTTATAACATGATATTGCATAATCAAGAAATGAAAGGTAATAATTTTTGCTCAATTTTCTAGCAAGAAAAGAATATAGATACACTGAGAAAAAATATATACCACCTTCATCTAAAAGGAATAAGTGGACCTTTTCTAAATCCCTAAACTAGAAATATAGATATCCAAGCCATGCGCATAAGACACGCCAATTAAACTGAATAGACGGAATGATCGAGAATTTCTAGTCTACACATTTCTAGATGATGACATAACATTCTGAATATTCTGAATCTTTTGTATTACGAGAAATTCTCTATTGATTTTCTAGAATTGGGTCATGAACAAAGATTATAGTTGCTGAAGCCCGCCTCTTGAGTTGGCATTTATTTGCAGAGATTTTAAATAATCTTGCCCTCGATAACATAGTCAAACACACTAGAATTCTAATAGGGGTTTCTAGAACTCGCTTTCAAAGGGGACTAGAATTCATAAGGATGACATGGAACTATTTTCTCTAGAGCCGCAATTTAGATTATAGATGTCAGTTACAGAATTTTTTCTCGTTGTAAAACATTATGAAGTTGTCATAAAAAAAAAAAAAAAAAAATTTTAATCACCAAAAATAAATTCAAAAACTGGCGTACAGACAATAGCAAGAAATTAACACACACCATAAATTTAAAATCAGCACAACCGGTTTCGAAAGGACGTAGCCTTTCTTCATCAGGTGCAAACACGTGCAACTGCCTTGGAGGCAAAAGCAAGACTGAAAGCAGGACAAAATCCAGAGGGGGAGGAGCAAGCAAACAACCAAACAATCTTGTCATTACTAAAGCAGATAAAGGTGGCCAGATTGTTCTCATGGACAAAACTGATTATGTTGATAAAGTTAATTCTCTTTTATCTGAAGGACCTTATACTGAAATTAAAAAAGACCAAACTAAATCTCTTCTAAGCTCTGTTCAAAAAGCTGTTAAGAATTCCACCGTTCTTCATGACAATACCAAATTCTCGGTTTCCCCTTCTTCAGCAATTTGTGCTCGTTTTTATGCTTTACCTAAAGTTCATAAAAATAATGTTCCCCTCAGACCTTTTGCTTCGAATATTGGTACTGCTACTTATCCCCTCTCTAAATTTTTAGCTTCTATTTTTTCTCCTTTTTGCAGCACTAATAGTCATACTATAAAAAATTCCTATGATTTTGTTATGAAGTTAAATAATTTGAATCCTGTAAATTGCTCTATGTTATCTCTTGATGTGAAGTCTTTATTTACTAACGTCCCCACTGAAGGTGCGCTGAATTGTTTAGAAAAAAGGTTACGCGAATTTCATTATTCTGACATTGAAATCAAAGAATTTGTCAATCTAACTAAACTCTGTGTTTCCCAAACTACTTTTGAATTTAATAACAAATTTTACAAACAGTGTGATGGTTTAAGTATGGGTAATCCTTTATCTCCTATTCTTGCCGATATCTGTATGCATTATTTTGAGGAAAAATTATTAAAGATGTTAAATTTAAAATGCTGGCTACGTTACGTAGATGACACTTTCATTCTTGTTGAAAATCCGTTTGATATTTCTGCCATTCTTAATATTGCTAATGCTATTGATCCCCATATTCAGTTTACCTTCGAGTTAGAAAATTGTAATCAACTTCCCTTTCTTGATGTTTTAGTTACTAGGTGCGATTCTTCTTTTAAAACCTCTGTGTACAGGAAACCTTTCTCTGTTTCTAACCCTCCCCATGCTCTCTCTAATCATCCGGCTAAATAAAAAATTGGCACCTTTTACACTTACGTGTATCGTGCCCTTAAAATTTGTTCTGATACTTCTTCTCTTAAAGAAGAACTGAATTATTTAAAGTCTGTTGCTATTAAAAGAGGTTTTAGACCCTCTATAATTGATAAAGCTCTCAAAAAGTTCAGTAGGCCAACTTATAATTCTACTCTGTCCATTGATGATAAAATTAAACCTGATAATCTTGTTGTCTTACCTTTTTATCCCCCCTTAAGTTTTAAATTAGCCAAAGTTTTGAAGCGTTTCAATTTTCACGTTATTTTTAAACCTGTCAATAAATTCCAATTCCCTTCAACCAAATCCCCTGTTCCTGAGCTTCAAAAATAGGGTATCTATAATGTCCCTTGTAATAACTGTGATTTATCTTATATTGGTCAAACTAAAAGAAATCTTGAATGTCGTTTACGCGAGCATTCTCGGTATGTTGTTAATCAAGAAATTTCTAAATCTTCTATTGCGAAGCACAGTTGGGAATTTGATCATAAATTTAATTTTAAGAGTGCCAAAATTATCTTTCATGCCAAACGCGTTTCCGAACTAGATTTTTTGGAAAATTTAGCTATTTACCTTAATCGTGATAAAATTGTCAATGAAAAATCTGATTCCACTTTGTTGTCTACAGCCTGGAAAAATTTGTTTAATTATATTAAATAATTTCCTTCATTATGTTTATAACATCATATTAGTTATAATAAAATAATTCTAATTAAAATAAAAATAATAATAATTAATCGATAAATTTTATTAAATTTACTTATTAGTTTAATATTATTGAAATGTAAAAAAAAAAAAAAAAATAATAATAATAATTGTTTACTCTTTTCCTCCCTCCTCTTTTTGTGGTGCGTGTACGTGTGTTTCTCTCTGATTGGTCCTGCCCTGCATGATGCTTCCTATTGGTTGTTTGTTTGCTCCTCCCCCTCTGGATTTTGTCCTGCTTTCAGTCTTGCTTTTGCCTCCAAGGCAGTTGCACGTGTTTGCACCTGATGAAGAAAGGCTACGTCCTTTCGAAACCGGTTGTGCTGATTTTAAATTTATGGTGTGTGAAGAAGTTTTAATTTCTTGCTAAAAAATGTTAAGGCAACATATTTTCACAAAAGAATAAAAACCGTTGCCTAAAAAAGGAATTACTATAATTGCAATTAGAATTACTATAATTTACGTTTAATTCACTAACTGTAATTATCTGAATAAAATTCTGAAGTTTTCTGTAATTCTGAAGTTTTCTGAATCAGAATTTTTCTGAATAAAATTCTGATCATGTGCAATTTTCTGTGTAGAAAAAGTGACTTAAAAATTTAATACCATATTAAAGAAAAACATTTGAAATTACAATTTTTCATAGAATTTCCTTTTTATATAAATTAACATTTATTTCCATTTTAGTCGAAATTATTATAATATATTCATATCTATAAAATAATTTTGCAAACCGATAACTTTATTTTTAAAGGAACCGGTTTGCGAATCAAAACAGCAATTCAAAGATTTTCAAAAATTTCTCCTTTTAATTTTCTAATATTTAATTTTCAAAAATTAAGTAATGGTATTAAGTGTAATTAAAAGAATAACTGTTAAGATATATACTACAAACATTAAAAACGGAAAGTTAAATAAATTTTGACAATAATACAATGTATAGATATTCTTTGTAGTACTACTACCTCAGGCATAGTTTCTAAATTCAATCTATTCATACATAATAATCTTACACTCATTTTGTTGTGGAAAAGTATTAGTTAACATTTAAGAATTGAGTAATTGTAAAAAGTAATCTCCGATAGCCCTTTTCTATCGAATTTATTGTTCTATTTTTAAATCTCAGAATGTTTTCTTCTTTGACAGAAATGGCCTTATTAGAATTCTAGCCTCAAAGATACATTATTCCATTTAAAGTTATCTTCTAAATAACCACAAAAGCTTAGTTCCGAATAAAGAATACTTTTCCCGTTTCAAAAGAGAGTTAATTTAAAAACTGAAAGGTTCTTAGGAGTGGGAATAGATACATTGCGGTCTTTCCTGACAAGTAACAGTCAGCCATGGATCGGTACTTCAAAGAACAATTGTTGTGCTTCCTTTTCGCAGAAATTGCTATCTCTTTTTAGATTCTAAAGTTTTCTTTAAAAAAAAAAAGAATGCTTTAGTACGTATATTTATAGAATTCTTTTTTCAAAGAAAATAATTAAAATTTAATTAGTGATTCGATCTTTAGCATAAAGTTTTATTTCTAAAAGTTTTAATTAGTCTTGTTTTATTATTCTGTTGTTGTAACGTCATTTTACATTTTTAGGACAATGATGTAATAATGTTGGGGCATTTTCACAAGGGAAGAATGTAGTTAAAAGAATGCGAAGTTCATATATATATATATATATTGAGATAAAACATACTAGTAGATGTATGCAAATTGCTTTCTAAAAAATTAGTTTCTTCACTGCAGAATTTGAATTGCATGCATGTCAGCGCTTGCATTATTGCTTATTTATGCACACACAAAGAGAGAAAAATAAAAGCCTCAATTAGCTATTTTCTTTCTTCTTTCCTCAACCGCTAATTTTATCATTTAAAAAACAAATTTTCGAACAGGTTTTACTACGGCTTACTTCACGTAAAATTTAGGATGAAGCTAAGTATTCAAAGCAAGAAATATTTGTGAGGAAAGTTGTAATTTTGAAAAGTATTAATAGACGGCAAGAATAAGACAGTTAACGATTAAAGTACAAATTAAAGTATTAATTTTAGAATGAAAAGCAAAAAATATTTTAGTGCGCGGGGTGGTAAAATAATTATATGTTATTGGTGAGAGGGATTTTTTTTTTTTTGTAAGATGTAAAAGTTTTGGGTTGTTTAAACTGGAAATTTGATTCTAGATGGCCACATTGCTCATCCAAGCAAGGTGCTCGTAAGTTTAAAAGACGATGTTTAAAAAATCGATTTGTATCTCGTTTGGAACTTTGGAGAAATTCAGAAAAAGTGCTTAGAAATATAATTTCTAAAAACACAATGCGGCAACGATAAAAAAAATAAAAATAAAAAAATAAAAAAAAGAGAGAGGAAGAGAGAGAGATCTAAAGAATATATATATATATATATATATATATATATATATTTATTTATCTGCAAAAAAAGCCATTATTAACGAAAAGAATTAAGAGAACAACACTTCAAAGAACCAAACAATTAAAAAAATTATCCCTTACTTATAAGCGCTCCAGCGGTTTTCTCTGATGAGTCAAGTTTAACTGATATATTAGTGACAGGAATAAACTAGTCGGATGACGAAAATGTGACCGACTTAACAAAAATTACAATTTTATAATAGTAAAATAGTTTTCGTACATTATGGTATTGGGGTGCATATCTTTTACTGAAATCTGGAATGGCTCCACTCGACTTTCCGAACCTTAAATTAGTAACTGTTGTATAAATAAATTAAAACAAGACAAGACATTAAAGAGATAAAAGGGAAAATTATAATAGGGTGTTTGAGTATTTTTCTCCATTGTTCAATTTCACGCTATTGCACTTTAAGTAATTTGAGCCCATAGATCATAAGATAAAGAATTTTTCGTTGTGTCCTTGTAAAAATCTATAAGTGCTGAATTAACTAAAACCAATACATTTCGTGTAACAGTAATTTATAACATGTATATAAATTTTCAGCTCAGAGGAATAACATGTTTAGACGCTATTGCACTTAAAAAAAAAAATTCGGCCCATAGACTATAATGAAAGAAATTTTTCCTTTGTATCCCTGTAAAAAATCTACAAGTGGATCCACTAAAATCTGTACATTTGTTACACAGTCAGGTATAACATCTATATAAATTTTCAGTTCAGATGATTAAGACGTTTAGACCCTATCACACTGTAAGTAATTTGGGCCCATAGACCATAATGATAAAAAAAAATTTCTTTGTGTCCCTGTAAAAAAATATAAAAGTTAGATTCCCCAATATTTATACAGTTCGTGCAACAGTGATTAATAATATGTGTATAAAATTTCGACAAAGACGATTGAAGCGTTTAGACGCTATCGCTTTTTTAAAAAGTTGGTCCCATAGGCCATAATGATAAAGAATTTTCCTTTGTGTCACAGTAAAGAATAGTCCTAGATCACGAAAATCAATAGGGTTCGTGCTATGGTAATCCATTATATAGGTACCAAATTTTAGCTCATTCTAACAAAGCGTTTAAGCGTTATCGTATTCACTCATAGACGTACACCCACACATACATAATCATCGTAAAAATAGTAAAAATGAACACAGGGATCTCAAAACGTATAGAAACACCAAAATCCTAAAGTCAGATTTTTGACATGATTACAATACTTTCCTTACATATGTATGTTTGGAAAGTAAAAATAGTGAAAAATAAATACAAATTAGATCAAACTTCTAAATCTAAGAGTATGTCTTTGCCCCTATTGTACATAGCTACTGAGAAGAATAATTTAATGCGAATTATTTTAAATTAAAAGGGATATCTCTTCTCTGGAAAAGTGAGTGATGTAGGTTTATTTTAATAGCATTTCTTATAACTATTATGCTCTGTTAACTTTTCTAACAAATATGTTTTTACTTTATTATTATTATTTCTGTTACATGGAGCTTATCTTTTTATCAAACTCGGTTATTACGTCACTCGGCTACAACGTCAAAAATGTTTAGTCCCGTGAATGACGTTCAAACCGAGTTCTACTGCATATCTAAAGAAATCAATGAAATATATAAACTGGAAATTAAAAGGTATATATTTTTTAAAACACACTCTTTAAAATCTTATTTAAATAATCATCTCATTTCTCTTGTATATTTAAAAAGTTAGAATCTAAAAATTCCTTTTTATTTTGAGATTTTATATAAATATTTTAAGTTCTAGTGAAATTAAACTTTCTAAACAGATATTATTTTATATTTGGTTCCAATTTTTATTCTTCGATTGCTGTGTAATTGATAAAACAAATGAATAATTTCGGAAACTTTCTTTTCTTAACTATATTTCGACATGACAGCCATAAATACAAAAATTCACTTTTGCATATTCAATCTTGGGAAGTAATTTCTCTTACTCAGCTCATTTATAAAGACGTTTAAACATAATATTACATTTTGTTACATTCTCTATTGTTCTAAAACTGAATGATAAATTTTGTTAAGCCATGCATGTGATTTTATTCATTATATCCATTCATTCAAGATTAAATAAAACTACATTTTACTCATGATAAACTCGGAGAGGAAGATATTTTCGTTCTTTTATAATGTTTTCTTATGAATGAATTCTTGATTTTTCAGTTAGAAATTTATTATTATACCTACAAATATGCTATATTTAAAATCATATTTTGCGTATGATTTTAATGTTTAAAATATGTTCTTTGATTATATTTCATTTACGGATAAATTCGATTAAATATCAGATTTTTCTATTATAAGTTTACTATTATATCATGAAATGTATTGCATTTAAAATCATATTTAATACATCATTGGAATGTTTAAGTAACTTCTGAAATTAATAATTTCTTTCTTTATGAAATATATATATAGAGAGAGAGATAGAGACTATTCTTCGTTCTCATTATTTTCTTTTATTATCAAATGGATTATATATATATATATATACATGAGTAGGATAGTTTGTGTAAAACCTTTTAGTGCCAATCGAAAGTATTGTACTTATGCTAAGAATGTTTGTCTAATTTGACACAATTGTTAAGATCAGGAAAAAGGTCACAAAATAAACAAATTAAGAATAATGTTTGGAAAAGAACATATCACGAAATAAAAGGAGAATAAATTAATGCCTATTGTATTTTATGGGCAGGAGAAGATTTAGGATTAAGCCATAACTAGGATATGACGAGGCGTTTCATTTTAAACACATAAAATTTAATAGATGACTACGACAATTACAGATGAAATACACAAGTAACATAAACGACTACATTTTTAAGACTGATCTGTTTTAGCAGAGATAAAGTAAAGAGGAATGAACAGATCATTGATTGGACGTGACGTCACTTACCAACAGTCCAATAGATTGAATCAGGAATACAATGACGAAATACACCACAACTCTCCTCCCCTTAATTCCGTATACCATACCTGATGGGAGGTTTTCTTACTCTAGATGATCTTCTTACAACCTGTTCAGAAAAAGACAAATTAGTATTTTTACGTTTTGAATGTTCAGATTTTAGTTCATTTTTATTTAGAGTACTGTTGATATTTTTATCACAGTCAATTTCTCCAGGCTTTGTAGACACTGGATCTACTGTCGGTTGGCACTGGATCTGGTGTAATGGAAGGCTCGGTTGGCACTGGATCTGGTGTAATGGAAGGATCGGTTGGCACTGGATCTGGTATAATGGCAGGCCTCCTACCAGACTTAGATTCTCCATTGCTTTGTAGGTGTGGACTCTTGCTATCGGGAACCATGGAAATGTTTGCATCAAGAGTGTTCTTTTCAATTTCACCAGGGCTTGTAGTTTCCTCCAGTTGTACTCTGGAACCTACACTTTTCAGTTGATCAACGTGTCTTTTCCATACGCACGAACCTACTTGAATTTTGTAATGCAGTTTACCTAGTCTGGCAATTACTTTACCTATTTTCCATTTATCTCCTGATGTGTAATTGCGTACTGCAACTTTTTCATTTATTTGGAATTCTCTTATCTTTTTCTTGTTAAAAACATTTTTATGTTGTTTGTTTTCAACATAATTTTTAACATTTGGTACAAGTAAATCCAGTTTTGATCTGATATTTCTCTTGAGAAATAATGATGCGGGACTCTCCCTTGTTGTAATATGAGGCATTATTCGGTATTGGAATAGAAATTCGTTTAACTTAAATTGGAGATTTCCGGGTTCTGAACTTAAGGATTTCAATCCTTTTTTTAATTATTTGGCCATATCTTTCAGCCTGACCATTTGTAGAGGGATGATATGGTGCAGTAAGCTGTGTTTTATGCCTTTACTTTGTAGAAAATGTTCGAATTGTTCTGAAATGAATTGTGGCCCATTATCAGACACAAGGGACACACGATAGCCATATCTGGCAAAAAGCGAAGAAAGACAGTTTATAGTGTTCTCAGCAGTAGTATTAGGAACAATGAACACTTCTGTCCATTTACTGTGGGCATCTACTACGATTAAAAACATTTTCCCCATCATTGGACCAAAAAAGTCTACATGTATTCTGTTCCAAGGTGTTGTAGGCCATTCCCAGTGATGGTTGTCCATTTTAGGAGGATTGTGTTTTACTTTAATACAAACAGAACAGTTATTTGCTAAATTCTCAATGTCTTTATCAATACCTGGCCACCATACAAAACTACGTGCCAGTGCTTTCATTTTAACTATGCCAAAATGGCCAAAATGTAAATCTTCTAACACTTTTTGTCTATGAACAGTAGAAATTACAACACGATTCCCTTGTAGTATGCAATTATTTAGTATAGAAAAATCTTCTTGTTTATGTCCGAAAAGTAAGTAATTTGCATCTGTGTGCCTGATATTAAATGCTGGTACATTTCTTTCAATGTTGGATCTCGCTTAGAACTTGCACACAACGTTTTTGTAGTTAACGGTAACGAAGTGATTTGATGAATAAATAAACAATCGGATTCATCAGGGTTGCCAAATAAATTTGGTGACAAAGTTGGTGACATTTTTTCTGGCTGTAACGAATCGGACGACGGCAGCAGTAAGTCTTCACTACGTAATGGAAGACGCGATAGAGCATCGGCATTTCCGTGCTCTGCAGATTTTTCATATTTAATATCATAATTAAATGTTTGTAAGTATAATGCATATCTTTGCATTCTAGCTGCCGAAAGTACCGGAATACTTTTTACGGGTGAAAATATGGAAACTGGGGGTTTACTATCAGTATACAGAGTAAATCTCCTACCATATAAAAATTGAAAAAATTTCTTTACACCAAAAATTATTGATAACGCTTCTTTATCTACCTGACTATACCGCTTTTCTGCAGAAGACAAAGTTCTAGAAGCAAAAGCTATGGGTTTTTCGGATTTATCTGGCATTGTATGCGAAAGTACTGCCGAAATTCCATAAGGAGAAGCATCAGTGGCTAAAATTAAGGGTAATTTAGGATTAAAGTGGGTGAGAATCCTTTCGGAAGTAATTTCCTGTTTAATTGCATTAAATGAATTTTCACATTTTTTAGTCCACTGAAAATTTACATTTTTACGTAATAATTCATTTAGAGTAATAATTCATTCAATCGTAGATAATTTAGGAACAAATCTAGAATAGTAAGATACTAAGCCTAAGAATGCTTTTACCTGAGTGAAAGTGGATAAAGTGGGTTAAAGTGGGTGAGAATCCTTTCGGAAGTAATTTCCTGTTTAATTGCATTAAATGAATTTTCACATTTTTTAGTCCACTGAAAATTTACATTTTTACGTAATAATTCATTTAGAGGATAGGCAATCGTAGATAATTTAGGAACAAATCTAGAATAGTAAGATACTAAGCCTAAGAATGCTTTTACCTGAGTGAAAGTGGTTAAAGTGGGTTAAAGTGGGTGAGAATCCTTTCAGAAGTAATTTCCTGTTTAATTGCATTAAATGAATTTTCACATTTTTTAGTCCACTGAAAATTTACATTTTTACGTAATAATTCATTTAGAGGATAGGCAATCGTAGATAATTTAGGAACAAATCTAGAATAGTAAGATACTAAGCCTAAGAATACTTTTACCTGAGTTACGTTTTTAGGTATTGGAGCATTTAAAATAGCAGAAATTTTTTCTTGCATTTTGTGTATGCCATTTTTATCAATTTTGTAACCGCAGTATGTAATTTCATCATTCTTGAAAAAAGATTTTTCTTTATTTATTTTAAGATTATATTCACGTAACCTTTCTAGCACTTGTATTAATCGCTCTAAATGTATTTCATCCGTTTCCCCTGAGATACATATATCATCGATAAAAACTGAAATACCCTCTATACCTTTTAAAATTTGTCTATAGTTCTCTGCCATATTGCTGGAGAACTGGCAATTCCGTATGGTAATCGCGTAAATTGAAATAAGCCTTTAGGAGTGTTAATAGTAAGTAATTCTTGTGAATTTTCCTCTACCGGTAAATGCAAGTATGCTTGATTTAAATCTATCTTTGTAAAATGTAATCCACCCCTTAAAGTTGCTAATATATCTTCAATTTTTGGTAGCGGGTATTTGTCAACCTTTAAAAATTTATTTACCGTGACTTTAAAATCGCCGCATAAACGAATTTTCCCATTAGGTTTTACCACCGGTACAATAGGTGTTGCCCATTTACTAGTACTAACAGCTTTTATTATCCCCTCATTTTCTAATCTTTCTAATTCTTCATTTACTGCATTCCTTAATGCATACGTAACTGTTCGCGATTTACAAAATATTGGTGATGAGTCTTTCTCTAAATGTAATTCAGCTTTAACATTTTTAATTTCACCTACGTTATTTGTAAATAAATCCGGAAATTCATTCAATAAATTATTTAAATTTTCCGAGATTTGTACTTTGTTTACGGGAACTGTTTGTAAATTGTTTGGGAATATATTAAATGTAGTTATCCAATCCCTACCTAGCAATAAAGGAAAATTGTCTTTTTTTACTAAATATAACTTAACATTCCTAGTTCTGTTTTCGTAAGTTACATTTACTCTAACAAATCCCTCGGGTTGGAAAATTTCTCCCGTAGCTGTTTTTAATTGTATATCAGCAGGAAACATTTTATGTTCTGGAAATAATCTCCGAAAACGATTTATCGGTACAGCGGAAATCGCCGATCCTGTATCAAGCCACATTTCTGCTTTAGCACTATTTTCTATCAAAACCCAAATTTTTATAGGTTTAGTGCCTTCAGATTGTAATGACAAAATGTCTACAGTATCAAGAACATTTACATTTTTCTTTTGAGTAACATTGTTTTGTGCGTTCCGACACACCTTACTCAAATGACCACGTTTTCTACAAAAATTGCAAACTGCATTAATAAATTTACAAACATTTGTTGAATGAGAGCTATTTCCACAACGATAACAATGAGTTTTACTTTTATTTGCACTCGCAGTTTTGTTCAAGTTTTGTTTACTTAAGTTATTTTGAGAATAATTTTGTTTTGGTTTCCTAACACTAACAGAAACTTTATTCAAATTCAAATTTTTATTTTGTAATTCTATCATGTCATTTTCAGTACTTTGCATAGTTACGGCTTGTTCTACTGCTTTTTCAAATGTTAAATCTTCAACCTGAGACATTAATTTGCTTTGGATTGTTTCATTTTTTAATCCGCGTAAAAATTGTTCTAACAAATTTTCTGACAGCGAATCGCCCGTAAACGCGCAATGTGTTGTAAATTTCTTTAAACGAACACTAAAATCCTGCACAGATTCGTTATCTCTATGGGTGAAAGTTTTCAGTCTATTGACTGAATTCAGTCTTTTTTTGTGTTATAATACAGATAGGCCAATTTTATGGAATTAATCTTGTTAGGGGCATATAAAGGCCCCAATTCTTTTCTGAATCAGCCCCTATTAATGTTAATTCAGTTATATTAATAAGTAATTTTCCTAAGTTTTCATACTTAAGCTTACTAATGTAACCCTTGGAAATGTATGCTTTGAATATCGACATACATTATGTATGAGTTTATTATATTTTACCCAATATTATAGAAAAAATATATATATACTTCAGTCCAGCGAAAACTTTTTACTTTCACCCATGGTTATCTCCTTGAAAACATTTTCTAAATTTAATGCGTTCAGTAATTTTGTTAGGTATCTTACACAGATGTTTTGTTAAGACATCTACTAATTCAGTGTAAGTTTTTGATTCAGGAAGATCTGGGAACAATACATTTGTAAGTAAATTATATAATTTCGGTCCAATAAACGTAATTAAAGCACTAAGTTTTTTTTCATCTTTTATATCAAACAATATAAAGTTCTGTTCTAATCTTCAAATATAAGTATCAAAAGATTCAACAGAATCATTGAATTCTTTAAAATTTTGAAAAATTTTTAATGAAAATATGCTACTTCTAATAATAAAAAGATGCAATCAAATAAAAGAACAGAAAGAAAAAAATAAAATAAATGTGTAAATACCTTTTTCCCTCTCTTTCTCGAAAAATAAAAAATCGTAGACGAGTAATTATCGATGGCGCCTATGCACTTCCGCCCCGACAGTAGACAGAAAACTCACCACTGCTGCCTCCGATCTGCTTTATGATTCATTTCAAATAACCAATTTCTTCTTCGTGAGATATTTAGAACATATTCCGTTCTCTTTTTTTATGAATTGCAGATTTCATTTTTAATTATTCCTTGTCGCCATTATAGTATTTTATGGGCAGGAGAAGATTTATGATTAAGCCATAACTAGGATATGACGAGGCGTTTCATTTTAAACACATAAAATTTAATAGATGACTACGACAATTACAGATGAAATACACAAGTAACATAAACGACTACATTTTTAAGACTGATCTGTTTTAGCAGAGATAAAGTAAAGAGGAATGAACAGATCATTGATTGATAATAGCAGGCGACTTGGCGTTGGAATATTAAAACAGGAATAAACTACTACGTCAGAAACGCCAAAGAAAAATTATTGAGGTGCATACAGCTGTTTCGGTAGCCTAAAGCGTACCGTCTTCAGTGCAAAAAGAATGCACTTTTTGCACTGAAAGAATTCTTTTTGCACTGAAGACGGTACGCTTTAGGCTACCGAAACAGCTGTATGCACCTCAATAATTTTTCTTTGGCGTTTCTGACGTAGTAGTTTATTCCTGTTTTAAGATCATTGATTGGACGTGACGTCACTTACCAACAGTCCAATAGATTGAATCAGGAATACAATGACGAAATACACCACAATGCCAATTGTATTTTATTATTTGTTAAAAATCATAGGGAAAATATAAATATAAAACAGGATTAAGAACAGAAAAATCAATTCATGTTTCTAAGTAGAATTTGCCTTTGTAAAATTGAAAAATCATTTGGTCATACTGGGCCGCGGTAGCCCGGTCGGTAGATCATCGAGCTCGTAATAGGAAAATTGCGGGTTCGATACTCGAGCTAAGATCGCCGTGTACAGAATGGTTGCTGGTTCACGTAGAATCCATCGTGGCCGCAATGTCCTCTCTGTTCCCATCAAAATTATACCTTTAGTGGTCACTGAAGCGGGGTTAGCCATCCCCTCCGTTTAGGATCAAAATTGTGATAGCTTGTTTCTGGACCATCCTTAGGGATGCGTCTTATAATGAAACATTCAAAAGGTGTCGTCTTCAAAAAATATTGAAAAAAAAATATGCGATTCTACTCTTCCTAAAACACCAGAAAGTGAAAAAATTATCGTCTGAAATGAATTACAGCGACAGCAAAAAATTATCAAAATTAAGCATATTTGGCGATTTTACATTGTTAGGTGATTGGTTTTGAATACTTGGCGGAGAAACAAAACACGGTTTTGTTCGTACACGACAATCTTGGTGCTATGAACGCCTAACAGCGCTAAATCGCCAAATATGCTTTATTTTGATAATTTCTTGTAGTCGCTGTAATTCATTTCAGCCGATAATTTTTTCACTTACTGGTGTTTTATGAAGAGTAGAATCACATATATTTTTTTCAATATTTTTTGAAGACGACACCTTTTGAATGTTTCCTTGTTAGACCGTCGCCAATTATCTATTGAACAGTATTAGTGTGACGTTAAACCCAAACTACCCACCTACCTTTTGGTCATACTACTGCTGTGATCTTTATGTCAAAGGAAGTAAAATGTCAATTTTTATGCTATTATTTATTTACAGTAATTATAAAAAAAATTAAGTATCGCGTGAGCGGTAATTTGTTTTACACTGAGTATCTATCTTATCGCTCTATCATATAATTTCAACAGAATAACTATTATAAATAATTTATTTTAATTCTTATATAAAATTATAGAAAAAATTAAACAAAGATATTAATTTATCTATTTTACCTATGTCTTTTATAGACTAATATTATCTTAATTATTCATTGGTGGGAGTATATTAGGGAATAAGAATACTTTTCTGAAGTAGACATATTCCTTTTTAACATTTATTGAGAAAATAAAATATATGTATAAAATACAAATAATAAAACATATAATAAGTATTCAGAATATTAATTTTTTTTTAAACTGAGAACTATAAATTTACAATGACTCTGGATACATATTTCAGAAAATTTACAAAAATGTTTAGAGTTTATGAGTAGTCTCGGCACCAGAAAGTGTGAAATGCAACAAGAAGTTAAATCTATAAACCATTCTTTCTGTTTTTTTTTTTTTTTTTTTTTTTTTTTTTGTTAAGTATTTAAAACTTTCAAAATGTTTTATAAATTTATTTCGGAATAGAATTCTCTTGCGATGCGAACAGTAAGACGCCATTGCTTACCAAACGATATGTCGTTGTTGCAACATTTTGAATTTTTGCAGACGATGATGTATCATCGTTCAGCACTAAAAGGGTTAAATATTTCAATAAAAATATGTTTAAAAAATGAATATTTTTACCAGTATTGGAAATTTTTGCAAGAACTTTAATGTAATTTCAATAAGTATGAGCCAATATTAACTGTTCTATACATTTTAAATTAATAATACAGAAATATTTTGTTTGTCATTTTTTTTTTTCATTTTTTTTTCTTGTTAACTTCTAATTAATTTTCTACTATAAAACGAATTAATTTAATTAAAATATATATCATGATTGATAAAAAAAAAAAAACTTAATATTCTTTCCGTAATATGTAAAAGAAATATTATTATTGTTTTTTTTTTAATAGAAAAGTCGCAGATAATAAAGAAAAACAAACAAACATTCTACTTGACATTGTAAAGTCGAAATTTTCATAAATTTACAACAGCTAATTATTGACAGATGAACAATTTTTCCTTTAAAATTACAAAAAAAAAAAAAAAAAAAAAAAAAAAAAAAATGCTATAAATACCATGAATAATTCTAGAAGTATAGGAAGACTATGAAATGTTAACTATAAAATTGGTACAGAAGAGCTTAATAATTAAGTCTACTTAAATAACGTTTGAACTGTTATTTGTCATGCTTTCGTACTTCATTAATTAAAACAATTATATAATCTCCATATTCAATATTTTGACAATATCACTTTTAATTTTAATGTTCGTAGTAAAATAATAATAATAATAATAATAATAGTAATAATAGTAATAGTAATAATAGATATATGAAAAAAAAAAAATCCGTGTAATTATTTATTTTTAAGTAGCTGTACAAAATATCTTACCTGTATTTTATGTAACATAATTCAAAATATAAATTAAATTAATATACTCTCTATAAATAGTGTTCTATTTAATTTTTACATTAACATTTTTTTAAATACTTCTCTATTCTATTTTTATATTTCCTCTTTACCAGAATTAATTCCTGTAATCTTTGATACAACATTTTATTTTGCCATTCTTTTATTTTTCTTCACATAATTCTCAAATGAATATAGAAAAAAGCCAGGTTACAATCTTCAGAGACTGATAAAATATGCCAAGTATTTTATATTTCAGCTAAAACAATAAACGTTATTCGTTAACTTTAACCATAATTAATGTATGTTATTTTTATTCTTTTAATTTTCACTTTATTCTATAGTTAGTAGAGAAAAGTATTGGATTCGTAAAAATTTTGAATTTCCGGTTTTTGAAGAATTTATGCGTTTTGAGAGGTACAGAACACGATTTGACCATTTTTAGAAAATATTTGTCTGTGTCTATGTGTATGTTGAATATCTTGTTGAAGTGTGTCTGTATTACAAAAATTTTGTTCCAATTGTATATTCAGAAACAACTGCTCGGAATTACGTATAAGTTTATATGTAATTACACTATAACATAAATTAGTGCTATTAACTTTTGGTGCTAATTGCTCAATAATGGAGTTGCTATGCAGCGACTTCCACAATTTCAGGGAAGGCTGTATCTTAGGAACTACTGCTCAGAGATGCATATAAATTTATATTTAGTTGCACCTTGCCATATATTAGTGCTTATCAACATTTGGTGTTAATATCTCAGCAGATGCCACTACTGTACTGCGATTTCCGAAATTTCAAGGAAGGAACTAATGCACTGAATTGCATATAAATTTATATATATATAGATTTAACTTGACATAAATTAGTGACTAATAAGATTTTGTGCCAATGACTCAACAGGTGATTCAACAGGTACTTTACAGTGATTTCGGCAATTTAGGGAAAGATTATTTCTCAGGCTCTCTTGCGTATAATCGAACAAAACTTAATATAGGAAAAGGCTAATATGGGATACTGTGCTGATTCAATTTGGGGGTATAATGGCAGATAAGTGGAACTACTATACCAAAAGTTTCCTCGAGAACGGAAAGGATGTCATCTGCATGGTGAAATTCACTTCCGTTGGACATTTCGTGTAATAGTACATCTCTGAAATGAAAATAGACTGCATTCACAATGGAAAAAATAATAATAAATAATTTGTACTGCGTGAATTTGTATAGAAAAAAAAGGAGAAGAAAGTTGTGTGATGGTCACAACATACTAGTTTTTAATATGTATCTGTGAAATTTTAAGAATATTTCTAAAAAATATTTTCTATAGTGTAATTTTTAGGTGACGACTGCATACTAGAACTGA
Source organism: Salticus scenicus (assembly GCA_963930645.1). Lineage (NCBI taxonomy): Eukaryota > Metazoa > Arthropoda > Arachnida > Araneae > Salticidae > Salticus > Salticus scenicus. Next base: position 228,657,157 of record OZ005652.1, on the reverse strand, counting down.
ACTGGCGAATTAAAATAATGTTAGTTATTTAATCTTATCAATATTTCCACATGCTGTTATTTCCACACACACAAAATTTAAAGATGGATTATTTGAAAAATGGCATTAATTTTTTTTTTTTTTTTTTTGTTCTTTAATTTTAAAATCTACTATAACAATTACCAAAATTACTAAATATTAGATATTAAATCCAATAAAATCCAGATAATGCGAACTTAGTTTAAGTAAGTTATAAAGATTTAATTTTCTTTAATTGTATATAAATAACAAAATTTTCCTTAATTTCTATAATTTCCGTTTATGAAGACAAAGAAAAAATCTAAATATCATATTTCAAATAATTAAATTTTCGTGAATATTATCTAACTTTAGAAAAAACGTTTGTAGGTCAATATTTGCAATATAATTAATCTTAGATGAAACCATTCATTCAAAATGTCAATTAAGTAAAAATATGAAATGACATTTAATAAAATGACAGAGTAAAATTAGCGAAGAAAACAAAATCTTAACAGCTTAAAATCCGAGCAATATTTACATAAATTTTACAGTAAAAAAAAAAAAAAAATGGTTCAGTGTTTCAAAGACTTTACTTAATGAGATTCTTCTCTCTCTTTATCTCTCGGTATATACACACAAACTATATATATATACCAGATGTGTAAATATAAAGCCGGGATTTTTGTATAGAAAATACACTTTTATTGTATGAAAATGATAAAAATATTTTGTTAGAAATTCTTTCCATCGCAACGTGTACATTTTCCCCATCTTTCTGGAATTTTTGAATCCTACACCGAAAAAACTGTTGACGTTTTGAGGCAAACCAGTCATCGAGTCATTTTCGTACATTTTCATAAGAAATGAAGAGCTACTGAGCAAGTGCGTATCCCATAGATGCAAATAAATAGTAGCCGGACAAAGCCAAAATCTGGTGAGTATGTCGCGTGCGCACTTATTTCCCAACTAAACGCCTCAATCGTTTCCTTGACCTGTTTTACTATGTGTGATGGTGCATTATCATGAAACAAAATCAGTTTGTGTTGTCTTTCTCCATACTCTAATCATTTTTCACGCAATGCTTGATTAAAATAAATCATTTGTTGTCTATCACGTTTAGTATTAACGGCTTCGCAACGGTTTTCGTCCAACAATCTTTACAATTCACTGTCTTGAAACTTTTATGGCAATCTTCTACGTCCTTCGTTTCTCACGTCAAAATCGCCACTTTTGAATTTCTGAAACCACTCAAAGCACTGTGATTTACCAAAAGCATACTCACCGTAAGCTTCGACATGCATCAGATTCTATCTTTAGCGTTAAGATTTACAGGGCTATACAAAAATAATTCAGATACATTAAGTGCCTTAATTGGACCGGAATTTTATTTCCGTTAGTATTAAGCGTTTTCAATAATGTCCAAAAATGCTTAAGAGTGATTATTAGTTCAATTAGTCTATCTGTTTGTATTTCTGATCGGTTTGTCCATTGTATGATCAAGTACACTGTTAAAAATTTCAGTTAACTTGAACCACTGTATGGAGTAAAGCACTACCAAAATATGGTTCGACCTCACTTTTTACTTTACTACATCTCGCAATTGAATTTCATTTGCACCAAAACCTGGAGCTACCATACATCCATTCACAAAGGAAGTGTTTCGGTGTATACGCAATTGTAATTCCCTTTGTATTCAAAAGATGGCGCCACTAGTCCACTGAAAATCACCGCCTGTAAGCTGGAGAGTGAAAAGAAAATCTGTGAAGTGAGATCGCATGTGATTATGCCATTCAAAATCAACATTCATTACAAGAAAAAAAAAAAGGGTTCTTTATTCAATTGATCACTAGCCAGATGTTACTATAAGAAAGTTTTTTGAAGTATTTCTTTTAAGAAGAGAGAAAAACCTATTATGTATAACCCAGGAATTATGAACCAGTAAAATTCTTTTGGAACAAAACCAAGCTTAAATTAAAGAGCATAGGATAAAGTACAAATTTTGTGTGCAACAACTCACCCAGGAGTCAAGATAAGACCCTAGAAAATGTGTCAAAATTAACGAAACAAAAATAGCGGGCAAGAGAGTGTGATACAATGCCAGAGTGTTAGACTTTGAAAGAAGGTCTTCAGTTCAATCCCCACATGGGTAGAATGGGGATTTTTTTTTTTTTTTTTTTTTTTTTTTTTAAACATAATGCTAATATTTGGTTCAACATAAAATTAACAAATTATGGTAAAACGTTAAACCATCGGGTGATTGCAGGACTTTAGTACCAAGTTTTGTATCAAACTAATACCAAATTTTTAATAGTGTAGGCAAAGTACATTGTAGGTTAAGCAATGTGAGAAATACGTACATTTGGAAAGTGTTGATATTAAACGCGTATTGCATGATTTTTCGTTCTTGTTTAAATATTTTCTTAATTCAGACATAAATTTACTTTTTTAAATAAGAAGAAATTTAAACAAAACCTGTTTAATAAGTCACGTAAACACATAAGAAAAAATATATTGCGAAAAACATTATTAAAAAAATAATCTGCAAAACATTTTTGAAAAATAATTTGCATAATATGAAGCTCAAAGCATTTTGATAAATAAAAATTTTAATGGGTCTTTAATATGAAATATTTACACAGGTAGTTGAAGCATAGAAAATTTCCGGAATAAATAAACAAAATTCTTTATTCTTTTCTGATTATATGATTTTTTCTTATGTTTTACATAATTTCGAAGGCACAAAGTTCTTCTAAAAACTTATTTTAGCTGGAATTTTAATCTAAAAAAAAAAAAAAAGAGCGCTTCATTGTGTCGACAAAATCGAATACTAATAGTTAGCTTTATATTATCCTACGCACGGAATTTTTAGCTAAAAGAAATTTAATTTATAGCTTAAAGAATGGTATTTATTATGAAAGATTTTTTTTTTTTTTTTTTTTTTAAGATAAAAATAACATTTTAGCTTATTCATCTCTCATTTTTTTATTAATATTTATTTATTTATTTATTTTTACCATTTTTTATATTCATTATAATTTAAAACGAACCATGCTCAAATAGAAGAATATTAGATACTTATTTATTTGTTTTATTAGTACGACAGGACGTACTATTTCTTTCAGACAAAGATTTTCCGCGGTCAGTTTTTTATATTCCACTTTGAATGAAGGTGTGAACAGATCTGTTATTATTTAAAATATATAAAAAGGAAAAATTCACATTGTATCCTCATTGATTGTATCTGTCCGATATATACATATATATTATATATAAATTACACACTTATTAATAAGGACAAAATGTAGCTAAAACAGCATTTTTTAGTTCAATCAGATAATTGATTAAAAAAATATTAATTAAAACACCATTTTAACTTTAAAAATTTTTAAAAGGGAAAAACAAATTGACGCAGAAAATAAATAAATAAATAAATAAGTGAATATGTCAATAAATGTCTCTTTATGTCAATAAATAAATAAATAAGAACGTGCAAACATTATTATTTTTTTGTTTTTTAGTAACTAAAATAAAATTGAGACAAATCGTGAAATAGAACGGCATGAGTATAGAAATCTTTTGCGAAATTTGAAATTCGGCACCTAATTAGATCGGGCGTTTCTCGTCAATGCCTTTACTTACGTCATTCTGATAGCCATTTTAATTCATCAACGAAATGACAATAAAAATTTAAAAACCGCCGAGAGACTCCTGAGATAAAGGACTACCAAAGCAATAATAAAAAAAATAAATTTTAATTATGATAAACAGATTTTTTTAATAATATGTTCAATTTGTAAAAAAATTTTTACAAATTCCAAAATCGATTGTTAACTAGCTGGATTAACAATTTTCAGGATGAAAAGATTGTTGTATTAGTTATTGTTTTGTGGTATAGTGCGACCACGTTTATTACGACTACCAGTGAGGCCGAGTCCAAAAGTTTCGAGGGATGAAAAATTAGCCGAGAGATAGTTATTTGGCAAACATCCAGTTATTCGGTGTTCCCTTATCGCTTGTTTTCTCTCAGTCACCCCTATTTTAACACTGGACTCGTTCAATCCGCACTTGCGCAGAGACTTCCATGGTCGCAAGAAATGTGGTTAAAGAATATGACCTGTCACGTCCGTGAGGCAAATTCTTATCCAAGATAGTATTGTGAGATATTTTTCTTAGCCAAAGTAGTTGGACATATAAATTAGAGTAATCGGAAAATGTTATGAAAAATATAAAAAGAATAAAAGCATATAAATCATTGTAATAAAATTGGAAGAAGTACCATGCTTTAATAGTATGACAGGATTATTTCTTTCAGACAACGATTTTGCTTTGTCGACATTTATTGTATTACACCTTGAAATTGCCAGATGCCCGCCAATATGGAATTTTACCATTTAATTTTTTTAACTATCTTAAAATATTTTGTTAAATCTGTAAAAGCTTTTATATTTTTTTAAAACATACTAAAATATGAGAAATTCATATTTGATTGTAAGTAAAAACTGATTGCCGATTTCGGTATTCGAGACCATTTTGCACCATTCATAAATTGGGTGTCTTCTGAATATTTGTTGGCAATATCTTCTGAATAAGTATTGATGATGGCTTTTCAATGTTCGAAATTTGAAATTTGCCACGGAAATAGTGCTAGTGTTTCTCACCAAGATGTTTAATTACGCATATGCGATACTCATTTTAATTCATTGCGAAAATGATAAAATACATAAATAAATAAAAATAAATAAAAACCTTCAAATTTTAGCTTCTATGCTAAAACTGCACCAAACTAATTTTAAGAAAAGAGCATAGTAATTGATACCAGGGAGTGAAATACAGTTATTGCATGCCTTTATATGAAAGAATAGATTAAAATAAGACCTGTAGTACTAAATTAATTTCTGTTAACAAACAATGTAAGCAGAATTTTACTTTTTTTTTTTCCTTTTCGAAAGCAGTTAACGGATTGGCGATATAAGACCTCGGACACGGAAGACCTTTACCAATTGCTCAAAAATTTGAAATGCGATATTAAAAGTATTTCAAATTTCAAATATGATACAGCAAAAATAAAAGTACCTTTCCAACTGACGTTGAATTACAGTCTATCATCTTCAGTGGAGGTGCAAACCTATTTTTACCACTTTCCAACAAAGTAAATATTCTCTCAACTCCCGTAAATATTCATGGAATTGCTTGAAACTGATATAGTCTTTTGTTCAAGTTTATTATAGAGTGTTCTATATTGAAAATAAAGTAAATACCACTACTCATTTTTCTACAGGGACACCCGAAAGAATTTCAAGACATTGCAACCTATGGAAAGTATTTCTATGAATCATATTTTAACACTTTTATTTCGCGCAAATAATAATGAAACTGACATTAACAATACATATGCTCAAGAAAATACTTTCTCTAGAATGTAGTATGATTAGTATTAAGATTTACAGGGCCACACAAAAATATTCAGTTACATTAATGACTATAATTGGAAATCGTTAGAATTACCTTTTCGTTTGCATTAATCGTTTTTAACACTTCCTAACAATGTTTAAGAATGATTATGATTTGGATTCATCTATATGTCTGTCTTTCATTCCGTCTGTCTGTCTGTTCTCTAAAGTTTGTAAATAATAATGGATTTTTGTGAAACTGATATATGATATCTAAATCCACAATTGTATGTTCCCGATTTAAAATGGGCTAAAAACAACGATTGGTTTATGTATTGGAACACACCAAAAAATTCAAAAGCATTGTGTCCTATCAGAGTTATTTCTATAAGTCACAGTTTAATACTTTTATTTTGTACAAAATCTTACTGAAATTGGCATTATCATTCATATGCACAAGGAATATTTTCTATAGAATATTATCATTAAGATTTACAAGGCCACACAAAAATATTATATTACATTAAGGACTAATATTGAAAATTTCTGGAATTGCATTTTTATTTATGTTAAGCGTTTTATATTTTCCAACAATATTTACGTGTTAGTATGAATTCAGTTAGTTTATTTGTCTGTATTTCACTTCTGTCTTTCCGAATTGTGATCACGTAGACAAAGTGCATTTGGTGTTAAACGATGCAATGGTGAATACAATTAGAAAGTGTTAATAATTTATACCAACTGCACGATATTTCGTTCTTGTTTTAATTTAAATACATAAAGATGAAAGTTTCTCATTGTACCTGTCCGTACTTTTAGTTCGCTATACAAATCTACATTATGCAACAGATCGCTTGAAAAACTGATACACTTATTAATCAGGTCGAAATCTTGTTAACGAAATCTTGTTTTTTTAGTTCAGTCGGATAACTGGTTCAAAAATGTTAAATAAAAACCCCATTTTAACTTTATTGAAAAGAAAAAAATGATGCCAAAAATTAATAAATAAATTAGTGAAAAAAAGAAAAACTATAAATTAATTAAATGAAGAAAAGGAAAATAAGAAAATTAGTAGAAAAACTGTACTTAAGAAATGGAACAGTTTTAGTAGACGATTCCTTGGCGAAATTTGAAATACTTAAAAGCCATAGAAGGGCTCCTATGCCAAAGTTATACTGAAGAAATTTAAAGAAGTGAATATAGTAACACGCTAGTGAGTGGAACAAAATTTCTGGATGTCTTTATGTAAGAATAGATTAAAATAAGTCCTTTCGTGCTAAATAAAATTCTGTTTTGTACAGAATTATTACTTAGAATACAAAAATAAGCTTAGTTTTTTTCACTTTTAACTCAGTAATATTTGCATTCGTGCATTCACTGTTTATTTAACTTCTACTGGACATAAATTGGCCTACTTAATGTTTATAATGTTATTTCGGCCGCAAGTATTTTGTTTATAATTTTGTATCAGAATATATCCAACAAAAATATATTTATATTTCATTCTTCTTCACATAACAATGTGTGATGTACGCAAAGGCAATATATTAATCATTGTCACACATTATTTTTATTATGCTTACAACAAACTCACGTATAATTATCACGATGAACTACCTGCAATATTCTTTAAAAGAAATTTTTGCTTACCAATTTACGAAATATTTATATATATATATGTTTCGCACAATTTAAGAAATCTATCTAACTAAAAAAAATTCCTTGGAAAAGTTAAATTTCCACTATACAAATTCTAAATTTTTAGCCTCATTTAATGCTGCTTCATTTTATCACCCACTACTGCGAATAAGCTTGCTCCGGTATCAATGTTATTACATTTATGCTATTTCATCACACCTCTAATCCAGCGAGAATTTTACTCGATTCCAATACTGCATAGCTTTATTTATTGTGTTTAGTACTTTCTTCTATATTCAAAACAAGAAAGTATTGGATCCGTAAAAGTTTTCGACTTCGGATTTTCGATTTATTTGCACGTTTTGAGAGCTCTGGAACACGATTTGACCATTCTCAGAAAATATCTGTCTATCCGTGTGTATGTGTGAGACAAATTTTGTAGCAACTATATCTCAGTAACTACTACACAGATTTTCATAAAATTTGACATGTAGTTGATATTCACAGAAATATGTGCCTATCAACTTTTAGTGAAAATCGCCCAACAGATGGCGTTGCCAACCCACTTTTTCGAAATTTTTAACACTGCCGGTATAGAAGAAATTAAAAAGAATTATTTATGTTGGTGATAGTCAACTGAAAAAAGAAAATCGTAGAAGCATCGCTTCCTACCCTGGAGGGGAGATTCCCCCCCCCCTCCCGAGGGGTGCCAAGTTTTCATTATGGGTATCTTTAAAAAAAAAGAAAAAAGCTCATCAATACCTTTAAAACAAATGTTTGAACTATCGATCTGCGATAATTTAAATAAAAATTTAAGTAAAAAAAAAAAAAACATTTTTTAACAGTAGAAGCTTTTTATTGTGGAGCCCTGAAAAGCATAAAATAAAAATTTATTCTTCAAAGACATGGTATGATAAATGAAAGTTTCAACACTAAGAAAATTTTAGAAAAAATATAGATATTTCACTTTTGCCAGAGATGAAAATTTTTAAATATTCAAAATATTTTTAAGAGCTATCGAGGCCAATATTCTTAATCATTAGTTTCTACATAAGTATTTGTTTTAAGCCATAAATTTCAAAGGACTCGAAAGTTTTTTTAAATATTTTGAATACTTAAAAATTTCCACCTCTGGCAAAAGTGAAATATATATATTTTTCTCTAAAATTTTCTTAGTGTTGAAACTTTCATTTATTTGTCTTTGCATGAATAAATTTTTATTTTATGATTTTCAGGGCTTCACAATAAAAAGCTTCTACTGTTAAAAAATGTATTTTTTTACTTACATTTTTATTTCCTGCTTTTTAGTTTATATATATATATATATATATATATATATAAATCAAAGATTGAAAGATTTTCTTTTATCAGTTGACCTCTTTTCTATTAATTATCTGCAAAAATTAACACATCGGCCCTTGGGGAATTGAATCCAGGACACGCTCTAATCAAAAATCAAAGAACATTAAAGAAAAGTCATAGAACATGTTGAAAGTTTCCAACAAATACTTATACAAAAAATAATATTGTCCTCGAATTTTTTTTAAAGTATTTTGAATATTTTAAATTTTTAATCTCTTGAAAAGTGAAATATTTATATATTTTTTAAATATTTATATTTTTTGTTTCAACAATTTTCTTATTCTTGAAACTTTTATTTATTTTTTCATAGTATGTACTTGCAAAAATATTACTTTAATACTTTTTAAGGCTACACAATAAAAACTTCCAGCGTTTTCTTTTCTTTTTTTTTTTTTTCGTTTTTTTTTATTACATTTTTGTTTTGTGCGTTTTAGTAACTAAAAGAAGCTTCTTAAAAAATAATCAAAAATGTTTAGGATAGTGTGTACACAACCAAGGATCTGTATTTTATCATTTGACATCTTTCCCATTAATTATCTGCAATAAAGTAACACATCGGCCTTCGACGATCGAACTTACAACCATCGCGTTATCAATATGACGCTCTATTCAACTGAGCTAACATGTGACGAAAAAAAGTGCTAGCATTTACTTTTAGTAGAGGCGTTTTGTTTTTCAGTGTTACACGAAGAAACGATGACAAAATCAAATTTCAATACAAAGCATCTAATTTCAATAAAAAGTTTCGAAAAAGATATTTATTTATGTATTTTTTACTTAAAACTTTTTATTTTGTGCTTTTTTAATATCTAAAATATTCTGTGCTTGTTAACATCTGAAAAAAAGCTTCTTAAAAATAACTCTTCAAAAATTTTTTTGGATACTGTGTAGTCAATGAAAAAAATTCTTTTACCAATTGATACTTTTTCTATTAATTATCTGCAAAAATTAACACACCGGGCATTCGGGATTGAACTATCGACCAACGCGTTATTCACTTGACGCTCGAATAACGAAATAGCTAATATTTACTTTGAAATGGAGGCGCCTTGTTTATTAGCGTGACACGAAGACACAGTGACAAACTCAATTTCGTAAAAAAACTTCTAATAATAAAATAAAGGTATCTATTTTTACTTTCTCTTACCCATAAGGTAGAGAAAGTATTGTTTTTGGGTCAAATTTTCGAAAGAGAGTTTTTGGTATATTTATAAGTTCTGAGGTTTCCTGAATACAAAAATCATGTTTTTAGCGAATGATCTCTGTGTGTGTCTGTATGTGTGTTGTCAGCATATCTCAAGAACAAATAGTAGCAGAAATTCTAAACTCGGTATTCTAAATGTGCATCATATAGGGATGCTACACTAAGTTTTTCGTTGAGATGAAGAAAATGGTACGTGTACAGGAATACTCAAGAGTATTCAAATACATTACATGGGGGAAATTGCAGATAAGTAGAGTTTAACATCTATAGACTGGACTAAACCAAATGAAGCGAATATAATTTTTTTTATATTCGTAAAAACATGTCTCATGTAGAATATGGTAGGAAAATCATTGACTGTTCGTTTACAGGGCTACACAAAAGAACTAGATAAAAGTGCGACAACCGTTGCAAATTGGTGGATGTATATTTCAGGCTGGGCCATGTATGGTTACTATAGGATTATACTTAGATGCACCATGTGGTCTGTATATAATCTTCGAAAGATATACAGGACTGCAAATGTTTAAGCGATAACATTCTTTTTTGTTGTTAATGGATGTGCTTTAATAACAATATTTTACCGTTTCCAGAAAAGCTGATCGGGAATTGAAATAAATTCCTCATGCAGATATGGTAAATAATGTATTTTTTTAAGCTAAATATTCATCGATTGGCTTCTTGTACATAATAGGCGAGACGTATTAAACCTGGTCGTTATATTTAACGCCCCAGCCCTCATGTTTCCGCTCTTCGATGTCTTTTTCTTGTCAATTTTGTCCTTTAATTACTTCCGGTGTGAGCCTTTTTTTTTTTTTTTAACACACTTGACATTGTGAGTTTTCTTGGTTTCCTTCCCATGCTATTCCTCTGGGGTTTTCAGCTCCCCCCCCCTCTTTTTCTACATTCTAAAGTGCGGTGGATGTTACGTGGATGGGACACGTTTTGATGTACCCTGAATACCGAAGTCAAGTTTTATAGTTTGATCTTAGCCTGTGTCTGTAAGAATAAACAAATGACTTCAGGCGATCCAAATGATGTATTTTGAAGTGAATGCGTTTGTTACTAGAAAGTTTGCTCAAGATTGATAATTTTCAAGGAATGATGCGTGTGAAAGTTGTCTAAATAATTTTAAATGATCTTTTGAACTTAATAACAGATTTGAATTATGTATAAAGGTAGGTACGTTAATGAAACTGGGGGTTGAAGGGGCGGTAGCCCCCCCCCACTGCTCACATAGAATTATTTGTCAAATAAAGCTGTTCCGAAGCCTAAGTTGAATTGTTTTAACAAAGGTTTACATAATAGTACTCGTTATCTTAACCCTTAATCTCCAATCCGTACTTACAGTATTATATTTCAGGGTAAGAAAAAGTCGTGTAAGTGACACACCAGATTATTTTCATTTTTAACGAAAAAAAATATATATACATATATAACATTCTTTAAGATAACATGTACAGGGATGATTTTCAAGTTGAATGCCGATGTTATGTCCTAATTATTTTTATTATTATTTTAAATTTTAATACCGTGTGTTAAATATATTATTTTGACTGTATAAAATATGAAAAGGAACATCATGTTATACTTAATTCGGTGCAATCATTATATTTCTTTAGACTAACAAAATAATCAAGAGAATCAACCTCAAACTTATTGCCGAAACGTCAGTGGAGGCTCTCTAATGAGACTCAAAACGATTTTGGGTTTCGTGTGTTTGTCTGCGTGTTTGTCGTGCGATAGCAGCCGCAAAAATCACGGTACTGACTTGAAATTTTGTACACATGTTCATGATCCCCACGAAATTAGCTGTATAGTTTTGGGCATGCATTCCATTTGTAGTTCGTGTACAGGGACATGCGAAATTTTTTCTTATCATTACGGCTTACGGGAGGAATTTGTATGTACCGCGAAAGCGGTTGCAAAAATCACACTATTCACTTGCAATTTGGTACACATGTTCATGAGCTCAACAGAAACAATTTTTTATTTAAGCAGATGTCACTGTGTTTATGTTTCATCGAAAGAATGGAATTAACATACATTGTAAAGATGCTTAAAAGCACGTTTCCTCTTAAAAAAGGTATGTATAGACTAAATAATTTACTTATGGATTTACACAAAAGAATTCCGATGGCGTACTGTAATCATCCAAATGATTTCGAATTAGTCAAATTAGTAAACTTTATTGATGTCAATAATGTTATACTTAATTAGGTGTATTCTTATTATTGCTGCATATAATAATTGTGACTACTTTTGCGGAATTTCGTACTATTACGGTCTACAGTCGGTATTTCTTAAAAGTGTATTTTAACATGGTTACACACCCATCAAATATAATGGAATTTTACTGGTATTGTAAAAGCATGTTTTTCAGTGGAAAAGTGTGGGCATAGAATTGATAATTAGTTTACAGGGTTACACAAAATAATTCCAGTATGCTATGTAATCATTTTGCATGAAATTCGGTACAAATATTTATAAATTTCAGGAAAGTAATACAAGACTGCCAATTACTAAGAATACATATATACATATGATATACAGATAGGTATAGAAAGAGAGATACAGCGGGGGAGCCCCCCTCAGATAAAACTCCTTAATAACTCCCATCTGCTTAGAAAACTCTAAATTATAAGGAATTCATACGTATCTAAGTTTTGTGCTTCATGTAAGTTGATTTTTCAAATTTTGTAAAGCTGAAAAAGGCAAGTCATTTAAAAATCACCCACGGAATAAAATTGGCTTTCTTTGGATATTTAGTGTTATACTAAATTTATAGAATGGAAATCGTCTGCATTCATCATAGAAGATAATTTTAATAAATAATAATTTTAATAAATTATTTTTACTCAGTGAATTTGTATAGAAAATCATAGAAGAATGTCATGTGGTGACCGCAGCATACTAATTTTTAAATAAGAATTTCTAAAGAAGGGGTTAATTGCAGCTCAAAAACTCAGCGATCTGTCTCTTTCAGGCTCTAAAATTCAAAGCAATTGAAAAGGCAAAACTGCTTTAAAAATCTAAAAGAAATTCGTTTCGGGGCAGATTTAAAAACGTTTATGCATTTCAAATATATATATATATATATATATATATATATATATAAATTATTAAATTTATATTATGATAAGTGAAAGTGAAAGTTGAAAGTGGAACAACCAAAACAATAAATTATTTCAACAATGTTAATAAACAATTCTAAAATTAAAAATATTCTAAATTTAATATATATACACAATGAGCTACAAAAAAAAAAAAAAAAAAAAAAAAGCGGCACTTGGATATTTTAGTTTTTACCTTCTACAACCGCCAATTTTAACGTTTAAAAAGCAAATTTTCGAACAGATTTTATTATGTTGTCCTCCACATACACTTCAGCATTGAGTCCAGTGTTTAAAACAAAACGCAATTGTTAGAAAAACTGTAATTTTAGAAATTATTTCAAAAATGGTAAGAATAAGGCAGTTAACGATGCAACAAAAAGTACTAATTTTCGAATGAAAATCAAAAAATATTTTAATACGTGAGATGGCAAAATAATTAAATGCTAAAGAAATATTGGTAAAATGGTTTTTAGCTAAATATAAAAAGATTTTGGCCGTTCAAACTGAAAATTTGGCTTTAGGTGGCCACGTTGCTCATTCAAGCAAGAAAACCGGAAGTTAAATCGCAAATGTTCAAAAAATCGATTTGTATCATGTTCAGAACTTAAACAATTTTAAAAAAAGGTGCATAGAAAAATACTTTCTTCAAAAATAGTTCGGAAGCAATTAAAAAAGCCAGATTAAAAACCAGAAGATCTACAGGAAAAGCTATTATTAAGGACAAATATGAAAAAAAAAAGTAAAAGACATCAGTTGACGAAAAATTAAAAAAATATAGCAGTTAATTATCGGGCTGAACTGAGTTTCTCTGATGAGTCAAGTTTAATTTATTTCGAGTTAATGAAAAAAAACTACTAGAACGGTAAAAATGGGACTGACGTAATGAAAACTGCTCTCTTAAAACAGTGATACATTCTCCGTACATTGTGGTACGGCGATGCATACTTTTTCAAAGAATCAGACAAATTTTCATGCTCAGGGGATCAATTAACTCAAAATAAAACACGGTGATTATAAAAATGGCGCCTGACCGACTATTTTGGAGGTATTTTAGACTTTTCTTCAAACAGCATTTCAAGATGATAATGCACCTTTCTGTACGGCGTCTGTGGTACGTCAGTTTGAATCAAATTGTTAAAATTACCTATCCATTTCCATGAGCACCTATAATTCTGTAAGTAATAATATCTTTTTTTACGCTAAGTTAAATCACACAAAGAATATCGTAGAATTTCTTCTTTATTAGACTTGGAAGCAGTCTTATTTTCAATTCGCTTGAAAATGTTTAGTCATAAAAAGGCATGGGGAGAGAGATTAGGATTCGAAATTTGCAGCCTACAAATTTGCAAGAACTAGAAAAATTATTTACAATATTTAGCCCAGAGCAATTTTTGAGATTTATATCAAAAGACGATATAATACTATGCCACTGTGCATTAAAGCAGTAATTCCATATAAATGTGAAATTAACCCAACGCAGAATACATATTTTTATTAAAAAATTGCTTAGATCTAACAAATAAATTGTTTTGTTTCATATATTAAAATATAACTTGTTTATTTCATATAATAAATCGTAACAGGATACAAAGTGTATGGTTATTGCGTTATGTTTAAAAATAAAGTTTTATTTAGATTTTTATAAAGTACTTCGTACAGTGTAATAAAGCAAATTAATAAATCGAAAATGTACATAGGTATCATTTCATCCCTTTGGTGTTATGCAAACATGACATTTTATTTGTTTCAACTATTAATTTTAAAGTTATTACAAATAAAAATAGGTCGATTTCTAGAGAAATCAATCTAAAAGGTATAAATCTTTTTTTTTTTTTTTTTTGTTACTTAGTGTATATATTGAAAACTTTTTCAAGCATTGCAGCACATGTAACCAAGTATCACATGAAGAACTAGAAAAAAACACGAATGAAGATGACTAAAAATTGAGCAATTTGATATTAAAACATACATCATTTCATTTTCAAGGGCATAGAGCGAATGTTGCATGCAAATAAGGTGATACTTCCGCAGTTCTGTATACAATTTGCTAAAATGTTACAGCACTCTATGCCCTGCATCACCTACAAACCATGAAAATAATTTAAAACTAAAAGAGAAAGTGAAAAACCAAGTGAGAAACACACTTTTTTATCAACAATCACCAAGTACTGAATAAACAAATTTATTCCATAGATTAATTAATAAAACCAAAACTATTAATCACTCTACAACTGCCAAAAAACACCGAAAACAATTCAAACGCACTACCAAAGCCATGAGGTTGAATATAGTTAAATTTATATATATATTTAATTTTAGCATATTTTTATTACATTTACACCTATTTCCTATGAGCAATATTAGACAAATATAATGGAGGAAAAGGATCCCATTGAGCCTAAAGGGGCTTTTTCTTAGTGATTATTAAAATAACCTAGTATCACTTAGTTCAAATGTATTTAATTGGGTGCTTCATTTAAAGTGAATAAAATAAAGATATTTCGTTCAAAAGGCATCAAATTTCAATTTTTTTTTTTTTTTTTTTTTTTTTTTTACTTTAAGTGCCAATTATCTCATCAACTGAAATATGTTAAAACTTATAGTTTAATTCTTAGTTGTTCCATTTTTAAAATAGAACTTTATTCTATATTTACATAAGGTACATAAAATATTGCATCATGGGTAAAATGATTTATGAAGATAATTACATTTCAGAACAGTCTGAAAATAAATCAATAAATATATGCATAGTACATAGAAACATCCAATTATTTTCTCGGATTATGTTTCATAAGATTCAGAAAAAGTATTTTTTCCTGCAAGGCAGTTCATTAAATAAAACTGAAAAAATATAATAATAATAATAAATAAATAAATAAATAAACATTTTAAATCAGCATTGTATTAACAAAGTTAAATTTAAACTGCGCCTCGACGTTATGTTAATCATGGAATATTTTATACATGTACTTTTGTTTCAACGGTGAGCAGTTTTATTACAATCATATTTTGAAAACGTTCAATATTAATAACATTTTTATAAATTAATGATGAGAGAGTTTGAAAAGCTGTTAGGTTTGTATATTCATTTTCATGCAATTTCATAACCTTTTAAATACCATAAACTATACAGTGCATGTTTATGCGAAAATTTGACCTATTCTTCTGTGTTGTGAAAATCGTAAAGTCTGACGAAATTTTCAAGGTATTTGTAATAGGCTCTTCCCACCTGACGTCAGAGGTCACATGATAGAGGAAAAACAAATAACAGACAAAGTCTTGTTTATCTATAGCGATTACTGAAACAACATATTTTCTATTCTTATTTTTGATCAATCGTATTTAATCTGTGTTATTTTTTTTTTATAAATCATCATTTTAAAAACATTTTATATCATTATTCATCATCTTTTGTTTGCCGTATACATTTACAATCATCATTTAGTTTATGTTTGTTATTGATGTTCATGAAGAACATGTTATTACTCTGATTTTTGGTACTTAAATCAGTGGCAGTGCAATATCGTACTGCGTAAATCCATTTAGACCAGTAACTAAGTTAATTAACTTGTTGTAACACTTTTATGCAATTAATATAAATGAAAACATTTTAAAATTTCAAATTATAATCCATAAACATTCCACAAGAAGCTATTATTTATTGCTGGATCAGTTAATGTTACAGTTACACTACAATATACAAAAATCGTTTCTTATAGGTAAAAATAAATAAACACATAAAATGTTTTTTTAAAAATTATTAAATTTACAAATACAATTATTCTACTGTTTACAAATGCACAATATTACTTTTATTTTATTTTATATTAAATTAAAAAATTTTTGTTCTTAAGAACAATATTTAATTGAATTCGATTCTCAGAATTCGATTATTCGTTTTTCTCTCTCACGTGATTGAGCAGACGACGGTGGGAAGAGCCCATTAACGATGTTCATGACAATATAATAAACGATTTTTTGAATGATTTCTTTTTCGAGACATATTTAACATCCTTCCGCTGGTTTGTAATGATAACTATACATCCATTCACATACATATATATATATATATATATATATATATATATATATATAAATAATACTTTCCACTTTTTGTCTTTAAAGCTAGAATTCTTTTCCTACCAAGCATCAAATTTTTTTTGCAGTCTTCAAACCTTTCAGTGGTTTGCTGGATTATATTAGAATTAAATTTCCTGGTGTCTTCTACGAAAATTTCCTCAGAGTTTTATATAGTTCCGAAAATTCAACCTTTGCAATAATATTTCCTTCTTATATTTCATTTTTTTTTCTCTTTTTCTTAAGCTGTCCTGTCTCTTCCAAAATTTTCCTAATAGGTTTATCTTCTTCCCTTCCAGCAACATTTTTTGCTGATTCTAGAGCAACAGTGACAAAATTCACCGTGAACTCATTGACGTTTTCATTACCCTTAAGCAGTTGAAATCTGATTTTTATTTTAAGCTGGGAGTCTTCTTTTTAGCTTTTGGAAGCTGTGGTTGAATTCTCTTTTTTTTCGAATTTGCACCAGTTTCTGTCTTTTCAATGCAACCTGCAACTTTATCTTCCAACGAGCAGCCTGCAATCACTATCACAGTTACATTTATTTATCACGGCATAATCAGTAAAAGTGTAAAACTTGTTGGTTAGAATGTAGTCAGTTTCACTTGTTCTTTCATAGGGACCTCTCCATGTGAATTTCTTCTTTGGATTATTTAAAAAAAATGAATTCATGACATGAAAATTTTCGCATTCTGCAAATTCGTTCAGTTTTTACCCTCTTTCATCTCTAATTTCCTTTCCAAATGTACCAACTACACGTTCACTTAAATGTTTGGTGCCAATCCATGCATTAGCATTTTCCAATAACAATTCTAAAACTGTGTCTTCTTGTTTGGAGGAGGAGGTTCACAACAACTTCATGGAATTTCTCAATAACTTGGTCTTCACCTATGCTAGTTGGTACATAAACTTGAATTATTTCAGCATTATAACGCTTAGAGAGATTGATGGTGAGTGTTGCAACTGTATCACAAAAGCTTGTGGCTTTTATTACTTTGTTTTTTACGTCCTTATTAACCAAAAATCCTGCTTCACTACATCTTCTACTATCAGTTCCTTGATCATGAAGCAATTTTATACTTTTCAAATCTAGAAATTCTTCATCTTTTCTTCTAACTTCACTGAGTCCTGTAAAATCTTATGTAATATGTCGTAGTTCCAAGTTCGAAGAGATTATCTTTGGAGCTCAGAGACCTGCAATTTAAAGCAAGAAATCAAGAGCATATGCTAAATAAGGAAGCAAATTTTTATTCAGAATTGTGCAGCTCACCAGAACCATTCAGTGGCTCTCCTACCTCATCAAATACGACTCTATACCAACAATATTGGAGGAATAAGCAACTATTGCAATAAAAGTAATGCAAAATGGATAAGCTTCAGGAGAAGATAAAATGACTGTAAATATTTTTTAAAAAGTATGAACTGAATCCATTGAACTTCTTACTGAACTATTCAACAAATGTATAGCATTATGTGATGTTTCAAAGGAATGGAAAAATTCTATCATAATCTTACTTTTTTTTTAAAAATAGAAAAAAGAAGATAATAAAAACTATTGTCCAATTAGCCAGCTTTTAATTCTGTGTAAAATTCTGATAAAAAATCTACCAAATCGCTTACAGAAACAATTAGATGAATCACAATCTAAATAACAAACAAGATTTCGAAGTGGTTTTAGTACCATGGATCATATTCATACGATTAGAGAGATTATTGAAGGAAGTACTGTGTGGCTTTTGTGGACTATGAAAAAGCTTTTCCTTCTTCATCATCACTATCATTTTATGGGTGCATTAATGACTACTAATATTAAATCAGGATATTTTCAACATATTAGATACATTTATAAAGAAGTAACAGCCAAATTAAAACTCAAAAATAAGTGTAGGAATTTTCGCAACGATCGGTTGAATGAATGTAGCTTTGCATCGCAAACTAAAAATGTGGACATTTATAATGACAAATTTTCAGTTGTATATATTATAAGGTGGTAGTAGCTTGTCGTATTAAAAAAAAAAAAAAAAAAAAAAAAAAAAAAGAAAGAAAAAAGATAAAGATACATAAACTTGAGTTTTTATTTAAATTAATATAGTAATCATTGTAAAGAAAGCACCTTTATAATTTAAAATGAAGAATAAAACTATTACCAAAATCGATATAAAGAGTATTTCTTTTATAGTAAATTAAATTCTTGTGGCTGATTGAAACTGGCCTCGTATTTGATTTTTATTATAATTATGCATGTTACTTACTTTGTACGTATAATATGTGGATATTATATGCATTATTTTCATATAATACACCCAGATAAAATGCTTAGATTTCTCAATAAGAAACATTGAATAAACAACCGTATTCTGAAAAGGAACAAAAGTTATGTGCCAGGAGGGAAAAAAAAAATGCAACCTACTCTGAAATGTAATGGAAATAATTTTTCTGAAAATGTTTGCGTGAGTTAGCATTTTCTATCTTTACCACAATCATGTATAAAGCAAGACGACTTTTTCTACTTATTGACAAAGAAATGAGAGCGATTCAAGATATTTAACTTACAAGGAGACGGCAAGGGTGTGGGGTCCTCAAATCGAACGGAGGTTCCGCGTGTAGTTAGCACTCAGTGAGTGTATTCATATACTCAAACCCTAGAGCTCACTACTTAGCCATCGCCGAGAAAAAAATTCCTGAAGTATAAAAAAAAAATTAATTTGTATTAAAATTTAATGAATCGTTATAAACAATTTCTTTTCAACTTTTATACATTGTTAAATCGCGAATTTAATGATTTCTAACTTTTTAACGATTAGAACTTAGAACTGTAGATAGAATAAATACAAAAGCCACAGTTCTTTTAAACATTACCATTTATTTTTTATAAAATAACATATTATTAAATTCAATGAATATTTATGATTATACGTTTATAGCATTAGCAATTCTTTCAATCATTCATCTTTATGAATACACAAACCTGGATGATATTTATCATAAAAACAAGAAAAACACAAATTTTGTCGACAACTTGCACAACAAATAAATGCAGCTTTTTTACAGGAGCACGTAAATTTTTCATATTATTTTTTATATATTAAATTTTATTTAATTCCAACCACATTCGAATAATAAATTTCCATATGTTTAATGTTAAAAAGTTAGAAATCATTAAATTCGCGATTTAACAATGTATAAAAGTTGAAAAGAAACTGTTTATACCGATTTATTAAATTTTAATACAAATTAATTTTTCTTTTCAAACTTCAGGAATTTTTTTCTCGGCGATGGCTAAGTAGTGCGCTCTAGGGTTTGAGTATATGAATACACTCACTGAGTGCTAACTACACGCGGAACCTCCGTTCGATTTGAGGACCCCACATCCTTGCCGTCTCCTTGTTAGTTATTATAATATTTCTCAGAAATTTGAATACATTAGGCCTACTTTATTTCTCGGATTTAAAATACGATCCAGTTTCCAAAAGTTTGAGAACTATTGTTCTACAAGTAAAGGAACTGGGCTATCGTACTTTATACATTTTATTATTCTAATACTTTATTTAATTAATCTGATGTCAAATTCATATTTTATTTTCCCTCCAACTCCACACTGTATGCCATGCCATAATCTCGATAATTTAAATTTATGCAACATACAGTGAAGGAAAAAAAAATCTTTACACTTCAGCGGCAAGAGGAAAAAAAAAAACACTTTACATGTCAATTGCCGTTTCCGCCATAAAAATGTGTCGAACCCCAGTGATGACACGAGGTATTAGTGACAGACAACCTTTCCCAATTCTGTCAGCACTAGGTATGCTTGGTTGACCTTTAGAGTAAGACTGTATGCTCTTTGTTCCCTTCAGCCAGTATTTCGTTCATTTGTTAAAAGTTTGAGAACCTGCATGTATATTCCCACTAAATACAATGGATCGGGTTAAGCTTAAAATGGAAGAGAAATCACATGTCTTCACTCTGCTAGAGAAAGGAATTTTTGTGGCTGATGTAGCCAGTTGCAGCTATTTGGCAAATGTAGCCAGAGATCCGTCCCTAAACGGCTGCAGTTGGTTATAAAATGTAAAGATGAGAGGACAAAATACTGACTGTAATGTGATATTTACAATAAATTACTAGAATGTTAAGTTTTTGTCTTAAATGTTTAAATGTTAATGAAGTTGTAAAGGTTTTCTACACCTGGTTACATCTAGAATGATCTGCCAGTTCTCTGGCTACATCAATCACAGAAATTCAATTTTCTAGCAGAGTCAAGGCATGAGATTTCTTTTCCATTTTAAGCTTTTCTGACCCATTGTGTGGAGTGGGACTACCGATGTATGTTCTCAAACTTTTGACAAATAAACGAAATATTGGCCGGTGGGAGCAAAGGGTGTATAATCTGATGGTAAAAGCCCACGAGACGAATTGAGTGTTGATAGGATTGATAGGATAGGGAAAGGTCATCTGTGACCGACTAAGGCCACGTATCCTCACTGGGATTCAAAACATTTTTATGGCAAGAACGGCAATTAACATGTAAAGTTTTTTTTTTTCGTTGCCGCTCAAGTGTACAGATTTTTTTTTTTTTTTTTTTCCGGCATTGTATTGACGTATTCTCTTTAAGAAATTATCAAATCAAAATTAACTTCAGCATTTTCAATACATAATTTTAAATTTAATGCGTGATTCAAATCAGTATCATAACTGATGTTAAAATTAGTCCGACTACATTACGATGAATATAATCCTTGTAAAAAACGTTTTTTGAAATTTTATTCTATTATACAGTTTTAAGGAAATATTAAATTTTGAATTACTTACAAAGTTTCTAAAATAAAATATTCAAATTCAGTAGATTTCTGTCGGTATTATAAAAGATACTTTATAATTATAAATTTGGTACCACTTCTTTATCATAATTCATTCTTTTTTGCAACAATAATGGATACTTTAAGAGAACAAAAAACAATCTTACTAACATATAGACGACAACGCGTACATTTTGGGATTTTTGCATTCCCTATTCATCAGAACGTCTAAGAGTATTAGAAAATCGTGTCCGAAATTTTTATGATGGGGAATTAAATTAAAAAAAAAAAAAAAAAGCTTTTAACGTCTGCACTAAAAATTGTTATCAAAATAGAGGAAAAAACGAAATGAATTGTCATAATTAAAGCAAATGCTATCATTATTATTATTATTATTATTTTAAAAAGTTCTATTTTCACAAAATTTTACAATTTGAAATTAAATATTACTTTTAGACATTCGCAAATAAATTTAAATATAGCTTATCAATAAGAAAGACACACGAAACAAATATAGCTTTAGAAGCTTCCCCAGAAAATATGATATTGTATAATATATATGTTTTGGAAACAGCTTCTCAGGAGAAAATAAACAGTTCCTCATGAGAAAAATAATAATAATACTTTTCTTTCTTTCTTTCTTTTTTTTTTTTCTTTTTTTTTACCACTTTTAACATATGATTTGTTTAACTTAGAACATAAACTTATCTAACACATTGACTTAAGCTTAAAATAAAGTTGCTTCCTAAAAAGAATTTTAACGCTACATTGTGTCAGACAAAGACGGACACGAATCATTTTTTATCTCTTCCCACGCATGCACTTTTGCATGCAGATTTAAATTTTCTTTCAGACGTCGCATTTTTTTCTTTCTAACTTTCTATCTTTTTTATGAAAGAATTTTTTTTTTCGCTCTGATTTTGTATTGAATGTTGCATTTTAGATATTTTTGAGTAAAGTTTGCTGCATTTATGTTTTGAAATTGTCCTTTAACACCCTTTGTCCATGTTTACAAATTTATGTATGAATTGTATGTTAAGTATCACGTTAAACGTTTTCGAGATAATTACAAATGTGTAGATAAATAGAATATAAATTATTATAACATGTTTTGACTAAACTTTGTTTAAACAAACGTTAAAGAATATTAAACCTTTCAACGTTTCCTACATATTTGCATTTAAAAATTGCTAAATTAATTTTAAAAATGGCTGTTAGACATGTAGTTGATCATATATGAGTAAAAAGTAGAAATTAACATTTTTAATTTTCAAGAATGTTTTCACACGAAATATCTGTATGTTAACCTATTTAAATTCGAATAGTATTTAATTTAATAAATAACTAACTGTAAATAAATAAACTGAAAAAGCACAAAACGTTCGATTGAGGTCAAAATATTAATAAGCTTTTCATCAGGTAAAAAAACTGGGCATCAAAGCAGCAGGGTGTACTCGCACTTGCGCCTACGAAGAAATTTAAAGTAACATCTGCATATGGCTTCCTCTGAAACACATTTTGTTAAATTTCAGATTAGTGCTGCTATTTTCCGAACGGAGAAAAAACAAAAGTTTAAAAATCGATTAAAACAAGAAAAAAAAAAAATTTAAAAATTGTTGCATAAAAATTGTTAAATGTTTAGTTTCTCTGCAATACTAATAAACATTAAAGAATTAAACATAATATTGTAAGAAATATGTCCGAGTTAATATGCGCAAAAGGATATTATCTGAGAATAAATAAACAATAAATTAAAAAAATGCATACGATATAAAATCAACATTAATGCACTAGATAAAATATTAACACGTTGATAAATAGTTATTTTACTTTCAAAAAGTCTTAATTTTCAATTGATATAATAAAATTTTGCAAGATATATAAACTAAAAGGTTTATCTAACTTTTATGAGATTTTCTATTTCTCGTTATTAATAGGAAAAGGATTTTACTAAATAAATTAATATCTAATAGGATTCTTTTAAAAAAAGTATATAGACTTTTTAATGATATGTGAAATAAATTCTAATTAGTTTCAAAATGCTTTACAAATCTCGTTAAAAAGCTGTAAGAAGGAATAAATTTCAATATAATTGGATTAAAATGTGATTGGTGAAATATCTGCATAAACCAATATATATATATATATACACATAATCCATTCAGTTAGTAATTTTTATGCTTAATTTTAGAATTTTTCGTTTTGATACTCTTTCAAATTTGTTGCATTTCGGAAATTAATTGAATTAATACTGAAATACAATTATCAAGCATCGTTAGTAGAAAACATCTTCATATACGTAGGAATTGAAATCAGATCTGATATCCCTTTTTTTTTTATTTGTGTTCTTGAAATAAAAATAATTGCCATAAATCTAACTAATTTAAGTTGCCATGCCAGATAAATTAAATTTATCGTGATTATCTGCGACTATTAATATTTTCCGCTTGTATTTTAATCCGTTTTTAACTTTTTAGCACTATTCGAAAATATGGTACCTGTAGAAATAAAACCGAATCAATTTAACGAATTTGCTAAGGTTTATTTAAAAGCTCATACAAAAAAAAAAAAAAAAAAAAAATCTGGAGGGACTTTACTCAACTTTCCGAACATTAAGTAATTAACTGTTGTATAAATAAATTAAACTAAAACAAGTCGTTAAATAAACAAAAGTGAAATTATAAAAATGTGTTTGAGTATTTTTTTTCCATTGTTTAAAGTTATGCTATTGCACTTCAAATAATTTGATCACATAGATCAAAATGGTAAAAAAATTTTCGTTGTGTCCCTGTAAAAATCTACAAAAGCTAGATTCATCAAAATCTATACAATTCATGCAGTGGCCTGTATATAAATTTTTAGATCAATCGAATGAGGCATTTAAACGTGAGGAAATGACGTTCAGAATGAGACGTTCAGACCGCACTTTAAAAAATTTGGGCCCATTGGCCTTTGATAAAGAATATTTTTTTGTGTCCCTGTAAAAAAAAAAAAAAAAAAAAAAAAAAAAAAAAACTGTAAGTGCAAGATTCACCAAAATCTATACAGTTCGTGCGACAGTCAATTATAACATTTGTATAAATTTTCAGCTCAGATGAATAAGGCGTTTATACATTATTTCACTTTGGTCCCATAGGCCATAATGACAAAGAATTTTTCTTTCTGTCTCTGTAAAAAAAACTATAAGTCCTAGATTCACTAAAATCAATAGAGTTCGTGCTATGGTGACCTATATAATACGTACCAACTTTCAGCTAATTCAAACAAAACATTTAGGCGCTATCGTGTTCACCCACACATATACACATACATACACCATTGTAAATATAATAAAAATTTACTAACGGGACCTCAAAAAGTATGGAAACACCCAAATCTCAAAGTCGGTTTGGGCATCTCACTCCGTTTTTTTTTTTTTTTTTTTTTTTTTAAGCGTTGGCCACTTGAGTCACGGTGCCACTTGAAAACTTCTTATCACGATAATTTTGAAATACTGATTTAATTTGAACTAAAGTTGGACAATGAACTTATCATAGAAATATCTTGTATGATTTTGCTGGACATGTCGCTTCGCCATTTTGATTCCAAGTTGCAGCCACTTAGACTTCCACTTGAAAATTTGCCATAACAATAACTTTTGAAACACTGCACTGATTCGAACCAAAGCTGGACAGTGAACTTATGCTTCAAATACCTTGGACGAGTTTTCTAGGCAACTTCCTCCATTATATTGTTTCCAAGTGGCGGCCACTTGAAAATTTGATATCATGGTAACTTTTGAAATACTTAATCCGTTCTAACCAAAGTAAAAAAATGGATTGATTTTTATATATCACCGAGTACAGTAATAATTTGTAGCCGCCATTTTGAAACCAAATGGCGGCTAACTGATAAGGGGAAAGAAATCTACCTGCCCTTCCGAATGAGCCGGAAGGACTTTTTTCTTTTTTAAAAATTAAATATTATGGTAAAAATAAGAATTTTTTTTTTTTCAGAATACCATAATAGTATTTTACGTTACAGCTTCAGTATATGACAGTTTTTTCTCGACTTTTAAATTCCTGTCACTATTTGGCGATGAATTTTTTGGTATATCTGCTTGTTAAGAAAAAAAAAAAAAAAAAGAAAGAAAGAAAGAAAAAGGAAAAAAAAAAGTGTAGTACTTTTTTTTTTAATGACTATATTTTTACTATAGAATTTTTTAATTTATTTAGGGCAGTTTATAATACCCTTTGTATGTTTTTGATGTACAGTTAGATAATAATTTTACACATTCGAAAATATCTGAAAAGAAAAAAGTTTGTTATTATTATTATTATTATTATTATTTTAATTTGAAAAAATATCCTGCAGTTTCAATTTTTAATTCTCTTCTACCTACTCCTTAAAATAACGAAAGATAAAATTTGCTCGATTCTTTATAAGAGTTTTAGATGATGAATTTTTTTCTTGACATAATAAGAAATATGAAATGTATCTTAGAAATGTCTAATTCTGTAATGTTAAAAAATTATCAGTACTAAATTAGAAGATGCTGTAAATTCATTAGCTAAATATTGGCTTGATACAAAGTTTACTTTTCTAAGCTTAAAGTTCATTTTTAAGCGTGTGAATTTATAAGAATTTATTGCCTGCTTTTCTTTATTTACACACAGTTATTATTATACACATAAAGATTAACCCAGTGTTTTGGTGGACAGTGGTCAGTTCAAACAACGGTCACGGCGGCTTTTTTTTTTTTTTTTTTTTTTTTTTTAAATGCATTTTATAATTTTTCTACCAACATTTTCAAATAAAATTTTTGCCAAGCTTTTAATTCTAGTATATAAAAAATTACTCTTTGTAAATATTGGTAACAAGTAATAAAACGCATGTAAGAAAGTAGGATCGTCACGACATCTATTTCAAGTGAAGCGAAATGCTAAATTATCCGTTCTCACACAATATATTGATAAACAGAGATGCATGATGATACACAGGCCTTTAAAGGAAGGAAATTTACTACAAGTTCTATGAACAAAATTTGAGACCGTAATAAAATTGGCCCCAGTCCGAGGTAATATTTCAGTTGAGTTGAACTTTTAGAGAATCTGTCTTTTGTACAAGATTTTATTTTTCTTTCAGACAACTCTAAAGGAATCAACATAGTACACATTTTTTTTATTACTTCAAATTTAATCGATATACTATGATAAATTAAATCTTAGTAATGTTTTAAATAGAATTGCACTTTAAAGGAGAATTCTCTCCTCTATCTTAAATAACAAACTCCTCCCGTTGATAAATCTTTTGCAACGCTTTTATAGCTGTCATCACTTTCTAAACAATTATCTAAAAATAACAATCCGCCAGAACCACCGGGTTATCGAAACAGGTATAGGAAGAGAATTTTCATGCATATATCTTTCGACTCATGCTTCATTACCATAAATCGATGCCTGGCTCCCAGTTATGACACATACATTTAGTCTTTAGCGTAAATGATAGCTATGTAATCTAATTTGTTATTCGGGATCGTCTGGAATTTTAGTATAAATATTGTCTTTAAAATAAAATCAAAATTTTAATTAATTGGTTTAAACAAATTGAATTTAAATTTATAAAAAGCGATATTTTATTAAAAATTTCCGACTATTAAGGGGTTTAGGGAGAGAGGTATTCCGTTTAATTTTTGAAAAAGCTTAAAGTTGTTATCGAAAGAGAGAAAGAAAGGAGAAAAAAAAAAGAATCGAGGAAAGCCGATGAAAAGATTTGAGGTTATTTTCTTTATTGATAATAATATGTTGAAAGAAAAAATATTTTGAAGAGGATTTTTGAAAATTACTTTATTTTTTTTCTACAAAATACTTTATTGGACATTAATCTTTAAGATATTCTTACTGAAAAGTGTTATTTCACTTGTTACTGAGATGATTACCAAAAAACGTCGTCGTTTAGTTATTAAATTATACAATAATTTTAAGCACAAAATATGGATTTATAACCTTAAAACATTATATATTTAGGATTTGTACAACGTAATTTCCATGTAAGACTTTCCTTTAAATTTTTTAATACTAATTCAACTTCATATTTAATCATCCACCGAAAAGAAAATATCATTTTCATATAAATTTTAAGTTACATTCACTACGTTTTCATTATCAAGCAAATAAAAATTAACGATTACTAAATTTACTTTAAAATACATTCTTGTTTATATTTATAAGCAAAAATTAACAAACTTAAAAAAGAAAAAAAGCTGAAAATAATTTTCTCTTTATTTCTCTTATATTTAGAGGAATGTTTAGAAGAATTTATTTCATCTGTTTATTTTTCGATCTCATTCTTATTGTTATCATAAAATACATGTTTACATTTAAAAATTAAAATTGCTGCATTAGCGCAAATATTTGAATGTATTTTTGAAATAAATTATTTTTATTATTTACCTTGGTAGGTATGCTTTTCATCAACATTATAAAATAGATGAATTTCATATATTTTATTTTTTGCCAAGTCAAGGTTAATAAAAACTTTTTCATATTATACACTAAGTTAATAGCTGTATTTTCGCTAATATTACGCGTATTAATTTTTATTCTAATTGTAAATCTAATACTATTGACTTCCTAATTATTAGATACTAGCAGGCTACGCCTGCTTCGCTGGTCATTATATTTTGAGAAATTCTCAAAAGTATTGGATAAGTATTTATTTTTTACATCACATTATAAGTAAAAACTTAAAAAAAAATTTGAAATCGCTTTAAACATTGCTTCAGGTACCCACTGCCTACGGCAGTTGCTTTTCTGCCTGCATTGCTTTGGGTCTGGGTCTCCACTACTTATAGAATGGTATTTTCCAGGCACTTTAATTTGGGCATTTATCGGTGAAAGGTGGATCTTATATTATTTAAGAACAACGATTTTAAAGATGACTGTATCTCAGCATCTATTAATTATTTTAGTTTTTGAAGCATGTACTTTAAAGCACTAGCTCTTTAGACTTTATTACCATGTGATTCCGACCAACATAAATAAATAAAAGAAAAGGGTTCAAAAGAATAAAAAATAAATAAAAAATAAATAAATTTTAAGTATACTTAAATTTTAATAAGTTTAATCCTTTTTACATTGATTAAAAAAATGCAACTTTGCTGTCAGAAATTCTCTGTAATTACAGAAAAATACGTTTTGCCAATGAAATTTTTCCGTAATTTACGACTTTTTTCTCTAATTACAGAGAATTTCTAGTAGCAAAGTTGCATTTTCTTTAACAGTGTACTATATACTATATTTTTTTTCATATAAATATTATAAATTAAAAATAAAATAAAATAAAATTTCCTTTCAAAGGAATTAATTAAAGAAATTAAAAGTTGTTGTGCTATAGAAATTATACATTATTCATTAACAGAACTGTTATAAATATATTTTTAAATTTAAAATTTATTTTACTTTTTTTTTCTATTGCATTAACATTTGATTTCAGTAAATATAATAAATTAAAAAAAGAAGAAAAATTCGCATTCAAATAAATGAAATATAAATAGTGTAATAGCCGTTGCTAAGGTACGCAGACAATTGAAGCGAAAGAAGAAATTATAGAAAAATGAAATATTGAATCCAGTAATTAAAATAATAATAATAATAATTTTAAAAATTCAAATTTGAAATTCGAAAAAAATTCTCGTTGAGTTGCACACCTACAGAGTACCAGGTACTCATCTGTCAAGTTTTGTAGCTCTGCATTCAGTAGTGTGAGCACCAGAGCGCAGATAGACACGCGCACACACAGACACTTCTCTTTCTTTATATAGATTATTAAAATTATCATATTTTATTTAATTTCTATGTGTAATGAAAAGTGACTGGTTGTCATTTACCATTATTTTTTTTACAATTGCTTTAAAAAGATAATCTATACTAATATTTAAAGAGGAAAACTTTGTTTCTATGTGGAGAGTAATCTGGTGAACTACTCATTTGATTAAAAAAAGTTTTCACTAAACTAAAGCTACACTATCCCCGAGTGCTACAGGTTACAATTAACCTTGATAAAACATTTTTTTTATTCGAAATTTCAATATTTTAATAAAAATCTCATTAAAAACCATGAAAATAAATAAATAAAATATTGCAACGAAAGCTGTTGAATACCATGGCTTTGAAATAAAGCATCGGGCTCCGAATTCAGAGATTGAGAGATGGATCCCCGTGAAAGGATATAGATTAAAAATGGTTTTTGTTAAAATCTAAATTATTTTTTTTTCATTCTGTCATTAATTTATTTAAGTTTATGTTATCTATACTAATAAATAAAGAGGAAAACATTGTTTGTGTGTGGAAGGTAATCTCTGGAACTACTCAATCG
This sequence comes from Salticus scenicus, assembly GCA_963930645.1. Classification (NCBI taxonomy): domain Eukaryota; kingdom Metazoa; phylum Arthropoda; class Arachnida; order Araneae; family Salticidae; genus Salticus; species Salticus scenicus. Next base: position 228,627,222 of record OZ005652.1, on the reverse strand, counting down.
ATTATAAAAAATAAATAAATAAATAAAAAACAAACCACTAATCAAAAGCTACACTATCCCTGAGTGCTACAAGCTTTAATTAATTTTAATGAAATTTTTTATTATTATTATTATTATTTGAAATTTCAATATTTTAATTAAAATCCCATAAAAACCATAAAAATAAATCAAATATTGCAACAAAAGCTGTTGAACGTCGTAGCTCCGGCGTCGGGCTCCAAATCCGAAAATTGAGAGTTGGACGTCAAGGAAAATAGTTTTAATTTTTTTTTTTTTTCTAAAATCTAAACCATTTATTTTTCATTCTGGCGTTAAAATGGCGATAACTTTGTTAAAAATCTAAATTATTTATTTTTCATTTCTTCCGAAATGGCGTAAAATTTTAAAAGTCGCCAATGGGAGCTATAATAAATCTGTACAATGATCAGGTTTACATTTTTATTTATTTATTTATATAACACCGCTATTAACTAAAAAATATTTAAAATTGAAAATATATATAAACAGAAAAAAATTAGTTGTCTCATACTATAGACGTAGCACTCATAGTATATTGTATGATATTTGGCAGTATATGATATTTGGCATAAAATTGCTGTCAATTTATATTCGACCTGATAAATCAAATAAAATATAGGAAATAACGTGAAAGTAAATACAATGTATAATTCGTATAATGTTGTTAATATGTAATTGAGATTTAAATATAAAAAGGCTACTTCAATTTTTTTCGATAGTGTCCATTTCGAAACTTCCATCCGATAAACACCCAAACTGATATACGTATAAGGCATTGACGCAGACAATATGTACTCGTATCCAAGATTTTTAAGGGTGAGGCAGACGCAGCCAAAAGCAGCGGGTAGCCGAAACTAGCTTTTCTGAAATTTTGATGGATTTCATTTTTATTTTTTGTTTATAAAGCGGTATAAAAAAAGAATGATTCTGTTTTTAATTCCTTTAAATATAGTGACCAGCGAAGCAGGTAAAGGCTGCTAGTAAATAAGTAAAAGAAATCAATATGAGTCTTCTATTTTTCAAATCTAAATTTAAAAAATGCTGGTTAAATTAGCTGTAGTGGGTTGTTCTGGCAAATTGTTCATCTGTTTATTTTTCGTTCTCATACTTATTGTTATTATAATATATATGTGTGTGTGTGTGTGTGTGTACAGTCGGTAACAAAAGTATCCGACTAACAATAGCAAAAATTCCTATATAAAAAAACTAGAGTTAATACTGTTTTGTTAAATACATCCTCGTCGAACCATGTTCTTAGATTGACTAAGAACATGATTCGACAAGTATTTATTGAACAAAACAGTATTAACTCTACTTTTTTTTATATAGGAATTTTTGCTAGTGTTCGGATACTTTTGTTACCGACTGTATATATATATATAAACTTCATGGATTATGAGTAGTAATAAATTAATTTAATAATATACATTTGTTTGCATTTATAGAAAAAATTATTAAAATTAAAAAGGGAGGGTGGACATGATTTTCTCTTCATTTCTGCTTAGAGGACATAGAGTAATGTCTTGAATAAGTTCTGTAGTTTTTTTAATTGGAACAATGATGACTGATAAAAAAAAATATTTAAAAGTATATTATTTTTGTATTTATACTAAAAATTTATGAGCTTATAAAAGAGAAAAAGCTTACATGATTCTTTTTCCATGCTAGATAACACGTACAAGGGAAGTATGAATCACTAAAATCTCTATTGAAACTAAACCACTCTTAAATTGAAGAGCATAGCTGTAAAGATACTGTAGAGTTCAAATTTTGTGCAAAATCACCTCATACGCCAAGATATGACCCTAAATTTTTGCTATTTCTATGAAAACCAACGAAACAACAGCTAGAAGCGGGAAATCGCGGATTGGTGGTACAGTGTATTGTTTGAGAATGGAACCTATTGCGTTTGAGTCTCGGTAAGATCCTTTGCTTTTATTTTTTACTTCAAGTGAAAAAAAAAAAAAAAAAAAAAAAAAAAGAAGTTTAAATTTTTAATTAAGTTAAATTGTTATTTTAGGCGAAATTTTTTATAATATTGTGATTTTTCTATTTTCATGAATGTACAGTCGGTAACAAAGGTGTCCGAACACTAGCGAAAATTCCTATGTAAAAAAAGTACACTTCATACGGTGTTCTTAGTCAGTTTAAAAACATGATTCTATAAGGATTTATTTAACAAAACGTATGAAGTGTACTTTTTTTACATAGGAATTTTTGCTAGTGTTCGGACACTTTTGTTACCGACTTTACTAATTAATAAAATATTAAACTGAAATTTAAAAATATATGTTTATTTAATTATAAAGAAGAAAATCCTGTTTAAATTTACAAACATAGTTTCTAATTTATAGTGATTATGATTAGAATGAAAAATTTAATGTAAATATAAGCATTTTTCATAAAGAGCACAGGATAGGAAAGAAACCTGATCACAATTTATTGCTTTACAAACTTGTTCACCATCCAATAGAGTTATCACAAAAGTTTCGGAAAATATTTGGCTTTTCGTTGGGTTAACTAGATTTGAAAATTGATACTTGCCCAGATTTTGAAATTTTTTACAATGTGAACCGATTATAAATTAATGAAATGATTTTGGAGAAAATTTGTCCTGAAGCTCAATCTTATTGTAAGTTCCTCCATGAAAAGAAAATCTGGCAGTTTAATAATATATTTAAAATAAAAGTTAAGTGAGACTTCAAATGGTTGAGCAAAAGCTGTTTCTGTTCAGGATTTTTTATGCAAAATATTGCATGGGCAATAAATATCACAGTCAAGATCAGACAAATAATACTTGCTATCAGGGACGTTGATACAAAAATTTATATCATACTAATTAAAATTTATACAAAACACTAGCACAAATCATTAACAAAATTTTAATGTAAATCTAATATATAAATATTTCTCTTTAAAGTTTTCATTTATTTTATTGGGTGTTTGAATTAATTCGTAGCGTTTTCTAATACATGGCGTGACAAGTGGCATTTTCCAATAGATGACGTAACTAGCATTCCCCGTAAACATCATTGAGCATCGTTATTAGTATATGTCATTTGGTTGAAGCGTAAATAACATAATTTTTTACTTCATCGAATATGTCTAACTTTGTGCCGGATAAAGTGTTTTTGCGGGGAGTTCTACTTCATTACTTTAACATGAAGATAAGCGCTGCCGAAATTCATCGAATTTTAGTGGAGAAGTTTATGGAGAGCATGCACTAGTTGAACAAACGTGTCGGAAATGGTTTGCTCGATTTAAAAGTGGTGATTTTGAGCTGGAAGACAAGGAACGACCTGGGCAGCCGAAAAAATTCAAAGATGAAGAATTTAAGTCATTGCTCGATGAAGATCCATGCTAAACGCTTCAAGATTTAGCTGAATCATTAAGAGTTGACTTTTCAACAGTCAGCAAACGCCTGAAAGCCATGGGAATGATCTAGAAGCAGGGAAATTGGGTCTCATACGAACTGAAACCTAGAGACGTTCTCGTCCGCACGTCGCAAAACCTGTCAAAACCTATATCGAAACGACCAAATGGGAGGTCCTACCTCACCCACCGTATTCTCCAGACATTGTTCCATCTGATTACCACTTGTTTAGATCGATGAGCCATGGCCTGTCTGAGGAACACTTCACTTCTTATGAAGATTGTAAAAAATGGGTCGATTCTTGGATTGCCTCTAAAGACGATTCGTACTTCCGACGCGGAATCCGTATGCTGCCAGAAAGATGGGAAAAAGTAGTGGCTAGTGATGGTCAATACTTTGAATAATCTATTTGTAATTATTTTTGCACAATAAAGCCAGAATTTTCGGGAAAAAAAAAAAAAAAAACCGCTACGAATTAATTCAAACACCCAATAATTTAAAAAAAAAAAAAAAAAAAAAAAAAAAAGATTTTTTTTTCAGTTAAAAAAGAAAAGAAAAGAAATATTCACCGAGGCGAGGAACGATCTAATGGCTTTCCTTACTCAAAGCAAATACTCTACGAATGCGCCACGCTATTTTCCTGTGTGTAATCTGTTTTGTTGGTTCTGATAGAAGCAGCTAAAACTTCTAGTGGCCATATACCTTGCTCTATGAAGAGTTGTTACACAAAGTTTGCACTTTTGCCTCTACCCGAAGTTTTCGACAACAGTCTTTAATTGAGCTCAGTTTGGTTTCAGTTGGAATTTTACTGATTCCTACTTCTCTTGTTAGAGTAATGTTGCAAAGGTGGTAGATAAACATATATATTATTTTCTTTTATAAAAAATTTGTCACTTACGGCTTTAAATGAATTTTCACGTTTTAAGACGAATAAAATACAATCTGACCATTTTTAGAAAATATCTGTCTGTCTGTCTGTGTTTTTGTGACAAAACGTTTGTGGCAGTAACCTAAAGAACTAATGCTCCGAAGTTGAGATAATTTTATTTGTTGTCGCACATTGAGAAAATTTAGTACCTACCAACATTTTATGAAAATCCTTTAAAAGGTGGCTCTGATTTTCTATACTGTTTAATATGGCAGCATAGTACAAAATTTCATATAAATGTGTACAACGAGATTTATTTTTAACCAATTATCGTTAAACAAAAAAGAATTATTCACCATAGTAGTATTGCATTAGGGAAAATGTTTCCTACTTGTAGGCGCATCACTTCCCTCTCTGAGGTAAAGTACCACCCTAGAGGGTTTGTAAAATATAAGTCCTACGTTTATGTAATTTTTTATGATTCTTAAAATGATAACCTTTAACATGAATACAGTTTTATATCTTAATCGATTGTAGAATTCAAATGTTAGCACAATTCAAATAACCCGAATCTGGAGTTTGTAGTGATTAAGAACTTCTTTTTGTTTACCTATAAAATAGCCATGAGTCCTGCAGTCATCATTAACTATACGAATCCTACGACGGTGACCTATAACCTAGTTACCATTTTTTTTTTTCAATTGGATGTGTATAGACACTATCGCACTTCAAATAATTTGAGTCTATAGTCCATAATGACAAAGAATTTTTCGTTCCATTAAAAAAATAGAATCTTACACTTATCAAAATCTATATAGTTTGGGCGATGGTGATCTATAACATACCTATATCTTTTATCTCAATAGAAACAAGTGTTTGGACGTCCAGTTTTGTACACCTATTCATACACGCATATATAAAGACAAATTTATATCCATCATTGTAAAAGCAGAAAAATGAACTCAAGAGACCTCAAAACGTGTGAATAAATCAACATATCATAGTCGAATTTTTTTTTTTTATGATTACAGTACTTTCCTTATATAATGCATAAAAGTGAAATGAAAAAAGTGAAAGATCTTTCATCATTTTCTCTTTATTTCTATTCAGATTATTTAAAACTAGCAGGCTATGCCCGCTTTGCTGGTCACTATATTTAAATGAGTTTTCAAAAGAATTGAATCACTATTTATTTTTTATATCACATTATAAATAAAAAACTAAAATAAAATAAATAAATAAATAAAAATTACCTACATTGAAATTGCTCTAAACCTCGCTTCAGGAACCTGCTGACTAAGGCACCTCTTTTTCCGCCCGCACTGCATCGGGTTCAGGTTCCTACTGCCTGCAGAAAGGTCTTTTCACGGCACTTCAATTTGGGTATATTTATCGACGACAGGTGGATCTGCTGTTATTTATGAACTACGATTTTAAAGATGACTATATCTGTCAAATATTTTAGTTTTTTAACCATGTATTTTATAGCCTTCGCTCTTTGCACTACATTACCATATGATTCCGACCAATATAATAAATAAAATAAAAAATAGACTTTCTTTTAAAAGGAATTAAATAAATAAATAATAAATAAATAAATAAATAAATTGTAATCAAACCTTAATTTTAAACAGTTTAATCCTTTCTACTATATACTACAAATTTTTCCCCCGAAAAATACTACAGTCTGTAACAAAAGTATCCGAACACTAACAAAAATTCCTATATAAAAAATCTGATGTGGGCACCACATGACTTCCTTATACACTTTTAGAAATATACATAATGTTAAAAAACATTGTCATTGGACCCGAAATACTTGGCTAAAAATAGTTTAAAAAATGAATTATCACCGTGTTCTGAGCTTTTCTGAAAGTTAGTTAAAAACCGATGCAAGATTTGTACTGGTAACGCTGACGAAGGCAGCAGGTTCCCGAAAAACTTAGCTAAAAGTATTAAAAAAATGCATTTTCACCGTGTTCTGAACTATTCTGAAATTTTCAAATGTCTAGCTAGTCGGAAAGTTAGTTAAATAAATTTTCTGTTCAACCACATAAACGCTGTCGATGGCAGCAGTCACCTGAAACAATTGGCTAAAAATATTTAAAAAATGCATTGTCGCCGTGTTCTGAGTTTTTCCAGAAGCTTTAAATGTCTAGCTAGTCGGGAAGTTAGTTAAAAATCGATTGCAAGATTTGTACTGGTAACGCTGCCGAAGACAGCAGGGACCGTAAACAGTTGGCTAAAAGTATTTAAAAAATGCATTTTTTACAGTGTTCTGATGTAGTCTGAAAGTTTTAAATGTCTAGCTTGTCGAGAAGTTAGTTAAATAAATCTTCTGTTGGATCACATAAACGCTGCTGAAGGCAGCAGGTATTAGAAACAGTTGGCTAAAAATATTTTTAAAAATGCATTGTCAACGTGTTCTGGACTTTTCTGAAAGTTTCAAATGTCTAGCTAGTCGGGAAGTCAGTTAAATTGCAAGATTTGTCCAAACCGTTTTTGAGTTATTATCGTTTTTTGGCACATTTTGGCCATAATGAACCTAATTTTCCTAAATATCTCCAAAACGAAAAATCATACAAAGTCCAAAAAGGGAGGTGCACAACTAGATGTTATAACAAACCTATGTACCAATTCGCAACTTTCTACGTCCAACCGTTTTTGAGTTATGCGACATACTCACACACACACACACACACACACAGACACACATACATACAGACGTCACGAAAAATCGTGTAAAGTCTCTTATATCTCTAAAACGAGAGCTCGTGCTAAGACGACACTTGCAGGTGTACAACTAGACATCATGACAGTCACAAGTATAAATTGGCAACATTTAGCGATCATTCGTTTTCGAGCAATGTGAAATGCAAAATCCATTTCGCAAATCGGGATTACTATACTTCCTTATACTTTGTATAAGGAAGTAAAAAAGTAGAGTTAATACTGTGTTTGTAAATAAATCCTTGTCGAATTATGTTCTTAGTCAGTCTAAGAACATGATTCGACAAGGATTTATTTAACAAAACAGTATTAACTCTACTTTTTTTATATAAGAATTTTTGCTAGTGTTCGGATACTTTTGTTACCGACTGTATAAATTAAAAAAAAGGGGGAGGGGGTTATTTCTTTCTAAAGAATTAATTTAAAAGTTGAAAAATAGAAAGTTGTTATACTATAAAAATTGTACATACACATAACAATTTTTTTCTATTGAAATACCATTTAATTTTGAATGAATATAATAAATTTGAAAGAAGAAGGAAAAAAATTTTTTTTTTTTTTTGCTTTCAAATGAATGAATTAAATAAATAAATAAATAGCGTAATAGCCATTGCTAAGATACGCAGGCGATTGAAATGAAAAATATACTTCAGAAAAATGAAACATAGAAGCTAATATTTAAAATCGAAAATAATTAATTAAAAAATTCAAATTTGAAATTCGCAAAAATCTCAATCGATGAGGTGCACACCTACAAAGTCCCAGGTGCCCATATGCCAAGTTTTTGTAGCTCTGCGATCAGTAGTGTGAGCACCAGAGCGCAGGCACCAGATACACACACAAATACTTCTGTTTAGTTATATAGAAGATAATATTTTGAAGAATGTATATAAATGATAGTATTTTTTTTCTATAACTTCAAGATGATAATATATTGTATTCAAACAAAATTCAATAAAACGGCGAAAAATAAAGCTTTTTGAACCAATTAAGAAAGTATAAGGGTAAAAGTTAATATAATTACTACATTCTTTTAGTTAGTTCTTGTTAATACTTCAATCTCAAAACATGCAAATCGAAAAAAATGTTTTAATTAATCACGTAAAGTTATTTTTAAGTTATTTCTAATTAACTCAATTAATGAAAACTTTATTAAACTGATCACAGTCAATTAAAATTTGAAAAAAATAAATGAGAAAATTAACAATCTTTTAGCATTAATAAGATTAGATATAAATGTTAATGAAATGCACAATTAACAAGTTAAAATAGTGTCGAACAGGGAGTAGGGAGGGAAAGAGAGAAGAAGAAAAAAAGTCTAAGCCGGTGAAAAATTAATGACTTCAATGATTTCTACAGATTTTTTTTTTCTTGGTTTTTTTTTTTTTTTTTTTTTTTTTTTTTTTCCTTAGTTTCTTTAATTTTTTTCCCTCATTTGTTATAGAGCGTTACTAGGAATATTCTTTCTGTTAAAACAAATAAATTACTAAATATTCTTAAATATAAAATTGTGATTAATTAGAAAACCATATAAAAAATATCAAACTTTTTCTGTTATTTTCCCGAATTTTGAGGAGGATATTTTGATTGAAAAAATACTGATTAGACCATTTAAATAATAATAAATAGTATTATAAAAAAATACGGAACAAATAATTATTCCCAGTACGAATTTCAAATTAAACATAAAATTTAATTTAATATCTCTCCGAGCGGCTGATACGTACATTTTTGCACCCTGAGCAGTATTTTTTCCCCTTAATACACTTATAATTATATTTATCTAAAACGATTTAAAAAAAAAAAAAAAAAGCAATTACAGTAAAACCTTTATAAAATTTTACATCTATTTATGGCCACTTCGTTTTAGAGCTAGATTTTAATGGTCGTATTTTTTTCGTGTAGGATTTAACACTAATTTACCCCCATTGACGGCCCTTGTACAATTGAGTACTGCTCATAATGGTTAAAGTTTGAGATAATAATTTTAAATTTCCTTTTTTAATTAATTATTTACCATATAAATTAATTATTTTCCATATGCTTATCTCATTGCATATTTTCTTTTTGAATTAACTGTCTACCATATAATTGAGGCTTATCTCAATGCAGATTTCCCTTTTGAATTAATTGTCTACCATATAACTCAGGCATATTTCAATGCAGATTTCAATTTTAAATTAACTGTCTGCCATATAACTGACGCTTACTTCAATGCGAATTTCCTTTTTTGAATTAACTCTCTCCATATAATTGAGGAAAATCTCAATGGAAGTTTCCCTTTTGAATTTATTATCTGCCATTAAATGAGACTTATCTCAGTGCACAAAATTTATTTTTAAATTTGCTATCTGCCGTAGGCTGGCCTCAATGCAAATAATTATAATCTATGAGTAGAGAAAGTTAATATTAAGATTTCATATTTCTAAATGCCCGTTAGTAAAGTTCAAACTTGGGAAAGGGAATTTTTTTTCATGCTGTTATTTATATAAAATTTAAGTGAAATTGTTCCTAAATTAATAATTTTCACTTTAAATGGCGAAATTAAATCAATTATTATAAGTAAGACTAAAAATTAAAGGTTGAAATGAATAGTTCCATGCAAGGAAACATTAGTAAATTTATGGATTAATAGAGACCTCTTTCTTCTCAGATATGATGTTAATCTGATTAATTGCATTTAGTATATAAAATATTCTTAAAAAATAAATTTTTTGCTAAAAACCTTTCAAAACTCAAATGCTAATTACAATCAAAATCTATCTTATACTATTAAGTGAGCAATATTTGTATATATATGTGTATATTTCACTGTTCTCGAAAACGGTAGCTCGGACAGTAACGTGATTTAACACAAAGGTACCCTCCGTAGGGTCATTGTGCACATCGAAGTCAGATTTTCAAATTTTTGATTAGTTTTCTTTTAACTAATAAAAATATGAAAATAAAACTTCCCATTTCTATAACGACGCAGAATGGAAAATCTTAGGAGAGATTTGATTGGTTTATTTGATTTTCATTGATTTGAGTGTATTTTACATTGAACTAGAGCTACGTTATGAGGAATTACGAGAGATTTGATTGGTTTATTTGATTTTCATTGATTTGAGTGTATTTTACGTTGAACTAGAGCTACGTTATGAGGAATTACAAGAGATTTGATTAGTTTATTTGATTTTCATTGATTTGAGTGTATTTTACGTTGAACTAGAGCTACGTTATGAGGGATTACCAGAGATTTGATTAGGTTATTTGATTTTCATTGATTTAAGTGCATTTTACGTTAAAATAGAGCTACGTTATGAGGAATTACGAGAGATTTGATTGGTGTATTTGATTTTCATTGATTTGAGTGTATTTTAAGTTGAACTGGAGCTACGTTATAACGAATTACGAGAGATTTGATTGATTTATTTGATTTTCATTGATTTGAGTGTATTTTACGTTGAACTAGAGCTCGTTTGGTTTTTATTTAAAAATATTTGAATTTTTAATATTTTAATATTATGCGACTTTTACAGAGAACAAATTACGATTAGCGCCGCAGGTTCCCGAGAGCATATTCTTTGGTAAAAATTTTCATGTCCTATAAATGTCCTATAAATTGCACAATTTTGCGGTTAGAACGGTTTATTTCTTATTTTGCCTCCTACTTGCCCATAGATGAAGTTTTAATTACTATGCTCACTTGGTGAATAAAATTCGTGATGTTTGATCTCAGGTAAGAACCGCCGACTGAAGCTGATGTTAGCAATGTTATAAGTCGTTTGCGAACTGTAATTTGTGGTGACGACGGACACATAGAATAGGATTTATATGCTTGTAAACATTTGCATACGAATAAGTACAGGTTTTCATGAAAATGTGTGATATGGTCACGCACAGCGCCCTCTATAGACAAATAGCTTAATTATTTTTTTTTTCCTTCTCCCTTCACGAGAATGATTTTTTCCCAAACCGCGTTCAATTCTATCAATTCATTCAATAGTTATGAATTTTATTAAATGGCCATATACTTATAGGACGTATATGTATATATAAAGAGAGAGAGGGGGGGAGGGATAAATAGATATACATATGTATACATATAAATGTGTGCATACGTATATTATATATATATTTTTTTATATAGGTATATATGTGTGTGTGTGTGTGTGTATATGTGTGTATATATGTACATGCATGTATGTGTGTGTGTGTGTAATTCCTTTGAACGTATTAATTTCGAAATTTTCCCACTGTTAAATAATTTACCAGATAAAGCATCAAAGTGGGAACCCTGGGCCCTTGAGGGTATGATATGACATAAACAAATATTTTTACGAGGAATCTATACCATTTTCTTATCAAAAAATATTGTTAAATGGAAAAATTCTGTTTTGAAACAAGCATTGATTTTTCTTTTTTCATTTTGCATTGTTGGTGGGCATAAGTCCCTGATACTTATATCCCAATAAAAGAGTCTGGAAATCTTGAAATATCTTAGAAGGAAAGAAATTTTACTGAATATGTTGATTTCAAAAGGTTCACGCTTTCAAATAACCTGTCACATTAGATATTACAAGTGAGACTATGGGGTACATAGGGGACCCATACAACACAAATTCAATTTTTTAAACTGAAACTCTGCTGTTTATTTTTTTTTTTTTTTTCGAAAAAATAAAATTAAATAAATAAGTATATAATTAAATAAATAAATAAATAATAAATTAAATAAAAATTAAAACAAAATGTGCGCAGGCAAATAATATAATTTAAAATATACATTGTTCCTTATAATTGGACATTTAAGATTTGAGTTTTTACAGTTTGACCAAGACCTCTTTTTTTATGTAAATATTTGGCTCTCCTGAAATATTTCTAAGGTAAAGCATTTTCTCGGTACACATTAATTAATAATGTTTAGTAATTTTAAATATTCTGTTAGTCAAAATATTATAGAGAAATCCCATAGCCCATGTAAAGCACCTTTTAACACAAAGTAATTTTTTTCGAACGTAAACCATACATGATTTCTTTTTTTTCACACAATTGTATTAAGCGAAAAAGTCTGTTTTAAAACTTTTTTTTTTTTTTTTTTTTTTTTTAAGGACTGAGGGTCTATTAGTCTCAATCTGGGATTTTTGCGCTGTCGATTTCGGTAGTTGGAAATTTGTCGAAATCTAAAATTTATCGAAAATATAATTGAATAATTTGAAAACGATGTTATAATTAAAAAAAAAAAAAAAAAAAAAAAAAAAAAAACTAATGGTCCACCGTCCTACACTAAATTCTGCTTTTGCCAGAATTTCATCAAAATCTTTTTTTATTATTAATATTATTATTGAAAGAAAAGGAAAAGAAAATTAATAATAATCAGTATCGTTACAAGCGATATCGAAAAAGTTCTTTTTTTTTTTTATAATTTTGAATTAGGAAATTAAAAGTGCGCGTGAAATAATATGAAATAAAAATAAGTAAAAAAATGAATTTAATGATTTAATGTTTTTGTTTCTCGGGGGCTGCTCATGCATATAAAAAATGCGTATTAAAACGAGTCGAAGAAGGAAGCGAAATAAGTATTGAGTTATATTACGATAAATACGATACATAATATGATACGATATATTAGACCTATCGTCCAGGGTTAGTAGGCATTTTCGTTGAAAGAAATAGTTTGTTCGTTCGGTGCAACTTGCACATTAGTCCCGTGAGGTACAACTTTCACATTAGTCGCTTGAGGTACAACTTTCACTTTAGTTCCGTCAGGTACAACTTGCACATTAGTCCCCTTTTTTTTTTAGTGCTAGAGGCCTATTTCAGTCGGTACAGTTCTCGATTTTTTATAGGTCACTCTTAATTAGTGCTAGAGGCCTATTTCAGTCGGTTTATTGAATGGGGATTTATTGAATGAGGTCCCCCCAAGGCACAACTTTGACATGAGTCCCCCCCAAGGTACCCCTATTTCAGTCGGTACAGCGTTGTCGAATTTTTATAGGTCACTCTTAATTAGTGCTAAGGGCCTATTTCAGTCGGTTTATTGAATGGGGATTTATTGAATGAAGTCCCCCCAAGGCACAACTTTGACATGAGTCCCCCCCAGGCACAACTTTGACATGAGTCCCCCCCAAGGTACCCCTATTTCAGTCGGTACAGCGTTGTCGAATTTTTATAGGTCACTCTTAATTAGTGCTAAGTGCCTATTTCAGTCGGTTTATTGAATGGAGATTTATTGAATGAAGTCCCCCCAAGGCACAACTTTGACATGAGTCCCCCCCAAGGTACCCCTATTTCAGTCGGTACAGCGTTGTCGAATTTTTATACGTCACTCTTAAGAGCGGACAATACCTAATCTCGCCGGCAGCCTTCGCCCATGTTATTCTATGGGAAAATTTGTTAATATAATTACTCATTACCTAATGAATATTTTTCAATTCTGTTTTCACATTTAGAAAATTCATAAGCGTTAAATTACTTGTTTTCCAAAAATTGATTTTTTTTTAATTTTAGTATTTCATTTTGCGATTAGAAAATGAGAAAAATGCATTTTGTGAAAAATCGCATTTTTGAAAACAAAATTAAAATGTAAAAATAAAAAAAATGAATTTTTCAAAAATGAGTACTCATTTAACGGTTATGAATTTTCTGACTGCGAAAACAGAATTTAAAAATATACATTAGGTAATGTGTAATTGTCGCAACAATTTTTCCCATAGAATAACATGGGCGAAGGCTGCCGGCGAGATTAGGTATTGTCCCCTCTTAATTAGTGCTAAGGGCCTATTTCAGTCGGTTTATTGAATGGGGATTTATTGAATGAAGTCCCCCCAAGGCACAACTTTGACATGAGTCCCTCCCAAGGTACCCCTATTTCAGTCGGTACAGCGTTGTCGAATTTTTATACGTCACTCTTAATAGTGCTAAGGGCCTATTTCAGTCGGTTTATTGAATGGGGATTTATTGAATGAAGTCCCCCCAAGACACAACTTTGACATGAGTCCCCCCCAGGCCCAACTTTGACATGAGTCCCCCCCCAAGGTACAACTTTGACATGAGTCCCCCCCCAAGGCCCAACTTTGACATGAGTCCCCCCCAGGCCCAACTTTGACATGAGTCCCCCCCAAGGCCCAACTTTGACTTGAGTCCCCCCCCAACAGTACAACTTTGACATGAGTCCCCCCCCAAGGCACACCTTTGACATGAGTTCCCCCCAAGGCACACCTCCCCCTCATTGGGAAAAAGAGAAAAAACGTTGTTTTGCGGCTATAAGACAGTTTGGACTTCCAACGATATTTGTTACAGTATCTGCAGCTGAAACACATTGGTTTGATTTAATGAAAACTTTATCATGGAATTTAGATCGTCACGAATTAACTAAAGAAGAATTTGTCGATATTAACAAGTTTAGCAGTAGGCCTCTGGCACTAAATTAAAATCTGTCAATGTCAGATTTTCATGTTTTAAATAATGAAATAATGTCGTGTCTGTATATATATATATTTTTTTTTTTTTTTTCAAATTATAACATGTTTTCAAATTATTCAATTATATTTTCGGTAAATTTTAGATTTCGATAAATGTCCAACTATCGTAAAACTGGTATCGTAAAAATCAGCAGATTGAGACTAGTAGTCATCAGTCCTAATAATTTAAAAGCAATATTATAATTCAAAAAAAAAACTAGTATGCTGTGGCCACCACAAGTCTTTCTTCTATATTTTCCTATACAAATTCAAGCAGTAACAATATTTAAAAAAAAAAAAAAAAAATACGATTTTTTTTCAAAGTTTTTTTTCGTTAAAAAAAAAAAAAAAAAAAAAAAAAATCGAAACTTTGTTTTAAATTATCACATATTTATAGTTCAACCATTCGTTTTAAAGATATTGACGAGACCTTTCGAAAGATACCCATCTTGAAAATTCCCCCCCGGGGGTACTTTCCCCTGGGGGGGGAAGCGATTACCGAGATTTTTTTTCCTAATTAACTACTACTATTATCAATAATTCATATTAATTTCACAATCACAGGTTAAGAATAACTCCCATTATGTACATTTATACGAAATTTTGTCCTATACTGCCATGTTAAAAATTTAGAAAAAATACGATCACAGCACCACCTGTTGAGTGATTGATCCCCAAATCTAATCAGCCCCAGTTTATGTCAGGGGCCAACTAAATACCAAGTTTGGTTAAATTTCGTTTAAAAAAAAAAAAAAAAAAAAAAAAAAAAACGATTTTTTTTCTAAGTTACTTTTTGTTAAAAGTAAAAAAAATCGATAACTTTGTTTTAAATTATCACAGATTTATAGTTCAACCATTCGTTTTAAAGGTATTGACGAGACCTTTCGAAAGATACCCATCTTGAAAATTTACTCCCCTCGAGGGGGGGACTTCCCCCCCAGGGGGGTTCACGAGGCTCCTACGCATACAAAATTTTTTCCCCAGTGGACTACCTCTATTATAAATAATTCTTGTAAATTTCATAATGATTACTAAAAAATAATTCTCTTTATGCACATTTATACAAAATTTTGTCCTATATCACCATGTTAAAAATTTAGAAAAAGCGGGATGGCAACGCAACCTGTAAGACAATTTTTACCAAAAGTTGATAGGCACTAATTTATGTCAAGGTGCAACTACATACTAATTTGTATGAAATTCTGTGCAGTAGTTCCTGAGATACAGTTGCCACAAAATTTTGTCACACACACACACACAGACTGACAGACAGACAGACAGACAGACAGACAGACAGACATTTTCTAAAAAGGGTCAAATCGTGTTCTACAGCTCTCAAAACGTGTAAATCCATCAAAAACCCGAGGTCGAAAATTTTTACGAATCCAATACTTTCTCTATATTACATATAGAAGAAAGTAAAAAAAACCTAATAGTTTTTCGTCCTAAACTAAATTTTGCTCTTGCCAGAATTTCATCAAAATCTTTTTTTTTTTTTTTTTTTTTTTTTTTTTTTCCCGAAAGAAAAACAAAAAAAAAAAAAACAAAACAAAATTAATAATAATCAGTATCGAAACAAACACTATCAAAAAAGTTTTTTTTTTTTTTTATATATATATATTTAATATATATATAATTTGAATTAGGAAATAAAAAGCGTGCGTGCAAAATGAAAAAATAAAAAATAAACACAGCTTCAATAACAGCTCTCAACAGCAAATCCACAAAGCTATATAACATTAACCATAGACTTATTAAACTTTATCAATAGTGTTTGTTTCGATACTAATTATTATTCTTTTGCTTTTCTTTTTCTTTTTCTTTAAAAGGAAATTATTTTGATGAAATTCTGGCAAAAGCAGAATTTAGTTTAGGACGGAGAACTATTAGTTTATTTATTTATTTATTTTATTTTATTTTATTTTTATTTATTTATTTATTTATTTATTTTTTTGGACTATGGGTACCCGGGCCTGATTCTTTTATTTGATTAAACGTCTAGAAACCCAGATACATAACAAAAGGATAGGAATTTCGCTGAACACTTTAATTTGAAAAGCATTGTATTTTTAATCTATTAGATGAGATATAAGTAGTAGGAAACCGGGATCCTTTTTATTACGCTGATATCACTTATGATACACTTCATCTGATAGATTATTTGAAAACACGATCCTTGTGGTATTGTGATGCCATGAAAGTTGTGATTAGATATGCTGCTAGTTGAAAATTGTAGAGACACATAAATGAAAATTTACAACACGTTGAAGAAATATACAAAAGAACTTTGAAAGAACATTTCTCCCTTCAGATCAGAAGACAATCTATATATTAATTTGAAACATGTTTTTCTCTGGGTCACGAACCCGAGTTCCGTTCTGTTTGAGGGTTTTTTTTTTGTTTGTTACAGATGATTTTTTTTTTGTGATGTTTTTATTTAAAAATAGAAATTTAAACAAAATCGAGTTAAAGATATAAAACCATACAAATTTAAGGTGCATTTAAGGCTATTATCATGGGCCCGGGTTCGTTCCGTTCCAGGTTAATTTTTTGGAATTTTTTCTTGGCATTAGTGGCCCGTGTATGCGCTGCCGCAAGCACCGGGGTCACAAGGCAGAGTTTCGTTCGGTTCGAGGTAATTGTTTTGTTACAGATGATTATTTTTTTCGTGATGCTTCCATTTAAAAACAGAAATTCAAACAAAATCGAGTTAAAGGTATAAAATCATACATATTTAAGGTTCATTTAAGCTTATTATCACGGGCCCAGCCATTGCCGGTGGGTTCGTTCGGTTCCAGGTTAATTTTTGGAAAATTTTTTATGTTGTTAGCGGCCCGTGTATGCGCTGCCGCAAGCACCGGGGTCACAAGGCAGAGTTTCGTTCGGTTCGAGGTAATTGTTTTGTTACAGATGATTATTTTTTTCGTGATGCTTTCATTTAAAAACAGGAATTCAAAGAAAATCGAGTTAAAGGTATAAAATCATACACATTTAAGGTTCATTTAAGGTTATTATCACGGGCCCGGCCATTACCGGGCGGGTTCGTTCGATTCCAGGTTAATTTTTGGGAATTATTTTGTGTTGTTAGCAGCCCGTGTATGCGCTGCCGCAAGCACCGGGGTCACAAGGCTGAGTTTCGTTCGGTTCGAGGTAATTGTTTTGTTACAGATGATTATTTTTTTCGTGATGCTTTCATTTAAAAACAGGAATTCAAAGAAAATCGAGTTAAAGGTATATAATAATTCAAATTTAAGGTTCATTTAAGGTATAATGGGCCCGGGCAACGCCGGATGGGTCAGCTAACATATAGTCTTAGTATTAAACGAAATAGAAAATAAAAGATAGCATCTGTTTATTTGGAGTCAGTTTGATGTCACATTTACAGTACTTTGTAGAAAGTAATGTCATATATAGTATTTCTATTTATAAGCATTTTTCCAACTTTCTTTTAAGTGAAATGTCGTAAATTATATTAGATATTTTAACACGAAATACATTTAAATAATGATGCGACGATTTTTGAAACATTACGGTCAATAAAGTGATCGTCGAATTCGACGGGTTCCAGCTATTATTTATATATTCCTAAAGTAGGCTTTCAGAGCCAAAAATATTAAATATATTCTCTTCTCAACATTTATAAAAATCTTTAGTGTAAACATACGAAACCATGGTTTTTTCAAAGATAACAGAAACGTTTACTTAACATTTTAGCAGTTAAAAACGTATCACTTCCAACATAGAAAGCATTCAAGTGTGATTCTTAAAACTTTATTTCAATTTTATTTGAAAAATCGATCTCCTTATCATGTACCACAGGTAAGCCAATAAAGAAATCCTTCGAATTTCTGAGCTACAAATTGAAATTCCTCTTCTATGTTAAATGAAATGGATTTAGTTTATTCAACTTTGCATTAATACTACGAAAAAGCCAGCTGTAAAAAATGTTTCAAAATAAATGTACATATATAATTGCGTAAATAAAATATTTTATGAATTCAATTCCTGTCTTTATTATTATTATTATTTACTCAGTAATTCTATTTAAGGCAAAATAATAATAATAATAAAAAAAAATCACTGTTGCATCAATCCATAGATCGTTGACCACTTAACTGTCCCGGGCGTATATATACGTTTTTCAAAAGTACGATCTTTGTGCTGTACCTCCAGCAGTAAAATTACTGACACGATTTGAGAAATCAATTAAATATCCTTGGAAGTGATCTTTACAGTGTTTTTGAAAGATTTACACCTTTAAGATTTGAGAGAGAACGTGGCACTGGGAAGCAAATTTCGTAAGTTTTCGACGCCAGGTAAGGGGTTAATAAAAATCATAGAAGGGCATAAAATATCTGATTCAAAATTGTCAAAGATTAATTAAATAAATTTCAAAAGTTTATGTCAAAACAATGTTCACATTTTTTTACCAGTTAATAGACGATCATAAATAATGATAAAAAATTTTCAAAGTGTAGAAATTCACATAAATAGCGGAAGTTAAAAATTTTTACCCATTTCCTTATATGTATGACAAATATTCGGTTTTTATCCGAATTGTTTTCATTAATTTTCTTTTACAGATATTAAACAGATGTGGATTTCAGAAAATATACATGATAATGAGCAGTTTTTATTTTTCGGGATAAAATCTATATTAATAAAATCAGACTTTTATCTGTAAATTTGTCAGAATCAAAAAATTTTGTAATATCTTCAAGCTTTACACACCATGAAAGCCGAAAATGACTTCAGAAAATTTTCTGCGTGTGTCGTTGCGTCAGTATGTCTGTAACGCTATTTTTCTCCGGATATCACGCGAGAACGACTGGACGGAATTCAACGATACCTGAATTTAGGCAGGAATTTAGGTTTTACCCAACTTAAAATTATATACATCGAAAATTTAAAAATTTTGAGTTGATTTAGAGATATCGGTAAAAAATGCCTGAGCATGCGCCTTAACGCTTTTGTCAATAAAAGGCATTGAATCGGGGGGGGGGAAAAAAGTTATTTGTACGTTTAAGACATCATTGAACCACAAAAGAATTTCAGAATATTTTCTCTGTGTTTATGGGAGGGGTGAAGACACATAGAACGTTTTTTATTCACAGGTATCACTGGCAAACGGCTGGACAGAATGCAGTGACACTTGGCTCAGGTTTAGGTCTGTACCAAACTTAAAATTATATTCATGGAACATTTCAAAATTTGAATTACATTTACAGTTATATGAGCAAACAACGCTTCTGTGTCCAATTAAAAATTACACATAGGTATTTAGATACTCTAAAGTGACTATATTTGACAAAAAAAAAACTCGACTTTTTATTCACTGCTATTCTGTTTTTTGATGTAAATTTCGAGCTGTCTTACGCAGACGATATCTTTCCTCATTTCTGAAAGTTCTTTTTAAAATTTATATTTCACTTTAAAAATCAGATTGTTTTGTATATAAAACGTATTTTATAGCAAACAATGGTCATTCACAAGTAATTTTTTACTCTTTTAAATATTATTAATTTGGAATTCGTGACTTATAACTCTGTAAGAACTAGAAAAAATTATTTATGATGTTTGGCATAGTAAAATGTCTCAGATTTATATTAAAACAATGTATGAAAGCAATAAAGTAGTAATTCCATATAAGGGGTGAATTAACCTAATGCAGAATACATATTTTTGTTAAGTAATTGTTTAGATCTAATGAATAAATAGTTTTATTTCACATATTAAAATATAACTTGTTTATTTCAAAAATAAATCATAATAGAATACAAAGTATATGTTTAATATATTACGTTTAAAAAGAAAGTTTTATGTAGATTTTTATTAAGTATCGTAATGTTGTATTAAGGTCGATTTCGAAAGAAATCAGCCTAATAAGTGAGTGACGATTTTTACTGAAATATTTAATAATTCCTTTTCATTCATTATTTATTTATCTTTTATTTATTTTATTCATTTTTTATTTATTTATTTATTTTGTACTTCTATTTTGTAAAATATTATTTATTCATGAAATCATGAGGATCTTGTTTGAAAATTAAACATTTTTCTAAATTTCACATTTAATTAAATAAAACAGTGTCTAACAAAAAATAATCTGGTGTGACACTCACCCGACTTTTTCTTACCCTGAAATTTAATACTATACATACAAGTTGGAG
The DNA here is from genome assembly GCA_963930645.1 of Salticus scenicus. Taxonomy (NCBI): domain Eukaryota; kingdom Metazoa; phylum Arthropoda; class Arachnida; order Araneae; family Salticidae; genus Salticus; species Salticus scenicus. The sequence continues at coordinate 228,606,621 of OZ005652.1, read as the reverse complement.
ATTAAGAGGTAAGATAACGAGTACTGTTATATAAACCTATCTTAAACAATTCAAATTAGGCTTCAGAAGAGTTTTATATGATAATTAGTTTTGTGTGAGGAGATCTACCGCCCCTATCAACCCCCCGTTTCATTAATGCGCCTACATTTATATAGAATTTAATTCGGTTATTAAAAAACAATTCTGTTTTTTAAAAATAATTTATTAAAATTAGTATTTAAACAAATTATCGTTTATGATAATGCAGACGATTTTCATATTAAAGAAGTAGTATAACACTAAATATCCAAAAAAAGTTGAACTTATTCTCAATATTACTTTTATTTATTTTTTATTTATTTATTTATTTATTTTTTTTTTTTTGGGTTAAAAATGAAAAAAATCGATAACTTTATTTTAAATTATCGCAGATCGATAGTTTAACCATTCGTTTTAAAGGTATTGGCGAACTCTTTTGAAAGATACCATCATGAAAATTTGCTCCCCTCGAGGGGGGAGTTTCCCCCAGGGGGGGGGGGGGTGGCGAGGCTCCTACATACACAATTTTGTTTTCCCTGTTGACTATCTCTATTACGAAAAATATATATTCGTTCCGTTTGGTTTAGTGCAGTCTATAGATGTTAAACTCTACTTACCTGCAATTTCCCTCATAGACGTAATGTATTTGAATACTTTCGAGTCTCCCTGTACATGAACCATATGCTTCATCTCAACGAAGAGCTTACTGTAGCATCCCTATATGATACACATTTATAATACCGAATTTGGAATTTTTGCTGCTATTTGTTCTTGAGATATGCTAATAACAGAGACACAGACAGACAGACAGACAGACCATTCGCTAAAAACATGATTTTCGTATTCAGGGGAGCTCAGAACATGTAAATATAACAAAAACTACGTTCGAAAATTTTATCCTAAAACAATACTTTCTCGACCCTATGGGTAAGAGAAAGTAATTAAATGTCGCTTACTGGAATATCAGAGAGCGTCAAAATAAATTCTCCAAATTTCATGGAACAAAACTGTCATCCTTAATTTTGGAAATGTTTTAGAAAAGGGGAACTTTAAGAAAATAGTTTCTTGCTTTCCTTCTTAAACTGGCACGTTTGTCAAATGCTGACATGTTGTGCAACTGACTGAGCTCGCAGCGTTCATAAATATTTACATGCGTTTTACTATATTGTCGCCGCTCTTTCAATACAGTTAGTTTTTAGATAGTATTATAACATTAAAAACTTCCAGAAAATTTTCTTTATGAAATTTGATGTGGCAATATAATAAAATGCGTATAAAATTTTTTAAATGCAGCGAGCTCTGAACAATTCTTTCAATTCTGACAAACAATCAGTTGAAATGAAGTTTAATTTTCTTTATGAACAAAATTATAGTTGTACCTTTATAGTATAGTTGAGAACATGTATAGTATAGTTGAGAATAAGACAGATATTAACTTAATGGAGTATTTCCCTTTTCACACATTTAATAAATATAAAAATAAGTTAATAGATAACTGACGTTTAGGTAGAATTTTTATTAAAATGATAAATTTATATAAATTAAACTTAATTAATTTATATAAATTAATTTATATAAATTAAAAATGCCATTTTTGTTGTGTATGATTTTTTTTAATCATCTTTTATATAGATAATTGATGTTGTTAAAGTATTAACATATATTTTGATAGGATTGGAAATGTATTTTGAGTCGATGTCCTCAAAACAGTTAATATTTAATATTTACTAGCAGTGTATCATTTATACTTTTAAAAAGATATAGTTAACTTATAAGAAATATTTTATAAATATTAAGACATGTATTTTATAAGTATAGTATACAACCACATAAATTCGAATCGAAATATTTGAAGGAAAAATATATTTTTTGAATAACACAGAGGATAATAAGCAAATATGATAATTTATTTATGGATATTTCTTTTTCTATTAACTTTCTATTTCGGTTGTATATATTCCGGATAATTATAAATATTATATATTCATTACCATATATATTCTTATGAGATGAAAATGCATGAAAACATTAAACACAATAAAGGTATATTCTATTTACCAAAACATTGAACACATACACACACAAAATTTTTAATGCTATATTTATCAAATTTCAGTGAAATCAGTACGTAAATAAAACATACGTGAGATTCTTTGTTAATCTAATTTATGTTTATTTAATTTAGTTTTACTTTTATTTATTTAGTTTTATTTATTTTTGTTATTGCAATTAATGGATTTTTGCAGGCAACTATTTTAAAAAAAAGTATAATTTTTGTTAAAATTTACAGTTTCCAATAAATGACTTAAGATTTTTACAAAATTTGCGATAGGATTTTTAAAGTTTCCCGCAATAATTGAATTCAATTGTAATTAATTGCAGTATTAATTCCAGAATTTATATGATTTATTTTCTGAATTAATATCAAACTTTTTGATAGAAAATAAGATTAATTATTTTTTTAATAAAAAAAATATAATTTGTGATAGTACTTTTATTTAAATTTTTAAGATAGTTTGAGGATTTTCAATGATATTTTAGAATTTATTGAAACATCTTAAAAGAAAAAAAAAAAAAAAAAAAAAACGCGTATTTTAAACGGAATGGTATAAAACAATTTATTGTGAAAGTAATATAACCTTGCCTATTTTCACAGCAAGTTACTTCAAAGTAGAATGTATAATTATTTTAAACATTATACGAACTTTTTTGCATTCCAGAACATCTTTATATTAAAATTTTCTCATATGTGTAAACTGGCATTGATTACACAAAACAGATAAAAGCATCCTATTATAAATAATATCTAATTTTACATTAATTTGTTCTAAACATCATTGTTGTTATAAGTATTTTTCAATTTTCTTTTCCGTTTTTTTTTTTTTTTTTTTTTTTTTTTGTTTTGTTTTTTAGCGTAAGATACAAAGTGGTTTCGTTAACTCACTATTTCGTTGAAGAGAATAATACATAATACTTTTTCTAAATTACTATATATTATATTAAGTGAACTCATTCGCAGATTCAATGTTTCGTTGAAGAGAATAATATGTATAATATTTTTAATTAAAACTTATGATTTTGTAATGTTATAGACTTTATATACATATACATACATATATATATATATATATATGTATGTATATATATATATATATATATATATATATATATAAGAATTATATAAATAATAATAAATATTCTTTAAGAATTATTTTCAATGCATAACTTTTTTAATATAAGTTTATATCAGTATATTGATATTTGTTCAGTCTTTCGAAGAAACAGTTTCATTTCCAATTTTGCTAAAAGTAAAAATATTTTTTTCTTTTTAAATCTTAGCCTAAAAATATATTATAATATTCCTCCAGAAGTTTTTTTTTTTTTTTTTTTTTTTTTGTATGCATGTGACTGCATATGTTAATTTACATCTGAAAATTTTAACTTTGTATTAAAAAAATTAAATCTAAAATAGATCAACGAAAATATACAATGAACTCGTGTATAGTTTTTATCTTAAGAAATATTATACTTACATTGATCAGATTGAACAATTTAAGTTTTGAGATATTTAATATTCTTTCTTCGTGCAGTTTAAATTAAAAATAGTATTTAATTTTTTAAATAAAGACAATATATATATATATATATATATATCACAAATAAGGTAGTAATAAATCACTATTAGAGAAATATGTTTAAGTTACTATCTCAATTACAAATAGTCAATCATAATTTTTTTTCAATTAGTATAAGTTTTCTTCCAATAAATCTAATGCAGAAAGAAATATTAAAAAGATAATCTTTTCATATATTAAAATATACCTAGAATTTCTAATTAAATCAAGAAAATGATATATTTAAAAGTTTATTAACTTATTTAATTTGAGTAATAAGTTTCAATTTTCAATTTAAATATTTCTATGGATTTTCTTTTTTTTAATATATTCCCTGTACAATTTAATACTCTAAAAAATTTTAAATTTTATGATAATCATTTAAATAATAACAAACTTTTTAAAGAAATCTATTATGAATACTGAACACTGAGTACATAAATAGATAAATTACGTAAGTTATTGAATACTTTTTTTATTCATATATTTAAAACACTTTATGTTACTTGTTAAAAGCAAAAATTTCTATAATGATTTCGAAGCATAAAGAAATGAATTATAACGCAACTATTTAAAATGTAATTTAAAATTCGTATTAAAAAGAAGCTGTTAAAATTAAAAAACAAATATATAAACTGTAATTTGTTCATAAAGTTTTACTAAACTTTATTATTCAAGAATAACCACAAAATCCATAAAATAAAACAAAATAATAAATTAATAAAAATGATACACATCGCTTTAAATAAGACAGCATAAAAGTTTTGAAGAAACAGTTGAAAAAAATCTGATACTTCATTGTTTAAAAATATATAACATACTAACTAATTTGTCATTTTTTTTCTGATAATTTAAAAAAAGAAAATATTAGTTTCATTTTTGCAATTAAATACCTCTAGATTTGATCACATACAGAGAAAAAAACAAACTTCATTTCTTCTCCAATTATTGTTTAAAATACTAAAATATAAACATTTTACTAAAATTAAAATTCAGAATCAAACACGAAAACAAAAGCTATGAAACAGAAAAAAAATTTAAAATAGTGCATAATACTTCAAATAAAGTGGCATAGAAAATTAAAAAATAAACATTAGAAAACAGACAAATCATTTGGTTATAAAATATATAACTTACCAATTAGTTGGTCATTTTAATTTTTTATCAGGTAATCCTAAGAAATACATTATTTTATTTTTTGCTGTCAAATACCTCCATTTTCAGTCACAAACACGGAGAAAAAAAAATTTTAAGTAGAGCGATTTTTTTTACCCCACGTAAAACTCCAAGTAAACTTTTCTATACTCCACTGAGAGAAATTGATGTCCATTCTCCTCATCTCAGTTCTCGGGACGAATGATGCTTCTCAACTTCGGTCGCATCCTCTACACATGCGCACTAAATCAAACTCCGTAGAAGTACAGAAACTCTGTTCTTACTTGAGAAAGTTGTTGTTTTCAGCGAAAGGGGGTTATAGATTCTGGAAAAGTGGTTTTTTATGAATCATGCATATTCAGAGAATAATGTAATTGGGTATGTCATGTAAATTTTACATTAAAATAGCGACTTAAAAGTAAATAATGTATCCAATCGGAATTAATGAAGTTTTTAAAACTGCTATAGCTTGAAAGGGGATGAGGTCTAGGCACCTTTAAAAAAGGATAATAAAATAAAGAAAAAAAAAGTAAAAATAAAATTTTAAAAATAAATTATATTTAGTTAATATTAAAAGAACTATAAAAATGACTTAAAATAATAATAATAATAATTATAATAATAATACATATGTGTATGTGTTTCAGAACTAATTTCAAAATACTGCTTCTACATTATTTTATAGAGTCCTGTCTAAATTATTTTATTTAAAGGGAAAAGTAATATAATTAAGAAATTTAAAGATTGGATTTTGTTTATTGTTAATAGTTTCAGAGAAAAAATAAAATAAAACAAAACCATAATATTAAAAAGAAAAATCCTGCATATTCAAGTAAACGAGTTTTTCAGGTATTTAAAAAAATGCAAATCCAATCTTTAAGCCACTTACATGAGATATAATATTCATTTAAAAAAAAAAATCCATGCAATTTTAAGCATATTTAACAAAAAAAAAAAAAAAAAAAAAAAAAATTGAAAACATCAAAAATCTTTAAAAAAAATAAAATAAAATAAAATATTTGAGTTTAAAAATATGATTTAAGGGGCAAAATGGTAGACAAGTGTTTAATAATAATAAATTTAATAATAATAAACTGTAGCAGGCGTTCGAATCAGAAAATGTTTTTTAAAATTTGTCAGAATGTAGTTTTAAATGCGAGGATTGTTATAGGTTAAAAATCTCAAAATCGGTTTTATTGTCAAATTTTGAAGTTTAAGACATGCTGAGTCCCTTTAAAGAGACTTTAAACTTTAGATAAATTAAATATAGAAATTCTAAATCCGAACTTTAAAAAAAAAAAAAAAAAAAAAAAAAAAAAAAAAAAAAAAGTGAAAATCAGATATCTATCATATTAATCTTCAGCAACAGCCGTACATAAGCTGAACTCCGTAAAAGTACAAAAATCATGTGCTTACTTGAGAAAATTGTTATTTTCAGTTAGAGGGCTTTATAAGGTTCCTTCAAAGTGGGTTTTCAGAATTCACGTATATACAGAAAAAAAAATAATAATAATAAAATAAAATCTGTGGATGACATCTAGAAACTAAATTGTGTCTCTAGTAAAAATAGTTCCATGCCATCTTCATACGTTCTAGTTCCCTTTGCCAGTTATTTCTGAAAACCCTATAAAAATTCGAGATCGTTTTTCTATATTATCGAGGCCAAACTTATTTAAAAACCTCTGCAAATAAATGAGAATTCAACAGGTGAGTTTTGGTAACTATAATCTTGGTTTATGACCCAATTTTATGATACCAAGCGATAATTTCTCACAATACGAAGGATTCATAATAGTTCACCATCTAGAAAAGTACAGACTAGAAATTTTCGATCATTTAGTCTATGCAGGTTATTTCTTTACCTTATACCTCGTAAATCTATATATTTCTAGTACAGGATTTCAGAAATTGACTACTTATTCGTTCTAGATGGAGGTGGCATATATTTTTCTGAGTGTATAGGAGGACCAAAGTAACAACGCATATCATGTATAGTTCCAATTAGAGTATTAATTTACAAATACATTAACGAGTATTAAATTAAGTTTCTTAAATCCTTATGAAAGATTTTAAGTGAAGCACCAGTTGAATGGAGTTTTGATCAGAATTTTGCAGCAGTTCTTTTTAGCTATTTCATAGTTCCCTAAATTTTATGATTGGTTAAAAGTTTAATGAATAAATTTATTAGCCACTAAAATAAATTATAAATTGGTTACTGCATTCTATATTCAATTAAAGAATCTATTGGGTTCGTAAAATTTACGACTTCTTCTTTTCATTTAATTTACACGTTTTGTGAAGTCCAGAATACGATTTCATTTTTTTATTATTATTATTATTATCTGAGTGTCTGTCTCTTTTGTGTGACAAAACATTTTTTACATCACTAGATCGCGAACTAATGCACATAATTTCATATAAAATAATATGCAATTGCATTTTGGTATAAATTACTGCCTATAAATATTTCGTGAAAGCCGTCATTCATGGGACATTGCTATCCCACTTTCTCATAAGTGCTAATATGGCAGTAGAGGAGAAAATTTCGTATAAATGCAGAATGGGAATCATTTTTAATAAATCATTGTGAAATTAAAAATAATTATTTATAATAGCAATAGTCTTCTAGGAAAAAATTTCGTATACATAAATGCATCACTGCTTCTCTTTAGAGGAGGTTTTCCCCGATGATTTCATGTTAGTATTTTTCAGTTTTTGAAACGAATTGTCGAACCATAGATCTGTTATAATTTAAAATAAATTCATCAATGTAGGAAAAACAAAAGCATGAAAAATAAGCACATCCTCAGATGCTGTCTAGGACTCAAAATTTACTTCCTTTCGATATTTAGTTAAATGTTTCTCTGAGATGAAATCGTCTACATTTGCCATTTAAAATGATTTAATGAATAATATTTTCAAAAAGTAATATGCACTGCGTGAATTTTCATAAGAAAATATAAAAGAAAGTATTGTGATGGCCACAACATACTCGTATTTTAACCGAATTCCCAAAAATTGAAATAGTTAAAAGACAAATATTATCTGTAACATTACTAGCAATTTTATTTCTAAAATGTGCATATTATATTTATGTGTAAATTGACTATTTTCCTTAAAAAAAAAAAAAAAAAAAAAAGGTCTGTATAACAGCGAAGTCGTACAATCTGCCTTTTCTTCGAGCCATTTTCCCCCTTTATTCTCAAATAACAATTTTTTTTTTCTTTTCTTTTCCTTTTCTTTTTAGTGCTAGAGGCCTATTTCAGTCGGTACAGCGTTGTCGAATTTTTATACGTCACTCATAATAGTGCTAAGGGCCTATTTCAGTCGGTTTATTGAATGGGGATTTATTGAATGAAGATTTTGTAGATAATTTGATTACTCAAAACGAAGGTTACAAGTTTTTAAAAAATATAAAAAATTCTCCCAAGTTACAACTATGACATGAGTCCCCCCAAGGCATAACTTTGACATGAGTCCCCACAAGGCCCAACTTTGACATGAGTCCCCCCCCAAGGCACACCTTTGACATGAGTCCCCCCAAGGCACACCTCCCCCTCATTGGGAAAAAGAGAAAAAACGTTGTTTTGCGGCTATAAGACAGTTTGGACTTCCAACGTTATTTGTTACAGTATCTGCAGCTGAAACACATTGGTTTGATTTAATGAAAACTTCATCATGGAATTTAGATCGTCACGAATTAACTAAAGAAGAATTTGTCGATATTAACAAGTTTAGCAGTAGGCCTCTAGCACTAAATTAAAATCTGTCAATGTCCGATTTTCATGTTTTAAATAATGAAATAATGTCGTGTCTGTATAATTTTTTTTTAATTTTTTTTTTTTTTTTTTTTAATTGTAGGTTTATTTTAAGAAAAAAATTGCTGTCAAAATTTGTTTTGAGATAAATGAAAAGAGTATGATATCTGTTAATAGTGAACATAAATGTTCGACTAAGAAAGCATAGGAATAATAATACCTAATAATAATAATAAAGAAAATAAAATTTCAACTTTTTTACGTTTAAGTACTTATTTTAAAAATTTTCAATGGTTTTTTTGTTTAAAAATAACTTTTATTTTACTCAGTAAAATAACTTATTATTAAAACTGGTGGTAAAAGAGATATTACATTAAAAGGCTGTATTTCAAACTTTCACATAAGCTTTAAAATATTAAAGTATGAGAAGACATTATAATATTTTATTAAAGTTATTATTATATTATGTCTTATATTTAAAGTTAATAATATATTATGTCTCATATTTTAATATATTTATTTAATATAATATTAAAGATGTTGATATCATATATTAATGTCTGCATTGGAAAATTCCAATAAAATTAAGACTTACTCTTTAAAAATGTAATGTAAGTTAAATGTCTGGCGATTTATTAATCACGACCAATAATTCTGAAAAATAAAATTATTGGATTATCGGCTTTTTACGGTACTTAGCTGATGTTAAGAATCCATGACAAGCAACAGGTGCAACATGCCATGTAAAATTCATTTTTCGTAATTTCGTCTATGTTTTTTTTAGTAGGTTCAGTGACGAACAATGTTTATGAAAGACATCCAAGTAAAGGAAACGAATTACCAAGATTTTTTATATGATTAGCATAATGACCGACTACAGTTGGATGCTGTAACAACACAGTAAGAACACTGTGCATAATAGAAATCAATACCAAAATTATTTATCAGCAAACATTCCCTAAGATGATATCTCCCAGTATTTAGCTGAAATTTATACACCGGGTGATCTAAAAGTCAAAGAAAACATAAAAGATAAAATATATGCTATTTAAAAACTACTGACAGTAGCCGTACTCAAATTTCATTAAAATGCTCAGAAAAACACGGTATTTATATATGTATATATCAGAGAAAAATATTAGTTTAAATATTAGTTTAATTAAATTTTTCATCAACAAATCGTACTTTATTTGCAGTATTTCTCCCACCTTTTATGTCAATTCACTTTCCCAAATAACGCCAATTTTCCAATACTGAAGCTGTTTTTATGAAAATTTCCAATGCGGAACGTCTAGGGACCATTCTCATGAATGACAGTTTTCACACTGAACATTTCTAGTTCTAATTGCGTTGTTAAATATACTGCACCACAGTAAAAATGTCATATTATAATTTAAGTGCCTCTTGATGGAAACAGCTTAAACTAATTTGCTAATATATCTTTGTTACCTTAAAAAATTCGATGCCTTTCTGTGCATTTCAGCGAAAACCCATAGTACTACGGTCAATACTTTCTGAATAATACATATTAAATTTTTTCTGTGACTTTGAATAACCCGGTATATGAGGTGAGTGCGTGTAATGATCTAGATCTTATTTTTAAAATGTCTATTTGTAAAATAATGTATTATGGGAAAAAGCATTATATGCTGTTTTATTTCTTATCGAGTCAGATCTGTTCTGTCATCAAGTCTGCTGTGATTTAATAAAAATGAGGGTGAGAGGAATGAATGGATTTTTACATGTTTTCAGTATACTAATGTAGCTTCAGCGGTCACTTCATTCCAGAATAAAATCACCTCTGTTTAAATAGACAATAAGACTTCTTCACACACCATAAATTTTAAGCCAGCACAACTGGTTTCGAAAGGACGTAGCCTTCCTTCATCAGGTGCAAAAAACACGTGCTACTGCCTTGGAGGCAAAAGCAAGTCAGTCTTGCTTTTGCCTCCAAGGCAGTAGCACGTGTTTTTTTCACCCGATGAAGGAAGGCTACGTCCGTTCGAAACCGGTTGTGCTGGCTTAAAATTTATGGTGTGTGAAGAAGTCTTATTGTCTATTTATCGTTTGTACACCAGTTTTGCATTTAGTTTTGGTGGTCACCTCTGTTTGTTTACGACTCGCATCTGTAAACGAAACCACGCATAAATATTTGTTTACATAGTCTGAATAGTTTTTTAATGTAGAACAAACTGTTCAAGAAATTTTGTTGAAGTCATAAAGTTTTCCCAAAAAATGCATGTATATTATCGAATAGCCAATATAATATACGCATCATCTTGAAATTTATTTTAACATAATGTATTTTTTTTCTCTAAGTAAGTAATACTGCATTAATGTATAAAAAGTTTATTTTTAGCCTTTCGTCCTTTCGTACGTGTTTTAATTTTATCGTGCTCTTACTTTCGTTGAATGTTCGCATTAAAATAAAATGTCCATGAACTATAGAAACTGGTATTACAAAGAAAGCTTACTTTAAAATACGTTTCTTTATGCAACATTATTTTAAACATTATTTTAAACAGTTCTTTTTCCTACCAAATGCGTTTTTATAAAAAAAAAAAAAATCCATGCGAATATGAATTTAGTATTTCAATCATTTAGTCATTCTTATGTTTTATAAATTCATTCAATATCCATATACAAGATATTGGGTAGCGTCCAACTCTTCCGATTTTTTTATAACAGTATATTTTTTAATATATATATAAACTTTTCATGTGCAATTTAGCAGTGTTCCATGCTTAAGTAAGTTGAAAATGTCCATAAGAAACACCGGTATAAGAAAATCAGAATGGTTGGCAGGTTTTCTATTGTCTCGCTTCTTTGCGTATTAAATTTCATTAGAAATTATGTTTTTCAAGAATTTTAGTTGAAATTGGTACACACAAAATAAAATGCACTTTGAAATCAATATCTATAAAAATAAATATAAATAATTATTAGTAAACTGCACTGTTAAAAATTTCAACAGAAAACTGTGTGTAATTTATTTTCTTAAGTCATAAGTAAAATTACAGAGAAAAATAAATGGAGATGTTAAAAAACTTATTTTATACATTCATTTTAATAACTAATATTAATTTAATTAATTATTGGTGAGAATATATTTCGGACTTGGAATGCTTTTTCTAAAGTAGAAACAGTCATTTTTTGTTTTAATTAAAAAAATAAATAATAAAATTACGTAAAAATACAGAATAAAGATTGAGAATTACGATTATTCACTTTTAGCTAAGAATTACTGTAAACTTACAGAGACTCTGGGTAAATATTTACATTAAATTTACAGAAATTTTTAACGGTGTGAACAAATTAATTTTAATGATCATTCTTTAGTAGGCTACAAATCTGTATATATATATAAATTACGTGTCACGATGTTTGTCCGGGGTAAACTCCTAAACTAAGGAACCGATTTTAATGAAATTTTGCACACTGTGTGCAGTTTGGTCCAACTTGAGAGATAGGATAGTTTTTATCTCAATTTATTGTCACAATATTTTTTTATTGCAATTATTTGTTAATTATAGACCTTTATTAAAGTTGCTCTAAAATATCTGTGAGTTCCATTAATTTAATTGTTGCCAAAAAAAAAAAAAAAAAAAAAAAAAAAAAACGAGTTCATTTTCTTTCGACATAAAAATAAATACATTTAATCAAACGTGAACGTTAAAAAATTATAAAAAGTTAAATTATGCATCTCACGAAAATTGACGTCATAATCAATTTAAAGATTTTATACGCATTGATAAAGTGCTAATGTAGTTCAATCATAGATATAGTAATATATATAGATCTCTCATCCCCATGTTATCGTACAAAGATTTTTGATGCCGAAAAAAAAAAAAGCTTTGGAAACAGCCATTAAGTATTGAAAAAAAAAAAAAAAAGAAAAGAAAGAAAGAAATATGAATTTGAAACTGTATCTGGAGTCTTCCATTCCCCTTTAGCAAATAAATTATTCATAAATTTTATTTGCTAAAATATTATGTATTCCCGTGTGTATTCACTCGGGGAAAGACGGCCACATTTTGGTAAAAACGTCGTCTTTTCCCAAATGAAAAGGAATAACTTTTTTCTCCCCAATGATCACTCTATTCTATATATGCTATACTATATCTATGAGTTCTATACGCAAGCGAAGTGTGACTCACTGACTGTCTGTGCAGCCAAGAAAAAGATTTCCTATGTTAATTGACCACTGGATTTTTTGTAAGAAATTATTAAAAATCGAGGAAATTAATTTCCCGATTTTAATCCTTATATTTGGGTATAGATATGTATTAGTTATCGCGGGTGTTAGATTGAATTATTATGCTGTCAAATTGACAAAATTTTAATTTTAAATTTCAAAACTCTGTCGCCCTTGGCTTTTATTATTATTATTATTATTTGGCGATCAAAAGCGTAACACGAAAATATACATGCCAGATGTATGCATTGTACGAAATGTAATATGTATTATTCATTGTACGTATGTATGACATGTAATATGTATTGTACGAAATATTGTTTCATATTATTCATTACTCTTTTAATATAAGTTGTTAAAATAACCATGATTTTTGAAAGGAATTAAATATTTTCGCCAGATAATTTGGCGATATTCTTTTTTTTTCGCCAAGGATGACAGAAATGAAATCTATTCCGCTGCAAAATATTAGTATCTTACATCAGATATTTTATTTAGACATTTGAAAACAAATTTGACTTCAAATTTATCATTTTCCTTTTAATTAGTATATTAAAATTGAAAAGCATGGTATATAAAAAGTTTTTTTTTTTTTTTAATCTTATAATTATTCTTATCTTAATCCTCAATGTTTCCCATCTTTATTAACTTGAATTTACTATTAAAATTTTAACATACTCAAAAACTTCTCATCACTTCGTTAAAATTCACTAACCTTTTCCAAAATCTTTTTCTATTTAAAATGATACATGTATTTACTTTAAATGTCCAATATTTCATAAGATTTCCAATTTTAAAGTTTTAAAATATTTATCAAATTTACTTATTTTTCTGGTTTAGCCTTATTGTTTTCCTTTTTATAACTACAGCTGTTGCCCTCTTTAAAATATTTAAAATGATGAGGTCATTTTATAGTAAAATTATCCATTATAGCATATATTATATTTCACTCCTCCATAAAAATTGATTTTAAAATCGTCTGTTTCTTTTATACTTTTATTTTAATAGAATTTTAATAGAATTTAATTTATATATTAGTCATTTTAGCAATTTTATCCAAAGTAGCATTAGAAATAATATATATCACTTCTCCATTAAAATTTATAGGACCCTACAATAAAATTAATTTGTGCTTAATATCAACACTACGAAAATTTTTATCAATCGCTTCCAAATTTTGACCTAAGTTTCAAATCTCAACCCTGTGGGTTTTTACATCGGCTACAACGTTTTCGTCTTTGTTCGTAAATAATAATTTGACTGTACTAAATAGTTTACAGCCGTATAATCCAACGTATAACTTAGTCATAGCAACGCGTGGCCGGGTCTGCTAGTATTACATATATAATTTTTTTTCCCTCTAAAACAAACTTTCAATATAAAATCAACTGCATTTTTCTTAAAACATGAGGTTGATGAAAAATTGAAGTTTACACTTTCATGTAACTGCAAAAAAGGAATATTCTTAAAGTAATATGTTTAATTAATCTGTTAATTGTAGGTACAATTAACTGGAAAATTAATCAAGTGTTGTATGATAAAACTCACTGACATTTTGTAAATCATATAAACGAGTAAATGAAATTTGTTTCAATCTTTGTTTCCTTTTTGTCTGAAACGTAAAAATATCGCAAAAGTTTTCAATTCTGTTTGATTTACAGAAGAAATTCTTATTAAGATTGCACTAATGTTTTTTGCTCGTATCTCTAAATCCAATTAATGATTTGAAGTGATTGATATAAATATAATTTTAACTTGGGTACAGTCATAAATCACAGGTCGTAATTTTTGCCCTTATTTTAAAGACACTAGCAGTGATGAGAAATGGTTGCTCTTTTTGTTAGAACTATTTTTCGACAATAAAACTCATTCAATCACGACACATTACTATAAAAATGCGATAAAGATTTCTGCATGAAAATAATACTGCTTGGAACGAAAATTTCCCCAACACCATTTTTGCAAATTTTTATGTAAAATAACCTCTTGATTTCGAATATGACGCCCGTTTTGCCCTATCACCCACCGTTTCTTAGAGACGGTCCCCTATTTTTATCACTTTTCGGGGATTTTATGGCTATAAATTTGATTTTTAGGAGAGGAGAGGATTATTTTAACTGTTAAATATCTTCTGAAGGGCTACAGAGTTCAAAAATTTTAAAAAGGAAGATTTGTGGCAAGGGGAAAATTTAGGGAGGGGAGGTGAATATCCCACTGAAATCATGTGTTAAATTTCTTATATTTTTTATTCTATTATTAATGATTTTTATTGAACATATTAATTTTTTGCTTTTAGGTGCTAAATCTTTTCCATTCCCCAAATCAAATTCATGGCCATAAAATTACCTTACAGTGATAAAAATTGAGTTAGGGGATGATATGCCTAGAAAACGGGTGGTGACATGGCAAAATGGGAGTCATTTTACATAAGAATCAGCAAAAATGGTGTCAGTGTTTTTTTTTTTTTTTTTTTTTTCGCAGTGTAATATAGCAAAATTTCTCAAGGCAGGAAGTACGACTATTGGTCTAAATATTGGCTAACAGTCATTTTGCTTATCCAGCCATTTTTTCATGATACCTGGACAATAAAAAGTGTTACAGACGACAGCAAAATTATTGAAGTGCTAGCAATAATTCCTATTTAAAATTTGCGCCCCTAATGTTGTTTTGTTAAGTAAATATTTGTCTAGTCATGATGCTGTTTATACTGCCAACTGTAAATACACTTACACACATACATACAAAGAAAACATTACACAGAAGGCATTTCTAGCGTTTTTAATGTCAAACGGACAGATTTCTCCAAATGTTTCGAATATTTGAGGTTTAGAAATGGGAATCTTATTTCATTAATATAGTTAATAATTTTAAAATTTGGCAATAGTTTTTTTTTTCCTTATACTGGCATAAAAGTCAGAAGAAACTTAATTTTTACTTATTTTTAACATATTTTCAACTACATTATTAATCAACATTTGCATTGCTTATTTAATAACTAATTTTCTAATTCTTCAAAATTAAAAATATCATGAAAGAATTATTGAAGCAGTGTTGCTACAAAACTTTGCTCTTCAGATACAATCTGGACGTCTTATTTTATTTTCAATTACCATTTTTGTTTTTTTTTAATTAAAACTCATTATAAACTTTGAGCAAAAAATCAGATGCCATCTCCCAACAGGCTGTAAAATTACAGTCATGTAAAAATTTATTTTTATAAATAAATACATATGTTTTTCATTTATACTACTGGTAATTCATTTTGCAAAAAAAAAAGTACTTCAAAGCAGGCATACAAAAGAGAAATATATCCAGTTAAGTGAACAAGATGAAAGAAAAGATAGTCTATAAAGATGTGATTGATAGGACCACAGCTAAACATTAATACATTTACTTTGATAAATGTCAGTACATATTCTTTTGACAATCACCATTATTTCTTCTTTCTTCCACCAGACTTTATTTTATCATTCCCGCAATTCGTAATAATTACTGTCTTTCAAAATAAAATTTTAATCGAGGTTAGAAATTGAATTAATAATAATAATGATAATAAATTAAAAATCACAAAAGTTTTCGAAAATGCATTTTAAATGAAAAATTTTCTTCATTTATTTTAAAATCGTCTACACATGATTAAGCCACCTATAAAACTACACTGTTGAAATTTCGTGTTAGATTTAACTAAAACTTGGTACTGAAGTAGCTGCAGCAACCCCATTATTTAACCTTTTACCATTATTTGGTAATTTTATGTTGAACCAAATATTGGTACTATTATGCTTTAAATAGAAAAAATTCAAAATTGGACTGAGACGTGGATCGAACTGAAGATCTTCTAGTCTCACACTATGGCACTGGGCCTCACTTTCTTGCCCGCAAATTATGTTCCGTTTATATTGATTAAATGGGCAAAATTTCATAAGGTCTTCTCTTTCTGACCCATTAGTGAGTTGTTGCACAAAATTTGCACTTTACCCTATCACTGTAAAAAATATGTCCTATTTGCTACCAGGAATTCTCTGTAATTTGAGAAAATACGCGTAATTTACGAAAAGATTACGTTGTCAGAACGTATTTTCCCAAAATACAGAGAATTTTTGGCAGCAAATAGGACATATTTTTTTACAGCGTATGTTTTCGACCATGCTCTTTAATTTAAGCTTGGTTTGATTTCAATAGGAATTTTACTGATTCATACATCCCTTGCGAGTGAATGTATGGTAACTCCAAGTTTTGGTGCAACTTGAATTCAATTCCAAGAAATAGATAAAACTTAAAAGTGAGGTTAAGCCATATTATGGCATTGCTTATAACTTTGTTCCATATAGTGGTTCAAGTTTGAACTGGAATTTTTAACAGTGTATACTTTTCATCATGTTATTAAAAAAGTCCCACTGATAAACTAATGATATATTTTCGTTCATATTAATCAAATGTATATGGATTCTTCTGTATTAACACTTTAAAACATATGTGCTTCAAAAGGAGAACACGAAGAATAAGTGTAACAGTACTTAACAATCTGGTAAAGTACCCATCAAACTATGAAAACTAGTTTTCTATTTCCTGCATAGGTTCTAGCAAAGTTCAAAGTTGGTGTTACAATCTTCTACTGTTAATTTATTGAACTGCAAATATTTCCAACAATGTGTTTTAAAACAAGTTTAACTGAACAAACTAGGCAACTGAAACAAACTAGTTTAACTGAAAAAAAAATTGCACTTTCTGTCTGTCATTTTGCCGTCTTTTCTTTTCTTTTTAAATAAGTAAATAAAATTATGTGTATTTTTAATTTTGTTTATATTTAACTTGTTTCATATTTTTTCTGCTTTCATGTGACCAAAAAAAGCGTGAAAAATTCATTTTTCGTACTAAATGTTTATTTTTGTGTTAACGTATAATGTTTTTCTGTGTGTCCACTAGTGATTCCACAAAATTTTATCATGATCACAAGTAGACACCCCTGTCAACAAGTGCTTCGTCTGGCATTTAACACCAGATCCGGTAGTGATACAGCTCAGTATTCTCCCAAATTCGGAATGTACGCTATTAAAGATTTTATGCTAGGTTGAACCAAAGTATGGTACTGCAGTAGCTGACACCATAACATGGTGAAAACTTTTACCATGATTTGATGCTTGATTTAACAAAACAAAAATAGGTAATAGAGCAGTTTCAAACGAATGGTAAAATCTTATACCATGATTTGGCACTTTTTAGCAACGTGAAGAAGCACCAAACTATGTCAAAACGTTTTACCATCGTATGGTTCCAGTTTCTGAAGTGCCACGTTTTGGTTCACCCTAGTAAGTTGCAGTTACTCTAGCACTGAATTTTCGTTCATCCTAGCACCGAAAGCTTTAACAGGGTAAAACGAATATTAATTCGTTACACTCAAAATTAGACAGGATTTCTTCATTATGCTCATAAGAAGTTTTTTTTTTTCTTTCAAGTCTTTAGAAGAAGAGATTTGCATTTTCCAGAAATGAAACGTAGAATCCAAGTAAATATCTTTATTAAAAAAGATATCCTTGGTATTTATAAGTTTTTGCCCAAGGGAGTAATTAAAGCGTTATTTACAAATTAAGACTCTTCAAAATGAAACAATGTAAACATATTAAAAACATTTAAACCTACTTATGCTTCTTCACTTTCACCAGAGTACTTATGGGAAGGGCCCCTCCCTTCATCAGTGGTTCCGTAGGAGCTTTTCTTCAACTGCTTGTTTCTTGAACTTCATTTCAAGACCCGACACTAGTCGCGGTGGACGTTTTGAGCCGGATCTTTGCCATTACACGATTTGGGATAAAATACGATTTCTATAGTTTCGCGATTCAGAACATATGTTGGATTATTGTAATTTGTCAGTTTACAAATATCGCCAAATTTTATTTATTTATTTGTTTATTTATTTATTTATTTTATTATTATTATTTTTTTTTTTTTTTTTTTTTGGCTTAGGGCAGTAGTAATTTTTCCAAATTTTAAGTCTGAAATACGTTCTTTGATATGTTCAAAGAACTGACTGAACAAAGAACTGTCAGACAGAACAAAGAAAGTTCAAAGAACTGACATAAAATTTGGAAAAATTACCACTGCCTTAAGCAAAATGAACGCTGCAGAAAACCTTAAAGTAAAATTCAGCGATGTTCGTAAACTGGCAAACTGTAATAACACAACATATGCTCTGAATCACGAAACTATAGAAATCTTATTTGATCCCAAATCGTGTAATGGCAACAATCCGGCCTAAAACATCGACCGCAACTGGTGTCGGGTCTTGAAGAGAAGCTGAAGAAACAAACAGTTGAAGGACAGCTCCCACGGAACCACTGACCAAAATAAGGGGCCCCTCCCACAGTACTCTAGTGAAAATAAATGCTGTATAAACACATGCTGTATCAGTTTTTAGAAAATGGTGTATTTTAAACAAAATCACACCAGTTTTTCAAATCTAAACCGCTTTGTTTCAAAAATATTATAGTACATGATTTATTTGAAAATGAAAGCATTTTTGTAAATATTAAGAACTCAGATTTAGTGCGAATTATTTTGAGTATGCAAATTTAAAAAAATAAATTAAAAATAAAATGTGAAAACAGAGGCCTCAAATCGTACCAAACAGTAAGTATTTGGCAATATAAATATTATTTTCTATATATTCCTGAGTGTTGATTTTTAAAATTGCTTTCTCATTATAGGGTTGGCTGGTTGGGTGGGCGGGTTTAACGCCGCACTAGTACTGCATAATGAGTAGTTGGTGACGTTCTGGGACACACCCCTAAGGATAGTCGGAGACATTCCATCACAATTTTGATTCTCCAGGGAAGGGATGTTTTCTCTAGTATTAATCTAGTTTCTATTTAGCTTTTTTTTTCTTTTCATGATAGTTTTTAAATCGATTATATAATAAATAGTCAATTTTTCCTATAAAAAGTAAAATGTATTCTTATATCTCTAAATATATGTTATATATATATATCATTAAAAAAATATTTCTAAATTTAAAACTTTAACTTTTTTATTTTATAATTATTTATCCTTCAAATAAATAATTACTTATACTTATTTTTAATTAAGAATGCAACCATCACTTAAACTTCCGTTAAATATTAATATCCTGTTACACTTAACATCCATTTTATCTTCATTTATAGAAAATACTGAAGACAGTGCATGATAATTTGATTATTTTATTTTCACTACAATGATTTCAAAATCATATGAAGCTTAGAAATGTAGATGTTCGATTCTTATTGAAGTTTGTACAAACTAATGCGTTTCATGTTCAAAAAGTAAGGTAACAAGGTATCTGAGAGGAAAGGTTTATTTGCGAAGTTAAAGAGATGTGCAAAGGTTGAGTAACACAAGATTATATTAGCATATATTTTTTTGTCACTTAGTTACCTTAGAAATTGGAACATTTGTGTTATTGGTAAACCAATCGATCAAATCCGCATAGAAGACACCAGTCTAGTTCACAAAATTAATTAACGACGACTTCATGAAACTTGTCATGGTTTCTGAAATGAGGACTTTCCAGATGGTTCTTCAATTGTCTAAAGAAATGAACAATCGGTTACTGCACACAGAAAAACAAGTTGTCAGTTGACAATACAGAACTGACTAACCCAAACAGCTGACTAGGAAACTTCAGTTAAATGTCTACTAGCTGAACTAGTCTCCAAAACAATACCCCAGACTAGAAGGGTTAATATTATCAGATATATTCGTCTTAACAGATAATATTAACCTTCTTAGTCTGGGGTTTTGTTTTGGAGACTAGTTCAGCTAGTGCACTTTTTAACTCAAGTTTTCTAGTCAGATGTTTGGGTTAGTCAATTCTGTATTGTCAGTTCACAACTTTTTTTTTCTTTTTTGCGCGATCCGGTCTCTAAGAAGGCTGTTGCAATATATTCTATCGAAAACGCTGTGTACACGGATCCGTGTGTGGTCTATCGTAGTAGTGCAGTTTTTGAGAGCATTTCCGGTCGTTTCCTGCGAATGGGCTTGTGGAACCGGTGCAGCGTGGTACAATAACTATCAGTATTCTCTCTAAAACTCGATTAAAAAGTTCTAGTTGAAGGTTCGTAATCTAATTTCATAAAACAAACCTATTAATCCTTCTTTGAATTTTATGTTGTTCCTTTCTGCTTTATCATATTTATGTCATTTGTATAGTTTTCATTTACTTCATGTAGATTATTGTTCTTTTATTAGTTAATTTTTTGCATTCATACAGGCTATGATAAAAAATAAATTAAATGGTATAAATAAAATCAAGAGTTTTGTATTAATGAAATCGTACAACATTCTAAGTAAACATGAAATGAGGTTTTTTTTTTTTTTTTAACCCTCTGAAATAATTCTAGCAAAAATTGCATAAAAAAGTATACACATTTGCTTGTAAAACAACTGTACGATGAAACAAAAGTGAATGTATATGTCATAGTTCTAATAAGTTTTAATATCAAAATAAAGTACAATGTCAACATTAAAATTATTAGCATGATACTGAATTTCACTCAGTTTGAATCTCGTCGTGCATATATCGGGAAAAAGAATCCTTTAGATAACTTTCAAGTATATATTTAAAAAATCTGGAGTGACTGCTCTCGATATTCCGAACATTAAGTAATTATTGGTTGTATAAATACATAAAAGTAAGGCAAGTTGTTAAATAAACAAAAGTGAAAATTATAATAGGTTGTTTGAGTACTTTTCTCCATTGTTTAGTTTTACACTATTGCATTTCAAATAAATTCAGCCTATAGATCATAGTGATAAAGAATTATTCTTTGTATCGCTGTAAGTGCTTCATTCACCAAAGTCTAAACAGTTTGTACGACAGTGACTTATAATAAGTTTATATATATAATATATATATATATATATATATATTAGCTCAGTCTAATAAGGCACTATCACTGCGAAAACAATATAAGTCCTAGATTCACCAAAATCAATGGGGTTTGTGCTATGGTGACCTATAACATATGTACCAAATTTCAGCTCATTTAAATAAAGTGTTTAGGCGCTATCGTGCTCACTCACGCATTTACATAAATACATACATACACACATACATCATCGTACAAATAGCAAAAATGAAGTCAGGGGACCTCAAAACACCAAAACCTCAAAGTTGGATTTTTGACATGATTACAATACTTTCCTTACATATGTATGTTCAAAAAGTAAGAAAGGAGTACATATTATCAGATGAAACAGAAATATTAATTTTTACTAAAACTGCTACAATCAGTTCAAATGCAATGTTACGCGAGTTTCACTGTAGAATATTGAATATGGTTCAGATGCGTCGCACTTTCTTAAAATAAATGAGTTAATTCACCTTATCAAATAGGAATTAACTTTTTTAAAAATCGATTTGAGTTAAAAACGCAATTCTTTGAGCTAATTAGTAGCTTTTTAAGTTAACTTGAGTTATATATATTTATCGATACTTGAGTTATATTTGCTCATTTAACCACATGTAAGTGGCGTTGTAAACGCCAGTTTATTATAATCTTTTTAATGGAGAAACTAATATGTGAAGGCATGAATACGTTGTTTTTCCTCAGTAAGTTATATAACATATTTAATAATAGATGTTCTTTTCTAATATTGTACAGTCAATTTATTAAAAGAAGTTTGACTTACCTGGGTTATCACAGGTAATCATGTATACCATTTCTTGAAGAAAATCTCGTAACGCAATCATCAGATTGTACGCTTAAAAATGCAGTATGAATAACTTCTGGTTTAAAACCATAACAACTTGTTTTGCTGTAATTAAAGGGGATTAATATTTGTTTAATAATTTAAATATTAACTGCATGATAAAGGACTGCCTAGAATTTCACCTTTTAAAATTTATTTAATATTATTATTATAGATTTCTTAGGCACAAAATACGATTAAAATGGAACGTCAGTTCCGAATAACAAAAATTACATGATTGAAAAAAGTATTACAATGTACTTGTAGAGAGACGCGACATATCGTCACGTGATACGGCAGGTGCACAAAAACAATCAGTTGGCGGGAAATAAAAAACAAAAAGAGAAAGTCCGGAACAAGAAAAATGAAAGTTAATAAAAGAAAGTTCTGAGATTAAATATCACAACACCCCCTCTTAAGCTCAGAAATTTTTCAATTGTTCATTAATGCATTTCTATGTCTATTAAAATCAGTTTTTGGTAGAGCTTTTGTGAGGGTATCGGCGCTCATTTCTTTGGTAGGTTTGTATTGAAGCTTTATTAGGCCTTCTTGTATTAAGTTTCGCAGAAGATGATATCTCAGCTGTAAGTGTTTTGTTTTGGACTGGAATTTTTCATTTTCAGCAATCTTGATGGTAGATTGGTTGTCCTGGTACAACACTATAGGACATTCTTGCGGCAAATTTAAATCATCCAGTAGTTTGTTGAGCCACTGTATTTCAAGTGCAGCACTCGCAGCTGCGACGTACTCAGCCTCTGCTGAAGACATGGACACACAGGACTGTTTCTTCGAAGTCCAAAATATTGGATTTTTTCCTATCTTAAATAAATTTCCAGATATAGACTTTCTATCACTTGGATCATTGGCCCAATCCGAATCCGAATATGCTCTAAGAACAGGTTCACCAGAGTTACAAAGTTTTAATTTAATATCTTGGGTATTTTTCAAATATCTAATAACCCTTTTAACTGCCTCCCAGTCTTTCGCTCTAGGATTTTCGTTTCTACGGCTTAAGATGCCAACGGCAACACTTATATCAGGTCGCGATACTGTAGAAATGTAAAGTAACGCGCCTATAGCCTGTCTGTACATTGTGTTGTTTGGTAAGAGATTGTCATTATCAGTTAATTTTATATACCCTGGTTCCATTGGTGTGTCAGAGGGCCGTGCGTTATCTAGCCCAAATTTGGTTACAATGTCTCGTATTTTATTATTTTGATCAAGCGTAATTACCCCTTTACAAGGTCTTTCTATATTTATGCCGAGGTAATATTTGGCTTCCCCAAGGTCGGTTAATGGATATTCTTCCCTAAGTTGATTAATTAGTATGTCAATATCGTGATTTTTACCAGCTACAAGTAGATCATCAACATACACAAGAATGTAAGTTTCTGTGTTATCTTTGTTACGTATATATAAACACTTGTCGTGTTGACTTTGTTTAAATCCTAATTTACACAATGATTCATTAATTTTCAAATTCCACGCTCTAGCGGCTTGTTTCAAGCCATATATCGCTTTCTTTAACTTACATATTTTATTTTCTTCGCCCTGGATAACATAACCCTCGGGTTGATGCATGTATACATCTTCTTGCAAATTTCCATGTAGGAAAGCAGTTTTTATATCTACATGCCTTAAATTCAAATTTTTATATAGTGACATGGTCAAGAAACTTCTTAGAGTGGTATGCGATGCAACTGGTGCAAAAGTTTCGTCATAGTCCACCCCGTATTTTTGAGAAAAACCCTTGGCAACAAGCCTGGCTTTATATTTCTCGACTTGTCCTTGGCTATTGTATTTGGCCTTGAACGCCCACTTACACCCTACTACTTTGGTCCCTGGTTGAGCGTCAACAAGTTCCCAAGTATTGTTTTGTCTGAGTGAATTCATTTCGTCGAGTGTGGCATTCAGCCAATTTTCTTTTTCAGCTGGGTTTTGAATTTTTAATATATCATCAAAACACTTAGGCTCATCAATTCTTTTGTCATTTACTGCAAATGCAAATCTGTCGGGCGGAACACCTTTATTTAATCGTTGTGATCGTCGCGGCAGAGTTTGCGTGTCATCCGGACTATCGTTATCGCCCGCTATATCTAAATTTATATCAGTATCTAATATTGGTAATTTGGACACCGGAATTTCATCATTTGAATTTTCATTCTTGATTTGTGATGTTTCATTATTGTGGGATTCTCTATTTTCATCCTCCAAAAATTTTACTGTTCTGCTAATTATTACATTTTTATTATTTGTGCAAATTCTGTAGCCTTTGCTACGATTATCATATCCCACAAAAATTCCTTCTTGAGCGGTGCTATCCAGTTTTCCCCTATGTATTTTATGTACATATGCGTATGCGCGACATCCGAATGTTTTTATATTTGATAAATCGGGTTTACGGCCGGTCCATTTTTCGTAAGGAGTTGAGTCGCATGAGGAGGTCGGGAGCCTATTTTGTATGTAATTTGCAGTATTTACGGCTTCCCCCCAAAAGGAATTCGGTAAATTACTGTCTTTAAGCAGACAGCGAGCCATTTTGGTCAGCGTACGATTTTTACGTTCTGCCACGCCGTTCTGAGCACTAGAGTAAGGAACGGTAAACTGATGCTCAATTCCTTCTTTATTCAAAAATTCATTTACTTCCATGCTAGTGTATTCACCCCCGTTATCGGAGCGAATTGCTTGCACTTTTCGGCCAAATTTGTTTGCGGTCATAGCCACATATTCCTTTAACTTAGAAAATACCTCAAACTTATTTCTTAGCAAATATATAATAGTATAACGACTGTAGTCGTCTATGAATGTAAGAAAGTAATATTTTCCACCTACAGTGGGGGTTTTCATAGGGCCACATAAGTCTGTGTGGACCAGTTCGAGTGGTACGGAGGCTCTAAATTGTGCAGCTTTGGGGTAAGGTGAATCAGTTAATTTTGACATTATGCATGTTTTACATTCAGTATTATGTTTGCAATCATTTAATTTTATACCCACAGCCATGTCCTTGTTAACTAAATCTTTAATGTGGTTAGTATTTCTGTGGCCAAGTTTCACATGCCACTTGTTTATGCAATTTTCGTTATCACAAGTTTGTATTACAATGTTCGCTGTGTGTTTGTTTTCAGAATAATTTAATTGACATTCATATAAGTTATTTTTCACATATCCCTCAATGCATGTATTACCCTGATTTACAATTGTACAGGTTTTATCATCAAATACAGCGATACAGCCATTCTCTGTTGCTCTTTTTATAGAAATTAAATTAGTTTCTATTTCAGGGACATAAAGAACATTTTTAAGTGTTATTTTGTTCTGTGTGTTTTCCGAATTTACGGTATACAAATCCACAGTACCGGAACCCAAAGATTTTAGCTGCGTGCCGTTCGCGATAGTGACGTTAGAAACGTTATTTTTAAGATCGCGAAATTTTAGTTTATCATTGCAGATATGTGAAGACGACCCTGAATCAACCACCCAATTTACAGTTTTATCTCCAACATAAAAAGAATACAATTTATCAGCTTTTGGTTTATTGCTCCCCTCTGCAATTTGAGCGCTATCTGGCTTCTCATTGTTCTGAGAGCATATGTTGGATCTGAAGTTGGGTTTTTTGTTGAAATTTTTACTGTGACTTTTAACAGCAGAATTATTTTTGTTTTTTAACTTATAACATTCTTCTATATTATGATTACTTTTCTTACAGTATTTGCAGAATTTCTCCGATTTGTTATGGTATTGGACTTTTAACGCTGAATTTTGATAAGTTTTGTTTTCAAGCCTTTTGGCATATTCATCAGCTAATTTGTTTCGTATATACTCAGGTGTCAATTGCGCTTCGTCTTTCGATTCGAGACTTGTTATGAGAACGTCATACGAAGGAGGGAGTGAGCATAGCATTAATGCAGCTAGGTGCGATTCATCTATGACTTCACCTATAGCAGTGATGTTTTATATATATCAGCTATATGTTGGTTTACATCACCACCTTCCATTAATTTTATGGAATAAAGTTTCCTAAGTAAGAAAAGCTTACTCGTAAGGGATGATCTTTCGTGGACTTGGCGCAGAGCATTCCAGCACTCTCGTGCTGTATCTAGATTCATAACGTACACAATCTGTTCGTTATCAATAAGTAGATTTATAATGGCTCTGGCCTTTCTATTTTTTGAACGCCACTGATCGGTTATTGGGTTGGGAGGATCGTCAGTAATGACTGTAAAAAGATCCTCTTTTTGCAAGTACATCTCAATACGAAACTTCCACACATTATAATTTGTAGAGTTCAGCGGTTCAATTTGTATATCTTTTGTTGCTGACATACTTAAACAAAATTTTTGTAATAGTTTTGTTAATATTTGTTCAATTCGTAAATATTCATTTAATATTTTAAATCAACACAGTTAGGATAAATAGTACTTGAAGAAGAAAATAAAATTAAATAGTTTTCATGAAAATAAGCACTTTTCAATACTTTCGATTTAGTGTCACTTCAGTTTTGAAGAAACAAAAACAAATATTTTCGCTTACATTTTCATTTCATTTTTTTTTTTTTTTTTATTATTTTAAATATAGCAATTTCTTCCAATGTGCAATGAAGAAAAAAAAACTTTTGAATTTTTGTCAAGAATAAATCTAAATTTTCAATTCAAAATATCAGAATCATAATCTAATGGAGAAACTAATATGTGAAGGCATGAATACGTTGTTTTTCCTCAGTAAGTTATATAACATATTTAATAATAGATGTTCTTTTCTAATATTGTACAGTCAATTTATTAAAAGAAGTTTGACTTACCTGGGTTATCACAGGTAATCATGTATACCATTTCTTGAAGAAAATCTCGTAACGCAATCATCAGATTGTACGCTTAAAAATGCAGTATGAATAACTTCTGGTTTAAAACCATAACAACTTGTTTTGCTGTAATTAAAGGGGATTAATATTTGTTTAATAATTTAAATATTAACTGCATGATAAAGGACTGCCTAGAATTTCACCTTTTAAAATTTATTTAATATTATTATTATAGATTTCTTAGGCACAAAATACGATTAAAATGGAACGTCAGTTCCGAATAACAAAAATTACATGATTGAAAAAAGTATTACAATGTACTTGTAGAGAGACGCGACATATCGTCACGTGATACGGCAGGTGCACAAAAACAATCAGTTGGCGGGAAATAAAAAACAAAAAGAGAAAGTCCGGAACAAGAAAAATGAAAGTTAATAAAAGAAAGTTCTGAGATTAAATATCACAACACTTTTGTATTAAAATCGTTAATAGAATAAATAAACTACTCAGATGCAATAAATAGCTCAAGTTTGAGTGCATTATATTAACACATTCAATTTCTTGAATTTAACTCAAGTTGAAAGGGTGCGTTTCTTCTCGGCAAACGAGTGACAAGTTATTTTCGGTTTTTTTTTTTTCTTTTTCTTTTTTTTTTCATTTCAATACAGCAGAGTTTGATCACATTCCTTCCAAATAATAGACGACAACTCTAACACTGTTAAAAATTTCAGTTCAAGTTTGAACCAAATGTCCGTACTACAGTAGCTTCAATTTACTACACTGTAAAAAATATGTCCTATGTGCTGCCAGATAATTTCTGTAATTTGAGAAAATACGTAATTTACGAAAAAAAAATTACGTTGTCAGAACGTATTTTCTCAAATTACAGAGAATTTCTGGCAGCAAATAGGACATATTTTTTACAATGTAGGTTGAATCAAAACTTGGTACAGTCGGTAACAAAAGCATCTGAACACTAGCAAAAATTCCTATACAAAAATGTAGAGTTAATACTGTTTTGTTAAATAAATCTTTGTTGAATCATGTTCTTAGACTGATTAAGAACATGATTCGACAAAGATTTATTTTACAAAACAGTATTAAATAAAATTTTTTGGTAGTTGAATGCTCTTCGCGGTGATTTGGAAAGAATCAACAAATCATTCAGCAGGTTGTTACTTCTGTTTGATGCCACACATTTAGGAAGAAATTTGTGAAAAAAAATATAACCGATCTAAACATCCTCTCAGCCGTACTCAATAAATTAATTCACATTAAGTATCATTATTTAATCGCTTATAATACACATTTTCATGCGTAATCTTATTTTTCAGAAAACCTCTGAATACAAATGTACAAATGGTGAAGGTTTGTGCAAATTTCCCTTTTTAATCATAAATAGTGTACTTCATTCATTCCATTACCACACATCTCTTATTTCACGAACTAGAACTAATTATTTAGTGATACGGTAATAGTCTGTCCTTTTATAAAACTGTTAATTAAAAAAAAAAATTTTGAAATGATTTACAAAAATTTTATCAATATTTGTTGAACAACATAATATGTGCGGATACAAGTTTAAAAAGTTTTAAGATTAAGCGTTTAAAAAACAAATTAATAAAGAATTCATTAATAATAATAAAAAAAAAAAAGCTATAAAAGCTATGCAATTCACTTTCAAAGAAAAATTATGTACATTTAAATAAGCAAAAGTTCGTTACATTCTATGTAGCACGCTAGCTGTTTGAAAAGTCAGAGGCTTTGAAATAAAAAAATATATATGTGGACTAAAATGGTTTTTTATCGACATAGTGCCCTTTCCTTACAATGCAGTTTTCACCACAACATTCAAACTCTTTAATCTTTTCAAATGTATCTTGAAGCCCTCAAATTAAATATTTGTTTCATTAATTATCTCAGAAGGCTGCTAGCTATCTTTGCCAACTATATTATTTTTTTTCAGATTTGGAAAGTGAAAAATATCACGGGGTAATGAGGGGATGAAAAAGTAATTTATACCATAATCCGACCAATTAATTAATAGGGATTGCAGGCAAGTGGATAAAATATCGCCTTATTTTCTCGGTCGAAATGGAGTCGAATTTTTGTAAATTTCTTGTAAAATGGCCTAATAATTCATCGTTATAATAACTGATTACCTTTTTTTCCTTTTCAGATTGTGGATAAGAATTGCGTTTTCTACATCTCGGAAAACCGTGGCTATGAACTTTCTGAATCAAAGTATTTTTAATTTCTATACTATTTTTGCCTCACTCTGAGCACGTTCATCAGGAAATCTGCAGTTTAAATTGTGTGCAAAAATTTATCCAAATTTCATTAAGTGTAATATTTAATGCCTCAAATATATTACCAAAGATAAAAATTAATTAAGCACATATTAGAAATGTATGACTAAAAAAACCTTCTTTTTTTAAGTCACGGACTTATAAATTGAACTCGAAAAATGTTTTAAAAATTATTTCATTCTGTATTTTAATTCCGTTCAGGCTCACAGACTGTAATCTAAACAAAATGTTTATACATCTTTACAGATGAGGAATGATATTCATATGCAACACGCGAAGTTTGGTAGATATAGCGTACTGGCTCACGTTCCTTTGGCATTGTATTCGTTTCTGTATTAGGGTTTTATAACATAAATTAGTTTTCTGGCAACTGAAATATGTATACTTTAGATAAAGCAAACAGGACTAGACAAGTTACTATCATAAATACTACTCGATATATTTTGAAAATTGTAAATTAAGAGAAGCATATATAATAAACATGCAAGTTTACGTAGAAAACGATACAAATCACTTTTCAAGCGTTAAATTACATCTCTTTTAAATTAAACAGAAAAAACGATCTTTTTTTTTTTTACTCATGTTGACGATGCCAAGATAGTCGAGACCATAATGACAGCATGTGATAAAAAATAAACTGTTATACTCAAAAATCTGTCTCATCGATTCCCGCTTAGGACATGTCTTGTCATGAATTACGCAATGTTCTATGGATAAGGATAATTTTGACCTGAAAAGAAAAGAAAATTAGTTTCAGGGAGAAAAATCCATCTGCGAAATTTTGGATACAATGAATATCTGAGAAACGCATGTTAAAAATATAAGCTAAGAAATATTCGCAAATTATTCACGCATTTAAAAAATATGGATTTTCTTGTATTTCATTTTATATTCATTTTTAAAATTTTAGTGAAAAACGAAATGGTTGCACTCTCGATAATTTGTAAATAATGTCAAAGAAGTTCGCATTGTAAGTAAGCGATTACATTTTTAACATTTTCGATGCAAACCATTCTAGAAATGTATTAGAATGACAAAATCGTTAAATTCTTTCTACCAGTATCAAAAATGACTTTTAAATTGTATTAATTTGTGCAATGTACTCTTTTTTTTTTTTTTTCTTTTTTTTTATCAAACCGAACATAAAAAAAATATTGGAAAAGCATTTTTTTTTTTTTTTTTTTGACATGAAATACATTATTATTACCCCTTTAAATAGTAACCATCAATAGTCTTCCTTTTTCATCCACAGCATCACTTTTAGCAGTAACATACAGGGTTCACTATGAACTAATGGGAATTAATTATTAAAACAAATGCATACAAAGAAGCATTTTTTGAATAGCAATACGGGATCTAAAATAAAAATTTTCAACGGACCTCAATCCACCATTTCTTTTTCTCGGTTTCTTTCTCTTGCGTGTTTTTCTTTTTACTTTCTCTTACCCATAAGGTAGGAAAACTATTGTTTTTAGGTCAAATTTTCAAAATTGAATTTTTGTTTTATTTACATGTTCTGAGGTCCCCTGAATCCAAAAATAATGTTTTTAAGGGTTGGTCTGTGTCTCTCTGTGTGTGTGTGTCTGTCTGTCTGTATGTCTCCCTGTTTTGAGAATACCTCAAGAACAAATAACAGCAGAAAATACAAACTTGGTATTCTAAATGTGTATCATATAGGGATGCTGAACTAAGCTTTTCGTTTAGATAAAGCAAATGGCTCGTGTATAGGGACACTCAAGAGTATTCAAATACATTACGTCTATGGATGAAATTGCAGGTAAGTAGAGTTTAACATCTATAGACCGCGCTAAACCGAATGAAACGAACATGTATATTTCATATACGTAAAAACATGTTTCGTCTAGAATGGTATAGAAATCATTTGCTGTTCATTTACAGGGCTACACAAAAGAACTAGATTATAGTACGATAATACTTGAAAATTGATGGAAGTGTACTTCATGTTGTACCGTGTGTTATTAATATAAGATTATATTTATGTGCCCCACGTGATGTGTACATAACTTTTAGTGGATGTACAGGGCTGCCAATATTTAACCCATAACATTCTTTTTTATTGTTAGTGAAAGTGCTACCATGTCCAGGAAAGCTGCTCAGGAATTGAAATTAATTCCTCATAGCCATATGGTAAATAGTGTATTTTTTAAAGTTAAATAGTCATCGCATGTTTTTTCGTATATTTAGACGTTTTGAGGGTTCCTGAATACCGAAGTCAAGTTTTTAACGTTTGACCTTTGGCTGTGTCTGTTAGAATAAATTAAAAACAAATAATTTCAGGCGATGCAAAAGTTGTATTTTTGAAATTAATGTGGTTCTTACTAGAAAAGTTTGATCAAGAATGATAGGTTTCAAGGAATGTTGGAGTGAAAGTTGTTTTAATATTTTGAATTTAATAACAGATTTGAATTCTATATAAATTTAGGTGTAGTAGTGGAAGGGGGCCTCACACAGAATTATTTGTCAAATGAAGCTGCTCCGAAGCCTAATTTGAATTTTAAACATAGGTTTGCATAATAGTGCTCGTTTTCAGACCCCCCTTTCTTACCCCTTTTCTTACCATCTTTAGATTTACAGGGCTACACTAAAATATTCAGCAGTGGCGTATTCTCTGAGTATGCTAGGCATGCGCCGCATACCCACTAAAAACTATCCAAACTTTAAACAGAATTTATTTAAAAATAAATTATTTCAACTAATTTTGTTAAATACTCGCTTCCATTTATACATTATCCGTCATTCAGTTTTGAAAAATTATAGTGAAAGGAAATTTCTTTTGTTAAATTATTCCCGGATAAATCCGAGTGCTTTATTTTTCTTTCTTACTATTGTTGTTAGTACCCCCGGCTTTGTTTAGGCGTCATCTGCTGACCATTATCCTCCCAGAGATACCGTCACCCTCTTCTCCTGCTGACCGTTTATTGCTTAGGTGATGCTGCCTTTGTAAAGCATGCCCTGATATAGGGATTTTTTGCTATTTGAGGGAATATTCAACGTCCCTCTAATTTTCTCTCGTACTAAGTACAGTCGGTAACAAAAGTGTCCGAACACTAGCAAAAATTCCTATGTAAAAACAGTACACTTTATACGGCTTTGTTAAATAAATCCTTGTCGAATCCTGTTCTTAGTCAGTGTAAGAACATGATTCGATTAGGATTTATTTAACAAAACCGTATGAAGTGTACTTTTTTTACATAGGAATTTTTGCTAGTGTTCGGACACTTTTGTTACCGACTGTACAAGTTGTGTTCCGCTGTGTAAACGATTCAAGGCATGCGATCCTTGGAGAGCATATTCTGCAGTGTTAGGAATTTTTACAGCGTTGGGGATTTTGTTACCTTCGGTAGAGATGTTCGCATAGAGAGTTGGTTTCTCCAACTGATTGATAAATTAAAACTTATACTTCATTTTACAATGATGTAATAAAAAAACTTAAAAAAAAAAAAAAAAAAAAAAAAAGTTGATTTGAAAATAATGATTAAATTGCAAAATAAAATTTTGATAAATTTCCAAAAATTTTTTTATGTGCCAGAAAAAGTTTTTTTTTTTTTTTCCCTAATGTCTTTTTTATGTATGCCTGTATGCGCTATGATGGTCACTGATCACAGATCTATAAAAAATTGGCAGATGCGTAGCTTTGATCTTGCAGGTGTGCATGGATTTTTTTTTTTTTTTGCTATTAATTTTAATGCATTGTTTTTCTCGAAATCATATGGTAATATGATAGAAAGAATTAAACTTATAAAATATTTAACTTTATTAAAAATTGTAACAATTAACTTCTTGTATAAGAACTATCAGAGGTCAGATAAGCACCTACATTCAAGTGCTCCCTTACGGCGTGCTAAAAGCAGTGGGGTCTTCAGTCCGACATTGTGCGGTTGTGGAAGACACAGCAGAACGCAGCGAGAGCCTAAAGCCAAGTTTTCAGCAATTTTAATGGATTTTTTCTTTCCGGTTCCCACTATTCCTTTTGTCTTTCTTTTCTTTTAATTTTTTATTTCTAAACTGATATAAAAAATTGTGATTAAATTTTATTGAAAATTCATTTAAATACAGCTATTAGTGAAGCGGCCTTCAATAAGTTAATGTAAGAGTCCTTTAGATGTATGATTTAAAGTTAAAGCGACAAAATTTGTATGTAAAATTTTGTATAAGATTCCGAGAAATTGAAGCCCACCAGCGACTTAGCGGGTTTGCGCTCAAAGTTGGTACATGGGAAGTGTCGGGTTCGATCCAAGGTGGCACTCATCAACAGAGAAGTTCAGAGATTTCCGTGGTTTTCTACGAAACTCACGTAAAACTGGATAGAACCTCTTACAAAGACTCCCACGGACGGCATTCCACCCATAGGCCTAGGATCCAAGTACAGTCAATCAGACTTGAATCCTACAATCAACCAACCAAGAAAATGGAAAAATCCGAGCTTAAATTTGATGAAATGATATCGCCTTGATGAGTAGTGTTCTTTCCATAGTTGACTTCAGAGCATGCCCAGATTCAAATGTCACGCTACGCCACTGATATTCAGATACATTAA
The DNA here is from genome assembly GCA_963930645.1 of Salticus scenicus. NCBI lineage: Eukaryota > Metazoa > Arthropoda > Arachnida > Araneae > Salticidae > Salticus > Salticus scenicus. The sequence goes on along the minus strand of OZ005652.1, from coordinate 228,572,490 downwards.
GGGCTGCAATTAGAATAAAAGGGCTATGTTTGCTTTTGTGTTAAGCATTTTTAACACTTTCTAACAGTGTTTAAGAATGATTAGGATTTAAATCAGTCTATCTGTATGCCTTTCAGAACTGCTGTCTGTCCGTTGTGTGAATACGTATGGAAAAAGCATTGAAAGTTATAAGATACAACAATTACGTACATTTGGAAAGTGTTAATAACCAATGCGTATAGCATGATTTTTCGTTCTTGTTTATTTTTAATGCTGTTATCTATAAAATGTTTAATTTTTGTCCCCCCCCCCGCCTTTCTTTTCACATTTCAAATTGTGGTGCATTTCATGTTCTTACGCCTGCACTTTTTATTTTCGACCGCATACTGCTATACAAAAAATGCTTTTTTATATGTATTTTACCTGCCCTAAGAGTTTGTCCCGTGAACTCAAGGACACCCTGTATATTGAAGAATGTTGTCAAATAAATATATGTCCTGTTAATACATAGGAATTATCATCGCAAGTAAAATGCGCAATTTATCTGGCATCCGCTATATCGTAGAACAGATACTTAATTTGCAATAAGATGCATCGAGATGTATTTATGAAATACATGTTTAAGAATGTAACATGTATCTTAAACATTACTTTTAATACATATGTCATGCAACCAACCACTCCTAAGTTTATTTTATGCAACCAACCAACCTTGGAAGCCGCCGTGAGCGAGAGAAGGTATTTTCGCAGAGAGAGAGACTTTGGCCTTCGGCCTAAAACGTAGGGTGCAATTGGCGCGCCCGAGTCACGGATTTATTCCGTTGGTTTATTCTTATTATTACATGAGTACATGGGTACTCATTTGTATATAAATTTCTCATATGTATATATTCATCTTCATGTTTGATTTAATATTAATTAATTAAAGAGCTAATTTTATACAAGAGAAAATTTCTGTTCTCAAGTGTCAACACTCGGTACATCACAGCACGCTCTACAAACGTCGTACCAGAGTATAGTGTTCTCAGAAAGGATAAAATAAATTTTATGGACGCAGTATATAAAGGTGAGAAATTCATGTTATTCTATGGTGATAGGAATTAACATTTTAAATAGCAATGTTTAAAAGTGTTACGAAGGCCGATCTACTTGCCGTTTTGCAAGAGATAGGGGAACAAACTGACTCTAATTTAAAGGTAGTGGAATTAAAAGATTTATTGTTAAAATCTAAAGAATACATTAAAGATAAAGAATTTGTGAGTGAATTTTTAGCAACCACAGCTGCGCAAAGAAAGGAATCGGAAGAAATAAATCGTTTGAGTTTGTTAACGGAAACCGAAAGTAACGATGATGTGTTGCATAATTCTAGTAACTCAGAAAATATATTATCATTAGATAAACTTTTGAAAGCTATATTAACTTTGGTAATACCAGTACCTAAAAAGAATGAACCATGGAATCTTTTTTCGATTCCATTGAAAGAGCTTTTAAGCATAAAAATGTACCTAAAGAATATAAGTCGGAGATTTTACTGAAAGTAATTGGCGATAAAGCCGCAAATATTCTGATTTATGTAAATGAAGAAGAATTAAAGAACTATGAGAAAATTAAGTCATTATTTCTAAAAGAATATGAACCATCTCCTTTCACTTCTTTAAAAATATTTAAGAAAGCTACAAGAATATCTGGGGAGACACACCAGCAGTTTGCTTCTCGTTTAAGGTCCAGTTGGCTCCATTATTGTAAAATTCGAAATGTAAATGATTTTGAGTCGTTAGTAGATTTCATTATATCTGATAAAATATTTGAAAATCTAGATAAGGATCTGGCAATGCATGCTGCAGTCACACAGGGTGAAGATTGGTTACGCCCAGAACAATTAGCTAAGACGTGTGATATATATTTCACTGCTAAAGGTAGATCATTTGAGGAAACAAAATATGAAAAACGCGTCTATCGTGAAACAGTCACAGAAAACCATAAAAAATACGTCCCACCTCCATTGAGAAAATATTCTTCTAATAATGAGAGTAAATATTCTTTTAAGCGGGAGTGTTATATTTGCTCTGATATTTCTCATGTAGCTAAAGATTGTCCGAATCGTAGAAACAGATTCGATAAAATTAACAAACAAAGTGAGGAAATAAAAAAATCTAAAAGTAACGCGCAAGCGACAGAGAAAAAAATCTGTAGTGACTCACGTAATGTCGAAACATTTACAGAAATGTGAAAAATCGGAAAAACTTAATTTATACCCCTTACAAAAGGTTAATATTTATATCGCAGGTAAACAAGTTCCCTCAATTATTGATTCAGGTACTGAGATTTGTGTTCTAAATAGCACTCTAATTCCTGATCTGCATGTTGAAAGCATAGGCAAAATTCTGTTAGAATCTGCATTTCGAGAAATAGTTGAGGCGAGATTAGCTGTAATTCCAGTCTATTATAAAAATCCTAACAGTTGTATATTTACACACGCGGATTCATTATTTGCAATAACTGACAAATTAAATGTTCCATGTTTAATCACTCCGCACTTCTATGATACATTAGTAAATCAGAAAGAAATATTAAATGATTTGTTTATCCCAGAAAATTCTAATACGTTGTTGGCGCCGTCGAATGTTTGTACGGCAGGAAATGAAAGTAATTTAAATGAGTCATCGCTGTTACATATCGAAAATGAATGTAGTAATCAAAAAATATTTTCGGGAGAGGATAATACATTATTTAAGAGTGATGCTTTTTCGAGGTCAAACGAAATGCAAGGTTTGATTAATAAAAAAGAAACTAGTTCACATAATTACCCATCGCAATTGATAAATAAAAAAAACATTGTTGCTTCAATAAATAATAGCGATTCAGAGGCAGCTGTTTATTTGATTTCGAATAAAGAAAAAGTGATTAACTTGCCAAAGGATAATCAAATTGAAAATAGGGAACGAGAGAACGCACAAAACAATGTTAATAATTTATCTGATGCTAGTACGTTTAGGAAAAAGCAGCGAGAATGCTTATCGTTACAAACTGCTTTTAAATAAGCGGAGTTAAAGAAAAATAATTATTTTCTTAAAGACGATTTATTATTCCATAAAGATAAAATATGTGGGAGAAACAGTAGATCAATTGGTCTTACCTTTGAGTTATCGAGAAAGTGTTTTAAAATTAGCTCATGACTCAATCTTTGGGAATCACTTAGGCATGCGGAAAACAAAAGAGAGAATAAAACTATCATTTTATTGGCCTAAGCTAATAAGAGATGTACAAAATTTCTGTAAAACTTGCGAAAAATGTCAGTTGAGGAGTCTGGAAAAAACGTCCGATAAAATACCTATAACGCTTGTGGTATGTCCTCCTTATCCTTTTCATACAGTGAGTGTCGATTTAATTGGAGAGATTGCGCCACCCTCAGGTAGAAAACATAAATATTGGCTTTGTCTAATTGACCAACATTCGAGATGGCCCGAAGTCATACCTTTAAGAAGCCTATCGGCTAAGGTCACGTGTGATGCACTTTTAGAAATATTTATGCGTACAGGAATCCCAGAAATGATATGTAGTGATCAAGGCACTAATTTTACGTCTCAATTAACACAAGAGTTTGAGAAAAGATTAGGAGTAAGTCCTCGTTTCTCAACTCCAGCTTACCCTGCCTCGAATGGGCTTGTTGAAAAATTTAACCGTGTATTTAAACAAATGCTTCATCATGTAATACGAACTGACTCTGTAAATTCGTATAGACACATTCCGTATTTACTTTTCGCGTATCGCGAAGTTCCTAACTGTACAACAGGTGTTTCTCCAATTAAGCTTATGTATGGGCGCGAAGCTAGAGGTCCATTAGCAGTATTAAAATCAACGTGGTCAGGAGAAATCCCTTTACCTCTCAATTTAAGTAATACAGCTGTAGATTACTTACAAGAATTAAAAATTAACTTAGAGAAAGCTGCCGATTTAGCATCTTTAACTGCTGCGGAAAAGCAAGAAGCTTATGCTCATTATTTTAATCGTCGCAAAGAAATGAAAGAATTAGTATACTTGGAATTGGAGAATTAGTATACTTACTAATTCCAGATTCTACTAATAAACTGTATGCTAGATGGACAGGTCCTGGTGAGATTTTAGAAAGAATTAAACCTCACTCGTATAAAGTTAAGTTACCTGATGGTAATATACGACACGTACATGTAAATAAGATAAGAAAATTCCATGTTAGAGCATATACGGTAGGTGTAATTTTTGAAGATGACTGTGAATTCGGAGAAACCCACCCAACCCCTATTAAGGAAAACAAAACTGACTTTGATGTGAACATTAGTCATTTAGGAAAGGAGAAACAAACAGAATTGCTCGAACTTTTGCATAAGCATGTACCATTATTTTCGGGTAAAGTTCAAGTTGCTAATGTTGGAGAACATAAAATTCGTCTAATGCCAGGTACTGAAAGAAAAAAGCCTTATGTGTATAGAATACCCGAATCACTTAAACCTGAAGTTGACAGACAAATAGAAGAATTAGAAAGCTTAGGTCTTATTGAGCCGAGTGAAGCCGAAATAGCTTATCCAGTAGTGTGCGTAGTTAAGAAGGATAGAAGTGTACGATTATGTATCGATTTTCGTTTGCTCAATTCGGTAACCAAACCTTTTGATTACCCTATGGAGAACATTACAGACTTAATTAATGAAGTCGGTCGTGCACATGTTATTACTTGTTTAGATGTGTTAAAAGGATATTGGGAAATTCCCTTAGAAGAGAAAAATCGTGATTTTACGTCTTTCAAGACACACCGTTCTCAATATCGCTGGAAGGTAATGCCCTTCGGATTACGAAATGCGGCTGCAAGTTTTCAGAAAATAATGAATGAAGCTCTGAATGAACATCGCAAATATTGCAAAGCATATCTCGATGATATAGCGATTTTTTCTAATGATTGGAAATCACATCTTATACATTTAGATGCAATTTTAACTAAGCTAACTGAGCAAAAATTTACCGTAAATGTTAAAAAATGTGTATTGTGCAGATCAGAGATATGATATTTACATATCGCATTGCCCTGGTGCAAAACTGAAAAACGCTGATGGATTGTCGAGACTATGCCAATAATAAGTTTTGCTATTTACAAATAACTTTGGTTCTATTTAGTAATTTAGTTTTTTTGTGTGAGTTTAGTATTATAAATATTCGTTCCGGTATTATATCAAGACTTCTTTAAGTCTGTTGTGAATTGTCTATTTTATTTTTGCATTTATTTCTTGTGTTAAAATATCTATGCTTGTTCCGGTATTGTACCAAGACTTCTGTACATCTGTTGTCAAGTATTTATTTGGCATTGTTTTTATTTTCATGTGTTTAAATATTTATGTATCAGTTGGTTTCTAATAATTATCAGATTTTCATACGCTTGGCGTATCTCAATCTTAGTTGGGGGGTGTCATGCAACCAACCACTCCTAAGTTTATTTTATGCAACCAACCAACCTTGGAAGCCGCCGTGAGTGGGAGAAGGTATTTTCGCAGAGAGAGAGACTTTGGCCTTCGGCCTGCAACGTAGGGTGCAATTGGCGCGCCCGAATCACGGATTTATTCCGTTGGTTTATTCTTATTATTACATGAGTACATGGGTACTCATTTGTATATAAATTTCTCATATGTATATATTCATCTTCATGTTTGATTTAATATTAATTAATTAAAGAGCTAATTTTATACACGAGAAAATTTCTGTTCTCAAGTGTCAACACTCGGTACATCACAACATAATTTTTTTTTTTTTTTTTTACAAGGTTAAAAAAAAAAAAAAAAAAAAACTATATAATGCTAAAACCATAAATAGTAAGTTTTTCAATAAATATTTCGGTTAGAAATGCTACAGCACGATCTTTAATCAGGAAAGGAACCATTAGCCCTTTGTCAATCAATTTTTTAAGTGCTAGATATTTTCAATGTGTAAGCACGTACTTTTGTAAAGGAACGGAATCCAATTTAAACAGTAAGTGCAGTCAAATTAACACTAATGTGAAGAAGTAATATCCCTTAATATTTCGGAATCCAATTTAAGTAGTAGGTACCGGTTTAACTATTCGTTAACTGAAAAAAAATAAACGTCTATATAGTTACCAAAAAAAAATAAAAAAAAACTGAAGAAAGTAAGCACAGTGGAAAATTACTTTAAAAAATTATAATGAACAAAAGTCTAAGCATGAAACAGCGTGAAATAGGGTTGATTAAGGCAAAACCATAGACAATAGCAACTATGTAGAATTAGTAAAACGTAAATTTCACTCTCCCAACCCTAGTTTGAAAATTTCTTCCTTTCCCGACAGAGTGCAATCTTTTCCATCCCAAAAAGCTGTTGCTTTTAACCTGTGATGTAAACTTTATCAATCGCAATCTAAATATAAAATATTTTCCAATATTACATTACAGCTAATCTCTAGTGTTCAGTTAAACTTTTTCAGCCTTCTTCTTAATACCTCAATATATCGAGATATAGTTATAACTGCACAAATACAGCCACGCATACACGAAGTAAAAGCGTTCGCCATTCATAAATTATAACAGAAACAAAAAATCATACGGTACTCATTGATTATTAACACATTCAAAATGTTCGTATCTGTTGTACAACTTCCAATGGTCTTTGCCTACGAATTCACAGAACGGACAGACAGTAGTTCTGAAAGGCAAACAGATAGACTAAATGAGTTCCTAATCATTCTTAAACATTGTTGGAAAGTGTTAAAAATGTTTAACATAAATGAAACCGTAGCCCTTTTATTCTAATTGCAGCTCTTAATGTCTCTGAATATTTTATTGTAGCCCTGCAAGTCTGAAAGCTAAAAAAAATCATATTCTATACAAAATATTATTTTAGAATATTAACAATAAATCTCAATTTCTGTATGATTTTTACAATAGAAAGTTCTTTAAATGCAATTTATTAAAATGTGTGTCCCAAGATGCAATGCACTAGCATTTCTTTGGGTGTCCCTGTACACAAACCAGTTGCACAGGACCCATTAATGTCATTTAAAATAGGGAACATTCTGTAATGAATTTGAATAACATATATATTTTTTTAAAAATTCCGAATATATTTACGGATGCTGGAGGCAGGAAGACGAGCAGATAGATACACAAATTGAATTCATATTCACACTTTAAAAATGTTAAAAAGCGTTAGACTACTTAATGTAAACGAAAAGGCAATTCCAGCAAATTTCTAATAAAAACCCTGAATGTAAATGAATATTTTTGTGCGACCCTGTAAATCTAATGCTAAGAATACTAAATTCTGTAGAAAGAATTCTTTTGTGTATATGAATAAAATAATCCAATTTTATTAAGATTTGTTCAAAGTAGAGTTATTAAAATTTGGTTTATAGAAATACCTCATAGAACGCAATGCTTTGGAATATTTTGGGATGTCGCTGCACACAAACAAGTGCTGGGACTCACTCCATTTTACATAAGAAACATCCGATAGTGACTTTGAATAACGTATTTTAATTTAATTAAGATTTTAGTACTGTATATATATTAAAATAGGGTTTATAGAAATACCTCCCATAGAACACAATGCTTTGGAATACTTTCGGGTGTCCCTATACAAAAACTAGTGAAGGTACGCCCTCTATTTTCAATAGAGGACATCCGATTGTGAACTTAAATAACATATTTCAATTTCATTGAAATTTATGTAAAATTAAGGAATTAAAATATAGTTCATAAAAATGCCTCTCATATAACACAATGCTTTGGAATACTTTTAGGCGTTCCTGTACAAAAGCCAGTATAATATTCCCTCCATTTTCAATAGGGAACATCCGATAGTGAGCGTGAATATCATTTATCATTTTCAAGAAATTCTATAAATATTTACAAGATTAAGAGCGCGGATAGACAGACAGACACACAAACAGACATGTTAAAGTCATTAACACTTTCTAACCTTGTTGGAAATGGAATAAATACCATCAGTGATGGTATTTATTCCATTTTCAATCTCGAGCACCCGACAGTGGAATAGAATAACATATTTCACTTTCATTAAAATTTGTGTAAAAGTAACGGCATTAAAATATAGTTTATATTAGATCTTTACATAAATTCGTGCGGTTTTTTATTGCTTCATTTCCTAAAAATACATCAAATCAAATGACAATTTTTAATCAAAATACTCTCCATTACTTTCTACAAACTTCCCTCATTTTTCAGGTAACAAATGTATACCACGGCGATAGAAGCTCTCGTCTTTGGAGGCAATAAAATGATCCGCATCCGCACGAACTTTTGCAACGACCTAATAGAAATACTTCTCATAGAGCACAATGATTTGGAATAATTTCTGGAATCCCTGAACACAAACCTGTAAAGGTATTCACTTCATTTTCAATAGGGAACATCCAATAGTGAACTTAACTAACATATATCAGTTTCAAGAAATTCTATGAATATTTACTGGAGTTAGAGCACTGACAGGCAGACGAATGAACAGACACACAGACAGACAAAAAGACAAACCGAAGTCATTAACACTTTTCAACCTTGTTGGAAAATGTTGAAAAATGCTCTCATATTCTTAAAACGAAAAGTAACTTATGTGGATGAAATTACTAAAATTTTTAGGCGACATATTTTTACTTCTATATAGGTAACGGAATATGTTCTGTGAAGAAATTCGATATTGAATTTTTGCCTGATTTATATGTTTAATATACTCCTGAGTAATTTTCGGCAAATGGTCAGTGTGTATGTGTATTGAAAATTATCTTACTATCATATCTCTGAAACTAATAAATATGGAAGAGCGAAACTGTGCAGTCAAGACAGGTGTAGTGTACAGAGGAATTTTTCAACTGTTGGTGAAAGTTAGTAAACTAGAAATGATCATTAAAAACATAAAAACCGAAAGAGGACCGTAAGTCCGTACCTTAAAAATAGAACTAACGATTTTCTTCAAATTTGTTATATAAATACTCTTACAGATGTCCTTTCGTATGATCTAGTTGGTTAGTTCCGGAAACTTGCAAGTGTGTTTTTGCAAAAACGGTTTTATGGATTTTCTACAAACTTGCCATACTAACTCTCTTTCAGGTGCCCTTAGGTATAAAATTGGTTTACAAAAAAAAAAAAAAAAAAAAAAAAAAAAAAAAAGTGTTTAAGTTTTCAGGGAAATCGGATGTCGGACCGACGAACGTTAATATTTCAAAGACGGCTCTAAAGGTTTTCTTTAAATTTGCTACATAAATCCCTTTCTAGCTGTCATTTCATGTGTATTCTTACAGAAAAATTGACAAACGTGCTGCTTAGGTACAGTCGGTAACAAAAGTGTCCGAACACTAGCAAAAATTCCTACGTAAAAAACGTGCAATTCATACCGTTTTGTTAAATAAATCCTTGTCAGATCCTGTTCTTAGCCAGTCCAAGAACATGATTCGATAAGGATTTATTTAACAAAACCATATGAAGTGTACTTTCTTTACTTAGGAATTTTTGCTAGTGTTCGGACACTTTTGCTACCGACTGTAGGTTAATTATAAATATCGAATATGGCTATTTCAGAAAACGGTTCAACAGATTTTCTTAAAACTCTGTTTTGTGTATCTTTACAACGTATGTATTAGTATCACCATGCATGAAAATTGTCAGATCTCTGATTTCTTCAGATAATTTTGTGTCTTCCGACCGCACTGTCTCGAAAAAAATTGCATAATATATATTGAAATTGGTAATGGAGAAGTCGTGCGGTTTTCACTCATCAGAATTTTATTTTTGTTTCGATATGCTTTTATTTCGTTTTACTTCTAAATATTAAAACGTTTAATAAGTGGGGAATGAAGAATGTTTATCTATTAGAAGGAATGACCCAAACTTCACTGTAAATACAAGTGTCTTAAATGCAAACACAAATGTGTCTAAAATGGGGTGTTCAATTTTAAGATGCTAAAAGTGTCTTATTTATTTCAGACTCTTGAAGCATCTTAAAAGGAGCGCCGTTTCACGCACTTGAAGTGTCTGAAATTCCGCCATTTTTCATCCTGTATGTTTTTCATCAATAAATAAAAAAATTTGCTTTTTATACTGTTTAAATGTGAAAAATAGTTTGTAACATCTCCTAGAGCATAAAAAAAAAATAATAATTTTTTCAAAAACATTTTTCATTGCCCGTGCTATGAATCGAACTGACAACCAACAGATTCAAAGACGAGCGTCTTCCCAATCAAGTCACCGGGACACACGCTGTATGTTGCTTGTATAATAAAATATATTCCAGTACACGTAAAACAAATCGAAGTTTTGTGTCTTTGCAATAAAACTATCCATAATAACTAAAGTTTAATACACATTATTATCTTAAATTTTATGTATAGAGGTTTAGAGTTTTTTGTAAAACGTGCAATAAATAAAAACAAAAATTGTAGACTATGGATTTTAAACGATTTTTTTTAAACTGATATTTTCAAAAAAAAACTATGTACATGAAAACCAAAAAAAAAAAAAAAAAAAAAAAAATCTTTTACATTTTGAAGTGTAGGCAAACATTGCGAAAGAAAATATTTTTTATAAAATGGGGGAAAAAAATGAATTATGCACAATTTTTTTTTTTTTTAGATTGTTTAGTTACAAATTCGATGCTTCGTTTATCTTAATATCTTTTGTTTTATTACAAGTGAGAACTTAAAAAAAAAAAAGTTAACTTTGGTTTTTAAATTTTAACCGAATAAGTTACCCGTCTAAGTATTTTAAATAAGTTAACTACATATACTATATAAAATAATATTAAATTTATTTGTTAAAAAAAATAAAACAGGAAATGCATATTGCTTAAAGTAGATTACATATGGAAAATTTGTTAAGTAACACTAATATCTGAATTTCTAAGTGTCTGAAATTTGAAATGTTTGAATTTCTAAGTGCCTAAATTGTAAAATGTCTGAATTTTTATGTGTCTAAACTGTACTATGTCTTAATTTATAAAAAGACACTTATGTGTCTTAATTTAAGACAGCACATGCGTCTGAAATTTTGCATACGTAAGTGTTTCAGACATTTATGTGTCTAAATTGGTATTTCAAACACATTTCTGTCTGAATTTAAGACGCTTCTATTTGCAGTGTGGAATCTGTTTATCACATCATAGAAAAGGTTTAACACTTTATAAGGTCAAAGAAATTATTAAAAGGTTGTTTCACAGATATTTATTACACGGAGAGCAGTGTACAGTCCGTAACAAAAGTCTCCGAACACTAGCAAAATTTCCTATATAAAAAAAGTACTTTTAATACAGTTTTGCTAAATAAATCCTTGTCGAATCCTGTTCTTAGAATGACTAAGAACAGGATTCGACAAGGATTTATTTAACAAAACAGTATTAAGTGTACTTTTTTTACATAGGAATTTTCGCTAGTGTTTGGAGACTTTTGTTACCGACAGTACAACCATGCCAGATATCCAAGAGCATAAGACACTACTTCAGTTTCGAATCGTAACATCTAAGATTTTTTTTTCTTAAACTTCTAGTGCTCTTAATCTGGTTAAATATCCAAAGTTTTCAGCTGTAGAAGTGATGTTAGTGATGAGACAATTGCCCACATCGTAAGCACAGAATGGTTTCATTCTGTACATTATTTTTTCAACCTCTTGTTGGTGGAGTAAAGAAAAAAGTGTCAAATCAGTACTGTCTCGTTTAGCAGTGTTCCAAGCAATTTTCATAAATAACTTGATTTTATGATTTTTTTTTTTTTTTTTTTTTTTTTTTTTTTTGTCCTTTGTCAATAAACACGGACAGCGCAATATATATATATATATATATATATATATATATATATATATTTCAACAAGACTGAGATTTTGGCTCAACTTCTAGAGCAGTAAAAAAAGTTTGGAGGAAGAAACTTCAGTATTTTTTACCCTTCCGTGACCTAAAAGTTAAAAAATGTTGAACTTGTATTAGAAAAGTGCATGCAAGTGGAAGGCAATTTTAGTTCGTTCGAAGATATTGAAAATATCATCTATGATGTATGAAATGCTATTGAAACTGAATATTGAAAAAAACAATCTATGCTAGACAGAATGTCTCATTGTTTCACCAAGCAAAAGTTCTTTAAAATATTAATTCAAAGAATAACTAAAAGAAATTATAAACAATTGAGCTGAACTTTAATTGTGAATGCATGAAAAAAAATATCTTTTATCATTTTCTAATTTTTTTTTTTTTTTTTAGATAGAAAAATGATAAAGCTTCATAAATATCGTTTTTTAATGTAGTTCAAATTAATAAAAATATATATTTATTTCAATAATAGTTTTCAGTATTAAGGTTAAGGTAAAAAAAAAAAAATGGTGTCCTTATAATTATGAGAATTAGCGTAGTCCATAAGAAAACAAGGCAATTTTTTCTGTATTGGAGTACTTTTTCTGCTTAGTTTTTCAGCTCTGTTTTGTATCTGCAGCTGGATTCTTTAAACGCCAATTCCGCTGAGATTCGTATGACTTTCTGTAAGAACGATTTTGCCGTGCATTTCTAATACAAGACAAAAGTTAATGCAGATATTGAATTTTTAAAAATTCCTGTCTCTTTAAAGCCCCAGTGAAACTGCGTATTACATTTTAACATAATTTGAAAATTTTCAGCTATATCCTAAAATCTTTTATAGAACTTTTAGAAGTATGATCAGAATCCACAAAAACTTTGTATATCATACAGTGTTGCCAAATTTGGCCACATTTTTATTCAATATTCACCACTAAATTTTAATTGTAACTTTTGTCTAATCTCTTCGATCTTGTCTATTATTAATATCAAATATCACTTCTCTAAATTATTGGTAACTATTAAATAAAAAAAGTCCTCAAGTCTGACAACACTTATGTCATGCACATTCTTGAGAATTGAAAAATTACCAACGATGGATTCGAATGGTAGTAGATCTCACCCTTCTGTAAGGTGGATTCATTCATTTTACGCGTTTCTACGGCTCGGAGATTATTACGCAGTATTAGTGCGATATTAAATCCAACCAACCAACCAACGGTTCAGAGATCAACATGGTGGTAGATATGCTGATGATTATCTGTAGAGAGATGTTGGAGATTGGCCTTGATTTTTAAAAGAAATGAATCGGAAGATGACATTCGGTAGTCGGAAATCATCAGAGAGTGCTTTAATAATGTCCTGTCGGTAGACTTGGTAGTTGTTAAGCATAGCTTTCCTCTCTTTCTTCAGTAGCGTTTGACATGTTCAAGTTCAAATAATCAAAAATGGACAACCTGTTGTATTGTCAGTTATTCTCCATTCTTCAATTTTCTTCGGTGGAGTCTGTAAACTGTAAAAATAAACTTTTGATTGCTACAGTCGGTAACAAAAGTCTCCGAACACTAGCAAAAATTCCTATGTAAAAAATATATTGCAATGTAAAAAATATATTCCTATGTAAATTGTTATATAAATCCTTGTCGAATCCTGTTCTTAGTCAGTCTAAAAACAGGATTCGACAAGGATTTATTTAAGAAAACTGTATTAAGTGTACTTTTTTACATAGGAATTTTTGCTAGTGTTCGGAGACTTTTGTTACCGACTGTACAGTGATATACAGAGCAAAACGGTTTCTTTGACGGGGTTCTATTAGTCTCAAAGAAACAGATACCAAAAATTTCTCTATAATTTTTGAATATTTATTCCTTTAATGTGGTGTTTCAGTCTGCAGATATGTCTATTTGGCTTATATATGATGTTCTACATGTCATTAAACTTTTTTTGTAAAATTTTGCGTACAATGAAATTTCTTTCTTCTTCTATAACAGTCAACGACATAACGTTTGGCAGGAGCTTGAAATTTTGCCGAGTGTCCTTTTTTGCTTCATGTCCTCAATGTAATTGCAGCGTCTAATAAACATGAATACCATTGTAAACTAGTCTGTGCTTTAAATATCTTTGGCGATGCCTTTCATTAGGTGTAATAAATTTTACTCCTATGACACCTTGTGATTGACTCTCCGGTTAATTTCATGATCGCTCCGAATGTAGGTCCGCATATATTCACTTGTGCATTTTGCTCTACATTTTAATTATTTTTTAACCATTATTGTATACTTCTGTTAATCTTGTAAGGTTGTTTACTTCAATTTTAAATGCCCATCAGGAATTTAATTGACTTTCATTATTTAAGTAGTATTCTTTTGCAGTACCGTCGAAAAAGAAAGATTAACTAGATTCATCCTGTTGTCCAACGAGTCCTTGGTTCAAACTAGAGCACTCGTAAATCGAGGGCTCTAGTCCAATTTACTACACTCAATGTTCTCTTTGTATTCTTTTAAGACAAATGCTAGTATCTTCCTCAGCCTCTCTCGAAAAATTGATGAGCTTTTTTAATATTGTTACGTCGGTGATACTTAAAGGATTTGACTTCTTTTCTCTTTTTTTTTTTTTTTTTTTTTGGTGTTTCTAGAAAAAGATCTCCAAAGAAATTTATGCCTACGAAATCTATCATTACGATTCACCATGGAAGAACTTGTATCTTATTCTAAGGACAAAGCAAGTTTTTCAAAGCAAACGATTTCGAAATGCAGTTGAATAGAGAATTTAATTAGTTATATAATTTAGTAATTATACACTTAAGAAAGTTTCTAAAAATAATTTAAGGGATAGTTTTAAAAGTTCTAAAATATCCTACAGCACAAATAAAATATAAATAATGTCTAAATTTAAATCTGCACTCATAGATTAAACAGTTGTTTCAGGGATCGGAGACTTTTACCATCTCGTCTGCCAGCCAGTTGTCGCTCATCTTAGCTAAGGACACTGCTCATAATGTTTTTTATTGTGAAACTATATGAAATTGTACTGATTTTCTTTCTTTTTTTTTTTTTTTTTTTTTTTTTTTGTAAAATTTTAGCACGCTTATCAATTATAAAACTGAAATATGTAAATTAATAAAAATAAAGAAAGAACATAGATATTCCACTTTTAACTTTAGAATGTGCTTTATAATAAGGCATGCAATTTTACTAATGGTGATTCTAAAGATGAATTTTAGCAATTTTTCCTCAATTTCATTTATTAAATGTTATGTTGTAACAGTAGTTGATCTTCTTCATAGTGTCATATATATATATATTTTAATACTATTCTATTAAACTTTTTTAATACTATGATCGTTTTATTACTTTCATTTCAGTTTAATATTTAGATTTAAAAATTATAAAATTCTGTCAAAATTATTTATTTTATTGACATTTTTAGTGTTAAACTTTTCTCTAATTGTCTATTTTGGATGGAATTTATTTTAATTACATTTTTCGATTAAAATGACATTTTGCTTGAATGAATAGTATAACAAATTATGTAATATTTTATTAAATATTAATTGCACATTAATTATTATATTGTATATTAATTTGTTATACATAAATATATGTATTTCGACATGTGACCTATTTTATTAAATATATTTATATAGTATATTTATTTATTTATAATATGCATATATATATTTTTTTTTATTCATTTCTAATATATAATGTATTATTAAAACTTGTCACAGACTAACCGTTATTATATCTTTTCTATACAGATTTTCTTTAGCTTTTTTTTTTCCAACCATTATTTTGTTTTATATCTTATTTACGACATACTTCCTAGAGTTTTTCATTTTCAAGAAAAATGCTGTCAAAGGATAAATATCTATCAAAATAGATTTTTTGGAACTATATCTCTTTATCAGTTTTGATGACTTTAAGATTAAAATATTTTTTTAGAAATCACAATAAAAATGTACTTTTTTTTTAGAATTACTGTATTTCATTTTATCCCTTTATTGTACGATATTTTTGAAAATTGTTTAAGAGATTAACTAGATTTAAAAATGTTTGTACATGTCAAATAAGCCTTATATTTTTATTTATTTATTTATTTATTTATTTATTTATATTATTATTGTTTTGGGATTTTAAGAATAATGTTAATTTTTAAAATAACATATCTCAACACTCATTTAGTTCCCGAATATCCTTTAACTGATTATATGCTTATTTTATGAACCAAACACAAATATGACTTTAGTTTTTTCACATCAACATTTGTCTGTCAGATATGCACACTGCATTACATAAGATCAGTGCTTCGTCCTGTGATTAGGAATACACGTTAAAATACTTTTAGATTAATATTTTGTTAAGCATTTTAATTAATGGAAAAACACATCACAACACTCAAGTACATCATCAATGACATAATTAAAAAGAAGAAACAGGAAGTATCATATAAAAGTAGAAGGGAAAGTTTTTATTTATTGTGCATATTTTTTCGAAGTTTGAAAGCTCCTTTTCTTTGACATTCTTCAGTGTATACTTATAGAATCTCCTTGCAAATTACAACAATAATCTGTCACCATATTAATATCCCATCTGCCCTAGTATCGGCCCTCCTTTTTTTTTTTTTTTTTTTTTTTAGATACTGATAAATCATTCATCTTGTTCTTCGCTAACACAAGATAAATGCTTAAAATGACTATGCAAGTAATGAACCTTTATGCTCATGTTACATCTAAGATAACTGAAATTGCTGTGCATGTTGTTTACTAATTTAACAATATTTGCAACTTTGTGGTTTACCAAAAACTTTGTGATATCGAGGGAATATGTAATCTACGCTTTTCTCTCTTTCTTATTCGTGATTTTCTCTTCAAATTACTGGTACACCAAATTATACACTTCTTCTCTTCTTATTAGTCCTCTGTCGTACGTATTATATGCCAGTTTCACGCAAAATGTGTAGAACCAAAGTTTCATTTTAGTCATCAAGCTTAATGCCAGTGTACCCAAGGTTAGGTCTTTAAAAAAATCATTTTTTTTTTCTTTTTTCTTTTAGGTATATTCTCCAAATATGTAGAAAAATACATCAATATGATTGATGTAAGTTGGTTGACTGGATGCCACTCTTTATTTTATCATTAATCTGCAAAACAAGTAACTTTATAATTTAAATTAAGTTTAAACATTAGTTATATCAACAAATATTGCAGTTGCTGTGTTACTTGAATAAATAGATCAGACACTCACTTGTTTGACATTCTTGTTCAACATTCACTGGACTAATATGAAGAGAAGAAGAGTATAATTTTGTGTTTGAATAACTTAGAAGAAATTTCATGAATAAGAAAACGTTACGTCGTTGTCATAAACTTTTTGATAAATCACAAGGTTTGAGTCTGAAATACCAAACAGTAAAATATTATGAAAGGTAAAAGTTTAGCGGTTCCAACTGAAATTAAATGTTTTTCCCATGTATGATAAAAAAGAATACCCAGTGTTAAGAAGAGAAATTTTAAGAAATAATTAATTGAATTACATCTAAAATTTTAGAACTGATAAAAAAAAAAAACGTTATATTTGAGAACAGAAAACTAAATATAGTTAAAATCAGTTAAAATTCACAGTCAAAAATTAACTGAACTTTAATACTATAAATACAGGTTGGAGATTAAGAGGTAACATAACGAGTACTGTTATGTAAACCTATGTTAAAACAATTCAAATTAGTCTTCCGAACATTTTTGTATGTTAATTAGTTCTGTGTGAGGGGGTCGGTTAAAAACATGATGTTCGTATTCAGAGGACATCAAAACGTGTAAATATAACAAAAACTCACGTTCGAAAATTTTTCCCTAAAACAATACTTTCTCTACAGTCGGTAACAAAAGTGTCCGAACACTAGCAAAAATTCCTATGTAAAAAAAGTACACTTCGTATGGTTTGTTAAATAATTCCTTACCGAATCATGTTCTTACACTGACTAAGAACAGGATTCGACAAGGATTTATTTAACAAAACCGTATGAAGTGTACTTTTTTTACATAGGAATTTTTGCTAGTGTTCGGACACTTTTGTTACCGACTGTACCTTATGGGTAAGAGAAAGTAAAAAATTACTTCAAAATTTAAGAAGTAATAATTACGGGTATTACATAAAATAATTGTATTATGTAAAGTATATGTGTAAATAGGAAATAAAAAAGCTTTCAAATTGCATAAGTATTACAGTATCTGTGTAAATGCTATCAAAAAGTCTTATCTTCATAATAGTTGCATAATGTAGAATTTCAGGTGCAAAAACAATCTATTTATCTCATTTTAAATTTAAATAATAAGTTTTTTAATAACGGAAAATCTAAATTTTTTAAACTGTACATTTTTTTTTTTTTAAATTTTATTTTACGTTAATTAAGTGTTTTTCACCCATACATAACAAAAATTTTTGCATTAAATTTTATTATATTACTTGTTTCATAAGGTATTATACACTGTAAAAAATTAACAATAGATCATTCATCCACGTGTGAAGACTTTTAGTTAATATTCCTGTTATAAAAAAATTAATATTATCCAAGTGTGCTTGGGAATTACTAAGTAACAATGTAACATATGGATAAGTGGTTCATTTGTAATGTTCACCTCCTATGTGAATGATCTGGTTCGATTCTCAGAAATTAGCTAGTTTTCTTCTCTCACAAAAATCATTTGATTTGCTTTAAAAAAAAGCTCACCACAAAAATTATTAATACAAATTCAAAACAGTTCTAATATATTTCATGAAATGCGTCTTATGTACCAATTCAAACCTTAGGAAGCGAATTAAATGACTCACTATTTATAATATGAAAAAAGAAAATAAATGAGACCGAGAAACATTCGGTCTTCTAGGTATTAACATTCAACAAAAGAAAGAAACAGAAACATCTCTGTTGCTGTATTATATTTTCAACCATTTTTTCGTTATAAATATTAAAGTTTTTAGACATATATAATTTTAATAATAACAATAATATCACTTTACGATATAGTTTAGAAGGCCTTAAAACGGTATTTTGTTAACATAGAAAAGATGTTGAGTAAGATGTTATTAAAGAGAAAAGTTTCCCAAACAGTAGAATTGTTCGACCTTGAATTTGATAACTTTTTTTTTTTTTTTTTTTTTTTCAGTTCAAAGTAATGGTAAATAAAGATTGTTTATCGATTATTTTTAATAACATACTATAAAGGTTCCGTTTATTATTTTTATTTTTTTAGTTTAAAAATCAAGTTTATAAAAGGGGAAAAAAAACATAAACAAAGTGAAAAAGCTTTTCAAGCAAATATTAACGTATACATGATGGAAACAAAAGATTTGATGACAAAACATCTTTGTCTTGCTTACTTTGGTGGTTTCTTTGTATAAGAAAGTATGTCATGAATAATAAAACTTGATTAATTATTATTTTAATACGTTTGCTAGAAGGTTTTGTTTTTAAAATAATTATTATAAAAATTAAACAGTTTGCTATATATAATTTTTATCACAAATCTTGAAAACAATTTTCGTTATTATTTGTTAACATTTATTTTGAATCTTTTGGAAGTAATTAATGAAAGACAAAATTTTAAATTATTGATAATTTAAATGTATTTTACTATTAATTATATGCATCTATAATGGCAATTAATAGTATTAATGGTAATTAATGAAAGACAAAATGTTAAAGTATCAAAGATAATTTAAATGTTTTCTAAAATTACTTATATGCATTTATAATGGCAATAAAAATTCTCGAGTGTTTTTGTATCGATGTAATTTCGCAGATAAGCGAAAAAGTTTAAATGCTTTTAGAATTCTGTGAAACTAAACTTATGTAGATTAAATACATAAATAAATTTGCTGGTTAAAACATTTTTCTCATAGACAAATCAGATAATGTAAAATTAAGTAGCGGCTTTTCACTACAATAAATATTAAATTCAACTTTAGTAATTAAGATTACAAATTATTTATGGCATTTATAATGCAATTTGCATGATTGAAAACCACTTTGTTATTTCAAAATACTCTTAAAACTATGGCATTTTTAAATTAAGTTAATTAGTTTAACATTAATGGAAAATATAACATTAAATGAAACTATACTATTAAATCTGGAGTTTTATAATTTGAACGAATTTCTTTATTTTCAACTCTCAATAGCTCCGAATCAAAATAACACAGATTTGAAAAGCTGGTAATATTAAATTCTTTATATATCGGGAAGTAGTTAGTTTGATATTGTTATTAATTGAGTATTGAGTTTGAATATTGTTGTTAATTATATTCTTGTATTAATAAAAATTAAAAGCGATTAGTAGCACTGGAAGTAATATTTATCCCCATAACATGTGACTGTTTAAAAGCAGAACCTTTAAAAGTTACATAATTATTATTCAAACAAAACCCATACAAGCTTTAAAAAAAATCTGTATCTTATATATTTTCAATAAAAAAAAATCTGGAGTGACTCCACTCGACTTTCCGAACATTGAGTAACTAACAGTTTTGTAGATAAAATAAAGAAAGGGGTGTTGCTAAACAAACAAAAAAGAGAAAACCATAACAGAGTGTTTGAGTATTTTTCTCCATATATCACACGAGGTTTTATTTAACGCTACTGAACTTTGAGCCCTTAGATCATAAGGATAAAGAATTTTTCGTTGTGTCCCTGTAAAAATCTATAAATGCTGGATTCACCAAAATGCTTATAGTTAGTGCAACAGTGATTTATAATATTCATACAAATTTTCAGCTCAATTGAATAAGGCGTTTAGATGCTATCGCTGGTCTCATAGGCCATAAAGATAAAGAATTAGTCTTTGTGTCCCTGTAAAAAAACTGTAAGTGCTAAATTCACCAAAACCTATACAGTTGGTTCAAATGTGACCTATAACATGTGTACAAATTCTTTGCTGAGATTAATAAGGCGTTTAGACGCTATCACACTTTTAAAAAATTCGCAAAGAATTTTTCTTTGTGTCCCTGTAAAAAAACTATAAGTGCTAGATTCTCCAAAATCTATACAGATTGAGTATCTTTGACCTATAATATGTGTATAAAGTTTTTGCTCAATTGAATAAGGCGTTTAGATGCTATCGCACTTTTAAGATTTTGGTCCCTTGGCCATAATGATAAAGAATTTTTCTTTGTGTCCCTGTAAAAAAACTATAAGTGCTACATTCACCAAAATCTATAGGGTTCGTACTATGGTGACTTGCAATATACGTACCAACTTTCAGCTTATTCGAACAAAGCGTTTAGACGCTAGCGTGTTCACTCACAGACATACACACATGCATACACACATACATACACACATACATACACATAAACATACACACATACATACACACACACATACATACATCATCGTAAAAATAGTGAAAACGGACTCGTTGGACCTCGAAACGTATAGAAACATCAAAATCTCGAATTCGGATTTTTGACATGATTACAATACTTTCCTCACTATAGTGTTCGGAAAGTAAAAAAGTCAAAGATTCATTTTATAGTATTATGTAACCGATCAAATTTGTATAGACGAGTGACAATCTGGAAATTTATTAGTTCACTGCTACTGTCAATAGACTAAAAATAACTGGAATTTTCATATTTAAATTTCAAAAGTTCATAAATATTCTTATATCAAAATTTGAGATTTATATTTAAACATATTTCAATACCATTATTTGTATAGCAAATAAATCAAAATTTAGTGTTTTTTCTTTTCTTTTCTTTCTTTTCTTTCTTTCTTTCTTTCTTTCTTTCTTTCTTTTTTTTTTTTTTTGTAAAATTTGGAATCAAACAAGAAAGGCTCTTCCTATCTGGAATCTAATATATACTATTGGGTTTGTTTTGAATCGGTTACTTGAAATAAATTAAACAAAGAAAAGCTATTTTCTTTTAATCAAAAACTTCAAGCATCATAGATGTGCTTTTTATTTTTATAAATCGCATTTATTTGCTTTAAAGTAATACTTTCAAGAAATAGTGTATTAGTACATGAAACAGAAAAAAGATGTTAGTAAACACGTTAATCGGAAATAAAAACAAAAATATTTACATATACTTTTGATTATTTTATAAAATCCTTCTTTAAATTTCTTACATTAAAGAAAATTTATTTTTCATCTTAAGTCTTTTTTCTTCAAATATTTTAATACATAGAACGTAAAAAGAAACTAAAGTATTAAAAGGAGACTCAGGAAATATAGAATTATTATTTGAAAAAAAAAATCTTTAATTTTTCTGTTATAAATTTAATTTATATATAGAAAGACGTACAAAGAAAAAAAGACAAAAAACTCAATCAAATACATAGTCTTGTATTCTACATTTTTCGATCTCATACTTTTTTTTTTTTATTAAAAAAGCAAAATTGGGAATTTTATATTTTTATTTAAAGGATTTAAATCAAAATAACTGTAAGATATTAAGAAAAAACAATATTGAGTTTTTAAATTAGAATTATTGTTGTATTAAGCAATATTTTTGAAGCAATAGTTAGAAATAGTTCTGAAAAAAGTAATTAAAAATAACCCGGTATGCAACCTACACTATTTTATCTTACTTTACATGAGTATACATATATTGTTACAGTTTAAGGTGTAATTGTACTGTATCTGAATATTTCTAATATATTTAAACATCAGCCAAAAATAGTGTTAAAAACAGTTTCATTTGGGCAAGTTTTTTTATGTGTAGGTGAGTTACCGCCACCTTCAAACCCCCATTTGGTTATTGTACATACAGTAAGAAAACATTTAAATTTGTTATTATTTAAATTTTAAAATTTCTTTAAAAGCTTTCTAAAAATTACAGAACAGACCTCTATGTGAAACTTTTTTGTTTCATTTATAGTAATCCCGTATTTTATCTATAAATTACAGAAAAATTACATAATTACAAATATATATATATATACACTCTGTCACAAAAAATATATGCACCCAGAAGCAAATGAGCTACAATCACGAAACTTAACATGTGTGTAGTGTATGAAGAGATAAGCAAATGATTAAAAATTCAGAACAAAAGATCGTTTTATTAAGAAGTTACGGCATGAAAAATGTTACAAATCAGTAAGTAGTAAAGCCACCTCTGTCAGCTATACAAGCCGAAACACGGCATGGCATCGAATCAATTAAGTCATCTATATCCCCCTGTGGAAGATTATGCCATAACCTTTGCAATTGAGCAATTAATTCACCAGCATTCCAACACGGCTGCAGTTGCCTTCCTAGCACGTCCCATTGTGCTCTACTGGCGAGAGGTCTGATGACCTGATAGGCCATGGGAGTACGCCATATCCTTGAAGACATTGTTGGGAGAGTAGAGCAGTATATGGACGAGCGTTGTCTTGCTGATAAATGGCACCTAGGCGGCTTCGTAGAATAGGCAGCACAACCGGCGTTAAAATGCTGCCCACGTAACTGCGAGCCATCATAGTGCCTTGAAAGATGACTTGAGGTGATCGTGTGTCCCAACAGATCGCTCCCCACACTGTTGCACCTTGTGTAATAGCAGTATGCCGCTCGACAACAAATGCCGGATCAGACCGTTGGCCTAGCCCATTCCACATGCGTGTGCCATGGTCATCAGCACTGAGACTGAATCGTAATTCACCACGGGCGATCACACGTTGGTCGGTCACACTCCAATTTGCTTTGGGTCGACAAAAATCCAGTCGACACTGCTTATGATGTGGAGTGAGGGGTAGGCGTCTTAATGGACGTCGGCTGTTTATACCAGCGTCGGCCAGTCGTCACAGAATGGTTTCCCTTGATACTACTGGATGTCTAGAATGTAGTAAATGGCATTGGATCGAGGCTAACAACGCTGTTGGTGCGGACGTGGTCGCTCTTATGATTGCGCGATCCTCGTGTTCATTTGCGCTACTGGGACGTCTTGACCCTCCACAATTGTTGGTTCCCTCTTCCGTGACCCACTGTTACCAATCCCGAGCAACTACCATATTGCTCCGAACGAGGTGGCGGCTGATATGTGTGAACGATCAAACTGCTTCTCTGAGGACTTCTCTACGGCCCCTCTCACTATCCGACAATTGTCTGTACTGCCGCCGGTTGAGTCTCAAAGGCATCTCAAGACACAATACCTTCCATTAAAGTCGACAGATTCGTTTGAATAGCTCTACGGCGCGAGAAATCATGCTTTTAAACTCACCCAGCTGCTTAGTTCAGATGCGCATAACGTGCTTAGCCTTGTCTCATTGGCGTTGAAATTTTAATCATTTCCATATCTCTTACTAGACTATGTTTGTACCGAGTTTCGTGAATGTGGTTCGATTTCTTCTGGGTGCATATATTTTTTTGTGACAGAGTGTATATATATGCGCAGCAATCGCCAAAAATAAAAGAAAAGAAAGAAAGAAAAAAAGAAAAAGAAAAGAATGAAAAAGGAAAAATATGAATAGCATAAACATCAGTAGCGATTTCCAGTCATATAACATTAGAATTTTTTTGAGTGACCCTGTAAATGAAGGACAAACGGTTAACATATAATTTTAATAGAAAGGAGTAGGAGGCTGATTTTTACCAACTATGTGAAAAATACCAGAGCCGGGAATCGAACCCCGGGCCTTCCGCTTAACGCGCGGATGCTCTAACCACTGAGCTACCCTGGCTGATAACCAGCTCGGCACTTCTTACATAATTTACGTTGGCAAGGTCACCGAGTCTGCATTAAAGCAGCTATATCAAGTGACAAATTTAAACATGGCACAACTCCAAACGGCCACGAAATTTCAATTCAGAAATCACATAGTTGGTAAAAATCAGCCTCCCACTCCTTTCTATTAAAATTTCTGATTTGGGTTAACATATAGTCTATGTGAAACATAATTATGTGTGTATAAAGAATGTATATCGATTTAATTTTGTTTAGTGCAATCTAGATATATATTAAACTGCACTTACCAAAAATTTCGGTTATTTTCACAGTTATTATTATTTATAAAACATGTATTAAATAACCTATTTGTCATTAAAAATTTATTTTAGCAAAAATTATTTAAAGCATTTTTTAAATTCACTTCATCTTCGTAAGGTTTTCATATTCTTAATATAAGTAAGATAAAAACTTTGCTCTTATTATTAGACAAAATAACTTATTTTTATAAATTACCATAGAAATGAGTACATTACATGCAAAACATAGTAACGTTAAGATATAGAGAGCATAAAATCTTGTATCACTGGACACTATGCATGTAAATAGCAGCGGTTATTTTATCTTCATTTATAAGTGCTTCATAAATTATTCGTTTTGTTTTACTTCGTTACAATATCTCTTTATTCAATATCAATATCATTATAATATTTATTTTTATCTCATTTTACTAAGCCCATTATTGGAGAGAAATCTAATATTTCTGATGATATGATACAGTTAATATCGAAGATAAACAGTGTTTACTAATTACTGATAATTACAATATATACTGATAATTACAATAATTACTGATACAGATGATTTGTATTGCAAATTTCTGGAAGGAGTTTCTGTTTCTCAAGAAAAAAGGAATGCTTACATAAATAAAAATTAACCTATATCTACAACTTCGTATATAGTATTTGTTTAGAAACAATTAATACACTAATATGTTGTGGCCACCACAAGACTTTCTAGTATGTTATCTTATGCAAAATCGTCTAGTGCAAGTTATTTATGTAAAATTATTATTTATTAAAATTATTTTCCATGATGAATGTAGACGATTTTAATTTCAGAAATGTATTATACAAAATGTCAAAATAAAGTCAATTTTGTGACTTATTGGCGACATCTGTGTTAATGCTTTTGTTTTCCGGTTTTTATTCCTTTTTTTATTATTATTAAAAACGATAAAAATAATCCACAATTTTGTTTTAAATTATGATAAAATATTTCAATTTGTGAGTTTCACAGGAAAGATTTTTATTTATTTATTTTTTTATTTTTTGTGTGTTGGGGTTGGATTGTGGGGGTTAATACCGATTGACTGCGCTAGAGTCTTAGGCCTGAGGAGAGCGTCCTCCGTGGGGGGTCTTTCTAAGGGGGTCCTAGCCCGTTTTTCCTCAAGTTTCGGAGAAAACCATGGAAAACTGCGAACGGCTAGGCTGACGAGCGCGACCTGGATTCGAGGATGGCACCTTACGTCTACCAACTTTGAGCGCATAACCGCTTAGCCGCCGGTGGGCCGAATAAATTTTTAGGATATAAAAAGTTTCATCAAAATAAACCAATTTTGAAAAAATTTACTTAAATATTTAAAATTTAAAAATATTGTAAAATGTTATACGTGTTTTAGTAAAAACATTCTTAAGGCGTTAGTACAAATAAAAATTTTCTTATATAGATATGTCGTTAAGTCTCGATATAAAGCTGGTTATATACCACAACGTAAAATTTTCAACATCGCCAAGTCCTCTTCGCTAATAAAATGTTTTCTCAAAAATAAATATTTTTAAAATATGAATAGCACGAAGCTTCTGCTTGAATACATTTATATCTTCAAATCTTAATAAACTATGAATAAAGCTGGAGTGCTTAGTTGACTGTAACTACTTCATGATCTAATGAAGTAGTTAGTGATCTTTTTTCACCTCCGAATTAAAATTTGCGTTCTTTACAATCCAACGAGTATCTGAAAGAAAATTTTCCTGGTGATACAAAGATTCCTTTCCCTAGAATTTATATTCCCAACGGAAAAATTTACTGGTTTAGAAAACTATCTAGAATTATGTAGGGAAAATTTATCTTATAATATTGTTAGGTTATCTCTAATAAACCTTATTTAATATATTTCAAACACATTTTTCGACGATTTCGCATTTGCTTTTAAAATTCATAATTTCAATTCTTGAAGTAATGTTTAATGTTAGTTATAATTATAACCGATTTATAGTTATAACTAATGATTATAATGGTTAAAATTAATTATAATTATAATCGAGTATATTGAAGATTATCATATCTATTCCTTGAAAATTACCAATTTTCATCAAGCTTTTCAAGCGGCAATCTCATATGAACTTCAAAATACAAAATTTGAACATCCTGAAGTAATTTGTTTTTAATTTATGCTTATACCATACATACACATAGATAAACCATTAAAAGTTAAAATTTAGCATTCAGGGAAACTCAAAACTTGAAATTATTAAAAAAAAAAAAAAAAAGAAAAAAGAAAAAAAAAGTGTGAAAATTTTAACTTCAAAAGTATTTTATTTACCACGTTGGTATGAGAAATTTGTTTTCTTTCCTGAGCATTTTTCCTGCGCATGGAAAACGTAATGAAGCACTTTTATCACTTCCATCCAACAGAAAAGAATAATTTTAATTAATTATTGATAGCCTTGTATACTGTCGATAAATTATGTGCACTCCACATTGTGCATTGAAATATACTTGTATATTGAAAACCCATAGCACAACTGATACATTTCCAGCAATATCCAAGTATAGCCTCAATATAAACTGATTCTTTTGGGTATCCCTATGAATGGATGGTGAATAATTTTCATATTCTGCAAGAAACATCCCTTTATGCATATAAAAAATATAAATAATCAATCAGTTTGTTTACGGTAACCTATAGATATTAAAGTGTAGCTTTTCTCCATAGACGTAATGTGAATTTTCTTGGATGTTCCTGTATACGATCCATTTGCTTGATCACAACGAAAATTTTTGTGTAGGCATCCCTGTGTGATATAGATTTAGAATATCAAATTTAGACTTCCTGCTACTGCTTGTTCTTGGGATATGCTGTTAACACACACACACACACACACAAACCAACTGATAAAAACCTATTTTTCGGATTCAAGTTACCTCAAAACATATCAATACAAAATAAATAAATAAATTCATAAATAAATAAAATAAAATAAATTACTCAATTTCAGAAATTTGGCCCAAAGACTATATTTCCATATAACCATATATATCCAAGAGAAAATAACGAAATATTAGCAATTTCATAATAAATTAATCATAAGGTTTTTACCTTTTTTTTTTTTTTTTTTTTTTTTTTCATGCATCTACTTTATCTTTCTGTTAAGTGAATTGACAAATAAATAACTACAAAATGTTCCTAATTAGTCAAAGCTAAACATTTAATAAAAATATCATTCATAATTAAGTTCTTCGTTTCTCATTATTAATAGTTATATACTTTTGTCGAGATAAAGTTTTCTACTTTAATGAATAATTATAGTTAATAGTTGCGTATAGTTAATTAAATACGACTAGTTGGAATATCTTAATGCAAGTAAATCGAAACCTACATTATTATAAAATTATTTATGTTAATGTCCTAAAATGAAAAAGTTTTAATTGCTAAACTTAACCAAGTGCCGTTCATTTTAGATTATGTGACTAATTAACATCAAGTGTTCGAAAGAATGACGCCTTTTGTTTAATATCTAAGAAAAACTTAATGTCTCACTTAAAAACGATATGGTCAAGCATTAAATTTTAATAAAGGGAACTGAAATAAGTAATAATACTAAAGAAAACGACTTTAAAAATTGTATTATTTTTTTTAATTTTTTTTTTATTAGCACGTTGTGGCCATCACAAAACATTCTTCTACATTCTCCTCTACAAATTTACGTAGTACAAATAATTCATTCAAATTATTATTTATTGAAATTATTTTCTATAACCCATCTCTCAGAAAAGTATAGTTATAACTGTAAAATAAAAGAAAGAAAGGGGGGGAGGGGGCGGAATTTTAAAACATAAAAAAAAAGGCTTTTTTTTTTTTTTTTCATTCAGAGCCCCTTTTCTGTTCTTGTTAAAAAATATATATACTCATTCAGTGTTTTACAATTCTCATTATGTTGTATTATTATTATTATTATTTATAACACTATTTCAATTCTCACTCAGTGTATTACAATTCTCATTCAGTGTTTTGCAATTTAATGATCATTTCGAACTACTTTTATCACTTAATTATAATTCATTTAAATTTTACTTTATTTCTTTTTTGGTTTGATTTGGGTGGTCTTCGTTTTTGATCAGAATAATTGTTTGAATACTGAAATTTAATCATCTTTAAATTTCAAATGTTTGAACTGATGATATTATATTACTATGTATATATATATATATATATATATAATTTTCCTTCTAATTATCTCGAATCTGTTGTACAATCATTCGTTTTAGAGGTATTGACAAGTACTTAAAAATAGCCACAATGAAAAGTTTCTCACCAGAAGGCTACTTCCCCAGGGAGAAGAGATGTCCCTACATAATTTTTTCTTGATTAACGAATGAAATTAAAATATTTTTCTTTAATTTATTAATGGCACATTAAAAATAATTAAGACTTTTATCTAAAATTTTGTTCTATGCAACCATATTAAAAGTTAATAAAATACGGAATGACCACATGTTGTGTCAATTAAACCAAAAGTAATTAAGCACTAATTTATATCAAGTAGAAAATACAGGTTAACTTCGGTTAAGTTATGTTCAGAAGTTAGCAAGTAAAGTTTCCCCAGAAGTTTAGTAACACACATACATAGACAGACAGACACACAATTATTTGCTATAAGTGGTCAAATCGTATTCAGGCCAACCGAAAACGTGTTAATTCATCAAAAAATGGAGTTCGAAAAATTTCATGAGCACAATACTTTTTCCTTATACATATCTATTTAAAGTTACATAAAAATACCAAAAAAAAACCAATAAAGAAAGACTAAACTCCCTCTCTCTCTCTCTCTCTCTCTATATATATATATATATATATATATATATATATATATATGGGAAGTTATGTGGAAAGCTTTGTGGGACGCATTCCTTGTACAGTCAACAGATGGCGCTGCCTCTGATGCTCATCTTTCGACGAGAGGACGAACGGAAGTCAGTTGGGATCTGCCTGCAATGAAGAGCTGTTGAGACCGTCAGCGCCGAGGCTGATGTGGTCATTTTCTTCTAATTTGAGCACAGAAGGCTCAGAATAGTCGGGTAGAGCCATGAGAGGCTCGGACTTTAGTTCTACATTTTGTTATAGCACGAGAAGGTGCTGCCGTGTATCTTTATAGTAATCTACTAATGGTTTGAGCAACTATTTAATTGTGAAGCTATGGAATAGGCATAGTGTTTCATCTACGTGTCTTCTATTATATTAATCTTTATATGTAAACTGTGTTGTGTGTGTTACGTAATAAATATTTCATTATCTAAATCGCATCTCATCATTGCCCCACCCCTAGACGCCCATCCAAGATCCTACAAGTGGGGACTCTTCCGCGATGTTATTAACATCAAGAAGCTATAAAATGTAACTTTCATATATTTATCATTCTGTTAGATAATAAATGATAATGAGTAATGCATAAAATGAAGCACGAAGAATTTAGTAGTACAACTTTGAATTAGAAATTGATGAAAAATGTTTTAAGAACAACAGGTTTCATTTTGTATGTTTAAGATGAAATAAAAATATCACTTGAGAAGAATGAATAGAAGTAATAGTTATGATTAAAAAATATGATTCTGAATAATCTTTTATAATTTTGCTTATTATTGTTTGAAATATTATTTTAACAATATTATAACAATATTATTTTAAAACGAAAGTAATAACAATTATTAAATAGAGAACAATAATGGTGATATTGTGTGTGTATAATAATAACTGAAAAGTTGTTCTAAATATTCTGTTGAGTAAAATAAATTGTTCTGAATGTTCTTATTTGAAAATCATGATAATTTTGATTTGAGAACAAAAAACATAGAATCACTTTTAAGAAAAATGTTCTCATGTTGTTTTGTTTCTATTTAAGTATGATACTAATTTGGTAGAAATATTGAAATATTTTTTGGTATAAGTAATTATTTGGAGTTATAATGGCCCAAAACGTGATACAAGGTATTAGAAAGGCCGATTTAAAAACAATTGCTGAAGAATTAGTCCTAACTGTTCCGGCAGAAGCTAAGGTATTTGAAATCAAAACTTTAATTGAGAGTTCTGACATTTATAAAAATGATTTAGAATGTGTTAGAGGCGTTATTAAAATGTTAGTAGAAGAGCAAAAGTTGAAATTTTTAGAAGAACAAACCAAAATTGAGATAGAAAGAATTAAATTATCCCAGTTAGAAAAAGAAATCGAACTGCAAAATTTAAAGTTACAGGCTGCAGCAAATAATTCTAGTAATAATGCAGAGCAACCAAATTCAGAAACTACCTCACAGTGCTTAGAGAATTTAATTAGAAGCATAAGAACTTTATATAACCATTTCAGTACCTGAGAAACCGGAAGCTTTGCACTTATTTTTTCAATCTCTTGAAAAAGCATTCATATCTAAAAATGTACCGTCTAAATTTAAATCGGAAATATTGATTAACTTATTGGGAGATAAATGTAATCAGGTTCTTGCGTCCGTAACCACCGAAGAAATTAACGATTATGAAAAAGTTAAGGAATTAATTTTAAGACAATTTCAACCAACGCCGCGTGAATGTTTAAGTAATTTTAAAAATGCGCTGCGGAATCCGTCAGAATCCCATGTCCAGTTTGCTTCCCGTCTAAGTGCTTCTTTTGATTACTATTGTAGATTGAGAGGAGTTAACGATGTTAAGCAATTGTGTGATCTTATAGTTTCTGATAAGTTATATGAAACGTTGGATTCTAGAACTAAGGAACATATCAGTGTTCGAGAAGGTCAAAATTGGTTTAAACCGTACGAATTAGGTCGAGAGTGTGATTTATTCTACTCTTCTAGAGGAAAATCGTTAATTGAAACTAATCATACGCGAAACGAAAGTTCAGAGAATAAGCGGTTTGTAAACAAAACTCCTTTTAGAAAGGCACAGTATAATAATAAAGATCTCATAATAAGAAATTCGATGCCTAATCAAACTCACGAAAAGCATGAAAGAATGTATTACATTTGTGGTGCAAAAGGGAAAACATTTCATTTCGCTAGAGTCTGTCCTAAACGTGTTGAAGAAAGAAAAAAATTCCGTGAAAATCTTCCAACGAATTCAGTAGTTCAATCCGAAACAAGTCCGATTAACCTAATTGTTAATGAGCTTGAATATGTTGATATTTTAGTGGATGATATTCCACTTAAAGGGTTAAAAGTTACATGTTCTTCTATTTTAGTTGTAAATAAAAACAGCATTCCACAGACTAAAAATGTTATTTCTTCAACCACACTTCTTAGCTGTTTTAATGAAAAGAAAGATGCAATTCTAACTGAATTTAAAATATCTTTACCTAATCATGATTCAGTAAATGTAATCGGTGCTTTATGCAACAATTTGTCATGTGACGTAATTCTGCCTGGTAATATCTTTCATATTAAAAAACCACAAAATAAAGAGGAGACAGATGTTTCGAATTCCACCGACATAGGGGGGGGGGGATTTTTCTGAGTTCGGGGGAAAGCGATCTCGATGAAGCAAGATTATTCGATCGAAGGGAAAATGAGATAGATTCTTTTTTTTTTCAAATATGTGCAACCTTTCAGAAGAAACAAAATTCGATGTCAGTCACATTTTAGATAAGTCGTTAAAAGAGAGATTGAGCGAGTTAATAAAAAATTATAAGCCAGTTAAAACAAAAAGTACTGATTTAAAAATGTCCATTATTTTATCTGATGATACACCAGTATGTTTACGTTCTCGCAGATTATCATCTGTAGAGAAATCAGAAGTCGATAAACAAATTGACCAGTGGTTAAAAGATGGTATAATTAGAGAAAGTATGTCAAATTACGCTTCGCCAATAGTGGTGTGTAGGAAAAAAGATGGAGGAATGAGGTTATGCTGTGATTACCGTATTTTAAAAAAGAAAATTATTAAAGATAAATACCCGTTGCCAAATATTGAGGATTTATTTGATAGATTAGGGGAGGGTAAAGTCTTTTCGACACTAGATTTAAAGAATGCGTTTTTACAAGTTGATGTAGAGGAAAAAAGCAGGAAATATACAGCTTTTGTGACCGATAATGCCAAGTACGAGTTTCTAAAAGTTCCCTATGGGTTATGTAATAGTCCCTTAGTATTTCAGAGATATGTAAATTATGTGTTTAAAGACCTATTAAAATATGGTACTGTAATTACTTATTTAGATGATAGAATTATTCCATCTAAAGATGAGAATGAAGGGTTAGATAAATTAAAACGTGTGTTAGAAACGGCATCAAAATTTGGTCTAGAGTTAAATTTAAAGAAATGTCAGTTTTTGAAACGAAAGATCGATTTCTTAGGTCACATAATTGAGAATGGCACGATTAAACCTTCGGTAGAAAAAACTCTTGCAGTCCAAAATTTCCCAGAAGTGCAGAGTTTCTTAGGTTTAACGGGTTACTTTAGAAAATTTATTCGTTCATATGCCAACATAGCAAGACCCCTCAGTGACTTATTACGTGCTTCCACTTCATTTAAATTCAAGCAAGAGCAGAAATTGGCTTTTCAAAAGCTGAAAGACATTTTATGTAATACACCGGTGTTGCACCTTTTTAAACAAGGCTATAAATTAGGAGTTCATACAGATGCATCTAAATTAGGATTCGGTGCTATCTTATTACAACAAGATGACGATGAACAATACTATCCTATTCATTATATGAGTTAAAAGACCTCGGTACAAGAAGAAAAATACTGCAGTTATGAATTAGAAGTGTTAGCGATAGTAGAAGCCCTTAAAAATTTTAGGAACTATTTATTAGGCAATAAATTTAAAATTTATACTGACTGTCAAGCGTTCACTAAAACTTTAGATAAACGTGAATTGACACCTAAAGTAGCCAGGTGGTCTTTCTTGCTACAGGAATTCGATTATGAAGTAGAACATCGCCCTGGTAAACGAATGCAGCATGTTGACGCTCTTAGACGACACCCTGTAATGACTGTAACTACTGATAATCTCACTCATCGTATTGCTACTGCTCAAGAAAATGACGAGTTTATCAAAACCATGAAATCTCTTTTACAACAGAACCAAAATGACGAATATGTGTTAAAAAATAATATTTTATATAAAGTGTTAAATGATAGGGATGTACTAATTGTCCCAGAGACCATGCAAATTGAGGTCGTAAAGAAATGTCATGCCCTAGGACATTTTTCGGTTAATAAAACTGAAGAGCTAGTCAAAAGAGACTATTATTTTTCTAATATTTAAAAATGCATAGATAATGTTGTAAAAAGTTGTGTAGAATGTATACGCATAAATAAGAAACAGGGAAAAGGAGAAGGTTTTTTGAACCCTA
This sequence comes from Salticus scenicus, assembly GCA_963930645.1. Taxonomy (NCBI): domain Eukaryota; kingdom Metazoa; phylum Arthropoda; class Arachnida; order Araneae; family Salticidae; genus Salticus; species Salticus scenicus. The sequence goes on along the minus strand of OZ005652.1, from coordinate 228,538,429 downwards.
TCCCGAAAGAAGATATACCATTATCTACTTACCACATCGATTTTGTGTGTCCATTACCGACCACTAATAAAAACTATAATCACATTTTTACAGTAATAGACGGATTTAGTAAATTTTCGTGGCTATATCCCGTGAAATCAACTTCTTCAGCAGACGCCTTGCAAAAATTAAAACAACAAGCTGCTATTTTTGGTAACCCCGCAAGAATAATATCTGATCGTGGACCTGCGTTCACTTCGAAGGACTTTACAGATTACTGTGAATCAGAGGGAATCGAACATGGCACCATCACAACGGGAATCCCAAGAGGAAACGGTCAAATAGAGAGACTCCACCGAACAATCATACCTGTATTATTCAAATTATCTATAGATGACCCGAACAAGTGGTACAAGTTTGTTGAGGCTGTCCAGAGAACAATTAATTCCACCGTATCAAGAAGTACCAAAAGAACTCCTTTTGAATTACTCACTGGTGTAACAATGAGAAGGAAGGAAGATAAGAGAGTACTAGAACTCCTCGAAGAGGAAAGGATAAATTCCATACTCGATAACCTTAACACCATTCGTGAAGTAGCAAGAAAAAACATCCTTAAGATTCAAGAAGAAAATCGCAGATGTTACAACAAGAAGAAAAAGAAAGCCCATGTGTATAAAATTAATGATCTAGTTGTCATCCAGCGAACTCAGTTTGGAACTGGCATGAAACTTAGACCAAAATTCTTAGGTCCCTATAAAGTTGTACATGTGAAGACCAAAGACAGATATGAAGTCGAGAAGATAGGTGATCACTAAGGTCCTATTCACACTAGTACTTCAACAGACAACATGAAATTGTGGGTTACTAACTAGTCAAAAATCCCAAAACTTTGAAAAAAAAAAAAAAAAGACTGATCTTTATGCTTTTAATGTACTTAATTATTGTAATGTATGTTTCTCGTTTTCGTTTTTTTTCTTTTAATTGTATTTTGCAGATACCTTTAGTATCCTAGGCTGATTCGACGGTGAGGACACCTTACGTCAGGATGACAGAGCTCTGTGGGAATTTATGTGGAAAGCTTTGTTGGACGCATTCCTTGTACAGTCAACAGATGGCGCTACCTCTGATGCTCATCTTTCGACGAGAGGACGAACGGAAATCAGTTGGGATCTGCTTGCAATGAAGAGCTGTTGAGACCGTCAGCGCGAAGGCTGATGTGGTCATTTTCTTCTAATTTGAGCACAGAAGGCTCAGAATAGTCGGGTAGAGCCATGAGAGGCTCGGACTTTAGTTCTACATTTTGTTATAGCACGAGAAGGTGCTGCCGTGTATCTTTATAGTAATCTACTAATGGTTTGAGCAACTATTTAATTGTGAAGCTATGGAATAGGCATAGTGTTTCATCTACGTGTCTTCTATTATATTAATCTTTATATGTAAACTGTGCTGTGTGTGTTACGTAATAAATATTTCATTATCTAAATCGCATCTCATGATTGCCCCACCCCTAGACGCCCAGCCAAGATCCTACATATATATTACAAATTTGTAAATAATTGTAGTTATTTTTATGTAAATTCATTCAGAGAGGCTTGATGAGGTTAGAAAACGTTAATTTTCTGCATTTCTGGTTTGTTAAAATAGCTCATGTCCCGTAAAAAATACGTTAAAAAGTTTCCCCAAGGCAGGTAACGACTTTGGTGCCAAATTTGGCGACTTTTTTGGCGAACTTGGAGTGAAAAATACTTATTATCAATATACCAAATATCTAAGCTCTAACTTTAATATTCTATGAGTTAGCGGAAAATTCTGGAATTTATAGAAGGGTATTTAAAGGATTCGGATTTCGGCCTTCAGTCAGTTTTCTCGCCAACCACCTTGGGATAAAGTGCTCTTGACTAGTCTCTTGCTATTGTTGTTTGCAGCCCATTGCTGTGTGTTAATGCTATAATACAGTTTATACTATGAATTTGATGTTATCAGTTGTTGTTTAAGCTGTGTATACTGCCGAAACTGAAGTTGATACTTGGGTTATAGACCTGTAATCATGTCGAATTTTCTGTAAATAAACCGTTGAGCTGCTGCAAGTTTCGCCAACAATATATATATACACAACAATATATATATATATATATATATATATATATAGAGAGAGAGAGAGAGAGAGAGAGAGAGAAGATTAAAAAGAACTCTCAACTGCGTATATTATTTTAAAACATCATTTTAGTCACATTTTAATTACTCCATTTCTTAACTGCATTATAAGATAAAATGCCAATTGAAAAATATCATCTATGTTAGTTAGCAAAAAAAAAAAAATCATAATTTTATTTTGCAGTAAATAACACTATTCATTAGGCTGAATATTCAGTTTCAATAATTTTTAAGATATTTTATACAAAATGTATAAAAACGTAAAAATCGAATTAAAAAAAAAAAAAAAAAATTGTCCTATAGAGAAATATAACACTAAAAGACTGGATAATGGTTAAAGTATGTCACTTTAAAAATAGTATTATCGGCTTATTTAAGACAGCGCAAATCGGACTTTTTAAAATTGTCACTTTTAATCACCCTGTTTTTTGTTAAAATAATTCTTTTTTGTCTATCTCTACTGTTATTCCAAGTTTGGTTTTAAAAAGCTCGAAACTGGTTATTTGGAAATTGTGCTCATTCGCTATTATAAGGATTTGTCTTTTTCTTTAAACTAATGAAACGAAATCTGGTGTGGTACTCACACAACTTTCTCTTACCCTGAAATTCAATACTATGAAGAACATATTAGAGATTATAATTTAAGATAACGAATTCTGTTAAATAAACCTACTTTAAAAACAGTCAAACAAGACTTCGTAACAGCTTTATCTGACAATCATGTCTATGTTAGAGGGACTACCGCACCCCTCAACCCCCGTTTCAATGTTGTACATACATTTATGTAGAATTCAAAGCTATTAATTAAATTTAAAGTTCATTCCAAATTTTTCATACAGCTTTCTGGCGCACCATTCCTTCAAGCTTATTAGTCTTAATCTAGCTTTTCGAGAAACAATTTTATAATAGCTTTAAAGTACAACATTTGAATTACCTGAAATTATTTGTTTTTAAGTTACTCTGATATGAGACATAGACAAAGATCAAACATTAAAAATTTGAAGGTATTCATGGAACCTCAAAATGTGCAAATGCATTAAAAAAAAAACTCGCATTGAATAGTTTAAAAATACTTTATTTACCATATTGTGGGCGTTTTCTTGGAGAGAGTCATGAGGAGTTTTCTTGGACATGCTAAAATATTATAAAAAGGCATACCTCCTAATTTCCTTCAACAGAAAAGAATATTTTCGCTTAACACTTGGCAGCCCTGTGTGTCTTCTAAAAATCATGTATACACCACATTGTGTACTCAAATAAAATCCCATAGTTATAACACACATCACAATCTGAAATACACTTCCATCAATTTCCAAGTGTTATCTCACTATATTATAGTTATTTTGTTTAGTCCTGTAAATGAACGGTGAATATTTTCGTACGATATTCTACATTAACAATGTTTTTATGCACATAATATATATATATATATATATATATATATATATATCAGAGCTGCCAACCTAATCCGGCAAATTGTTAGTACCGCCCCTTTTTATACACCAGTCATTTTTTAGAGTTTTTTTCTTCTTAATTCATCGTAAATATATTTGAAGAAAATTACTTTAAAAATTAAGTGGTGTAGAAAAAGGGGCGGTACTAAACATTTGCCGAATTAGGTTGGCAGCTCTGATATATATTCGTTTCATTTGGTTTAGTGCAGTCTATAGGTGTTAAACTCTACTTACCTGTAATTTCCCCCATAGACGCAATGCATTTGAATTCTTTTGGGTGGCCCTGTATACGAACCATTTGCAAGATATCAACAAAAAGTTTAGTGTAACATCTCTATACGATACAGATTTAAGATACCGAGTTTGGACTTCCTGCTGCTATTTGTTCTTGAGATATGTTGATAATATATACATAGATACATAGACGCACACACAGACTAACCGCTAAAAACCGGTGTTACGAATTTTGAGGACCTCAAAATCTGTAAATATAACAAAAACTCAATTAAAAAAATTAACACAAAATAGTACTTTCTCTACCCCATTTATGGGTAAGAAAATGTAAATAATCTTGTATGTCACTCAAACGACTTTCTCTTACACTCATTTCATTGCTATAAAGAAAATATGCGGATTAAGTCGACAAGTACTCGAATTAAAAAAATAAAAAAATAAAATAGGTTTACGCATATTTTTATATGACATATAACTTTGTGTGCAAAGAGGGCTACCGATACTCTTAACCAGCTTATTTTATTCCTATAGATGTTAAATTCTACCTTACCAGGAATTTCGTCCATACGCGTAATGTATTTGAATTCTTTTTTATGTCTGTCTATGCGAACCATTTGCTATGCAAACCGTTTGTTTATTGTAGCATCCATATATGATGCAGATTTAGAAATCCGAGATTTCAGTTCCAGCTGCTATTTATTCTTTAGATTTCCTAATAAAGACAGACACACATAAACCACGCGCTAAGAAACCTGATTTTTGCATTCAGGGGACCTCAAAACAGAGTAAAAATAACAAAAACCCAATTTCGACGATTTAACCCAAAACGAATACTTTCTTTGACACGTATGGGTGAAATAAAGTAAAAAATGCCGTAAAAATTAAAAAAAAAAAAAAGTATTTTCTTTTATTTTTGAAATTGAAGTTTTGGGTTTCTTTCAAAATTTAACCATAGGTAGATAATAAATGAAGCAAGGTTATCTATAAAATTAAAACACAAAGCACTTTCTGTAAGACCAAAATCGTGCGATTCGGGAATGCGCGATAAAATTTTGAACCAATTCGGAACGGAAATATTCCCTTTTCTTTATACAGTGCATACAAGGGACACACATACGAATACCGATGATAGAGGTCGAGCAGACGACATTAATATTTCATATGTCTATGACAGACGCCTAATTAAAGCTCAATCACAAAAATAATTCACATGATTAATTCATTCATGCTTTCCAAGGCAGCATATTAAAATAAAACAATTCGCGAATTCTTATCGGTTACCGTCATGTGCACTTTCGCCGAAAATTTCCTTACACAAGACTGTATTTCAGGATTTTATACTGTGGCGCCATCTAAGAAAAAACATCTTTTAAAATTAACAAATTCTCAGAGTTTATTGTTCTTTAAAAATTAATTTTTATCACTTGAAAACTTCGTATAGAAAAGATGAAAATAAATATTTAAAATCAAAATTTATTTTATTACTTTTTTAATCTAATTATTATAATTTCTGATATTTCATTTCCATAATATATTATAGAAAAAATAATTTAGAAAGAATCACCTAAAAATATTGATATTTTATACGAGTAAAAATTTACATAGTATAATTTATTATAAGAAATTTACTGAGCAAATTAACTTGCTAAAATATTAGATTCATTCTTATTTTTTTATTTATTTATTTAACAGTATACTTTTGTTGAAATATACAATTTTGATAGAATAAAGTGTTATAATGTTGTTATTCATTTATTTTTAAGTTGCATAGTCCATTTCTAAGTGTAAATAAAATTATAATTATAGAATATAAAGAAAACACAAAACATTATTAAAATTTATTTAAAATTAAATTATTTTGCCTTATAAATGTATGTGATTTTAAAAATATTTTTATAAATAATAATAATAATAATAATAATAATAAACTCTGAGATTTTTTTTATCGATACATTATAGATGGCACCACTGACATATTTTAATTTAAATGGAATATTATCGTTTTCAATGCTCGCTACAAAGAATCTCTAGAGGTTCGTTGACTCGATTGATTTTATTTTACTGCGATGTACAGTCGGCAGCAAAATTATTCAAGTGCTAGCAATAAGTAGTATTTAAAATATTTGCGCTTAATACCGTTTTGTTAAACAAATATTTGTCGAGTCATGTTCTTTGTCATATGCTGTTTGTATAAAAGTATGTTAAAGATAAAAATTAGCGATCAAATAAAAAGTATATGTATGAAAAGTATTGATGTGTGCTTTCATTCTCCATTCTTACCATAATATATACATTCTTTCTTTTAATTACTCCTCACATTCTTTTGGTCATAGTTAGAGTAAAATTAGGAAAAATCTTGAGATTTTATTTTTATTATATGGAGCACGCTTAAATTTTGTATATTGAAATTTCCTGAAATTTATTCCCCCTTCCCCTCCAACCCAAAAATAATTGATTACAGCCTTTTAAACTGGTTAAGAGCAATGTAAAATATTAAAACAGGAATGTGTGAAACTTTATGCCGTGAAATATTTAAGTTGCACATGATCCGTCAAATTTTGAAGGTTATTAACTTGTTATTTCTTTATACGGATAATTTTTTATAGTTTTCGAGACTATTCTATATCAATAATTCACAAATATTTTTCCTTTAACAATCATATATATATATATATATATATAAGGTAAAGCTAGGAGAGTTTGCGCGCAATTCAACAAAACGTAAAAAAAAAAAAAAAAAAAAAAAAAAAAAAAAAAAAATATTTTTAGCTAAACTGTTGGTGCATAGCTTTGGAGTGATACTTCTTCTACGCATTTTTATTACTATTTTGTTTTTATACTGTGGTTTAAAGCAACAGCTGTAATAAAACCAAGAGAGCTATTTTGCGCAATCTCTCCTTATAGGGTATGAGAGATTGCGCTTAATTTTTAACTACAATTAAAGTGTTAACAATGGCAATTGCACTTAAATGTCATTGGTATCAGGTTTTTGTAAACAAATATTTTTGTAGTACATGTAGGTATTTCGATTTAATAGAAAAAAAAATTAAAAAGGATTAAAAATTTTCATTTGAAGAAAATAAATTAAAGAAGCAAATGAAAAAACAAAACTAGATAATAAAAAGTAACATTTAGTTACTAGATAATATATTTAACTTAAAATTAATAAAGTTCCTTTTCAGTTTGAAGGGCTTCTTGTTTGTTGACCTAATTTGTCGTTGTTTATAATCGTTGCACTTCGTTCATTTTGTTTAGGGAAACCTATAGATATTACACTGTACTCATAAGAAATTTCTGTCATAGATATAATGTATCTGAACTCTCTTGGATGTCCCTGTACACGAACTATTTGCTTGATCTCAGCGAAAAGTTTAGTGTGGCATTACTTTATGATACACATTCAGAATACCGAGTTTCGTCTTCCTTCTACTATTTGTTCTTGAGATATTTTGATAACAGACAGACACACACAGGGACCAATCGCTAAAAATATGTTTTTTTGCATTCAAGAGACCTCAAAACGTGTAAATATAACAAAATCTTGACTTCGAAAATTTGACCTTAAAACAATACTTTCTCTGTCATTTATATAAGAGAAAGTGAAAAGTGAACTGGCATCAATTCAGATTATTATTTAATTATCGTCTGTGTTTTAACATGTCTCTAAAAAAAGGAAAAAAAAAAAAAAGAATTGTATGCTTTGTAGCTTTGGCATATTTTACGTTTGTGTAAGACAAACACTCTTACACAATTACTTAAAAATGTATGTGTTTTTATATTTCTTAAATTAAAATAATTATAAGATTTAAAAATAATAATAACTTTTTTATATACCATGTTTTTAAATTTTCTGTTGAATCATATAAACATGACAATCCCATGTATTAATAAAATACGCGAGTATAAAAAATAATATTCAAGCAATATTCAAGCACACGGACTCAATCCAGTAAAGTAAAAAAAAAAAAAAAAGTTGGTTTTAAAAATAAAATATTAGTCATTTTAGAGCAATAATTATTAGAATCATGAACTACATTAGTAGTTTATCAATATGTAGAAAATTTTTAAAGTTATAATAACGTCAATTTTTGTGAGATGCATAAATTAACTTTTTATACATTTTTATTGCTCAAGTTTAAGTAAATGTATTTATTTTTATTTCGAAAGAAAAGGAACTCGGTTTTTTTTTTTTTTTTTACTTTCCGAACACTACAGTGAGGAAAGTATTGTAATCATGTCAAAAATCCGAATTCGAGATTTTGATGTTTCTATACGTTTCGAGGTCCAATGAGTCCGTTTTCACTATTTTTGCGATGATATATGTATGTGTGTGTGTATGTATGTGTGTATGTCTGTGTGTATGTATGTGTGTATGTATGTGTGTATGTATGTGTGTATGTCTGTGAGTGAACACGCTAGCGTCTAAACGCTTTGTTCGAATAAGCTGAAAGTTGGTACGTATATTGTAAGTCACCATAGTACGAACCCTATAGATTTTGGTGAATCTAGCTCTTATAGTTCTTTTACAGGGACTGAAAGAAAAATTCTTTATCATTATGGCCTATGGGACCAAAATCTTAAAAGTGCAATAGCATCTAAACGCCTCATTCAATTGAGCAAAAAATTTATACACATATTATAGGTCACAGATACTCAATCTGTATAGATTTTGGAGAATCTAACACTTATAGTTTTTTTACAGGGACACAAAGAAAAATTCTTTATCATTATGGCCTATGGGGCAAAATTTTTAAAAGTGCGATAGCATCTAAACGCCTTATTCAATTGTGATGAAAATTTATAGGAATATTATAAATCACTGTTGTACTAACTATAAACATTTTGGTGAATCTAGCATTTATAGGTTTTTACACGGACACAACGAAAAATTCTTTATCATTAGGATCTATGGGCTCAAAGTTCAGCAGCAATCAATAAAACATCGTTTAATGTGTGGAGTAAAATACTCAAACACTCTATTAGGGTTTTCTCTCTTTTGTTTGTTTAACAACTCCTCTTTCTTTACTTTATCTACAAAACTGTTAATTACTCAATGTTCGGAATGTCGAGTGGAGTCACTCCAGATTTTTTTTTTTTTTTTTTTTGGCAACAATTAAACTATAGTTAATATTTAAATGTCTAATTTTAAAACTATTAGGAGGTTATTATTTTTATATTTTAATTAATTAAAAGAAAACTAATAAAAAATTCGGGCTTCGAGGTATTGCGTTGTGATCGTGTTCTGACGAGCTATTCTAAAAGCTTCAAATGTCTAGCTAGTCGGGAAGTTAGCTAAAAATCGATTGCAATATTTGTACTGGACAAACAAACAAACAAGAAAGCGATTTAATAAAAACATGGTAATATATAGTATAGGTGACACAATAAATAAAGAAAGAAAGAAAAAAGAAAAATCGAAGTTTATATTTGCTTGAAAAAAAAAAAAAAAAATTCTTGTCTCTAGTATCATATTTCATGTTTCAAAAAAAAAAAAAAAAAAAAAAAAAAAAAATCCAACCTCCAAAAGAGCGATCGTAAACATTTTAGACATTTGTGTGAAAACTGTAAATAAAACTAGTGGATCTGCAATGTATATACATACGTACATATACATAATGGACTCGTTACAAAAACAGTTACGTTTCTGAAGGGGCTGCCACCCCTTAAACCCCCGCTGTCTCTCTCTATATATATTTGTTTTTATATATGTCCATACCTATATATTTTCTAGTAACATAGCCTTGTATTATTTCAATGTAACTCATAAATACTTGTACCACATTTGATACCAAATTGTATAATATATCAGAATAGTTTTGTGTAATCTTGTAAACTATTTACCAATTTTATGGCCACAATTTTCCACAGAAAAATATGCTTTTAAAAATTCTAATAACATTTCATGATATTTAATGGGGTGAAACCGTGTTAAAATACACTTTTAACAAATACCGTCTGTAGACCGTAATAGTACGAAATTCTCTTATGTATCCCTGAACAGGAACCACAGTTATTATATTCACCAATAAAAAGAATACACCTAATTAATTACAATTCATTAATATTTCAACCTAATTTAACATCATTTGTATGATTATAGAATGTCATCGGAATTATTTCGTGTCGACCTGTAAATAAAGTTTGTCTACGCACATTTTTTTTAGAGGAAATGTGTCTTTAAGCATCTTTATAATGAATGTTACTTTATCATATTGAATGGATCATAAACGTGCTAAAATGCGCTTTGATAAAAATTTGCTCATAGGCTCTGATGTCAGGAAATTTTTTTGTGTAAACGAACCATAAACATTTTACACACCAGTAAAAACTATTTCAGTTATTCTATTTTCATGAATAATTGTTCGAAATTTGAAAAAATAAAATAAAAATAAAAATAAAAAAAGATGATTACGTGACATTGTCGGAAAACTTTTGTAAAGACCTATACATTAATTATGAAGCCTAAGCACACAAATTTTCTATAGAAAATTTATTTTAATAATCTGAATAACGTACGCTAATTTTATTTTGTTGAATGCAGAGTAACGACGTTAGAATTCGCTTATACGAAATTCACCCCATATACATATAAAAAAAAACTAACCGTAATGCTGAGAAAAAATTTTATATGTTCCTGTAGACGATCTATAAATAATATATATGCATGAAAATTCATAGAGCTATTTTTATAGAGAGCCTGAACGTATGTATCAATTTGCAAGTCAATCGGAGGATTTTTGCAGCTGTTATTGCGGTACATACAACTTCTGTAATGATAAAAAGAACTTTGATGTGTCCTCGTACGCGAACTACTAATAGAATATAAATCTAAAACTCTACAGCTGATTCCGCGTGGCTCATGGACATGGGTACCAAATTACAAGTTAATAGGATGATTTTTGCGGCCGCTATCGCGATACAGACACGCAGAAAACAGAACCCAAAATGTTTTTGAGACTCCACATGGTTGCCTCCACTGAAGTTTCGGCAATTATAAAATGGGATGTAAATCTAATTAAAAATATGATATTTAGATCATATTTTTAAAACATGTAATGACGTATGAAAAATAAAATACCTGTTTAAATATTTTAGAAGAATTATTATAGGCAATATATTAGTTTTTATGTTACATAAATAAAAGAAGACTTTTTGTTATAACACGTATTGAAAATATAATTTATTCGTTACTCATTATAAAATACATATATCTATATATATAAAAGAAGACTTCCTGAGGGGGTGATCTATCAACGCCCAGACCAAACCCCTGGACCTAGAAGCATGAAATTTTGTGACAATGATCGTTCTATGACGTAGGCATCCACTAAGAAGTGATTTTACAAAATTCGCCCCCCAAGGGGGGGGGGGGAGGGCGGCAATATGTGATTTCACAAAATCCTTCATATCTCAAACAAAAAAACAGATATCCGTAAAATTTTTGCTTTAAAATATAGCTAACACAAATTTCTAAAAATAAATTTCTGGAATTCTCAAAATTCGGTCCCCAAGGGGGGCGGGGGGGGGGGGCAAAACGTGATTTCACACGCGTAAAACGTGATTTCGCATAATCCTATATATCTCAAACAAAAAAACAGATATCCGTAAAATTTTTGCTTTAAAATATAGCTAACACAAATGTCTAAAAACTAATTTCTGGAATTTTCAAAATTCGGTCCCCAAAGGGGACGGGGGGATTCAAAACGTGATTTCACATGCGTAAAACGTGATTTTGCATAATCCTATATATCTCAAACAAAAAAATAGATACACGTGAAATTTTTGCTCTAAAATATAGCTAACACAAATGTCTAAAAATCAATTTCTGGAATTTTCAAAAATCTGTCCCCAAGGGGACGGGGGGGGGGGGCAAAACGGGATTTCACATGCGTAAAACGTGATTTTGCATAATCCTACATAATCTCAAACAAAAAAACAGATATCCGTAAAATTTTTGCTTTGAAATATAGCTAACACAAATGTCTAAAAACCAATTTCTGGAATTTTCAAAATTCGGTCCCCAAGGGAGACGGGGGGGGGGCAAAACGTGATTTCACATGCGTGATTTTGCATAAACCTATATATCTCAAACAAAAAAATAGATACACGTGAAATTTTTGCTCGAAAATATAGCTAATAAAAATATCTAAAAACCAATTTCTGGAATTTTAGAAATTCAGCCCCCAGGTGGGGCAACAAGGGGAGGGGCTATGGGGCAAAAACAAATGGAAAAACAGTTAGGCCGTTCAAAATTGGTACAGACAGGTTTGAAAGGCCTGCAAGTCGAATGGGGATATTTTAAAAAGTGTTAAGTTATTAGGAGGGGCGTGAAGGGGGGGAGGGAGAGGGGGGGGCAAAAAAATAAAATGAGAGTTATCGTTCAAAATTGGTATATAGAGGTTATCGATACTTACAAATCGATTGCGGATATTTTCGAATTTTAAAAATTATTAGGAGGGGCGGGAAGGATGGTGGGGCGGAAAGGGGGGGGGGTATGGGCAAAAACAAATAGAAATACAGTTTGGCCGTTCAAAATTGGTACAGATAGGTTTTAAAGGCCTGCAAGTCGAATGGAGATATTTTCGAAAGTGTTAAGTTATTAGGAGGGGGCGTGAAGGGGGGGAGAGGGGGGGCAAAAAAACAAAAATGGAGTTAGATCGTTCAAAATTGGTATATAGAGGTTTTCGATACTTACAAATCGATTGCAGATATTTTCGAATATGTAAAATTATTAGGAGGGGCGGGAAGGGGAGGGGGCTACGGGGCAAAAACTAATAGAAATACAGTTAGGCCGTTCAAAATTGGTACAGATAGGTTTTAGAGGCCGGCAAGTCGAATGGGGATATTTTCGAAAGTGTAAAGTTATTAGGAGGGCCAGAAAGGGAGGGGGCGGAGGGGCAAAAAAAATAAAATAGAGTTAGATCATTCAAAATCAGTACATAGAGGTTTTCGATACCTACAAATCGATTGCGGATATTTTCGAAATTTTAAAATTATTGGGAGGGGCGGGAAGGGGGGGAGGAGTGGTGGGGCAAAAAAATAAAAATAGAGATAGATCGTTCAAAACTGGTTCTTAGAAGTTTTTGATACTTACAAATCGATTGCGGATATTTTCGAATTTGTAAAATTATTGGGATAGACGGGAGGGGGGGCGAAGGGGAAAAATAATAGAAATAAGAGTTAGATTGGGAATTTTTTCCGAAGGCAGTGAGAACCCGGTGCGACATTTTTCCTAATCAGATTTTGCTTCTCTTTTTTTTTTCACGTGATAAAAATTAATGCAATTTTGAGAATTCATTATAGTGATTCATTTAAAAATAGGGACCAGCGAAGCAGGCGTTGCTTGCTAGTATGTATATATATATATATATTATTATGATCACTAGTAATTTTTTTTTCTTATTACCAGCAGTAAAACACCTATCTCCAACTATAAAGCAGAATCTTCTAAATAATTATTACAAAAATGTTATACTGAGATTTATATTCGGTTTTGAAAGAACACATTTCGAGCCATATGGCATATGTTAGATATATCTTCTTTGAAGAGCGTAAAGAATTGTAAGCTGTATTTTTTTTATCATTATTAAGTCGGTAGATAGCATTTACCTGTCAACAAAACGATTAATCTCCTTCCTTACAACATAAATTTGACGTTTCTTTTGGAACTTATAATAAGTAATGTAAATTTTCTAAAATAGAGAACATTGTTTTGTTAAAAATAAATTTATGCTCACTCGACACCTAGGTTAACGACATCTATAATGCTTTCCAACAGACTCAAAGTTTTAATATTTAAAAATCGTTGCTTAACTTATCCTATTAAAATATGTCAACTTATATATGTGTCGCGCAATACATTTTACAATGTTTTTATTAACTTCGATTCTTGTTTGTTTGTTTTTTTTGTTTGTTTGTCCAGTACAAATATTGCAATCGATTTTTAACTAACTTCCCGACTAGCTAGATAGTTGAAACTTTCAGGACAGCTCAGAACACGGTGACAACACATTTTTTTAATACTTTTAGTCAACTGTTTCAGTTCCCATTTGCCTTCGGCAAAGTTTATATGATTCAACAGAAAATTTATTTAACTAACTTCCCGACTAGCTAGACATTTGAAACTTTCAGAGTATTTAAGAACACGGTGAAAATGCATTACTTATTATTTTTAACCAACTGCTTCGAGACCCTGAGGAATTCGGCAGCGTTACCAGTATAAAGCTTGCAATCGAATTTAACTAACTTCCCGTCTAGCTAGCCATTTGAAATTTTTATAATGGCTCAAAACACGTTAGCAATGAATTTTTTTAATACTTTTAGCCAATTGTCCCGGTTTTCCGCTGCCTTCGGTAAAGTTCATATGATTCAACAGAAAATTTAAAAACATGGTATATAAAAAGTTATTTTTATCTTGTAATTATTATTATTATTTATTTATTTATTTATTTATTTATTTTAGAAAGTGATTTTTAATATCTTACATAAAAATTCCTAAACGAGAAAAGACATTTTAAAAAGGAAATTTTGTTGCAATGTCTTATAGTATTGCATTTTCTCTATTTCTTTATTCTTTGTATTTTTCTTTTTATTTGCATTTTCTTTCACGAAATTATTTTTGCAAGAGTATTTTTCCCTAAATATACATACATGCTATTTAAAGATAGATAAAAATAAACATACAGTAAAAAAAAAAAAAAAAAAAAAAAAAAGATACTTGAATATTTCGTTTTCAGTTAAAACTGCCATCTATGGGAATTTGAGTTGCAATATTTAAATTTAAATATTCAAAGGATGTCCCCTTTGTCAAAATAAAATAATAAATCACTACTTTAATAACAGGAAACTTGGCGTTGGAATATTAAAACCCGAATAAACTACTACGTCAGAAACGCCAAAGAAAAATATTGGAAATGCATACCTGTTTCGGTAGCCTAAAGCATACCGTCTTCAGTGCAAAAAGAAGTGCTTTTTGCACTGAAGACGGTATGCTTTAGGCTACCGAAACAGCTGTATGCATTTCCAATATTTTTAGTTGGCGTTTCTGACGTAGTAGTTTATTCGGGTTTTAATAAATCACTACTTTGTTCTTAAATTTTTCCTTTTCTTGATTTTATTATTCTAAATAATCTGGTATGGCATTCAAATTAATTTCTCTTACTTTACATTATTAAATCTTATTTCAGATAGGGTGTAACATATGAAGTACTATTATCTATACGTGTCTAGGGTATTTTAAACAACACTATTATTTTTTTCGTCTTAATTATATTAAGATACTACTTTCCTTTAACAGATTCATAGCAAAATATTTAAATCGAACACATGGAATTTTCTAGTTACAATATTACTATAGAAATCATACGAAAATCAGGATTTCTTAATGTTTTTTCCTCCACCCCACCCATTGCGAATGCGCTAGAAATATTAAACACCCACAGCATTTCAATGCTGGTGGTAAACAGTAACTGCGTGAAGTTTGGTTGAAATTGGTTCAGTGATTTTTGTGCAAATGTAAGACATACCCACATACATACAATGATTTTTACTTATATTAAAATTATATACGTACAAAAAATTTACTTAACACAGCACAGCAAAATAAGCAAACCAAAAAAAAAAAAAAATGCATAGTATATTTTGAAATACAGTTTGTACCTTTAACAAATATAGAACTAATATATTTGCATTTCGTTCTGTGATTTTGAAGACAAAAGTCAAATATGCTTTATAGCATACTTCATGAGGAATATCCTTTTGTATGTTTAAAAATGCATATGTAAGTTTAATTTTGTTTAGTAGAATCTAAATATATTGAACTATACCTATCATATATTTCGACCATAGACACAGCTTATTTAAATACCTTTGTCCCAGTACAGAACCCTTTTTCCCAATATCTAAAAACACTGCAAGTAGCATCCTTATGTAACACAGATTTAGAATAGAGGATTTGGTCTTACTAGTGATATTGGTTCTGAAGTTATGCTGATAACAGACTATATACAAGGTGATAATGTTAAAACTCTGTAGCTGCAATTAAAACCCGGAATGAGTCTAAAAATTTTAAATATAAAATTCAAAGACTGTGCTAAAAAAATTTGTTCCCCCTCCCACCCCCGAAAAAAAAAGTTTTGCAGCGCATTATATTTAAATACAATTTCAATACAAAAATTTTTATTTATTGCAGACTTATTTGTTACAAACTATTTATCTATATAAAGCACATTGTTCAATGTATTTAATCGAAAATTCCAAAATCGTAGAAAAGGTTTTTTGCACTCATGTCTAGCTTCCGCATGTGTAATTTTTTCACCATGAAATAGTTTAGGGATGATTTATGCTCCCAAACTTGTTATTACTTCCTGCCCCCCAAGGAAGTAAGAGGGAATTTCGCAAAAACCCTCTTAATGGGGCAGGGACCGAAAATCAACCTGCACAACAAAATTCGTGACTCTGTCTCTGACTTCCATACAATCGCCAGTCAGTGAATGAGTGCGTCAGGGAATTTACTCTTTTATATAAGTAGATTGACTTAATATCGGAAAGTCATTACGAAAAAATATTGTTTTTTAAGTTAATATTTATCCAGAAGAATTTAAAAAATTTAATTTTATGGTTATTTAGCATATAAATACACGAATTCAAATAACAAGGCATTTATCCTTTAAATATAGTTACCATAAAGTACATTTTGATTTCTTTGTGAAGTATATTTCATGTATAATAAATATTTCACATTTTTGAAATACACTTTGAATTGTTATTTCAAATCAGTATCTATTCGACTTATATCAGTTTTTAAATATAAAATTTATTACTTCCATTGCCCGACTACCGTAGGTAATGGAAATATTGTATTCGGTACAAAAATTCGATATCGAATTTTCACTTGATTTACATGTTTTACGGTCTTCTGATTCCAAAAAATAGTTTTCGGCAACTGCTCAGTGTGTATCCGTATCTCAAAAACAGCTCTAACGATTTTCTTCAAAATTGCTCTATGAACGCTCTATTAGATGTCTTTTCAAATGATATATAATTGGTTAGTTCAGAAAAATTGATAGGCGCTCTGTATAAATAGTTCAATTTCAGGTTTCGCAAGTGTGCGGCTTTTTTTTTTTTTTTTTTTTTTTTTTTGTCGCTTAGTGTACAGATGTATAAAATTTAATGAACAAGTTATTTCGAATTTAAGTTATCAGTTATATTTAGTGAAAAGTCTCTTTTAATCTACTTAATCACAAAATCTTTTCAAAATAACATTTAGAATTTATTTTTTTTTTTGACGAATATTTTCAGTTTTATATAACATTCGAAAAAATGTTTTTTTAATTGCCATAAACAATTGTAAAGTCTTGTCAACTTTTTGTAAACTGTTTTGTAGCGGTTACTGTCTCACTACACATTTACGCCTTTCACATACACGCAAACGAAATATTAAGCTATTACGTGCATACTGTAGTAGAACTTTTCGAGTTCTTGGTTCATATACAGCACATATTTTAAGAGTTGTTAAAAAAAAAAGAAAAAAAAAATGATTTTGCCATTCTGTAATTTATCAATGTTGTATACATTGATTTCAAAAGTTTTGGGCACTCAAAGAATCCATCAGACGGGTAATTATTCATTTTATACCTGTTGCCCACTTTTTGATCCCTTAGTAACAAAATTTTCTAACCGCCCACAATTTCTAGAGCAATGTTATTGAATAAATTAAACGAACAACCTTACTTTATAAAAACTATAAATTAAAGTTGCAGCAAGTTATAAAAATAAAGCAATCATATAAAAGCATATTTCTGTTTCAAAGTTTTTAAAAAATCAATTATTGCTGTTCTAGGCTTAATACTAATTAATACAAAGGTTGGATTTCAGGTTAGAAATTTCCTTGGTTTTCTCTGAAACTCGATAAATACGGACTAGGACACCTTAGAAATAATTCCCATAATCTCAGGTCTGAGACACTTGTGTAATAAACCGGCTTTAATCCAACCTTTCTCCACCACCCCCCCTCCCCTTCAAAAAAATTAGAAAACTTTTTTTTTAATTATAAAGTAACTATTAATATTATTTTCAATTATATAGTCTTCATTTTTCAGGAAACAGAAATGCAGATGACACTTAGGGAATTGCAGTGATCATGAAACATTTCCAGAATAAATATTTTAAGTTATTTGAATAAAACTTGAAACGTTTTCTGAGATCAAATACGTAAATTAATGAAAAAAAAGCTCCATAAAACATAATTTTTATTTTAACAAAGGAAAAAAGTATTTTGTTAATGTAAATATTATTTTAGCTTTTTCGATAAAGTTTAGAAATTTATAGAATCTCCCGTACTGAATATTGGTATTCAAAGTATACAATTTTACATATTTAATTTGCATCAAACAGTCACTAAAGTTCAAATACAAAATGCTATCTAATTATTTTAGATTGATTTCAGCTTCTATTTTATTTATTTATTTTTTATATTTTAACGTGATACTATACTGTACAACACAGTTTAGTTACTTTTGATGTAATAAATAATTTTTCATCAAAAGTAACCACTAAATATTTTACCTTTTGCCTTATCTGAAGTACATCACCACTTACACATTACTGTACTTAAATTTTCTACAAAAGTGAATTAGATACCAGTTTCCTGTAACTCAGCTTTCAAAAAAAAAAAAAAAAAAAAAAAAAAAATTGCATACGTTATATAATTTATATATAGAATTGTTTCCTCTGTGTTTTAATTAGCGGAATTAACCATTATCATTTACGTGCTTCTAAAAGTGCTTTAAAATGATGGCAAAATAAAGCTTTTTGTGCGTTTCTATTTGATTAATACTTATTCATTTAAATCTGGGAAAATTGAAGTTAAATAAAAAAAAAAAAAAAAAAAAAAATAATATATAAATTATGCAATAAAATTCCCATGAAGCTGGTGGTGCTCAAAATGCGAATACACAATAGTTGTTTCGCATTGATTAATTTAGCATGATCCTTCATCAGGTAAAATATTACTGACAGTATACAGTACGAAAGAAACATAATAAAGTGAAATCATTGTCAAAAGGAATTGCATAACCCTGTAAAATGTATTGTCTTAAACAAAGCCAGACGACTTCTGATAGTGACATGAAACTGTATTTTAAAAGCAATTTACACAAATTAAATAAGCATTGGGGTACACTGAACCTATAATTCAACAACATCGCAAGCATTTAATTTAGCAGAAATGTATCACATTTGGTAAAAGAACTCTGAATATAGAAAAAATCTTTAAATCGAACATAAAATATTAGTGATGTTTGCCAAACAAGTATCAAAATTACTGTTAGAAGCTTATGATTATCGACATAGATTTATAAAAATGTTTTACGGGACAAATTTGTCGTCCATATGAGTGATTTGGCAACATTTGAAAATAAATAGGTCATATGTGCCACTTTCTCACCATGCCGGCAGAAGACTTAATTATAATGAAAAATCGTTTATTGAATGCATAAAAAATTGAAAATTTGCAGATATTTTATCACTTATTATACATTTTTTTAAATCGCTATAAAAATACCAATATATTCGGCTATATCTCCATGTTTAATGGGATGACGGACATTATAGTTCTTTTTTTTTTTAATCAATTGGTTTTTAGAATTATTAAATATTCATATGCAACTGTCAAAAAATAAAAATAAAAATAAAGAAAATAAATAAATAAATAAAATAAAGATAAAAACTTCTCAAAAAGCATGCAGACTAGTTTTAAATTTTCCTCATTAATTTTATATTATTATTCTAGTTAAACAGCACGTTCTAAACAAATTTGGGTGTTACTTTGTCGATAAGTTTTTAAATATTTTGTTTGAATGTTAAAATTTGCATGAAATTTCTGTATTGAAACAAAATTATATATTAAAAAAAATCACTTATCAATAAATTAACAACATAATTCATTATAAGTAAAAAATTTTGAATAAACACCATAAATGCAATAAACTCGCAACAGTTGTTTCTGGTCGAAAGAACAGACGGTCCTTTGTCAGGCGAACTAAATAGGCACGAGTACCGCAATCAAAGCAGCAAAGTAGACCCGAAACAATTGTTGTGAATTTGTTGCATTTTATGGTGTTTACTTAAAGTATTGTACTTATTACTTCAAAGCGCCATTTCCGCGATTCTCTCTTATTAACATGATTCATAGTAAAATTGAGAGAGAAAATTAAAACCAGTTTTGCATTAATCATTTTAATGTTTAAAAAAAATGAATTTTCTAAATTTTAATTATTTTTAAGAAATTGTAATATATTGATACATTTAATTCAAAAGTATGCAAACATTCATAATTCTAAGACAGTAATCTATTAAAAGATTATGAGGATGTCCACCATCATCCTATACTTTACATTTTTTCTTTTTTTTTTGTAAAAAAAGGCAAACTTTCAGAATTTCCATAATGAAACCTTATTTACTGGTCTAGCTACTTATAACAATAAAATTACATAAAGTCTCTGAATGAAAAGTTGGAATTTATCTACCGGTCTCTTTATCCTACGCATCAAAGTTATGTACACTGTCAAAAAATGTCCTGTTTGCTGCCAGAAATTTTCTGTAATTCAGAAAAAATACGTTCTTCTAAAATTACGTTAATATAACATATTTTTCTGAATTACAGAAAATTTCTGGCAGCAAACTGCAGCAAACAGGACTTTTTTTTTTTTGACAGTGTACAGTAATCGAAGACAAGATTAAAATGTTTCTTGCGCGCCTGCATAATTCATAGAAAAAGTTGTGTGAAATTAGCGAACATAAGTGTGGAACCCTATTTATTGATCTACAAATGTTATACAGATCAATAATTAGGGTATCAATAGGACATCTAAATTAGAGATTAACAAACTTTTGTTAAGTCCCCAATCGCATTACTACTACCTTATTTATTGAACAAAATAGGTTGCAGAACATCCTTGTATGAGGTAACCGTTTTTGAAAGGGGAATCTTGCCTACTGATCTGCCTACGTCACACTACAGTGTTGTGTAAAGTTACTGTTTGTGAGAGAGAAAACTTATGTACTAATATGCGCATGTTACACAAAAATGTTATATAAAGTTACCGTTTGGCAGCGTGGAACTTTACCTACTGATCCGCATACATTGCACAACAATGTTGTGTAAAGTTACCGTTTGCCATAATGGAAACTTACCTACTGATCTGAGTACGTTACACAACATTGTTGTGTAAAATTATCATTTGTGAGAGTGGAAACTTTCCTACTGATCTGCGTACATTACACAACTTTATAGTGTAAACATGCCGTTTGCGAGAGTGGAAACTTACCTACTGATGTGCATACGTTACACAACAATGTTGTGTAAAGTTGCTATTTGCTAGAGAGGAACATTACCTACTGATCTGCATACGTTACACAACAATGTTGTGTAAAGTTACCGTTTATCAGAGTGTAATTTTACCTACTGATCAGCATAAATTGCACAACAATGTTGTGTAAAGTTATGGTTTGCAAAAAAGGAACCCTACCTTTTGATCTGCATGCGTTACACAACTATGCTGCGTAAAATTACCGTTTGCGCGAGTGGAACCTTAGCTTTTAATGCGCATACGTTACACTACAATGTTGTGTAAAGTTACCGTTTGTGAGAGTATAACCTTATCTACATTTCTGAATATATTACACAAAAAACTTGTGTAAAGTTACCCTTTGCGAGTGTGTAAATTTTCTTCCCTGTCTACAAAGATTACGCAACTACAGTCGGTAATGTTTCTCAACATAGTTGTGGCAAGTAAGTTGCCTCAACATTGTTGATTAAAGCTACACAACATTTTTTACATTGAATAAGCGTCAATTTTTTATGATTTTTGCAGTAGAATGTTATTTAAATGTGATTTATGAAAATGTAAAAAACTAAAACGCAATGCATTGGTAATTTTTGAGTTGTACAGAACTTATTAATGCTATTTTAAATAGAAAACATTTCATAGTGAACTTCAATAACATTCTGAAAACTTTTACGGACGCTAATGGGGGGCAAACGGGTAAATATAGTACGGAAGCCCCTTCGCGGCTTTTAAATTTCTGTAGTTATTTTAGCGATGAATTAAAATGGTTATCACAACTGCGTAAGTAAAGATCTTGATGAGAAACATCCGAGCTACTTTGGGGACAAATTTCAAATTTCGCCAAGGGTTTTATACCGAAGCTGTTCCATTTCCTAAGATTTTTCTCAGTTTTATTTTAATTGCGATTTTTTTTTTTTCTTTGTTCAATTGTTCATTTCTTTTTTGACAAAAAAGAAATAAATTTACTTATTCATTTATTTTTGACTCGTGAATCATAGAATCTTTCAATGTATAGTTTTTATAGTTTTAATAAATTTTTAATAGTAAATATTTATGTCACAAAATTTGTTTACTTTTAGAAATTTCCGTTTCTTTTATTAAATTTATAGGTTGTGTCTGTGATTAAATTCAGGCCTTTTTCATTTATTGTAATTTATTGAAAATTGTCATCATTATTTTAGAAATTTAAACTTTTTTTTCAGTAATTAAAAAATGTTAATTATAAATATTTTTAAATAATTTTCTGAGTCAACTAACGATGTCATAGCCTTCTGAAATAATTATAAATACATGCAAGTTAACTTAACTTTTAATTACCGTTTCGACATATATAAATAATAATAATTATAATAATGCATAATATATATCGTTCTATACTGAATCTCATTTCTTTAACACGATTTTTTTCAATCTTATTTTAAATATTAAAAAAAAAAAAAAAAAAAAAAAAGAGTCTCATTTACTTTTTTTTTCGACATAAAAAAGAAATATATTTGCCTATTTATTTATTTATTTTTGGCATAATTATTTATTATTTTTTTTATTTTAAAATTACAATGAGGTTTTTATTTAATACTTATCTTTGGAACCAATATCCGATTAAAATTAGTAATTTTATTGGATAAAATCTAATAATCTGAAGAAAAATTCCAAACAGAGACGACGAACATTCAGCTTTACATGTTTATATTAAAAAAAAAAAAAAAATCTTTACCCGTACATTCAAGATGTAATAAAATAAATGGCGACAGTGCAAAATCGCTGTCTTGAAGAAATATTATGAACTGTCGTATTAAAGTAAAATTCTTTAATCTATTATGATATCAGTTTTACAAAAAAATTTTGATGATTTAAAATTTTTATTCACGTTTATTTAACTTTCTTTTTCCTTTTTTTTTATCCACGGGTAAATAAATGTTTTTTTTTTCTTTTAATATATATATATATATATATATATGGAAAGTTCTAGCTCTAAGTATTTAATTTTATTGACAGCAGATTGAAATTTCAACAGAAAGAAAAATGTTGGGTGGAAATGCGAAAAATCGCATAAAACATATATATATATATATATATACTTTAATTAATAACTTCCTATTTGAAAATTCGACTTCGAAGTGCACACTTAGACATTTCAAACTATGTGCGTGCCAAATGTCCCGGCTCTAAGTGAAGAAGATTTTTCTCGAGACAGCTGACATAAACGCAGATGGCATTTCACATTTATTAATAAGATTTTAGTGTTTTTAAACATTGATATAACAAATTTGTTAAATGGAAAAATTCCAGTTATGTATTTACCGTTAAATACAATTCTTAATTTTCTCTGTCTCAAAAAATCAGATATCGACATAACCTTTTAAAACCTACTGATTTTGAAATTCATATTCTATTAAATATTGTAGCAAAGTCTGAAGAATTATTAATTTGCTATTAGAAAAATAGAAATCAATAAAAGTCGTTGCCTTTTCTAAAAAGTAAATTCTTGTACTTGAATTAATTTACCTAAAACGATATTATCATTTATCTCTTTGAGGAAGTTCAGCATAAAAATTAAGTAGTCGGAAAATAAACTTGCCATAAACTGAACGGAATCTCATATAACCAAGAATTGTTGCCTATAAAAATACCAGTTCTTACTTATTTTTCATATCTATTGTTTCAGCCGTAGTCACAAAACCTACTTTTATTTGAATTCTACATATAAAGATTCCATAAATTATCAACAAAACCTTCACATAAATTCTAAATTATTACTGTTCCGTAAGCACATCGTATAAAACAATATTTGATAACATCGTTAAAAAATCACTAAAATTGTTCTAGAACTTTAGTTTTAATTTTTGAAAAATTTATAGCATATAATAAATTTAACTCCGAATGTTTTTTACCAATATTGGTTTCGAAGCACAGTAACGAGATGATAAGAAAAACAAAACACATAAATATGAAGTTGAATTAAAAGATTAGCTTTAAGGGTTATTTTTACATCAAATATTTTATATTGAGTTGTATTCGATTACATTGCAAATAGTAAAGAATGATAATTACAGTCAGTAGCAAAAGTATCCGAGCACTAGCAATAATCCCTGTCTGAAAAAAGTACACTTAATACTGCTTTGTTAAATAAATCCTTGTAGAGTCATGTTCTTAGTCAGTCTAAGAACATGATATGTGCTCATCATGAATATATATTAGCATTTGAAAAAACAAAAGTAAAAGAATTGTTAATTAAAGATTTCGCATCTTAATAAACCGTGGCTTAAATTATTATGTTAAATTCGATTTTATAATAACAGGAACAAAAGCCTTGCAACTGTTTTTTTTTTTTCGAACAATGAACGATATTTATTCCTCATCTTTAAATTATTAAATAATATTATCTTTTTTTCATGTATTTATCACTCTAATACACATGTTATACAAGTTTTTAAACATATTTTAGCATCTGAAAATAATAGTTTTACCATTTTAGTAAGCATGCATTTTCTTTAAAGTGTTTTTTTTTTTTTTTTTTTTTTTTTTTTTTTTTTTTTTTACAAAACGTCGAAATGTAATTAGATAATGTATTTATAAGAACTCACTGTTACTATTATGCTAATACACTATTCATAATATAATTATACTAGATGGATTTGCTTGCTTCGTTTGTATGACTTATTTTTATCATAAGTCTCAATTTTTTAATTCCTGTATTTATTAATTAGCCTCGAAAATATGAACAGTTTTTGTTTTCTAATGAGTTAATTTAAAAAAAGTTCAATTGTAGAACCCTAGGAAAGCAATACTCTTATTTATTTATTTATTTATTTATTTTTTAATTAAAAAATATAAAAACGTTTTAAGAAAAGAGCTTATTTTTGTTAGGCAGAAGAATAATATTTCTTTCCGTAACATGCAAGAAACTTCTGATATTTTGTTATAATTTGGAATTATGTTTACTATTTCTCACTACTTATTTTATCGCTAGTAAATAAAAGTCCCACACAATCGTAATAAAACGTAACAGTTTACTTTGTGATAATATCCGATGGAATGACGCCATTTATAAAGACGTCATTTACTTCATTTGGGAGATTTTCTGAAAGTGGGGTCATTCTAAAATGTTATAAAAATTATTTTAATTTTAAATATAACGAATCATTCCGATATGTATTCATAAAATTTTGGAATAGCGTAATTTTAGAACAGCGTGATTTAGTAACCATTTCACTGTTCTTTAATTTTTGCTTTTTAGAGATCTGTACTTAATGAGAATGCATACATTAGACGCAGCCTACATATCAAATTTAGCTGCATTATTATTTAGAAATCATGAAAAAAATGTGATTTTCAAGAGGGTTTTTCCTCATTCCTTCTCACTGCGCATGAGTTAGAAATATCAACAAACACAATACTTCAACTCAGCTCATAAGCAAGAACTGTGTCAAGTTCAGTTGAAATCGTTTCAGTGGTTTTGGTGGAAATGTAAGACATACCCACTTTCACACATACAATGACTTTTATACATATTAAAATTAAGTTTTATTGTATGTCTGTTATTCATAAAGAAAAAAAAAGTTTCAATTAGATTGCTTTATGGAACAAAATAATTATTGTTTTTTATAGTAATTACAACATTGTTTGGAAATTTATCCTCATTTTCGGTCTATTATTAAAAATTATGATTCAGAGAAATTACCGTCATGAAAAGAATATCAAAGAAGTATTACGTTGTGACAATCAAAACCTTTCTTCTACATTTTCCTATACAATTGCACGCAGTACAAAATTTTTGAATCATTATTATATTACAAATTTCACTTCTTTTATTATTAATTTATTAAAATTATATTCCACGACGAATAAAGACGAATTTCATCTCAGAGAACCAAAACATTAAATGTTGAAAGAAAGTAACTCAATTTTGTGCCCTATAGATGACATTTAAGCTCTTTTTTATTGGGGGGGGGGGGGTTAAGGGTTAAAAATGAAAAATATCGATAACGTTGTTTTTAACTATCACGGAGCTACGTTTCAACCTTTTGTTTTTACGGTATTGATGAATTCTTTGTAAAATCGACCATATTGAAAATTAATAGCATGAAGGGGGAGCAATGTTCTTATGTATTAAAAAAAAAAAAAAAAAAAACTAGTCGACTATTATAAACAAATCTTTTTAATTTCACAACAATTCATTAAAAATAATTCTCATTGTACATATTTATACGAAATTTTGTCCTATACTCTTATACTAAAAAATAGGATAAAACAGGACGTCAACGCCATCTGTTGGACAATTTTCACCGAAGGCTAATCATCATCAATTTAAGGCAAGGTACAACCAAATATAAAGTTATACTGAATTCTGTCCATTGGTACCTGAGAAACATTGTCCACAAAATTTTCGACACATGTACACAGACATACAGATATTTTTTAATAATGGCTAAAATGTAATAAGAACATATAAAAACATGTATATTCAACAAAAACTGAAGATTAAAAATTTTCACGAATCCACTGCTTTCTTCTTATTTATATAAAAGACAGTAATAAATTGTACTGTAAAAATAATGTGATTTTAAAGGATTCTGGGAAGCTGTCAGAAAAGATATGTTATGTTTTTTTTATGATATATTTAAAATTAGAGTGTGAATAATATCAGAATAATATTACAATATAATATTGTACCACTATTTCATTAACACTAGAAAAGTGTTCGTATGAGAATGCGCTATTATTTAATCCCGAAATGTAAGTATATTAAAACATTTATTTCGTATTGTAATTAATTTAACGTAAATTAATTTTATTTCTTTCGTAAATTAATTTGCATTTCCGTACTTTATATGATACTTTTATTTTGTGTTAGAAAAAAAAGAAAAAAGAAAAAGTTATTTAGGTTCAAATAAATATAAAGTATTTCTTTCATTTCATTTATTTTCAGTTTTTAGGCAATTAAAAATATGTATAATTATCCTAATTAATGTCATAGTCAAATTATCCCTAAAAAAGAAATCAAACTTTCATTAATATTAGCTTGGTCGTAATTAATAAGACTGCTAATTAAAGTATTAATAAATGTTTTTGTATTTGTGACATGTTTTCATATTCCATAAAATTATTTAGTGTCTCGTCTCTGCTCATCATGAATATTTATTAGCATTCGCAGAAATCAAATTAAAGGAGTTGTTAATAAGAGATTTTGAATCTTTTGAATTTCTGGCTCAAATTAATATGATAAATTCAATTTTATAATAAGAAGAGATAAGCCTTACAAATAACTTTTGGAATTTTGAAAACAAATAATAATATATACATATTCATTTCTTTTCATTGAATTACTAAGCGCATAATTAATTCATACGTTATATATGTATTGAACCATATTTCAGTGCCTGAAAATATTCTCTTTTTTTTTTTTCGTTCTAATTAAGCTTAGAAAATATATTATAAGATATTTGATATCATGAACGTCGTAATTTTATTAGAAAATGGATGTACGAAGATTAGCATACAATATTCGTGATGTAAATATATTAAATCTTAATAAATGTTCATTAATCATGTTGAAGACACAAAACTGGATTGCTCTTCAGGAAAGCGTGCATTTTTTTAATGAAATACTAGATATTTCCTATAAAAATTACAACTATGATTTGAAAATTACATTCATTTTTACTTTCTGAACATACACTCGTAAGAAAAATACTGTAATCATGATCAAAATTCGAGTATACGATTTTGGTATTCCTGCACATTTTGAGTTCTTCTCAGTTCATTTTTGCCATTTTCATGGTGATCTGTGCATGTGTGTGTGTGTGTATGTATGTATGTCAGTGAACAGTTCTAAACGGGTTGTCTGAATGAGTTGAAAGTTGATACGTATATTATAGGTCCCCGTAATACGAACCCTATCGATTTTGGTGAATCTAACACTTACAATATTTCCACAAGTGCTCAAAGAAAAAATACTTTATCATTATATCTATTGGACTGAATTTTTTTGAAGTGCGATGGCGTCTAAATTCCTTATTCGAATGAGCTTTAAATTTATTGCATGTTATAGGGCACCGTCGCACTAACTATATGGATTTTAGTGAATAATAGCACTTAAAGATTTTTACCGGGAAACAAATATTTTTTTTTTTTCCTTTTTTTAATCGTTATGACGTATGGGCTCAAAATATTTCAAGTGCAACAGCGTTGAATTAATCAACATACTATTTGAGCAAAATAGCTAAACACACTATTATAACTGTCTATTTTTTTTTTGTTTAACGAATTCTCTTACTTTAATTTATTTAACAACCGTTAATGACTTAATGTTCGGAAAGTGGAGTGAAGTTACTTCAGATTTTTTGTTCTGTTATTGAAATTATAATTTATCGTTATGGAATCAAGATTAAAATTTAAATGGTATTGTTACAACAATATGATTTTGAGGATATTGAGAAGGAAATACAAAGTTTTTATTTTCTTCACATTTAAAAAGAATTAAACAGCAATTTTTGCTTTCAGAATATGCCATAAAAATAATCTATTATATTTTTTTCAAATTCTAATGAATTGTTGTTTAGCATTTACAAACAAGAATTATTAATCTTTAAATGCATTTTTATTCACTCATACTTAAGAAAAAAAAATTGTTTTCGAAGATATCAGTTTTCTATAAATGTATTTAATTAGTTGCTATTAACTAATAATGAATACAATTATTTAATGCTATTGTATAAAACATTACACTTATATAAGACAGAATTATACTGTTTTAAATTTTGAGAAAATTTTTTCCTAACAGAATTTCACATTGATTGGAATTTATAGCAATACCAGTAAGAGCTTCATTTAATAGTGCATTTTGTTTTCGATGTAAGGATTCCATCGATTTCATTCGATTTTTATCCACGGAAATAGAATTCTTTATAAAATCAAAAATTTGAAGCAGTGATTTAAGAGCTTTTTTAAAAAATAACCCTTTTATTATTTATTTATTTGCCACTTAAAGATGTTTGTATTCAAGTGGAAGTAATCTTATAAACTAATTCAAGAATTGATGCATTACGACAACACTACAGATTTGCTTACTAGTACGGAGTATGGATATTTTTATCTTTTGTTAGAATCATCTCGGCTTTTCCGTCTAAAATATACAATATGGCTGCTGAAGGGTTAACACTCTGAATTTCATGAACATGTACCGGGTTCGAACTCCAATTCATGAGCGCAGGGATTGGGAATCAGGCTGTCTGTTCTATCTTGTTCTATCTAAGCGCAAAAAATGAGCATATAAAAAAAAAAGCGAACCATTCGAAATAGTCCTATCATAACCTTTTTTTTTTTTTTTTTCTAGAACCCGGTTCTCTCCCTAAGCCAAGAACCCGGTTCTTTTGGGACTGCGCAACGACTGATGCAGCATGAAAATCATAGAATGAATTATTCATGGATGGGGAATAAGGAAAGTGCAGGTGACGTCACACTTAGGGCAAAACATTCTGTTCAGGGCAAAACATTGGTATTTCCACCAATAGAGGTTGTCCTTTTGCCACTCGTGAGTGTCAAACTCTGACTGATGGCTCATTTGTTTGTAAACATGCCCTTTCCTTATATAGGCAGCTTCTGTGGTCAAAGACTAGAGCACTAAAGATAAATAAAAGTCTGACTCAACTTCAATGTCTGCATGCCTTGGATGAAGCTACCTGGAGTAAATCTCCCGACGTACTTCATCCATTTCACTCAGAAACGATCCTTGCTATGGTGAGGTGGCCTACTGGGCGTGAGGACAGAGGAGGAATCTTGGCTACTGCTCTGCCTTTCATAGCGAATAAATAGCCATAGATGAAGGCTTTGATTCACTTGGACCACTCAGTAAAGTAAAGGAAATTTGGGCACTCTCTGCTAGCAGAAATTCTATCGAATACTTGACAGTTGGCATAGAGTAAGGGATGATATCCTCTGACAGCTTTCTGACAGTATAATTTCTATCGAACACTTCGCCAATCGGTATAGTGTGAGATATGATACTGTGGTGAATATTCTTAAATGCTAAAGCGCCTTTCCTTGTCTCATCAGATTCACCCACAGTTGATTCCATCCCAGTCTGATATCCGGGGCAATGAGATTGCTGACACCTTGGATAAAGCAGGTTCTGGAGAAGCCTTGATGTATTCTGGGCCTCTCATCTATATGAAGATTTATTTTCCATGGTCAAGAATAAGAATAAATCCGTTTGGCGTGTTTCATCAGTGCCCCACTAGTATCAGAGTGGGACCGGGTGCTGGCATTCGATTGTAATACACTGAGAAAAAATTCTGTAACTGACATCTAAACTCTAAATTGTGGCTCTAGAAAAATAGTTTCATGTCATTCTTGTAAATTCTAGTCCCCTTGGAAAGCGAGTTTTAGAATTCTAGAGCGTTTGCTTATATTATCGAAGGCAGAGTTATTTAAAAATCTCTGCAAATAAATGAGACTACAGGAAGCGAGTTTCAGAAGCTATAATCTTGGTTTATTACCCAAGTCTAGAAAATCAAGCGAGAATTTCTCGCAATACAAAAGATTCAGAATATTCGAAATATTCGAAATATCCAGAATATTGTTTCACCATCTAGAAATGCGTAAACTAGAAATTCTGGATTATTTCGTCTATTCAGTTTATTGGCGTGCCTTATGCGCATAGTTCGGAAATCTATATTTCTAGTTAAGAGATTTAAAAAATGGCCACTTATTCATTCTAGAGGAAGGCGGCATATTTTTTTTTCTCAGTGCAGGAAAGATTAAACCACCCTTACCTGATTCGTCAATGGTAATTTTACATCTTTTACAAATTTGGGTGGTTCCAAGCGTTTTGAAATCTGTGCCAAGTTTTCCATTTACCAGGTTTTCCATGATCATATTTGTGCTTGACGGGGCTCTCTAGACAGGATCTTACTGACAATCCTTTATTGGTTCTCGATTTCTTTAGGGTGTACAATATTATGGAGTTTTAGTCCTGCTAATCTTTGGGAATGAGCAACAACAACAGCAAGAACATTTTTTGCTTTTATTAAAATTAATTCGTATTTTCCATTTAAAATGTGCTATGAATATTTAGTGGATGTTATAAACTTTGATATTTTTTTATTATTCAGCCGATGTCCGAGAATAGGCAGGCCAGTTGCTAACATACTTTGGCCAGAGGCAGAGAATTAAAACTTTACACTAACGACCTGAACTAGGTTTCTGACCTTGTCATTTTTAGAATTGTTAACGTTAGTTCAGATTTTGCACTTAAAATGCGTTATTAACATTTAATAGAATTTATACATGATTTTTTTAAAATATCAACTGCTAGTATTGAGTTTTTATTGATTTAAAAACTGGCAGCTGCCAGGGAATACCCGAAAAGCCCGCCGTACACTGACAAGACATGAGACAAAGTTTGAAGCGACATGCGAGACGCGCATGATCTAAATACAACTTCATCTCCTGAAAACTATTTAGAACATGCGTGTGTCGCATGTCGCTTCAAACTTTGTCTCATGTCTCTTCAGTGTGTGGTGGGACTAAAGCTTTAGCACTCTTCCCCAGGATTTCCCAAGAACTTCGGGAATCGTAGATGATGATTCCTCGTCTGGGAGGTAATACACTGCGCCGAACAACGCAGTACCACTGGAAGTGGTCTTACTAGACCACCATTCAAAGCGTGACAATGAGCAGGAAGGAAAATAGTGAGATTACAAGCGGTCCCAAAACGAGCACTGCATCTTCAATTCCGCAAAGTGGCCCAGCGTAATAGTGGACATTTAAAGAGTACAGAGTGGGAGATGCAGAAGGAGGATCTAAAAAACTGAAGGATTACTGTATTCCCTAACTGAAGCAAAGGGCAAAAGGAAATATCCATATGCACACTCTTCGAATCGCCTTGAGACAGGGATCTTCAAACAGGAACTAGAGACAGACTTTAAAACTTGAATTTAAATTATTGCAAGGAGTTCTAGAATACAAATATAAAAAGAATAAATAATAAATAATAAATAAATAAATAATAAAAGCGGCAGAAAGAGGCATGCAATTCGTTTGCTAGGCCTAGATTACAGAGTTTGCTGTTGGTTTCAACTGTAGTAAAAAAAGTCTAAAGAATTTTCGTTGATGAGCATCAGAAATATGAGAATAGAAAGAAGTTCATCAGTAAGGCTGCGTCTTTATTTGCAGAATAAATGTGTATTCCAACTTTTAAATCAGCTAATAACGTCTTTCAGATATCGAAAAGTTTGCCCAGTGGATAAATATTGGTACAATGTTTCAATTTCCAATAAAAGCTAGAATTCGATTCGTGGCCGAATCGCTTTTCGCTTTTGTAGAAATTAATTTAACATCTCAAATAAATATATATATATATATATATATAACTTTTCACCGAAGTTATAATCTCTATTTATAAACTACTACATTTAAAATAAATAAAATGTATGTAAATACCGTAAGTTGCAAAAATTTCACAACAAATTTTTCCGGTCAAAATAATAGCACAACCCTTCGTCAAGGGAAGAAAGAAAGCACGAGTGCAGAAACAAAGCGGAATAATAATATTATAGTTTTAAAAAATTAAAGAACACGCTTTTATAAAAATGTGAACTAAAAAGCACAAAATACCTATCTTAGTATTAAAATGCAGGGTAAGAGAAAATCGTGTGAGTGACACACCATAATATTTACATACATTTAAATCTTTAATTAAAATAATTTAGAATTAAACAAAAACCATTTTTAAAAAATCTCCCCTGACTGGGATCGAACGCTAGACCTTCAGGTTCGTAGCGCATACTTATACCTCAACGCCACGACGTTCACGTAGGGAAAGTCTTTTTTTTTTACAATATAGATTTTTTGTTTACTCCCAGAGAGGTTACAAACATACAAACATACATACAAACAAACATACATACGTACAGGTGAAGCTAATAAATGCATGTTAAAAACACAATCTGTAAGACAGTGTTGTCTTTCAGAACAGATGAATGTTTCTTCATACAAACGATTGAATAGTGTCATTTATAATTTAAAGTAATTATGTATATTATCTTCGGAAAAATATTTGCGCTTCGTAACGATCTCGTGTTATTCCAAGTAGAAAGTTTTATAAATAAAAATTGGAATACAAGAAAATTATCTTAGCAGTTTTAGAAAAAAATACTCATAACATTCCTGAAAATAATGCATAGATAAAAATCGATACTATTTTAGCTTCCTGTCTTGCATATATTTTAATAAATGTAAATGCAATATTATGTCCATAAATAGTAACATTGAAAATAACTCAGTAAGCGGTAAATCCTTTTCTTAAAAATAACTTTATGGATGGAAATAGCGAATATTTCCTTTGAAAATTTTTATTCTTAAAGATTATTTGTTTAAGAAAATGTTTCGATGAAACAGAGCTTGGTGATATTTTAAATTGTGAATTTCTCTTCATTTGAATAAATTACTCTATAAAGAATCTTACATTTCTATTGGATTTTCAGTGTAGTTTTTCTGTTTTTTTTTTTTTTTTTTTTTTTTTTTTCTTTTAAAAACATTAACTTTATGATAATAATTTTCATATGCGAAGCACCATTGCTTATTATTAGTATCAGTGGCTATTGGTTAAATATATTCGTCTGTTGAGAAAATAATTTCTGATTTCTATAAATGAAGTCTTTTAAGCTATTACTTTTCACCCTCAACCATACTATCATCCTACACTTTGATAGATGGTATTTCGAACTAATCTGTATAACTCTTACTGTACAATTGTTAAAATAAAAAAGAACATTTTCAAGAGTTTTTATATTTTTTTAATACTTTCTAGACCAGAAATCACTAAACTTTTCATCTTCAGAGACCACTACAATTCTAATGTTATATCCCACAAACCACCAAATTTATTATAAAAGCCCATGAGCCACTAACATAATCTATAAAAAACTTATATGTAGGAATAATGATAAAAGAAAATCCATTTTATATATAAATATGAAAAATATACATTTAATATAACCTATTACAAATGTTTATTATTTTTTATAAGGAATTTATCGCAAAAATATGTTATTGTAAACCGGATAAGACTTTACAGTCTGTAACAAAAGTATCCGATCACTAGCAGAAATTCCTATATAAAAAAAGTAGCGTTAATACTGTTTTGTTAAATAAATCCTTGTCTAATCATGTTGTTAGACTGACTAAGAGCATGATTCGAGAAGGATTTTTTTTAACAAAACTGTATTAACTCTACTTTTTTTACATAGGAATTTTTGCTAGTGTTCAGATACTTTTGTTACCGACTGTACATTACATTTTTACCCACTAACGGATATACACATATAGAGATCCAAAATCGGTATCTTTTGATTTTAATTGAAATTAATGTTGCCTTTCTATAGGGACATTTATATTCAGTTTAAATTGTAATATTTCTCTATGTTTATTTAATGGACTACAATATATATCAAATATCACTCTTCAAAATTAATGGTAATTATTAAATTAATAGTTTCTACAAGTTGGCAACACTGATTGTAATTTCGGTTTAATACTGTCGTTAAATTATAGATCGGTTATGCTTTTATAATTCCGATTTGTTCAACTTTGAAATGATTCGTAATTTCATCTGTCTCTGTTAATAATTATCTGTTTCACTTATTTATGATGTTCTGAAAACAAAATTTGTCGACCTTTTACGAAGGATTTCATCAATAAGAGATGCTGCATGAGTATATGTGATTTAAAAGAATCTAAAGCTAAATCAACCAATCAATCAAAATCAATCAGTGTTATTGCTAAAAATATTTTATATTTTTTTAAATAGAAATATTGAGAAGATAATCTTGCGGAACACTGGCGACCTCCAGGGCCAACCGGCTAGCGAAAATTTTAAAATCGTTCATTCAGAAATTTCGAAGTAGAAATGGAAAAATGCATTAACGAAAAAAAAAAAAAGAAAAAAAATCTCTCTCTCTATATATATATTAATCTAATAAACTCGTAAAGAATTACCATGACATGTAAAAACACACAATAGCCTTTTCATAAAATAATTAAGCAATCCTTTCGATTTGTGTTTTTCGAAGGCTCACCAGAGTGTAAATAATCTTGTGTGTCATTCACACAATTTTCTCTTACACTGCAATTCAATAATCTAAAGACAGATTGCATATTAAATTTTAAGGTCAATAAGGTAAGATAATGAATTTAATGTACTTTAAAATAATCTAAAATAGATTTGGGAACAGATTTATTTGATATATAATTCTGTTTGGCGATTGCTACCGCCTCTCTCAACCCCCCGTTTTATTATAATGCCTACAATTATTTAAAAAAAAAATCATGGCTGCTATTATTTTGCTTTTGAACTTGGCAATCGAGATAAAATTTTTAACTTGAAACCTAATACAAAATTCCAAATACCAAATTGGAATTTTTTGCACTTTAATGTTTTAAAATTATGCTGTGAACACATATGTATACAGATCAACAGCTAAAAATTGGACTTTCGTCATCAGGGCACCTGAAAACCTGATATTATAAGGAAAAAAAAAAAAAAGAAAAAAACAGAGATGAAAATGGAACTTCAAAAAATACTTTGCTTACTGTATGGGTATGAAATATTCCTGAGCAGTGTTCGTCGATATAATAAAATATAGCAAACCACTTCCATCAATGGAAAAAAAAAAAAAAAAAAAAAAAACTTTATCTCAATTTCGGATACCCTGCATATTGTCTATAAACAATATTGTGTACTTAAATTCAGTCTTATTTGACAAACAACTAACACAAAATGAATTACAGTTCAAATAATTTCTATGTATAGCCCTAATATCCCGAAATACTTTGATTAGCCTGATAAACGAATGAGGACTGATTTCCATACCACAATCTACACAAAACATGCTTTTGTGCATATAAAAAAAATTCATTCTGTTTTATTTAAGTCAGCTTATAGATGTTACACTGTAATTACCAGAAATTTCCACATAGACGTAATGTATTTGAATTATCTCTGATGGTCCTCTACACAAGCCATTTGTTTAATTTCAACGGAAAGTTTGGTGTAGCATCCCTATATGATGCAAATTTAGATCACCGAGTTTGGACTTTCCGCTACTATTTATTTTTGATATATACTGATAACAGACAGACACACAGATACACAGCTAAAAACATGGTTTTTTTTTATTCAGGGCACCTTAAAACATGTAAATATAACAAAAACTCAATTTCGAAAATTTGATCCAAAAGCAAGACTACAGAAAATAAAAAGAGAAACTAAAAGTGCTTCAAATTTAGTTAATGACCTATCCAGTACTCCCAAGATTTCAGGTGTTTCGATTTTTTTACTAATAATTTTTTATAAACTCTTAATTTCGCCACATATTTTTCTAATAGATGTCTCTACTTTACTTACTTAATAAATAGCCTAGTTTTAGCGGTTCACATTCTGACTGCATTGATGAAAGGTCTCCAGAATAAGTATAAACCAGCTATCTGCTTTTTATTTATTTTTTTTTTTTCATTTGTAATTTTTATTTGTAATTTTTCATTTTAATTCTTTGTACATAAATATATACATCACGTAAACATCATAACATCACGTACATAAACATCACGTGTTTTTATACGATATTCAATATTTGATTAAGCAAGTATAGACACGTGTGCATTGCGAATGCAATAATAGACACTCACACACCTAATTTTTAATTTTACATTTCTGTTTGATGAAGAGTCGTACTTTGTAATTTTGCCCGAAATTGTTTTTGCCTATGTTTGTTTTTCATAGCGTTTTCACATAACTAATATTTTTAGTCTTTTACCATTATTTATTGACGTTTGATTTCTAATTTCATATAATCTGCATACAAATAGAAAGACACAAGGCAGTTTTTAATGTCGAAATTGTATTTTAAATGTCAGTGAATTTTAATTTATGTTTAAAATTTAATCATATGCTTCAAAACTTTATACCATTTTTTTTTTATTCTGTCCCTTTTTTTTAGTAGTTTCTTAAAAAAAAAAAAGTTTCAGTGATAAAAAAATTGGATACCAATTGGATTATAACAGCCCTGATTCAAGGAATCATTTTGTTATGAATTATTTATTTATTATTTATTTATTTGTTATTATTATTATTTTCGATTTTTTATATTTTTAATTCCTTTTTTTCTATTATATTTAAAAAATAAAAATGCACACTTCCTTTTTAAAATAATTTATTGGAAGGTCTCATGGATTCATTTTGTTATGGAAATGAACTGCATCATAGTGTAAAGAAAAAGTGAAGAAATATTAATGTCGAATATAAGTTATAAGATTAGAGTTTGGGATAAATGACTAATTTCTAGAATAATGTAAATTTAGATGTCTCATGAATAAAGCCATACATATTACTGTTGCTTTATTTGACTTAAAGCTCTCATCATTACATTTGAATAAACATTAGAGTGCAGTTGGTATGCTTTAATAATCTCGAAGGCTTATTTCAATTGACGGTAGTAATAATGATCAACAATTCAACATTCTAATAGTAGATATTGTATTATTAATGCTACTTAAACGTAACTGAGTCGAAATACCTGTAAAGTAGAGTTAATAATATTTCAATTGAAGTATACTTAAGAAGTTGAATTTTTAAAATCATTAGTACGTCTGGAATTTTAAATTTTGTAACTGCCCATTAAGTGTACAATAATATCACTTAACGATGTTTTAATCCGTTAACGCCCGAATAATTTTGCAAAATATTATTAGATGATTATTTCACTTTTAAATTAATGTAAACAACTGACAGTAAAATATATTAACTTAAACAATTCTTCTGATAGTTTTAAATTTAAAGCCTATCCTCCTTTATTGACGTTTAGTGTTCTAGCGAGAAAATTTCGAGATAGAAAAACTTTGAGATAACAGATTAATTTCTTATTATATGTTGACAAAGATCTCGAAAGTAAAGTATTATAATATATATTAATATTCAACTTGATTTAAGTTAGTATACCTGCGTAAAAAGCATACATATGTGCGACGAATGAAAAATCATAAAATGGCTATCCAAATTATGAAATATTAATTAATAGTAGACACATAAAACTTTCATGGATCATTTAGAGTGACGCTATAAAATGTCACTCAAAAACAGAAATAATTTCAAGAAACCACAAAAAATATATGTGCCATTTTATTAGCTGTCCTCAAATGAGGACACTGGGCGCTAACGGGTTAATACTAAAATAGGTTTGGTAAATTATAAGCAGGGGTTTATTTTATTTTATTTTTTATTATTTATTTACTTATTTATTTATTTGGAAAAATAAATATATATTTTTTTATTTAAGTATAGACTGATTTTCTATTGCACGATTTTTTTTTTTTTTTTATAAGTAAAATAATTTTAAAACTTTTATTATTATTATTATTATTTATTTATTTATTTAGACGTTATAATAAAATTATCATTTTGACGATTTCTGTTTTGAAGAATACTCAAGTTTGCGAATAGTTATTATATATATCAAAAAATTTCAAATTTAGATGTATAAAAGGGATAAAATGCACATCTTTATCTAAATAAGTATCTATTTTTAACAGTATCTATATAAATCTCACTCAATCAAACTTTCCCAGTACTCTTTTTGCGTAAGTTACGCAGAGAAAAATTTTACTTAAACTATACTACACAGATATTGATTCTGAAAAATAAATAATAACAGGCTTTGCATGAACATACTTATATTTTGAAATACATATGATTTCCCAAATAACGACGATTGTCAAAATACAGAAAAAAATAAAAATAAAACATTTTATTGAAAATATAAAAGCGTTTCAGAATTCCCCTTACCATCAGTATATATCATATAAAATTTATTAAAAATTAATTAAATCTAAACAATTGTAACAAAATATTAATTAAAATATCATTAATATTTGAATAAAGTTTTGCCGTGCACATAATGATTATATAACTTTCAAAACTGTTTTTTTTTTTTTTTTTTTTTGCTGATTTTCTAGACAAATTATTTCTATAAATTATTTTTATGACAATTTTTAAACATTATGCTGTAAAAACAAAAAAAAGAAATTTTGATTTAAATTTAGTTAAAATTTTAATTAATTAGAGAAAACATTCTTAAAACTATAATAAAAATATAAAGGACGCGTAAATAAGCATTAGATAAACAAGAAACAGGACTTCTAAGGTCCATATTTTTCAAAACACTATTATGAAGCGTTTGCTTCTTTTAGTCATACAAATATATTAAAATAGTAATAATAATAGTAATAATACTTTTTTTTATTTAAGGGTTCTTATAAACGCAGATTATAGAAACTTGATCGTGAGTATGATTTCTTAGTTTTAAAGATTTAAAATTTTGATAACTGACAGTTTTCAAATCTTTTCGAATTTCACGCAGGAATCTAAATAACAATGAACGATTTTCCGAATCAAGTGTTACTAAAATTACTTATTTTAAGATTATGTCCACGATTTTCTTTTCTAAACGTTTGAATATGCTTAAATTTGGATTTGTTTAAAATCCTCTTCTTAAATTTGTTAATTCGAATGTTAAATAAGAGTTTCAAAATGGGTTTGTTATCAAGCTTTATTCAATGTAGATATTTTCAGTATTTTACTATAATGGTAACTGTTAAACTCTGAAATATACATAATTATACGTTTCGTAGAGTTGTAATTCAATACCCCAACTACCATATGTTGTGCTCTATTCCGTCGAAATTACTACATTCAGCGAAAAATTTCGATATCAAGATTACAAGTTATCAACTGATTAACATGTTTTAAGGTCTCTTAAATCCAGAAAGAGTTTTTTTGTTGTTGGTGGTGGAGGTGGTGGTGATGGTAGAGAAGGTGGGAGGATTTTCTGACATCCCAATCATATACACCCAAATAAAAAAAAAATCTGGAAGTTTTGGCGATAACAGGAAAACAAAACATGAGACATGGAATGTCGACATTTGGACTAAAAGTTCTTTTTTAAAAAGCGTTTCTAACGATATGTTTTCTTTTCAGCTTCCCTACACTGTCAAAAAAACGTCCTGTTTGCAGCCAGAAGTTTCTGTAATTCAGAAAAATACTTCCTATCAATGGAAAAATTACGTTGATAGAACGTATTTTTCTGAATTACAGAAAATTTCTGGCAGCAAACTGCAGCAAACAAGACTCTTTTTTGATAGTGTAGACAATTCCACTTTTACACGTTCTTTCTAATATATTAGTTGTTTACTACAAAAAAAAGAAAAAAAAAAAAAAAAAAAAAAAGACGTGCTGATTACGTAACCCAATTTTAGGTCTACAGAGTCGAGTTTTAACATGCAAAAAAAATACTGTAACCGAAACTTAAACCGAAAGGAATGACACCCCGAAACCCCTTCGGTTTAGGAAGAGAATGTCTTTAAAAAAGGCTCTAAAGATTGTCTTAAAACTGACTATATTATTTCCAATTTAGATATTCTTTTTCATGTATTAGTTAACTATTACAGGAAAAATTTTAAGAATACTCACTAGTTAGGTAAAGTTTAGATTTTTTAACACACTGTCTCTAAAGAGAGTCTAGAATGTGAGTCATAGTGGGTAATGAAAAAGTCATGTGGTTGTCTGATATACGCCATATATTTTTTATAATATATGCTTAAATTACTTCTGTTATTTTTTATTTAGGAAAAAGAGACCAAAATTTAAACGACATTCCAATATTTCCCCTTAGTTTTAAGTTGCTAAATTTAATTATATTTTAATAATTTAAAATTTTCTTTCATTAAATTAAAAGTCATTTAAAAATTATACAGCTTAAAAATAAATCACATAGATTTATTTTGTGCAATTCTGTTATTCGTGTATTAATTACCAGAGGATATACTTTCAAATCAAGAAAAATGTTTTGACAGTTTAATAGAAAAAAAGTAAATTAAATTAGTCAACCTTTGTGATTTATAATTGCAATAACACGAAACTAATAAATTATTAATA
Source organism: Salticus scenicus (assembly GCA_963930645.1). Taxonomy (NCBI): domain Eukaryota; kingdom Metazoa; phylum Arthropoda; class Arachnida; order Araneae; family Salticidae; genus Salticus; species Salticus scenicus. Next base: position 228,497,273 of record OZ005652.1, on the reverse strand, counting down.
ATCTTATTGAAATAGACTCCATCGAATGTAAAATTGATTTAGCAATTTGCATTTTTAATAACATATTCATTCTGCTAGTTCTCATTAAATTAGTCACAAACTTTTGCAAAACAACACTGTTAAGGAAATACCGACAAAAGCATTGAAATTTAATACTTTGCAGTTTCCCCGCGTAGGCGTATGCATTTCATGGATAAGTAAATATAGCGTTTTCCTAGAAGGATAATTGATCATGTGGCACGATTCCTTTTGTCAGTTTAACTGAGGTAAATTATTCTGGTATCGTTAAATTCTCATTAAATTAATCCGTATTTTAAGATACAGTGCACTTGAAGAACAGTTGTAATTATTATACAGAAATAAAAGCATTGGAAAATTTTTACATGCGTATTGCATGTTTCATCAATCGTAGGTATAGTGAAACATCGTTAATGGTCCACCTCTTTTAGTGGGTCACCTCCATATACCAGTATTTATTGAACCCGAATTTACCAGATAGAACTCACCCCCCATTAAAGTAAACTGTACAAATGTGTCCCTCTCTCAACGCCTTCGAGGGCAATGGGCTATATCGATATGTAATCACCTAACTTTAAATTTCATCTGCAAAAATTCATCACGGAAAGTTTTATTAAAATTTTACTTCTTTAACTTAGCCAAAAAAATTCATTTATTTCTATTCTTCTAAACTTGTTTTCAATTTCCGGTAGCATTTATTTTTAAATGAGTCTAATTACATTGCCCAAGAAAAGGTTAACGATCACATTTTGCAAGAGCAGAAAATTTTACTTTTATTTTGACTTAACCTGGCCATTACGTACAAAACTTTGAATAAATACCATAAAATGCAATACGCTCGCAACTATTGTTTCGGGTCGAAAAAGCGCACAACCCTTCGTCCTGCAAACAAAGTAGGCACGAATGCTGCAGTTAAGGCGGTAACGCACAAAACCGTTTTAAATTAACAGCAAAAATATATAAAGTCGAATGCAAATATAAATACTTGCGTCAACAGAATTATAAAATAAAAATAAGAAAATCAATTAATTAATTAAATTAAATATATAACACAATCTAAAAATTATCAAAATTAAAAGTAAATCCAAGTTATGTGAGTAATTTACAAGCACCAGAGAAGAACGGAGTGGAAGAAATAACATCAACAAGATTTTTCGAATTTTTAAATATGTAAAAAGCTTCATGAATATCCAAATGCGAAGAAGAGACAGGAGATGAAATTATGTTAGTTTTAGAAAAATAAAAACGATGGCCATGAGCCCATCTCCTGTCTCTTCTTCGCATTTGGATATCCTACATATTTAAACATGAAAAATCTTGATAATGATATTTCTTCAATTTTCTATTACTTCCCACTGCTGGGCTCATTGTCATCGTTTTGATTTTTCTAAAACTAACATAATTTTACCTCCTGTCTCTTCTTCGCATTTAGATATCGAGGAATCTTTTTACATATTTAAAAATTCGAAAAATCTTATTAATGATATTTCTTCCACTCCGTTCTTCTCTGATGCTTGTAAATTACTCACATAACTTGGATGGATTTTCTTTTAATTTTGATATTTTTTTAGATTTTGTTATATTTTTAATTTAATTAATTAATTAATTTTCTTCTTTTTGTTTCATAATTCTGTTGACGCCAGTATTTATATTTACATTCGACTTTATATACTTTTGCTGTTAATTTAAAACGGTTTTGTGCGTTACCGCCTTGACTGCAACACTTGTGCCTACTTTGTTCTCATGACAAAGGGTTGTGTGCTTTTTCGACACGAAACAATTGTTGCGAGATTACTGCATTTTATGGTGTTTATTGAAAGTTTTGTACGTAATACTTTAAAGCGCCAGTTCTGTGGTGCTTTCTTATTAACCTGACCATTGCCTATTATATAAGTACGACTAATCTCCATGCATGTAATAATTACCTATGTGTAAAGGAAGGGGTAAGTGACAAACCTTCATACTTCTGAATCCACATGCAAAGAAATATAGTTTAAAGAAACGAGGGACTATGAAAATTGTCAAACTCGATGCACTTAAAAGTGTCTAGATTGTTATTATACAGATATATATACAGACCTGTAGAATATAGGAATCCACGTAATACTTTTAAAATAATATTCTTTTACAATTCCTTAAACATTATTTGAAAGTTTTTACAAAATTTTAAATCTTAATTTTTTACTTCCTTATACAAAGAATAAGGAAGTATAGTAATCCCGATATGCGAAAGGGATTTTCTATTTCATATTGCTCAAAAACGAATGATCACTGAATGTTCCCAATTTGTAGGTGAGACTGTCATGATGTCTAGTTGTACACATGCAAGTGTAGTCTTAACACGAGCTCTCGTTTTAGAGATATAAGGACTTTACACGTTTTTTCGTGCCGTCTGTATGTATGTGTGTCTGTGTGTGTGTGTGAGAGAGAGAGAGAGTATGTCGCATAACTCAAAAACGGTTGGACGTAGAAAGTTGCGAATGGTACATAGGTTTGTTTTAACATCTAGTTGTGCACCTCCCTTTTTGGACTTTGTATGATTTTCCGTTTTGGAGATATTTAGGAAAATTAGGTTCATAATGGCCAAAATGTATGAAAAAACGGTAATAACTCAAAAACGGTTTGGACAAATCTTGCAATTTAACTAACTTCCCGACTAGCTAGACATTTGAAACTTTCAGAAAAGCTCAGAACACGTTGACAATGCATTTTAAAAATATTTTTAGCCAACTGTTTCGGATACCTGCTGCCTTCAGCAGCGTTTATATGATTCCACAGAAAAATTATTGAACTAATTCTCGACTAGCTAGACATTTGAAACTTTCAGAATATTTCAAAACACGGTGAAAATGCATTTTTGAAATACTTTTAGCGATCTGTTTCGGATTCCTGCTGCCTCCAGCAGTGTTACTTGGACAAATCTTGCAATCGATTTTTAACTAACTTCCGACTATCTAGACATTTGAAACTTTCAGTAAAGCTCAGAACATGGTGACAATGCGTTTTTTAAATATTTTTAGCAAATTGTTTCGGGTCACTGCTGCCTTCGGCAGCGTTTATATGGTTCAACAGAAAATTTATTTAACTAACTTTCCGACTAGCTAGACATTTGAAACTTTCAAAATAGTTCAAAACATGGTGAAAATGCATTTCTTTTAATATTTTTAGCCAGCTGTTTCGGATCTATGCTGCCTTCGGCAGCGTTACCTGGACGAATCTTGCAATCGATTTTTAACTCACTTCTCGACTAGCTAGACATTCGAAGCTTTCAGTAAAGCTCAGAACATGGTGACAATGCATTTTTTAAATATTTTTAGCAAATTGTTACGGGTCACTGCTGCCTTTGGCAGCGTTTATATGGTTCAACAGAAAATTTATTTAACTAACTTCCCGACTAGCTAGACATTTGAAACTTTCAGAATAGTTCAGAACTCGGTGAAAATCCATTTTTTAAATACATTTAGCGAACTGCTTCGGATCCCTGCTGCCTTCGGTATCGTTACCTGTACAAATCTTGCAATCGATTTTTAACTAGCTTCCCGACTAGCTAGACATTTGAAACTTTCAGAAAAGGCAGAACACGGTGGTAATGTTTTTTTAAAATATTTTTAACCATTTGTCTTGGGTCCAATGACAATGCTTTTTAACATTATATATTTCTAAAGATGTACAAGGAAGTCATGTGGTGCCCACATCAGATTTTTTTTCTTTGGTTCCAAATTTCGAGAATAACCAGTTACTTATAACGTTGCATGCGGATTTGTTTTAATCCAATTCTTTTAGAATTTTTATGGGAATGTTAGCCAGAGTATTTATCACAAAACTAGCTATTCATTTTGTAAACGAGAAATTATCACATTTATTACGAGCTCTGAAATTCAAACATAAGACAAAATTTCATGAAAATTTCAAATTTTACACTTTTTTTGTTTGCAATTAATTCGGTAATTGAGATGTAAAAAAATAAAATAAAATGTTAGATGTATTCCGTTACACACACACACACACACACACACACAAAAAAAAAAAAAAAAAAAACGCATAATAAAAAGTTGGAGATTTTAAATAATATAGAATTGACATGAAACATTTTACTATTAGTTATTATTTTCCCCATAAAAGAGTCGCCATAAGCTTAGAAAAAGACATTTCGTGTCATACCAATATTTAGCTAATAAATTTAAATGCAATGGCTTTTAAATGAGTTATGTTAACTTTAGAATTAAGCAATATTAACATTAAAATTGGTATTTTTTCCCAGAAAACATTGCGGGAAATTTATACATGAATAGAAAGCTTTTCCATTAAGGAATGATGCGAAGCTAAACAATGTATTGGGCTTAGCAATTCAAAGATAAATAATTTGTTGTAAAAAAAAAAAAAATCTTGCAAAATAACATTTTTGCTTATAAACTTTGTAAAATTCAAACAAAAGGGTAATAATGATTATTAGAATGATTTATGGAAATATGACATAAATTGAATAATTAAAATCGATTAATTTATAGAATTTTCGGCTTGAATTATGATTCTTTTGAATAACATCTTTTAAAAGGACGTCTCTTTGAAGTATAATTTTTTCTATATTACGGTGTGTATTCCTCTTAGGGAAGTGTTATTGCAGTTTTGTCACTTTTAGATTTTGAAAAATGCGCAATTGGTGATATATGATGAAAGAAATTCCATATAATAATAATTAAAGAATTTAATAAAATACTCCCCCTTAAAAAATTCGACCAAAATATAAGGAAGGATGAAGAAAAGAATACTGAAAAACAGAGTTAAAAATAATTTTAATATTCAAAAAAATATGTGAACCAGAGAAAAGTTTTCTAAGTACATACATATTTTTAATATAAGAAATGTTTATAACAATAAAGGAAAGAAGTATCTTATTGGAAAAAGACGTAAAAGTGTGCCTTCCCATTAAAACATTGGATAAAAAATTTCTTTAAAATTTATAAAATATTTACATTTTAGTTAAAACAGCCTCCGTCTAATGTGAAATTAAATTAACAATTCGCATTTTAAGAAGACATCCATTCTGCTAGTTCTCATTAATATAGACATATAATAGTACTTTTAATGAAAACTAAATAAAATATTGAAAGGGAATACTCCCTACTTTCCGGTGTAGGCGTTGCGCATTTCATAGATAAGTAAATAAGGAGTTTTCTTAGAATGATAATTGATCATACGATGCTATTCCTCTTGTCAGTTTAACAGATGCAAATTTCACTGGTGTCGTTGAATTGTCTTTGAATTAATCTGTATTTAAATGAGCAGGTAATCTTAGCAATATTTAAATAATATTGCTAATTAACATACATGAGAAAACATTGAAAATTTCGTAAGATAATATTTTAAGAAAAATCATACATTATAGATTAAATATGTACATTAAAGACACGTCATATAACAATAATTATAAGCTAAATTGTCAAAATAAATTTAATGTAGAAAAAAAATTGAACATAGGGTTTAAAATATTTTTTTTCCTTTTAAGGAATACAGTTGTTTCACGAATATTCGTATGATGATAATTCGTTCTCAGATTGTCCGCGGTCTTTCATGGCCTTTTTTTTTTTCCAAAGGTAAATTTTAGAGTATAATTAAAAAAGTTTATAATGATAGAACTTTTTATACAATTAGTTTTCAATTAAACGCTAGAGTAAGAAACATACTTTATGTTCAAAATAATATTTAAAAAATAATTGAAAAAAATCCATTCTTCAAAAAAAAGAGCATTTCGAGTCTAAAAGGATGCCAATTGAAGCTGAATTGCTGATTAACATTGGTTCATTTCACCAAGGAGGAATATTATGATTTTTGTCCCCCTCAGATTTTGTTTCTTAGTGTCACACCTTTTATTTAAGCCTAAAAACTATTGTATGATTGTTTTAAAAAGAAATGAAATTAGAATGGTTTGTATAAAAGGTTGAAGAGGAAATTTTCTCCAGCATTTCTCAATAAATCCCATGATTCTTGACAATATTTATGGCAAAAACTATTGATTGCCAATTAAAAAATTAACGTAAGTAAATTTCTAAGAAATGCACTGATAGCTTTTGAAGCGGAAAACATATTCTTCTTATTATTTGAATAGTTTAATGAAATCGAAATTACAAGAGATCTAAAAAGAGGTCACCAAAAGAGATAAATGTCAATAAAGATGAAACATATGTAGAATAACTCTTGTCTGAATGATTCAAGCTTTGATCCAAGTTTTGAGAAACAAATAGTATGTAGAACATGATTTTGGAGGATAGTGGCGAAAAAAAAGAGTATAAGACTGATAATCAAATCAAGCATTTCTAACCCAGTTACCGTGCTGAGGCAATTCAATGTTTGGATAAAGAACAACAAATAGTTATTGACAAGTGAACTTAAAAATCAGTTTAACAGAAAGGGAATGATGGGAGAACGGCTTTCACACGGAAAAAATACGTTGACAAATTGCTTCGTAAATGTGTAAAGCAACCAATATGTAACTAAAATTAAAAAATGAATAAATGAATAAAAATAAAATAATAAATGCTTTATAACTGTGGGAATGCCTGTGAAAAAGTCGTTCAAAGAATTTTTATGTTGATTTGTATCCTCTTTTGGCCATGTTTACGGATTATCCGCCCTTGCCGTTTGACACAATTTCGTGAATGGTTGGAAGTTTATTGTATATCGACTAAAGGAAAATTTTATAAGTATATGTATTTCAACTTTAATGTGGAGGTCATTAAAGTAGTTGATAAACAACATACATTTAAATTAACATCACAGAAATAGATACTTTAAAAGTAAGGTGTTATTTATGAAAATGTTTAAGATAACAGTTAATTTATGATATCAAATTGAAATTAATTTTAATTAATATCTTTAAATAATATGAAATGTTACCTTATATAATTAGCGATATCTTTAAAATTACTCAACTCTTCTCTTCTTTTCTTAATATTGGGTATATCCAGCATTCCAATATACCAAGTGCAAATGGTTGAAGTTTGATATTTTTTTTCCTGCACGTTAAATGTCTTTAAATTCATTGTTGAAATTTTTTAGGTTTTGGAAATAATAGGGATTTTTTATAATCTTATAAATCACTGTCACAGAAACAACTGATTTTTTATCACCCTGTTGCCATAATTGATCTTTACAAAGATATGGCAGTTTTGGGAGAATTTTCAAATTTCATTTTCTATATTTATTAACTTTTTCAATATATTTTCCTTTGTATAAAACTTCATTTTTATATAAAATTGTTTATTGATCAATTCAAGTTTTCGTTCCTAGTGGTTCTTTATTATAATGATGAATTAATATCTTATACATATGTTTTTTTTTTTTTTTCTAAATATGTATAATAATTTATAGTGAAGTGTATCTATGAGGAAAATTTAAAATATGCATTCTATTAGTACTTTTATTTCAAAAGAATATCAATGGATAAAAATACATTTATTTAAAATTTATAAAATATCAATAATTCATTCGAAATAAAAATACCGACAAACGTAAAATTAAATTAGAAATTTGCATTTTGATTAACTGTGCATTCTGATAGTTTTGGTTAAATTAGTTACAAACTTTGCAAACTAACAATTGAACTAAAATTATGAGTAAGGTAATTAAAAATGAATGCTTGTCTGTTTTTCAGTATCAGTGTGCGCATTTCATGGATAAATAAATATAGACTTTTCGTAGAATGACAAATGGTCCTATGTAGCGATACCTTTTGTCAATTTAACTGACTTAAATTTATCTGGTGTCAACGATTCTCCTGAAATTAAGCTGTATTTAAAGGGAAAATATTTAATAAAGAAGCATCAATAAACTGGCGTTGTAAAAATATTACTTACAAACTTTGAATAAACACCATAAAATGCAATAAACTCACAACAATTGTTTCGGGTCGAAAAAACACACGACCCTTCATCAGGCTAATAAAGTAAGCACGAGTGCTGCAGTCAAAGTGCGTTGCCGCTTTGACTGCAGCATTCGTTCTTACTTTATTCGCCTGATGAAGGGTCGTGTGTTTTTTCGACCCGAAACAATTGTTGCGAGTTTATTGCATTTTATGGTGTTTATTCAAAGTTTGTAAGTAATAAAGGGACAATACTTTTAAATTACTTATTAATTAATTATTGGACTAAAAATTAAAGATACTTTATTCAATTTAATTTAAATGCTTCATAAATAATTGATAAACACGTGTATTTGCCTCATTAAATAAATCAAAGATAAAACAAAACTATTAAAATTGTGCAATTGTGCCTTCAACAATTCTGTCAATGTTGATAGAATTTAAGTGATAGAAATGTTATACTTGGATATGGCAAAAAGATAAAATATTTATTATATATCTATCTTTATCTTTGTACACATACACACGCATATATATATATATATATATATATATATATATATAATTTGTTTCGATGAGATAACAAACATCATATATATACAGAGCCTCAAGAAAAATTTGGTGACACATCCCAAATTACCTTGTCGTTTAATTAAACAGTTTTTATTTATTCAACCAATATTTGGTCAAACGAATAACATTATTTTGTTCATTTAAACAAACAGATTTGTTAATTCAGTGCATCGATTCCTCAATGGCTGTTTCCAAAGATATCTATGACACCGATACGGGAACTATCGAGTAACAATTGCACTGCTTTCAATTAATTGTTTTGATCAGTCGATGCAAACTGGTTTGGTTAATTCAACAAAATATTGTTAAAATGACAAAGTAAATGTGAAAATCAATCAGGAAAATGAATATATTAGAAAATCATATTTCGAGGTTCATACACAAATTGCATCTGAAAACCTTCGAATGAAAAATTGGTAAAATTAAATACTTTTTTACAATGATAATAAAAAATTAGTTTTAAACATAATATACATAAAAAATAAACTAATTCATAAGACAATTGTTTAAAAATCATATTTATTAATCATAGAATTCCCCCCCCCCCCGAATTGAAAAATAACAAATAATAAAACATTAAATACGGCAATACATTTTTAAAAAACAAAAAACACTTAAGTGTGCCAGCGGCGACAGCTATAAGAACATTTTTTTTTCCTCAATAACAATTAGAACCTTTAAAAATCTCATATTACTAAATGTGTTTAAAATAAGCATGCATATATATATATAAATATACATATAAATGTATATATATATATATATATATATATATATATATATATATATATATATATATATACATATATATTTATTATTTTTTCCCCCAGAGAAAATAGTTTAAAACATTTATATTTTCGTATTATATTTTTTTATTATTATTATTATTATTACTGAAAAATAATTCTTTGCTTCTAAAAAAGATATATTTTAAATGATTTTTAGTTTAAAAAAAAAAAAAAAAAAAAAAAAAAAACTCTGTAGTTAGATGCCAGCACGTATTAAATACAAAATATCTTAAGTGAAAAGATTTTTTATGTTAAATGAAAGAAAATCCTTTAAATCTTGGTGGAAAAAAAATTAAAAGCTCTACTTTAAAAAGATGCACTAACTTTTTTAAATGCTCGGAGAGTTGGTTTTGAAATCCTTTAAGTTAGTAAAAACTTTTTTCGCGCATAAAATGCTGTATTTGTAAGCGATTGACTATATTTTAGCATTATGAGACATTTCTAAAGTATATTGTTCAAACAAAATATTAGAGTATCATTAAACTTCTAAATGGAAAATATTTTATGGAAAATAATTTCATATAATTTCCTAACTTCATACTTAAACATAATATTAAAAAAAAAAAAAAAGAAGAAGAAGAAGAAGTTTTAGAAAATATCTCCAAATCTTTGAAATAAAGTTTCTTAATGGGATATGTTTTTCAGACTTATAACTATATAAGTTTTAAATACTATAGTTAAAATATTATAATACTGGCAATTTTAGTTTTAAACTTTTTGTGATATTTTTAATGGATATCTTGCACTACTTGCAACAAAAGACTTTTAAAAAGTTACCCAAAATTGTAATACTGATTTTAAATTTGTAAATAAATAATACAGTTTTTTTAATAAGTATTTTGAAATTTGATCTGCAAAAATGAGTTCTACATCGCCGGAAAACATCAAAAAATTCTCCAAAGAAAGAGACATTTTAAAAAATAGGGGGTGTCAGTATTAAGTTAGATTCACAACGTAAGGGTCTTTGATATGGATGGAGTGCTCTTGGTAGGGGTCTTTCTAAAGGATCAAGTTCACATTTAAAATTGGATTTTTGAGACAATTTTATACTAAGGTAAAGCTAGGAGAGTTTGCGCACAATTCACCAAAATGATACAAAAAAGCCAAATATTGATTTTTTGCTAAACTATCGCTGAATAATTTTGAATTAATTCGTCATCTATGAATTTTCATTGCTATTTTATTGTTATGCTACGATTTAAAGCAACAGATGTAATAAAACCAAGAAAGCTATTTTGCGCAATCTCTCCTTATAAGGAAGGAGATAATACGTACATGGGTAGGACAGATTGTGCTTGATTATATCTATAATTGAATTGTGAGTAATAATAATTATACTTAAATTACATTGTTGTAAGGTTTTTAAACAAATAATTTTGTATATTAGGAGATAATAATTCACGTATTTATTAAAGAATTTTAAGAAGAATTATAGAATTTTATTTAAAGAAAAAAAAAAATAAAGAATCCAGAAAATCAAGCATAGATTGGATTGCAAAATAAAATTAATTTTCTGGATAATGTGCTTTACTAAAAATTTTCATTTTCATTTTTATTTTCTATGTTGTTTTATCCACAATCAATGCACTTATTGTTGTAAAGTCGAAAATTTTAAGAATACAATACTTTATTATATTCATGTAGTTAAAAAAAAAAAAAAAAAAAAAAAAAAAAAAAAAAAATATTTATTAGCAAATTTGCATAATTTGACATTTTAATATTTTCAAAATCCTTTCCCATTTAAAAATTTCGAAAAACTTCGCAGACAATGAATTCCTCAAACCAACTTCATCTTCAAAACAAGACTATTCCTTCAATAACCCATATTTCCATTCTACACAGAACGTCGCCAATTGCCCATTGCGCAGCACTAGTGCTACTTTTAACCCAACCAACCAGCCAACCAATCCACCACCCATTTCACACTTTTCTCCAAATTTCTAAAACTCTAACTTACTGGATCCAAAGATTATCCAAAGATAATCAAACTTTATCCCCAAACCGTCACAAACATAAAAAATTCGTACGAAACTTGTAAGTTGTTTTACTCAAAAAGCTGCATAATCTCTTCAAGAAATTTAATGCGAAGAACGCGGAAGCAGAAGCACAAACTCTCCTATTTTGATAGGAGAGATTTCGCGGCCCTTAATTTAAATATAGCTGTTTTTAAAAAGAACCGTTGTTTTAAAATATTTGTAATATTATCTTTGTATAGAAATTTTAGGAAAGATCTGTGAAAATTCAAGCACTTACTTTGAAAAACAAAACAAAATAATAGTTCTTAATTTTAGACGCTTAAAAGGATCAACTTGAACGTTTAATTACTTACTTCACTATTGATGTTGTACAACTACTTGGAGTCGCTCTGCCCGCACTGTATTCTTTCTCTTCGAATTTCTACACTCCGCGACAAAAAGATAGGTACAAAGGTTTTTATTATTATTATTATTTTTTTTCATGAAATAACATTATCTAAATTGTGCTGATTATTTATCATTATCATAAAATGACACTAACTTAAGACTATTTTTTTTTTTTTTTTTTTTTTTTACAAGACTAATTCAGAAAAATTTTAAGACTAAAATTTTTCTAAATTAAGACTACACTCCGCGACAAAAAGATAGGTACAAAGGTTTTTTTGAATATGAATATTTTGAATATGATACAAATATGTAGTATGTTTTTGAAAATAATAAATGATCAGCACAATTTAGATAATATTATTTTATGAAAAATTAAAAAAAAAAAAACCCTTTGTACCTATCTTTTTGTCGCGGAGTGTATATGCACAATCTCTCCGACCACGTAATTCCTTCTAGCTTTACCTTATATTACAATTTGATGAACAATTTAATGAAAAATATTTCAATACCGTTGCAACATTTGTATCATCTATTTTTATGAGAAGAAATGATGTCACAGTTGCAAAGGAAAAGAAATTTTTACCTATGAGGGAAAAATAAAAATAAAATTAGAAAAAATAATTTAAAAAGCGAAAGAGTAAGATTTAGTAAAATAAAACGGAAGAGGAGAGGTCTAATAGAGAGAAGAACGAAGGATAACGAAACGAAAGTTGAGTTATTTCACACAAGCAGGAGATTTTAAAAAATAAATAAATAAAAATACTAAAACGTAAAATTCCTTAAAATTAGTTACGCCTGCATCAAAGAATTTTAAAGTAAAATTCTAACAAGGAGACGGCAAGGGTGTGGGGTCCTCAAATCAAACGGAGGTTCCGCGTGTAGTTAGCACTCAGTGAGTGTATTCATATACTCAAACTCTAGAGCGCACTACTTAGCCATCGCCGAGAAAAAAATTCCTGAAGTTTGAAAAAAAAAAAATTATTTGTATTAAAATTTAATAAATCGTTATAAACAATTTCTTTTCAACTTTTATACATTGTTAAATCGCGAATTTAATGATTTCTAACTTTTTAACGATTAGAACAAAATTATCTGAACATCCAGAAATATTTATGAATGTGAACGAAGTTTGCTTTTTAGGAGAAATTCTCAAAACACCGTCCTCCTGTAAAAAAGCTGCATTTATTTCTTGTGCAAGTTGTCGACAAAATTTGTGTTTTTCGTAAAGATGAATGATTGAAAGAATTGCTAATGCTATAAACGTATAATCATAAATATTCATTGTATCTAATAATATGTTATTTTATAAAAAATAAATGGTAATGTTTAAAAGAACTGTGGCTTTTGTATTTATTCTATCTACAGTTCTAAGTTCTAATCGTTAAAAAGTTAGAAATCATTAAATTCGCGATTTAACAATGTATAAAAGTTGAAAAGAAATTGTTTATAACGATTCATTAAATTTTAATACAAATTAATTTTTTTTTTCAAACTTCAGGAATTTTTTTCTCGGCGATGGCTAAGTAGTGCGCTCTAGGGTTTGAGTATATGAATACACTCACTGAGTGCTAATTACACGCGGAACCTCCGTTCGATTTGAGGACCCCACACCCTTGCCGTCTCCTTGTAAGTAAAATTCTCGTAGGTTGAAGATGATAAACAAATTAAGCAGTGTAAGATATGAGATATAGTGATCATATTAAAGTACTTTTATAATATATTAGCATTAAAAATGTTAAAATTTGCGAATTATGGTGTTATTTTCATGCTAAGTAAATGAAGACTAAAAAGATAATAATTATGATAAACAATTTTCTTGCTACGATTAAAAAAAAAAAAAAAAATAGACAAAACGATTTTAAAATATTGGCTGTCCTCGAATTTCGAGGACTTATGGTCACCTTATCGTAAAATCGCTGAGACCTTCAGTAGAGTTCACAATACTGGTAATAATAATAAAATAATAATAATGTATATAAAATTGAAGATCATGAAATGTAGAAGAGAATGCCAGCAATTGAAATTCTGCATGTCAATTAGTTTTTGCCATCTTACTTTTAAGATTATTGCAGTACACACTATAGAAGGTAAAACATAGGCTATCAGTGAAGAAGTATATTGCTGCATAGCCCTGCCATCTATCAGTCGAACAAATTCATCAAATTTCAGTCTATGTAATTTTACATAATAGTGTATGTACATATCAACTTTGGCGGTTTTATATACTTCAGAATCAGACGTATAGCCTTCTGATAAAGAAAGATTTTCGTCGTAGAAGTGCCACCTATAAGTCTAACAAATTTAATATCTACCAATTTATGTCCTAATTTATCTAAATATAAAACTTCGTGAAATTCTATGCTTTAGGGCTTGATATAGAGTTGCCGGAAAAGTTTTCTCAGATACACAAAGACACACCGACATTTTTAAAAGTTGTGAAATCGTATTTAGAACTTCTCAAAACACGTAAATCCGCCGAAAAATGAAATTCTGCAAAGAACTTTTCGAATCCAAACACTTCTTTCCTATGATTATAGAAAAAAGTAATGTGATTTCTTTTTTCAGATGAAACTCTATTTCCTTTGTTCACACAACATTAATATTCTTTATCAGTAGTTAGGTTACTAAATATTCTTTATTTATATTTCTTTCATACGACTACGTATAAAAGTATTTTTCTGGAAGAAATAGCCTGAAGCCATAGCTAATAATAGAAATCAATTAAAATCGCAAAGAAAAATAGAGAGCTTAATTAAATTAATTTATCATTTTCAAGATATCATCTGTCAGCACAAACAATATTAATGTTTAATTAAATCAATTAGCTATTGAAGTTAATAAAACGTTAGTTTTTTTTTTTTTTTTTTTTTTTTTTTTTTTTTTTTTAATGCTGTAATAGATTATGTTTTTATGTTAGGTCAGAACATAAAACAACTGTTAAATTGTAAATTTAAAAGGGGATTATAAAGATATATAAATATATTTTTTTTAATTATAAACTTAAAATTTCATTTAGGGTAATTTTTCATATACATTTCACTGTTCGTGCATATGTTATTCAATGTCATATGCAATCAAAATAATATTTTAAAAATAGTTTCAAATTTGAATTATATTTTATCTATTACAAAAGCAAATCTTCTGTATAAAAATATCAGTAATAAAATATGAAATAAAATGAGTTAGTCATGAAATTTAAACTACAAACAACTGTTTTCTAAGCATTTTGATGAAAAAGAGCGAAAAAGTTTCATTAGGAGGAAAGGAGATGTAGCCATTATGTAAAATATTTCGTAAATTATCGTCTAAAATTATGAAATTTTTCATGTAAATTGAAATATAACAATATTATCGTATTATTATTTTTTTTTAAAGTATCTAAATTATATATATAGAGAGAGAGAGAAAATATTTAAACTGCTGCAGTTTTCCGAATTTAAATTTTTTTCTCACAAGTTTCACATCATTATTGTTTAAAATATATAAGTAATACATAAATATATTCAACATAATTGTTTGTGAATTACTTTATGGATCCATTGACAATTATTTTTGTAAAAGCCAATTTTATGTTGGAATGTTCAATTTAAATGGGAATCATAGGCTTTAAAAATATTTAAAATTGTATGTAAAGCTATAATTAACACTTAACTAAAATGCGTAACCATCTTTTTTTTAATGTCTATAGCGAGTCCTATTTAGAATTTTTATAAGAATTAATTTAAAATTAAGTAGCAGGGAGCATTTTAAGACACGAAATGACGAAAATTTTCCACTTTTAAAAATCGCAATTTAAAAGATATTTTTACACTTGTCTCCAGATATTACTCTTCAGGAGTTACACATTTTGATTGTAATAAAACTCAGCATACTTTACAAAAAATAATTTTAAATATTGACTCTTTGCATTTGTTGATATTTGGGTTATTAAAAAATCTAGAGAACCTTTATCCAGGTCTAGACCTATGTTTAAATTTTGGAATGATCATTTTATTTCTTGTTGAAATTTATTACACTTCCGCAATAAAAGTTTTATTTAGAAAAGATCCACAAAACTGGCATTTTAAAGTAATAATTACAAAACTTTGAATAAACATCGTAAAGGGCAATAAACTCGCTAGAATTGTTTCGGGTCGAAAGAACACACGACCCTTCCTCAGGCGAACAAAGAAGGCACGAGGGCTGCGTTGCCGCTTTGACTGCAGTACTCGTGCCTACTTTGTTCGCCTGACAAAGGGTCGTGTATTCTTTCGACCAAAAATAATTTTTGCGAGTTAATTGTATTTTATGGTGTTTATTCAAAGTTTTGTAATTATTACATCTGTATATTTATTTTATTTTATTTTATTTTTATCTTTTACTTTCTCTTACCTATATTTAATCAATAAAGCATTGCATTTGAACCAAATTTTCCGAATTCAGTTATAATTATAATTACGCGCTTTGATGTCCCATGCTCCAAAAATTACAGTTTTAGAGGTTGGCTTTTGAATTTGTCTGCGTGTGTGTCTATCTGTTTGTGAGCGTCTGGACAGAATAATTCATAACAAGTGTTAGCAGAAAAAATTCTAAATCTTGGTATCTTACTTGCGTTTGGGAGTCTACTCAGTAGACCTGGTATGAGGGAAAATTGTTCAGTTGATGATGAAAGCAACAAATCTGGTGGAGTTCATGCTTGAAACACGTAGAATGCAAATACAACAGAAACACTTTGTCCGGCAACTCATTTCAGGTATTTCCAGCAAAAACAAAATGGCCTCGAATAGGTATTATTGATTTGTGTAAATGGTTATATTTTCGGTTGTTTTAATGATAAATAGATGTTTTTGGTGTCAAATATTACATTTTCTGGATTAAGGAATGTGATTCCTTTAGTGTTGAATTGATAACATCTACCAAAAATCCAATATGGTCGAAAAATGATGAAATGTTTATAATTATAAATTTATGGGATAATAACAGTATTCACAAATTATTGTAACTTTTAGTTAAATAAGACGTTGTTAAATTATGCATACGCTGTTAAATATAGTACATTGACTACGTTTAAGTGCTTCGCCCTCTACAAAAGCCTAAAGTGCAGCACAAAATAATTCGACTTTCATGTAGTTGCAGCGTGGTGAACATTAAGATTTGCAATCACAGCAGATGAGCTCACGACAACATGCAGATACTTCTGGCAAACCAGATAAACACGGGGTCCATTTATTATTTAATTTATGCCTGCCAATCAAAAGCCAAAGTATCTTCATAAATGAGGTTTTTTAAATGACTTGTTTCCCACAAGTGTGACTGTAAATAAACTCTCATTATATGCTGGTACAAAGCACCCTTACAGGGGGAAGTCTGCCCATTACTTCATTTTTTTTTTTTTTTTTTTTTTTTTTTTTATAATTGCTTTCAAGTTTTGTTAATTTGAATTTCTCCACTACTCTTATTATGCCTTATTATAATAAACTGCTGAATATTAAGAAAATATTCCTCAGTTAATTCTATGTTTAAGTTGGAAAATTCCATGAATGTATTGGTTATCATTGGAAACAATTAACACAATTTCCATGTACATACTTTTCCATTCCAAACAAATACTGGCAGCGATCCACAACATTTCAATGTATTAAAATAGAACAATGCTTTCAAATGTACTGAACCAAAATATTGAGTTATTTCTCGTACATTAATATAGCACCTTTTCAAAAGCTATGTATCGGCTTCCAATGATAACTGCGATAACTCTGTAAAGTACACAACCGATAGTACATACCACATCAGAATCTGCAGTTCGAATGATGATCAATTTGGCGTTTGAACGTGTTTGGTGAAATGTGTGAAGAATTACCCCTGTATCTGCTTCCTCAATTGGTGGCTGTAAATATGACAAATCTAAAATGGGCTTACCAGTACCTACCGAACATTATCTATACCTCGCTAACCATGTTACTGATACAACTTGTCAATTATTTGTAGAATAAAGTGTTGTTTTGCAACAATGCTGAAAAAAGGTATATTTACTGCAAATGCTCGAAACAATATTGAGGAAAACACAAATTTTACTCTATACCAACAGTCATTTCACGGAAATTCAAAGGTACAATGAAAGGTTTTTTGCACGGACTTAAAAAAAAAATTGCAAATAGTTAGAAATTTATTATAAAGTAAATCCATGCGTACCAGCACCAAAGAGGGTTACAGTTCCTGAAATTTTAATAAGCGGTGGTGATTCTTTAACTCATATTGATGTCGTAGAATCAACATTTAGTTCAGGAATAAGAAGGATGGCTGAAACAAGCTCGGAACATTTTAATGAAGAATAGTTTGTCAAAAGATGAGCAGGTGTCATGGGGAGATTTTCAAGCAGCTGTTTGTAGCTAAAAAACAACTGAAATTTCTGAACATGTCCCGTTTTTAGTGACCCTGCTTATTCATATGCAATACTAAAACACTAAATTGACATGTATTTAGATGTTTTGTTTTCTTAATCATAAAAAGTTGTAGTAATAACACTTGATCAAACTTTATATAAAATTACAAAGGAGCTACATTAGATGTTTCTTGCAGAATTTAGAGAAGACAAGCTAAGTGTTATGTCGGGGGGTCGCATATTGAATTGATTATTAATAAAATGGCTTGTCAAATACTTGAGTCTAGTGGCTGGTCTAAATTTCACCTGAGGCTGGTGAATTTACATCAGGCAGAGCTGAAGTGTTGAAAGTGGTACAAACGTGAACAAATCTCGTTATGCTTAGGACTTAATATTAGTTATACTGAAAGAAGTGAATATGCCTGCCTATTTGACGTATTTAGAAAGACAAAATTATATTAGACATAATAAATATCAGACACATAAATATATTATACATAATAAATATTAGACAAAATAAGAAATTAAGAGCTATCCACAATTTTAATTTTGGAATTAGTTATTATCTAAATTCATCTTAATCCTTTGCTTGTAAAGTCTATCATACAAGGGCATTACCTTTTTTTTTTCTTTAATCGCTATAGAAAATTGGTCCATATTTCTTTGCTCTTGACCAATATAACTATTCACGATTACTCTCAGTGCCTATTAGAAATTTAGAAATTCTCTTGCAAACTAGCTGAAAAAGTTGCCATTTGTAGTACTGGTAATCAATTTTCAAGTTTATCATTTGATTAAGCCAATGAATGGAATATAGACAAAATATAAAAATTGTGGAGAATTTAGTAAATTGACAATTTGCGGTTGAGTACTTTGCAGCGTAATCGTATCTATCATTGGAAGCCATGTAAATTCTAGCTTTTGGAAAAGGTAACACTTTTCGCTCTAATAATGTAAAATAAATAGCTTAACATATTTGTTCGAAAGCATGGCTGTATCTTCATGTATGCATGCATGTATTCTTCATGCATGTATGCTTCATGTATGTATGCATCTTGTATGCATGAATTCTAAAGCATGGCTGTATCTTACTTACGGGTTGTGACATACTATCAGCATTTATTTAGCATGAATAAACATGAATAAAAAAGCGTGTTAATTGTTTCCAATGATAACTAATGCATTCATGGACGTTTTCACACCAAACGTGGATTTAACTGAGGCATATCTTTGAAATATAAAAAAAAGTTTCTTAATCATGTACTGAAGTTAAACAAAGTTCGAAAGCATTTATTGACAAAAAAAAAAAAAAAAATGCTATAGTGGACACACTTCCCCCAGTAAGGAGGCTTTGTATCAATGTATATTGAGAACTTATTTACAGTCACAGTTGTGGTCGATAAGTCCCTTACCAAACTTTATTTATTAAGATCCCTGACTTTGGTTGGCATAAAGTAGATATAAAATAGATCCCGTGTTCGACTGCATTGTCAGAAGCAAATGCATGTTGTTGTGAACTCATCTGCTGTGGTTGTAAATCTTAATGTTCATCACGCTGCAACTGCCTGAAATCCAATTACTGTGCGCTGCACTCGGCGTTTGTAAAACATGATGCACTTAAACGTAGCCAATGTACTAAGTTTAATAGTGGATGTATCATTTAACAACGCCTTATTCTACTAAAAGTTACAATAATTTGAGAATACTCCTATTATCCCACAAATTTATAATTGTAATAAACATTTCACCGTTTTTGCAACCATATTGGATTTTTGGTAAGTGCTATCAACTTAAGGGGGGGGGGGGATCCTTCACCTAAAGTGAAGGGCAGGCTTGTCCCATGTTATTCTATGGAGAAATTAGTTTTCAAATTACTCATTATTTAAGGTTTTTTTTTTTTATTATTATTCCGTTTTCACATATAGGAATTCACAATTATTAGATTGATTACCGTTTTTTAAAAATTAATCTTTTAAATCTTTAACATTTTATTTTAAAGTTCTAAAGTGCGAAAAAATTGACTAAGGGCATTTTTTCCATTTTATAGCCTCAAAATCAAATATTAAAAAAAATAAATTGAAAAAAACGAGAATTAATCCAATGTTTGGGAATTTTTCTAAATGTGAAAATGGAATTAAAAAATATACATTAAATAATGAGTAATTTTGAAAACAAATTTCTCCATAGAATGGCATGTGATAAGGCTGCCTTCAACGTTAGGTGAAGTATCCCCTTTATACTAACAGAATCACATTCCTTAAACCGGAAAATGTAATATTCGACACTAAAAACATCTGTTTATCATTAAAACAACTGAAAATACAGCCATTTACACAATACAATAAAGCATATTGTCGGCCATTTTGTTTTTGCCGGAAATACCCAAAAAGAGCTTCCGGTCAGAATACTTCTGGTCGTTTTTGCATTATACGTGTATGAAACATGAACTCCACCAGATTTGGTGCTTTTATCACCAATTGAACAATTACTTTCTAATTTTGCTCTTAACGGACGTACTACGGGGTCATACACAGTGCTGAAATAAATTACATGTGGGCGCGCCGAAATTTAACCACGCTAAGCAAACCAAAATTGAGATGCATGCTTTATAGGCACAAAATCACGTTTCATCTTGAATACGAAAGGGGTTTATCAGGGCCACAGACATAATTCTAAAATATTAATATTGTGTTTGGAAATGACTCGACATGAAAATCAAGATGTCTCATCTTTTTTGTTTCTTTTTGTTTGTGCGAGTGCTACATTTAAGTACATTGTTTAATATATTATTATTATTGTTGTTGTTATTTTGAATATCAATAATAAGAAAGTTTTGTATTCGTAAATATTTTCGAATTACAGTTTTCGATAGATTTAAATGTTTTTAAATATCCTGAACACGATTTGACTATTTGTAAAAAATACTTGCCTGTGTGTGACAAACATTTCATAGCAGCTCTAGATTAAAATCTAACCCAACAAATTTCATGAAATTTTATGTTTAGTTGCATGGTAATTTTATATTCAGTTACATTTAGTAAAATGATGTCTATGAAGTTTTTGTGCATACAGGTCGATAGGCTCTGATAAAAAAAAATCTCAAAATGCACTCTAGGTTGTGTTGTGTCATTTTTTTTTTCTGTTTTCTAAAGTACAAAAACAGTAAGTTATTGTAACTTTATTTGGTGCGTATACAATCAATAGTCAATATACCAGGACAGCTCAAACTGAGTGAAACAGATGTCAACGAATGTTGTGGGCAAAAATTAACAGAATTTGAAATATATTCTAATTTGAAATAATATTTTAAATTTAATTAGGACTTTAAATTTTTATGGATATAGTTACATTATTCAAACATGTTACTGAAATGAACTGTATACCCCCTTCCTCTTGTGTGTGTGTAATCAACCTATTTCTAAAACAGTTTTTTAAATGTACTGGAAATGCTGCAATATAGTAACTTATATCCAACATCCGAAACGGCAATTATACTCGTATATTTATAGTAATATAGGGTAAAAGAAAGTGGTATGATTGCCCACACCATACTGTTGTTAAAATTCTACGTCTTTTATTTTATTTTATTCTTTTATTTATTTATTTTTTTTAAGGTATGTTTGTGCTAATTTCTACTTATACCATATTATTTCACCGTATTTCCTATCTTACGAACGCTTGTTTTAAAAAAAACTAACAAAGTATTTTAAAATAAAGACGTTTATCAGTGATTTATTTATTTTATTGTCACCAGTGAATTATAAAATACAGCTTTTAATACCTGGTAAACAGAGTATAATATTATCTGTTTACTAAATATAAATCAATAGAATGAGATAAAAATATAGTACATCGTATATATGTAATTAATTACTAGCAGGCTTCGCCCGCTTCGCTGGACCATATTTTTAAATGAATCACTATAATTACTGAATTCTCAAAATTACATTAATTTTAACACGCGAAAAAGAAAAGCGAAACAAAATCTGATTAGGAAAAATGTCGCACCGGGTTCTCACTGCCTTCGGAAAAAATTCCCAAAATGCTCTAACTCTTATTTCTGTTATTTTCCCCCTTCGCCCCCCCCTCCCGTCTATCCTAATAATTTTACAAAATCGAAAATATCCCCAATCGATTTGTAAATATCAAAAACCTCTATGCACCAGTTTTGAACGATCTATCTCTATTTTTATGTTTTTGCCCCACCACTCTCCCCCCCCCTCCGCAATAATTTTAAAAATTCGAAAATATCCGCAATCGATTTGTAAGTATCGAAAACCTCTATGTACCAATTTTGAATGATCTAACTCTATTTTATTTTTTTTTTGCCCCTCCGCCACCCCCTCCCGTCCCTCCTAATAACGTTACACTTTCGAAAATATCCCCATTCGACTTGCAAGCCTCTAAAACCAATCTGTACCAATTTTGAACGGCCTAACAGCATTTCTATTTGTTTTTGCCCATAGCCCCCCCTGATCGCCCCCACCCCCTTACCGCCCCTCTACAAATTCAAAAATATCCGCATTCGATTTCAAGTATCGAAAACCATTTGTGTACCAATTTTGAACGATCTAACTCTACATTTATTTTTTTGCCCCCCATACCCTCCCCCCTTCTCGCCCCTCCTAATAACTTTACACTTTCGAAAATATCCCCATTCGACTTGCAGGCCTTTAAAACCTATCTGTACAAATTTTGGATGCCCTAACTGTATTTCTATTTGTTTTTGCCCATAGCCCCCCCCCTTACCGCTCCACCCCCTTCCCGCACCTCTTAATAATTTAACAAATTCGAAAATATCCGCAATCGATTTGTAAGTATCGAAAACCTCTATATACCAAATTTGAACCGATCTAACTCTATTTTTATTTTTTTTGTCCCCCCCCCCTCTCCCCTCCCCCCCCTCTCCCCTCCCCCTTCTCTCCCCTCCTAATAACTTTACACTTTCGAAAATATCCCCATTCGACTTGCAGGCTATTGAAACCTATCTGTACTAATTTTGAAAGGCCTAACTGTATTTCTAATTGATTTTGCCCCTGCTGCCCCACCTGGGGGCTGAATTTTTAATTTTTAAAATTCCAGAAATTGGTTTTTAGATATTTGTATTAGCTATATTTTATTGCAAAAATTTAACGTATATCTGTTTTTTTTTGTTTGAGATATGTAAGATTATGCGAAATCGCGTTTTACGCATGTGAAATCCCTCTTTGCCCTCCCCCCCTGCCCCCCCTTGGGGACCGAATTTCAAAAATTCCAGAAATTAGTTTTTAGACATTTGTATTAGCTATATTTTAAAGCAAAAAATTTTACAGATATCTGTTTTTTTGTTTGAGATATGAAGGATTTTTTGAATTCACGTTTTGCCCCCCTCCCGCCCTTGGGGGGCGAATTTTTTCAATTTTTTTTTTTCCTAAACCATCCCTGACCTATAAGGGAAAAAAAATGATCGAAATCGATCAAGCCGTTTACGATTTTATAAAGGACATACAGACAAACATTCATATATATATATATAGAGATGATCAATATTACCTATAAATAATACCAATAAATATAATACCAATAAGTAATGCCAATAAATATTTATTAATTTTACTTTGTACATATTATAAAATCTTCAAAACAAAACCTTTTTATAATAATTCTATAAAACTTATTCTCTTGTTGTTGTTTTTTCTCTCTAAGACGACAATTTGTACTTATTTTAAGTTCGACAATAAACCTGTCAGGAAATGAAATTGTAAGGAAAACAAAATGGCGATAGAAAGATTCGATTTCCTATTTTATCCATACTTTTATATTATTGGCCCGTGGAGTCAGATTTAAGTTACATTGTTTTCAATTTCTTGAAAAATGATCATTTTCCACCTAAGGTTTATTTTTGTGTTTTAAAGTCATTGAGGTGTGAAAAGACTTACTACATACTTTACATCTTCATAGACTATTTACTAATACGTCATGTTTATTGCTGTTTTTATTATTTATTAATATTAACCAATTTAAATAGACATATTTTTTAGAGAAAGTATAAACAGTATTTTTCTCTTCTTTTAAAAAACTTTCCTTAACAGCTATATAGTTTTTTGATTATTTTCAACTTTTTGTTTACTACAGAATTAAAAAACACCTGATAAAGCTGGTAAAAATGCTAGTATGTATGAAACTTCTTGACACACCAGACGAATGAAAGGTGTCCCATACAAACGACACTTTTTGAAATGTCCACCATTTTTGGCAACATTGAACGCTACGTGATTTTCTTCTGTTTTCACCCATATTTCATTTACATATCTTATTTACACTACAAAACTTTGTAACATATACTTAATATCATCAGTAAATTTTTATGCTATTATGAACTAAAAACCTGTATTCTTTACCGTTCAGCCTATTTTATCTATGTTAAACGTCTCGGAAGAATACATCCTTCATTTTCAGGCACAGAAAAAAGTTGGAGGCAGACTACATTCGAGACAGACTATTATATTCTTGAATCTGCCTTCAAAATATTTGCACATCTTTTAGTAATTGAAGATGAAATGTTTTGTTCTAAGGAAACAACGACATTAATGTTGTGGTGCGCCTAAAAGATTTGTTTTAAAAAAAGAGCTAATTTACATATTTACATATATGTCCGAGTAGAACTTGATTTCATTAATAAAGCATTTCTTTGATCTGTGTAATGACACAAATTTTTATGAGTACTTTAACTGGGGAACAAAGTCAAAGTATTTTATGAAAATTTACATTTAAGTAACATAGGTTTACGAAATCGTACTTTTCCATTTTTTTTTTTTTTTTTTTTTTTTTTTTTTTTTTTTGCACTGCATTGGGAGTTTCTAATGTATTTTGATACGCTTAATTCAGTATATATTATCTTTCCTTCCTATCACGTACGGAATTTTTACAAACTAAGGTAAGGATGAGGATAGGAAGAATTCACCTAGAAGCTATAACAAATTCGAAACAATTTATGTATAAAGTACATTAAAATAGGATATTATTTACACATTACCCTTTAAATGTGTTTTTATACATCGAAGCTTCATTTAGAGCGTTTTATATTGTCCAAGACTTGAGAACCTTGTAGAAGAGGGATTCTCTATGCAGCATTCAGAAATAATCTGCTAACCTTGAGAGGTCGAGACTATAGACCGTCACCAAAGTTGGGACGGAAATCACTTCGTCGCCAGTGACTCGACGAAAGTCTTGGTCGAGTTTGTTTTATGTCGGCATGGTGCTGCAGTGAAATAATTAGGTTCCGAGGGTTAGATGAATTAGAAGTGATTTTAAAAGTAATGATTGAAATGAAAAGAAAGGAAGTTGTTGAATGTAGTATAAGATAGTGAATTGATAGTGAATGGCTAGAGGTAATGAATTGGTAGCTGCTTAGTGTGTGAGGAGGTGAAGTTAAATGATGGTAGAGAGGTGTAGCGTAAAATAAGAGAAGAATCTATCGCGCTTCGGGAATCCGGCCGATAGTGCTAGTGTGAGATTAGCTAGTGATAACAGAGAGCCGTCATCGACAAGATCAGTATTGGTGAGATAAACTACCTTTTATGTCTACCTTACTACTTTGTTAAAGTTATTATCTGAGGTCATTTAAGTTATAACGGAGTTAGCCCAACACCCTCCTTGACATTGAATGCTAAATAAACTTTCTTATTTATTTGTTAACTTTGTCTCGAGCTCTTATTACTATCTAATTTAGTGATTAAGTAATTAAGTTCATCTTTAAGATTGAGAAATTGAGAAATGGAGACCACGTATTCCTCCCAACCTTTGGACACTTCATCGTCCCTGTTACCTCTTCTACATTTTTTTTTATGTCTTGATGAAATAAGTTTCCTTATTTTTCACTCACATCACCCAGATTTTCCTTTAAATAACTTAGACAGGAGTCGAAAAAGTAGAGCTGTAAGCTCAAACAATCCCACTTTTTGTCAAAACTGTACATGATGGAAACTTTTGAGTAGCTTTTAATTAATCAGCATTAAAAAAAAAAAAAAAAAAAAAAACAGAAAAACACATAACCTTGAAGAAAAAATTTCATCGGTCGACCTGTGTAATCCTTGTTATAAATTCGTAGCACGTAACAGATTGCATAGATTTTGTGACAGTTATACCTCAGTTTCTATAGTGTGCAATCGCAATAAATTTTATATTCAAGATTTTTATTTCGAGAAACTATATTGATTTAAATTCAGTGCATACGGAGGGTCTTCAAAAACTATCTAAGCTTCGTATATTATCTCTCGTAAACCAATGAAGAGAGAGAGACTTTCTTCAGTGTAGATGTAGATGTGACACTCAAGCGTAATCCTGAATATTTTACCACCAGTAGAAAGCGGCAGTAGCTGGCAGTCGGCCAATAAGTGAAGACGTGTAATGAGCGATCGTCGGATTTTAGTTTTTGTAAAATGAGAGAAAGGCTTGAGCAGCGATATTGAATGACATTTTATCAAAAGCTTGGCGATATCCGAGCGGAAACCATTCGTAATATTCAATAGGATTTCAAGACGATGACATCTTACGCATAGTGCCGGGTTCGATGCCAGGTCACACTCTTCGCCCTAGCCGTACCTTTCGTGGTTTTCTCTGTTTTTCGCGTGCATACAGGCTAGGACCCCTTAAACTTCCCCTCCCCCCCACACACACACGGAGGGCATTCCACCGATAGGCCGAGGACCCTAGCGTTGTCAATTGGCCTTAAACCTACAACCAACCAATCTTAAAAAAGTACCGCAAGACAATTTTTAAGTGATTGAACCTAGAATATTTTTGAAAGTGCTGAAAAATCTTTACCATTTAAAAATTTAAAGTGAGATCGCTTACGTACACTTTTACCCCATAACTCAATTTTAGAATATGGGGCAATGTTTTCTCTTAAAAACCTTCATTACGTTTTAGAAATTTTTCAGGAATTCTAACGTAATTCCGAAATACTTGGAAGAATGTGGGGATTATGTACAGTATATTTAATCAGATAGAATAAAACTAGATGCAACAAAACATTTTCTACAAAACCGGTGTTTTCAGAAAACCTTTGTTACAGACTAACAAAAAACTTTTTCACAATTAAAATTTCAAAGTGGTCTAACTGGGTGCCCTTTCCTATTTTTCCCATTCAAATTAATTTTAAACCAAATAAAATCTCCCTCAAATTGATTAAGCATATTTTTTAGAATTATCATTTTTAAATGGAGGATCTGAATCCCACCCCTTTGTGCTGGGTATTTTGGAAAATTACTGTCAGATCATTACAACATTTTATTTTATGTATCTACGATTAAAAAATAATAAAATATTAATCTTTTGTTCAATCGATTGACCATTTAAAAATTTGTGTTTAATTTTGCTTATCTAACCAAAATCATAACGTGAATCCAGCTCTTTAGAAACTTATTCATGACACTTTTTTACAAAACCTTTCGTACTCAAACTATTTTTTAAGTATTTATTTTGAATTTTCTGTCCAGTCGTTCAACTATTAAAATAAATTAAATATTGAATAAAATATTTTTTTTTTTTTTTTTTTTTTTTTGTATTTGAAGAAATTATTTGTCATTTTTAAAATGTACAAGATTATGTCTTTGTAATGTTGCGTATTTCAATCCCTCAAAGAATATTATTTTTCAAAGTTTTTCATTTTATCAATCACTTTTCATGAAACTTTGAAATTTCATTTAGTTTGTTGTATTATTCGAGGTAAAATTTAATATAGTATGACCTATGAAACTTCACTTTTTATACAGTATTAGAAAATCATTGCCGTGGTCCTTTAATTTTAACATTTTGATCATTAACCCCTTGTTGATTTTCTTTTCATTTTTAAATAAATAAATCAGGCTGGAGTCTTGAAAACGAAACATAGAACGATAAAATAATTTCAATATTTTTAATGAAACTGCAGACACACTTCACATTTTACGATCAACTGATAGTACTTAACATAAACATTTGTATTTACAAGCTACAGAAACAAATTATATACAGAGGGCCCAAAAATTAAAGTAAATTCGAATAATACTCGCACAGTAGCGACATAACGATCAGAACAGAACTTTCTTCCACCTTCTCCGGTAGCGGTAAACAGAGAGGCATTCCGGTTTCACCCTCTTCAACTGGAGCGGAGTTTACTTGTTCTGCTGCTATTGCTGGCCTTGTGGAAGGAACTATTCCAACTGCTCTAGCTTTGCAACATCCTCCCCACTTGAGCGTTCTGCAAAAATGCTCAACAGATATATGACACTGAAAAATACTAATAGAAAGGTTAACAAATGACAATATATATATATGAACTACATTAAACATCTAATAATAATAAAAAAAAAAGTGTTCAATTTTTAAAGAATTTTTTTTTATAGTCTTTGAGCAGTCTTATGTCAAAAATGCACATCAAGTCTTTTTACTAGTCTCACTACCCTGCCAAAACGTGTCTTAAGTAGCGCTCCATCATTAGGCTTCTCACTAGTGTTATCATTTGTTTTTGGTGCAGGATTTGGCACATGCTGTTCAAGTCTTTGTGTGATATCAAGAGGATAGAGTCTCTGGATTAGTCGCAGTAAAACTCCTTTCGATGTTCTAAGCTTAACCAGTCTAATAATTCCATCTTTACTAGGAAAGAGTTCGATGACCTTTGCCAAGGGCCAACATAAGCGTTTCTTATCGTCGCTGCCAATCAAGACTATATCATCCACTTGAACTGTGTCGTGACTTTTGGTGATCGACGAACGTAGAAAACCCAGATATTCTCTTCTGAATCTTTGCTTTAAAGATTCTCTTACCCTCTGAATATATCTATATCTTTCAACAACGTCAGTTTTCTCAATTTGGTCCAAGTCAGGTACATCACTTGCTCGTAATTCTTGAAGGAACAATGAAGGCGTTAGAACATCTAGTTCTTGATCTTCAGATATGTACGTTAACGGTCTATTGTTCATTATAGATTCGCATTCACATACAAGTGTATGTAGTTCTTCTTGTGTCAGAGAGGCTCTTCCTAAGTTTTTTCGAAGCAAATATTTGAGAATTCTTATAAGTCTTTCCCAGAACCCTTCCCATCATGGGGCTGATGGTGGGTTAAATTTCCATCTAATTTCTATTACTTCAAACGTTCGTTGAATATCAGTCCAATCCAAACTCTTAATTGCATTATTTAGTCCAGTAAAGTTTGTACCGTTTTCGGAGTATAACACAGAAATCCGTCCTCTTCTCGCTATAAATCTTCGTAAAGCCTGAATGAAAGCATTCGTACTAAGTGATGGAATCAATTCTAAATGTACATCCCTAAACACCGCACAAGAAAATAGTACGATCCAAACTTTTTATTTGGACATGGTGAGCAGAGGACCTGCTAAATCAACTCCTGAGACTTGGAAAACTGCTGTTAATTTCGTTCGATCTTCTGGAAGAGGAGGAAATGGTACTTCAAGATGTTTAACCTTTTGCTTCTTACAGATATTACACTCATGGATGACATGTCGAATAATTATTTTTCCTTTCAAAATCCGAAATCGCTCTCTCAAAATAATAAGTAGAGCAGACGCTCCAGCATGCTTGTTGACAATGTGCTCTTGCTCGATAAGTCTTTTCACTACTGGATGTTTGGAAGGAAGAACCAAAGGAAAAATAAAATCAGAGTTTTCATTTTCGTTTGTAAGTCTTGATTTCAGTTTTAGTATTCCCTCATCATCTTTATAAGTTTGGAAATTTACGAGAGATCTTTTGTCTTCTTTATCTATAAAGCATTCAGTCTGTACACAACGAAAACGTGTCTTTTGAGCATTTTCAATTTCTTCAGATGTAAAGTTGTATATTTTCTTAAGTCTTTAGATTTCGGTTGAAAACGTAATATCCAAGCTATGATTTTAACCATCTTTGAAAATTTTGAAACTCTGTTCGCTAATCGGGATACAACAGATTCAAACTCAATATTATTAGCAGAAACTACGGTTCTTCTTTTTTCTTGAGCAATCTCTTCTTCATTGATGTTTATAATTTAGGCCATTGCTCTCTTGGATTCTTCAACCAGACTGGTCCCAGCCACCACTGAGATTTTAACAACTGTTTAGCTCCACATCCTCTGGATGAAAGATCAGTAGGGTTCAATTCACCGGAAACATGGAACCAATTCTCAGTATCAGTAAGTTTCCTAATTTCATTTATGCGATTATTTACAAAAACTGACCACTGTTCTTGCCGCTTAATCCAACTGAGTACTGTGGACGAAACAGTCCAAAAATTGGATTCTATTTTTTCCATTTTCAGAGCATCTTTAACTGATTTGAACACTCTTGCTCCTATACCCTAACAGCACAGTTAGGCTTAACTTATCCACAGTACATCTTAAGGACGTTTCTGGGATGTCTTTTCATCCAGAAGACATCTTGAATATATCCTGGGGAGGCGATGTGCTGTCTGGGTAGTAGCTCCCATGAGTTCCAAACGGGAATTATCTTTTTCAGTGGAGCTATTTGAGATTTAGCTTGCAAAAAGTGAATGCTCACCACACCATTAGTGGACTCAGATCTTAGAAAAACGCATGCGGCATAGGCATCTTTGCTCGCATCTTCAAATGTATGCAAACTTAGAAGTGACGATTCAGTCACACTAGTCCATCTAGGTACTTTTATGTTTTTTTAAAAATGTAAATTTTTGACCCAACCAAGAAACTTCTTTTAATTTCATCACTAACTTCCGCATCCCAATGTTCTTTAGTTTTCCATATGGCTTGAAGCAAAATTTTGGGTTGTATTAAAGCTCGTGCAATATAACCTGTCGGATCGAAAATTTTACTAATAAATGACAAAATTTTTCGTTTCGTTAGTTTTTCTGTCTTATGAAATTTTAATTGTTTATAATCTATTTTCTATGGTATCAGAGTATTTGTTCCATATTAAGCCTAACACTTGTGTTTTAGAATCTTGAGAAGGAATTTCACGAAAAGTTGTACTTTCCCAACCCCTAAGATCAAATCCCCTAGACCGCGATTCCTCTTCAACTTTCTTTTTAGGAACTGGCATAGCGGCAGCATTTTCAGCACCATTCAACTTTCGTTTCTTGTCTGAAGACTCGGCCTTCTTTTTCTTCCAATTTTCTTCAAAAGCTTTGATTAATTCTGGACAGTGTAGATTTTTAACAGGTTCCCTACTACTTTGTTCTATAGAATCTGTTATGCCAAGGAGTTCTAAATCCCATAATTTTGAAACCGGTATGTATTTTTGAGAAAGCATACTAATGACAGACATATTTATATCTCTACAACTACTGGACTGAGGGACTTTTCCCATCAAAGTCCATACTAATTTCGATTCCATGGCGACTAAGCCTGACTTAAGTTGTTCTCTTCTACCAGTAAATAATTTACCCACGACGTCTGCTCCCAAAAGGACTTCGATAGGCCCAGAATTTTCAATGTCAGTTAAATTGATTCCTTTATTTTTTAACTCACGTATTCAATTTCCCTGAGTTATCGCAGAAATATCATTACAAATGGCATTTTGATCTAAAGCATCTAAGCTACAAATATAATCATTATGAAAATTACTCAAATAAATTTTGTAACATATATGTTTATTTATATCTGTTTTCTTCCCTCCGAATAACGAATGACAAAATTCTTCTTCTCTTACAAAATCGAAGTTTAATTCTTCTGCAGTGGATTTCAATATATATGATTTTTGAGACCCTGTATCTAGGACAACTCTCGCTTTTCGCTTCGCATTTTTTCCATGCAGCATTACAACTAAAGTTTGCAAAAATACACTATTAGTAGCATGAGATTTTGATTTCTGTGTAAATAGTGTGTTAACACATTTTTCTTTTATTTCATCGTGATTCGAAAGTGACCTAGAACCTTCATTATTTTTATTAGATTCCAACGTGGGACACATAAATTTTAAATGTTTCTTACTACAAATCTGACACCTAATGTTTGATTTACATGAATTGGCTACGTGGCCCTTAACTAAATAAATTCGACATAATCCCTTATTTTTAATAACTAAATGTTTCTCGCTTAAAGGGATATAGAATGCTTTTTTACAAAATCGCATTTCATGATCATTTGAACAAAACGAACATAAATTATTTTTTGAATCATGTGTAATTAGTTCCATTGCGGATGGATAATTGTCTTCCACATTTTTATATATTTGTTAAACCTTTATGTTTGCGCTCAGGAAGCGTACTACAAAGATAGGTTCTGCTCAATTTAATCTTTTCTTCGGACTATACTTCATTTCTTAAAAACAGAAGTATGGCACCAAGACTCGATATTTTATTTTCAGCTTTTAGAATTTTTCTCTGTCGTTCAAATAAACGTAACATATTTATGGGTAAGGAACTTTCAACTAAAGGATATAAAATTATAATGCGCATTTCACTAGTAACACCCAAAGTGCCTAGCGCTCTTAACTGAGTAGATAATTTATTATATAAACTGCTCAAAGAACCATATTTTCTTATTATTAGAACAAGCTTTAATAATTCACGAACATAAAAATCGATCAAAATGTCTTCTCGACCATACTTCTATTTTAAGCTCTGTATAGCTAAATAATAATTTTCTTCTGTTATGGGATATGACTGAAAAATTTCTCTAGCTTCTGATTTAATTTTAGTCGACTGAATCAAGTAATGAAATTTATCTGATTTACTTAAATTTTTATTCTCATGAATATTCTTAAATTGGTTCCAAAATGTGAGCCAATCTTTTAAATCCCCCCCGAACGTGTACAGTTCAATTTCAGGGAGACGCTGACATAATGTTTTACCCAATTTGTTATCCTCTAATTGATTATCATTACCAACAACATTACTTTCTTTTACATTTAATTTTTTGTGATTTTCTAAAAAGCGTTGAGCTCTTAATTGAATTCTCAATGACTTTTCCCTATATTCAAATTCTGTTTCAAATTCCTGTTCTTTTAAACTATCTAAATATGTATTATGTGTTAATTCTAATGTGTCAGATTTTTGTTTAAATAAAACTAAACTTATTTCAACTTCTTCGAACGAAGAATTTTCGTCTGCTTGTATATTTTCTAGCTTATTATATGCCCTCGTGAAGGAATCTCTGTGTGCAGTT
Organism: Salticus scenicus; assembly: GCA_963930645.1. Lineage (NCBI taxonomy): Eukaryota > Metazoa > Arthropoda > Arachnida > Araneae > Salticidae > Salticus > Salticus scenicus. The sequence continues at coordinate 228,464,221 of OZ005652.1, read as the reverse complement.
TTATTTCTTTTGATTATTTCCATTTTTACTATCAAATAATATAATACAATATTCACTCAATATTTATTTTACTAAATTTTACTTAGTAAATTGCGTTTTCATAAATTTGAAATCACCACAAGATAAACTTCAAAACCAAAATATTTTCGTTTTACAAACTTTCAATTCATAATCGTAAACTTCAAAAATTTTCTATTTTTATTATATCAATAAATAATACACTCAGTATTACTGTCTAATACTATCTAAATGTTATAATACTTTCATTAATAAAATGCATTCATTTATGAAATATTCTTCGTAAGTTTCGTTTAAATAATGAAAAATTTCAAAATGGAAATAATCTAATCTTCTTACCTCTTAATTAATATTCATTCTATTCTAAAAGACGCCAGGCCCAACCCGGGGGCGCCAAATGTTGATTTTCTTTTCATTTTTCAATAAATAAATCAGGCTGGAGTCTTGAAAACGAAACATAGAACGATAAAATAATTTCAATATTTTTAATGAAACTGCACACACACTTCACATTTTACGATCAATAGATATTACTGAACATAAACATTTGTATTTACAAGCTGTAGGAACAAATGATATACAGAGGGCCAAAAAATTAAAGTAAACTCGAATAATACTCGCACAGTAGCGACAAAACTATCAGAACAGAACTTTCTTCCACCTTCGCTGGTAGCGGTAAACAGAGAGGCATTCCAGTTTCTCCCGCTTCAACTGGAGCGGAGTTTAGTTGTTCTGCTGCTATTGCTGGCCTTGTGGAAGGAACTATTGCAACTGCTCTAGCTTTGTAACACCCCTAAAAAGTAATGATATCAATACAAAAAAAAAAAAAAAACTTAATGGGTTAAAAGTTTGTGACACAGCTCTGTTCTTTATGACTATAAGAATTTGAAATACGGGTCTTAAAAATAATGATACCAAATTTTCAGTGACGCTTTGCGATTAATTAAAATATAGATGGATTTTCTTATTTGAATTTGTTTTTTTCTTCTATTTATATTTGCAGTGTACACGTTATTTTCAACATCATATATATATAATATATAATTTACTCTCTGATACCTTTTCATTCACATCTCTTATAATTTCAAAATGTGTGTTTTAAAATAAATGATACCGAAATTCCAGTAACGCAGTGGTGTTACATTAAGTGATTTGTTTTTAAATTCCATTGCAAGTATTTTGTCTTGCATATTGAAGTATATTTCCCGATTGAAATATTGCTTTTAATTTTCAAATACTCTGTCAAATATATCACTTTCATTAAGCTTATATTACGTATTGACATGTAATTTATTTCAATGAATTATTTTATTTTTTGCGTCACGCTATCCAAACCTGTAAGTAAAATTTATGTAAATGTTTACTTTGTGTCATCTTATCAACATTAATTGAAAATGTATGCAAATAGATGATGTGCTGCAAAGAAAACATTTGTGAAAATTTTATTTGTAGTTTTGGATGGCGGGAAGCAAAAGATAAAATAATTCATTGAAATAAATACATTTTAGTACATAATATAAGCTTAATCAAAGTGATATATTTGCCAGCGTATTTGAAAATTAAGAGTAATATTTCAAAATTCAAATATACTTTAATATGCAAAACAAAGTAATTGCTATGGAATTTAAATACAAATCATTTAATATAACACCACAGCGATGCTGGAATTTCGATATCATTTCTTTAAAATACACATTTTGATATTATAAGAGGTGTGAATGAAAAGGTATCAGTGAGTAAATGTTATATATTTTTTTTAATTTTGAAAATAACGTTTACACTGTAAATATAAATAAAATAAAAAAGCAAATTCAAATCAGAAAACATATGCATATTTTGATTAATAGCAACGCATCACTGAAAAATTAATATCATTATTTTAAAACCCCTATTTCAAATTCTTATAGCCATATAATGTACAGTGCTGCATCACAAACTTTTAAACCGTTAAGGATTTCTTGTACTAATTGATTATACAGAGAATTTCATTAATTCGTACCATCCATAATTCGTAAAAATAATTCAAATCTTTCAATAAAAATTTTCTATATAAAAATTCTGCAAACGTAATGTATTCTCTCCCACTCTCAATATAATTTGAAGCTACGCTCATTATTTTTAGCTTTTAAATTTTATTTTATTACTCGTTTAGTAAATGTTATTCACAAAATGAAATTGATATTTTATGCAAAAGTGTTTACGTAAAATGCTGAATATCAACAGATAAATATAAACTATACTTTTGTTAAAATTCATGCATTGCGGAATAACATAAAGTAAACGACTTTCGTACTTCAAAATATTTGCACGTATTTTCAATTTCTCGAACAAAAATATCTCTATGTATATAATTTTCATAAACATTCACTTTCAAAATTTGTAACACTGAAAATTTCTGCTATTTTTACACTGTATGCGTGACTTTTTTTATTTCAACTAAACAACATATATATATATATATATGTGTGTGTGTGTGTGCGTGTGTATAGTCACTGTGTAATAAAAAGTACTGTTTTGTATGCCTTCATCCACAGATTTAAAAAAAAAAATTAATTAAATCATCCTTTTTTTATGTGAAATTTCATTTTTCTTTCTTTGAAATGTTCGGAAAAAAATGCATATATAATGAATTATTATAATTATTTTAACAACTGCAATTGTCCTAAAATACAGATAAAGTTTATGTTTTTCAGAATAAAACGAAACGAAGCAAAGTATTTTTTTTTTTTTCTTTTCAGTATTATTTCGCATACAACCAAATAATTACAAGTGCACTAATTTTGCAACGGTAACACACTGTTCATCAAATTTAAAGGATTATGAAAAAAAAAATGCTCACTGAGTTTAGGTTGCAACAAATACCCAAGACTGCAATTATTTAGATTAATCAAATACAATTGAACACAAGATTACACTTCCGTGTAGAAAACAAATTCGGTGATTGGCAATGTGATGCGTATTGGACGCATGTTGGAATTCCACTCTGTAGTGTTATTTAAAATAAATGTGGTTTCTGGGAGTGATCAACATTTTTTTTTTTTTTTTTTTTTTTTGTTTAGTTCAGAGTTTAAGTTGAAAGTCAAAAGTGGCGAGTAAAACGTAAATTGAAGGAGGTAAAGCACAAATGGGGATCGTCCAAAATTTCAATATCCCTCAAAGTGTTATATATCAGTAGTTTGGAGTCACTTTTTAAGCACTAGATTAATTGACAGACAGCCTGGTCGAGGACGACTAAGAGCAACAGATACATACGAGACAGCATTCTGTTATTGTCAGTTCGAAGAATCAGTAGAAGAGATTTGGTTTTGCACCTTCAGACTGCCACAGGAACTCGAATATTAGCTCTTCTACTAACAGAGTTCAACTGTATGTGAGAAAGCCACTGGCTTGTGTTCCACTCCGTAGTTTAAACTGGTGACTCGTCATGTTTAATGGAGCTAAGAAAACTAGGCCCGAGTATTGTTTCTAATGAGTCCATACATAGTTTGAACACAGATTCTAGATGTGTTTTGATCTGGAAAGAGGAATAAACTAGCAACTTGCCATATCTTTAATGAAGGAGGGAGGGAATCGTGATAAATGGCTAAACTGAGCTACATATCTTTCGAGGAAGTTCTGTAATTGTTCGTAAATAAGAGAATGAAGTAGTGAAACCCCAAATTTGACTGTTTGTAGGTGTAGTTCGCACAGAGGTTTTGCTAACGAATGAAAGTTCTCGGCCACATAGAACATATTTGGTGTCAAAATGCTAGCATACAGAAAGTACCAGTAGAATGGATTGGTCATCTTACTCACCGACTTAAACCCGACTGAGCATGTGTGTAATGCCTTACAGCGCAAAATTCCTCCGCAAACCTACCAGAATCTGTAAAGTTCAGTTTTAGAAGAGTGACGCTCAATTCCAAAAGACTTCAGCAAAACTTAGGCAAAGTCTATGAAATCACGATTTGAGGTATGCATATGTGTTCGATATGGCCGTACACTATATTAAGGGAAAAAAAAAAAAAAAAGGTAATTTAATTTTTGTATAATTTTCCAAAATAAATTTGGTTTTGATTTCAATAGTTTGCGGAGAATCAACTGCCAAACATTATAATTTATGTTAACTAATACTTTCATACAAATTTCTATTAATAAGTTTTTGTTAAGTATCATTTGCGTTATACTTCTGTCATTATTATTTGATTTTGATAACTAGTGTATATACAGAAAGTGTAAAGATTTAAATGAAATTCTTCAACTCTTCTTCCTAAAAAGTTTTTTTTTTTTTTAAATAAATTTTAAATTAAAATAAATTTAATATTTCTATAACATTCAAAGTATTATCCATTAAAATTTGATAATATATATATATCCATTACATCCATTTACTTAAAGTTTCATTTAAAGAAATGTATTTTTAAAAAATTGAAAAAGATATATATATATATATATATATATATATATATATATTAAATAATTAATTCTATGTTTTACGTGCAGAGACTAATTCATGTAAAATAAAATATAATTAAAAAAATAATAATTAAAGCTCTAACACGGCAATTGATTAATTTTTTCATCAATTTCATATCTTTAATTAAAATGAATATTCGTTTCATTAATACTAATTTTACGCATGGTATGTCTCATTAATTAACTTTGTTATGCTACGTAAACGAAAATCATAACCTAAAAAAAGTTCAAAAAATTTTCTTAAAACTGTAATAATACTAATCTCACTAATTTATGGGCAGTAAAATGGTCTCTTTAAAAATTTTTTGTTCGACAAATTTTGCTTGAAATATTGTTTTTTTTTTTTTTTTTTTTTTTTTTTAAAGTCTTCTGATTTTTCTACAATTTTGTGTTATTTTAATTTACAATTTACTTTTAATTATAGTTAGATTAAAATAAACCTATATATATGTACGTTAATGTTGAACATTTTTTTTTTTTTTTATGTTTGTTTTATGTATGCAATTAGAAATATTTTAATATAAAATATTACCTGAGGTTATTTAATTATAATTAAAAAAAATTTAAATTAAAATTAACATTTTGATATAAAATAATCTTTACTACATTTCACATCAGCTATATTTTTTATTTACTGAAATTTATGTGTAATACGAGAACTACAAGTATGTACACAAATTTAATTCATACGTTATTAACATTTTATAATATCATGGTATAAAGGCGTTCTTAAACTCCAAATACTGATTTGGAGTTTAGGTATTATATGCACGATTTGATTACTTTAATAATTTTCATAATTTTGAATATTGCTCTAATATTTTTGCACAAGTTACTTCATTGTAAATCATCATTACTTTAATTATTTAAAAATTAATTTCTGATTTTTTTTTTCTTTTACTTTAAATGAAAAGCATGTAAGCTTTTAAACATCTTTTCTTCTTTTTAAAATATGTATATTTGAGATAGTTAATCTAACAGAATTGTCCGTACTACATATATAAATAGATCGTCGAAGAGAGACAAATTCTACAAAGTTTAAGGTAATGTTTTACAGTCTGTAGTAAAAGTATCCGAGCAATAGAAAAAATTCCTATATAAAAAAAGTAAACTTAATACAGTTTTGTTAAATAAATCCTTGTCGAATCCTGATCTTAATCAGTCTAAGAACATGATTCGACAAGATTTATTTACAAAACAGTATTAAGTGTACTTTTTTTACATAGGAATTTTTTGCATGTTCGGATACTTTTGCTGCCGACTGCACTATAAATATTTCATTCTCAGTATGACAAATGTAGCTGTAAAGAATTTCTGTTTGTCATACATGGAAGTACAGATCTACTGGTAGAGTCTAATTTGCGCCAAAAATACAAATCCTTGTATTTTAATTGTGGCATAGTTGTTGCCTGAGCAAATTGAAGATTTGTAGATGCCTCTATGCTGTCCATACGATGTGGTGATTAGCGTCCGTGACTCCCACAAGGTGTGGCCAGCGTTCGAATCCCGGACAAGATATGGTTGTGTTACCCCTGTTATGGGTAGCAATGACCGATCATCAGGTGCTCCTTCCTTTAACCGATGGATAATGGCCAGCGGTTCGGTGACCCCCCCCCCCCCATTCGCAAGTACAGTGCCATTGGAAATAAATAAGAAGAAGAAGAAGACAAAACACTATTACTATGGGTGCTTAAAGAGTTAGAATGGTTATTAAACATTTTGTCAAAGAGAATTTTTAAAAAATTTGTGTAGTATACATAAAAATGAAAATATAACTTTCCATTAAATAAATAAACTTTTTGTAAATTTAAGAACTAATGTAAAATAAATATTTAAACTTTAAAACTTCTTCATACATCATAAAATGAAGGGAAGACAAGCCGGTTTCAAAAGGACGTGGTCTTTCTTCTTCAGGTACATTAAACACGTGCTACTAACTTGGAAGCAAAAGCAAGTTTTGCTTTATTAACTCACAAAACACCAGAACATACTTTTGTAAAGATATGGAAATTAGTTTTTTATGCACCCCCTTCTTTCACGTAAATTTCAGTTTATTTTCTGATTTTTTTGCCTGTTAAATGCTAATCATAACTTTAACTCTCTGTATATCAGATCGGTTATTCGTAACCTGATGGTTGTCTTTTATGTTTTCCGGTCTGTGCTGAATCACCTTTCTATTTTTCAATATCAGATAAATGTTTAATAGTACATCCTCACCATTATTTCAAGTATACTTTTTTGTTTGTTAATTTTGTTTTTGTTTCATTTCTCAAGGTATGGTAACATAATTTTCGAACCTCTCTTATTTTAATGTTAAAACAATGATTCAGTTTTTTTTTTTTTTTTTTTTTTTTGATAAATTTAATTGACTAACTTGCGTTTTAAAAAATGCCTCTACCTTATACAAGTTATAAAAAATCCTGAATTTGGTTAATTTTTTAAGTACTTCGAAAATAGCTATTATTGCTTATCATTTTCAATAAAAGATAAGGAATTTTTAAACTAAAAAATCATACTTAACCCTGTAGATGCGTTCATTTAGAATAAACAAAACGGGACTTGATTTCTGAATGTGCCAAATGGAGTCCAAACGGAGCCAATGCTTTTAATTATAACATAGAACCATACTTTCGTTTTCTACTTTTCAATTAAGTTAATGTAACAATTCCTACTGATTTTCACGGGAATTATTCTACATAGCATACAAATTTATATATATGTCGATTTTGGGTCAAAATGATGCCGAACACAGCAAATCAAGCAAATAAATATGTTCAAAAATTACAATTAAATTACCAAGAGGGATATTTTTAAAAGAAATATTTCTTATTTTTTTTTTTTTTTAACTCAACTATTAAAAAAATATATATAACGAGTTTTCATCTTAAAAATGAAGATAAAAAATTATTTGATTTTTAAAACTTTATTATCCATTATATCTCAGTTTTTTTATTTAGATCTGTAAAAAAGAAAATCATTAATAATTCTTGCAGTCTCATGTGACTATAAAAAGCAACATATATCTCACAACAAAAGAACAAAAACTTAATTCTTTATCACTAGTTAATTTTTTTTAATCTTTTCTAATTAAGATAAGTGTTAAGCATTTATCCATTACAAAAAAATATTAATTGAGATAAATTCACCATTAAAAATGCATCAAAAATCCAATTTTTTAGCCATCTTGTAATTATTAAACAAACAAAACACCCACGATACATTTGTCTTTGCAATTTCACGCATCATGCTTTCACGCCTCCTTCCTATCATGCACTATTTATCTACAAGGTACACTAAAATATGTTCACGACAAATATAGAGATATACATATGTGTCTTAATTAGTTGAAAGAGGGTTTTATAAATTATTTCTCTTACACTTTCTGATGTTTTGTTCTTATATATGTTTAAAAAATATAAACGCCGTATCACACAAACTAAAATAGAATAAAAATCTTCTTCATTAAAGTACGTCATAAATAATTCTACTTTTTTACATAGAATGAATGAATGCGCTTTGCTTTTTTCAAGACGATGCCAAATAAAATTTTTAATAAAAATACTCTGGAACATATATATATATAAATTATTAATAAATTATTTTTTTAATGTTAATGTTAATTCACTAAACAGTCGTAAAAACCAAGACTAAATATATAAAGCCATTTTTGTGAGTGCATAGATATTCATGTATATACAATACAGGGCCCCAGGAATTTAAAAAAAACTGGTCGCCAGCAAAAATTTTTGGTGTTCAGTAACAAATATTCCCTCGCCTTCTTCTTTTTCTTCTTCTTCTTCTCCTTTTTTTTTTTTTTTTTTAACCTATTTGAATATATGAATAAAAATTCTATGCATAACCAAATATTTACAAGACTAAAATGATGCAACAAGAAAACTTAACACAAGAAAACTTAAATTTAACATCATGAAACCAGCTTTATTATTTTCACAAACACATATACCATCTGCATCGATACATCATTACACCGGCCAATGATTCAGCACCATATAGCTAAGCATGAACAAATAGGAGCAATGTAATCCAATTCCCTAAAACGGTGCATTAATTTAACAATGAGTTGTGAAACATGCGTGAAGAAAAGTGGTGCAAATCTAATGAGGTAATCCTTTAACACATTGTCTCAAAAAGTAGTGAGAGGAGCGATAATTAAATTGGTAAGAGTTAGATTACATCGATTGGAGCCGATTCTGGGACCAACCTTTTGACCAAATTATTGAAAAAAAAAATGTCGCGTTTTCTTAAAGTTATAAACCAGCTATGTATATATATATATACATATATATACATGAAATTAAGGATACCATGGTCTATTCTTCTCGTTTCGAAGCAGAATCAGTGGACTTTAGTGCTATCCGAAGACTCAGTGTGACATGTAACGTCATTAAGAAAATGTAAGTCATGCCCTGGTAGGCACATCACAGCTATTTTCTCTTTTTTTCTTATTATACCTAGCGTTGGTGATTTTCATGCTAGAGGTACCGTTCCAACGCTATTTATGTTTTTTTTTTTTTTTTCTATGGAGAGTCCATTTCAATAGAAAAAAGTAGGTGTTGCCATTTGAAATTTTCGAAATTTTGTCACTGTAACAGTAACTGTTAGAGTTTAACTGTTATTTTTTCATATAATTCTTAAGCGCATACCTCAAAATACCTTTCACCAAATTTTTATTCAGTTTCTCGGAACGGTATGGTAGCTATGGTCTCATATATCGGGGTAGTTTTTTTCTAATCACCCTGTATATTGTCTTTTAAAATCTCGAATAAATAAGCGCAAGTGAATTTTTGTTTTAAGTGCATTTTTAATAATTAAAAAAATGTCTAATTATTATACCATGATAAGTGTGTGTATTCCTACCTGATTCTTACTAATATAGTTTTATAATATGTAATGTAATTAAATGAAATTAATGGAGCGTAAATTAGTTTTAAAAATACTATCTCTTTTAATTAATAATTGTATTTGAAACATTCTTGAAAATATGAGTCTCTTTATTTTACAGTTCAAAATGAAAATTTTCCCCATTTCATTAAAAAGTATACTGCAATACCAAAATGACACTTTTTTTTTTTTTTTCTTTTTAATAGTAAATAATAAAAGTAATCTCCTAATAATAATAACATTTTAAAGATATTTATAGAAATACTTTTTATTTTTTTATTTATCATTAACTTTTAATTTTTTAAAATGAAATTTTGCATTTTCAAAAAGGTACTATATGATTTAATATTTAACCATAATTAACGAATTCCTATATTTATCTTTCAATAATTAATTTCGATTAGCTTTCATAATAGAGGCTTATATTCAGGCTATAATGAGACTTTCTGGATTAATGGCTTTTAATAAAGTTTTAATTAATAAGCTCTCTGAAATTAAAATTTATGAAATTTATTGAAGTGTTAAGCGGAGGACAAACATGCTTTACGTAAACATAAAACATTACGCAATAATTTATCAAAAGAAAGCGTTTTCTTTCTAAACAAAAAATAATATGTATATATATTGTTTTGATAAAAGTTCTTTTCTTATAATAGTTAATATAACTAAATTTCTTTTTGGAAAAAAATTGCTTTCAGTATATATATAAAATAAAGATGTTTACATTATTTTAATAATTCATGCATTAATTAGATAAAAGTAACTCTTAAGCGCGCATAACAATGTAGGAGATACACTAATGGTTGGTTGGATTTTACGTTGCACTAATGAAAAATAATTTAAAGAATTTGACAACTTTTCTATGCAAATAGTATATATTTTTTAGTGTTATTTATAGCAATATAGATGAATTGTAACAATTTGCTTAAAAATTCTTTTAGCTTAAGTTTCTTGTTAAATGTATTATTAAGAATCATAAATGTTAAGAAATTTCCAAATCTCAAAATAATGAAGAAAGCCTTTAAAAAAAAAAAAAAGAAAAAAAAAAAAAAAAGAATAATAGAATGAGTAACGCACAAACATTATTTTACAGTGTATGAAAAATTATTTTAATACTCAAACATGAAATAAAATCTTAACTCTTTCACATTACATGATGAGAATTTCATCTTTAACTCGAATATATACACGAACTTGGAAATTTGATGCTATTTTTCTTTATAGAAAAATACTTAACTCTTTTATCTGATTTTTATGTTTGCTTAAAAATTTCCGATGGATAATGGATTTGTTTGCATAAATATCTACTTTTAGTTTACTTTATTATTAAGAAGACAGGCGAAAGACAAACCATTTTAAATAATGCAGAAGATTTTCTTAAAGCGCATCCAGATGTTTTGTTCTCTACATTTGTAATTTAGAATTTCATAAGTAGAAGAAAGTGGGCTACGTTAAGAAAACATTAATTTCAGTTTTATTTTTCAAACAGAAATTTATATTTTAGAGCATCATAGAGAATAGAACAGTCTACTTTATGATGTATTTTGGAATTTTGTATATTTTCAGGAAATACTTAATTAAGTTTCATTGTATTGAAAGTTAGAGAGTTATCTTGATGTAATACACTCACGTTTATAAAAATTATAACACCATGAAGTAATGATACGATTGAGATGAAATTTTCATCAAATGCAAACAATAGTGTGTTAAGCAAATGATTAACATTTTCGAATCACCATGCATGCATAGGCTGAGCAGAACCTCATGAACTGCTGCTGAAACCGTATAAACGGTATGTTGAAAATAGTCTCTTTTTATCTGCTAGTGGTAAACGTTATGTGAGACGTAACAATGCCTCTACGGTGAAAGAGGGTGACATTTTAAGAATTTACAGAGTTTGTACAGATGAGAATCATTGACCTTTGTGAAAAAAGATTTTCCTACCGTGCATGCAATAGCATCTTGTGTGCAGCGTAACAGCAGCCCAATAATGCGAGTTTGGATACAATGGGCCGATGATAATCACACTTCTCGAAAATCCCGTGTGGATTCTGAAAGAGGACGTCAACGCGTGATGATAGGCACCTGGTCTACATGGTAACGGTCCCTTTCGTTTCATCTTGACAGTTAGCAACACTTTGGTCCATTGTACAGGTGTATCAATGTCTGCTTTATCAATTCGTTGACGTCTGCTGCACCGTGGGCTGCGTGTAAGAACTCTTTTATACAGGATCCCCCCTCATTCAAAATCATTGACGCCTGTGGCTGCAATGAGCTCATAGACGTGTAGATTGGTATAAACTGGTTCTTTCTGATGAATCCCACTTTAAATTGTGGTACCAAGATGCCCGTTAACGTGTTAGATGCTATGCCAGTGATTTGACGATCTGGGTGCGTGCTGTGATCTGGATTGCGATTGCGTATCTTCGACGATCTCAGCTGCTACAAATCGCTGGCAATCTTAACAGCAATAGGTACATAAGTGAAGTGCTGACGCCCGAAATCGTTACTTTCCTTCAAAGCATTTCCGGAGCTGCCATTCAACAGGATATTTCCCGGCCACATGTTGCATGGAATGTTCGAGTCTACATTTTAGCAGAAAAAACCTTATGTACAAAGCTTCAAAGAGCTATGCCACAGAAGTAATGCGTCCTTAACATAAGTGATTAAAAACCATTTTAGTACCTAGTAGTGCTATTTTTTTCACTATTTTAGTAGCGCTATTTAAAACGTAACCACCGTTAAAATGGTGCTTACTATTCAAAAAGCACTAGACGAATGGTGAAACATCACGCACCAAATTTCTTAAAATGTTGGTTGCAGCTAAATTTTTCTAATTTTCACCTTTTCTAGGGTAAAACGTTGAACTATTTTTTTTTAAATAGTGTATGATATCAGAAAAGCAGACAAAAATACCTTTATACTTCTTTTTCAATTTATTCACGTAACCTTTTATATTTAAAATTCATGTAGAAAAAGTTGTTAAGTCTGCACGTGCAGTTTTTAAAATTTCAAACATTCTTTATTATTTCTTTTGGCAACAGAAGTCAATATCTTTTTTTTTTTTTTTTTTTTTTTCTTTTACGTTATTTTATCATTTGTTTGGCAACACTGTATGTGCAAATTTTGCCTTATGTATTTTTTTAAATTTACCATTTAAAATTTGGTAATAGAAGTGAATATATATTTTATTTCAAACTATTGACATATTTTTTCAGTATTGACAGTGTTCTTTACTTCCTCTTTCGTATCCCAAGATAATATTAATATTAATAATTATATATATGTATATTGCATTAACAATATCTTTCGAACGATACTTATTTAAAAGAAGCTAAAAATTTATCCCAAATCTCATGTTTGCGTATTAATATATAGATATTATAATCGATAATTTTATTTCTAATGGTGATGAGTATTGAAATATGTAAAACGGGTTAACTGTACCAATAGATTGATTTGTACACAAAATATTCTTTCGTAACATTCTTTCGTAAAAATAGAAAGTGATTTTTCAGAGGGTATAACTAAATTAATATATTGAGAAGCGAACAATATAAGGCCGTAACAATTCATTTACAAAATATGTTTCAGTATTATGTCATATTCGATAAGGCTTCCAATCTGGCGTATCAGATTCAGTTAATTAATCCCACTAAACGATTAATACAACCAGTGGTAATTCAGATCCGTTCTGTTTCTCCGACTTGATACTATGATACAATATAAATACTCATAAAGGACATAATAAATCTTATGTTATAAACGAAATCAATGTATTTATCTATTCATCATATTTGGTGAATGACAATAAAATTTTTCGCATATTTAAAAAAAAATGAATTTGATGATTTAGTTAAAAATCCTTAATACTCAATTAATTGCGTTTAAAATGTAATATTTTAAATAGAAAAAACTAATTTTGCTAACGATACGTAAATGACTGGAATGCCGGAGAAAAACCTGTTTGTAAGACCACGTTTTGAATTTATTTTGCTTGTGAATTTCTATCCTACAGCATGTTCTTTTGATAAAAAAGAAATGCTTGAAGTGATATCGTTATATTATTAGCTAGGATTAATGAAAAATATAATTAATACATATGTACGCTAAGTCAATTTTCTTGAAATTTTCTATATTTATAAAAATTATAAAAATATCGTTATTTGTGATTTCACTGTCTGATTGTTGATGTTATATTATACATCTTTAATGAAGAGGAGTTATTGATTGACTGTTGCCACTCAGTGACGGTTCCATCTTGTTATTTTAAAGTTACAGTTAAGAACATACAAGACAAAATTCGTGGTGTATGTGCTGCATTTTGCGCCTCTGTTGACGGGGGTTTTGGTCCATCAGTGCTTGGGGACTGTAACACTGTTTTCCAGGCTGAGATTTTCTCTATCAGCCAAGCAATTTCTTGGTCAATTTCCTATTTTACCAATTCGAAAATTCATATCTACAGTGACAGTCTCTCAGGTCTTCAGGCTCTGGCTAGCCACAGGAGTAACCATTCTATTATTCAGAAAATCAAATTAGATCTCCTGTCTAAGCCCGATACTTTCTCTTTAGCTCATGTCTCCGCTCACAGGGGCGTCGCTGGCAATGAAATGGCAAGTCTCTTAGCAAAATCTGCCACTAAAAAGGAAGCAGTGGATTTCGTTCTGGCCCTACCCCCCTCCCCTCTTACATCAAAAGATATCTTAAAGCACGACTAAAGAAAGAATGGCAGCTATACTGGGATACATCTCCCAAAGGTAGATTTACCTTTAACCTCTTTCCAAAAGTGTCAAATTATAACTTTGACCTTTCCCCAGCCATTACAGCCTTCTTAACGGGTCATGGCCCGTTCAAATCACACCTTTACAAGTTTCATTGCTCGTGCACTCCACAATGTGAGTGCGCGATTGATTGGCATATCCTCAACCCACCTAATAAACCTAACAACTGGCTTTTTAATATCGTTACCCGGCTTCCCCTACGCCAGAAATTAACCAGAATCTATAACTTCTTAATGTATCTTTCCAATTTGACCGACTAATTTTTCAATCTTCCAAAGCAGTTACCAACTTTTCTCTTGAAGGTCCATATAATTTTTTCAACACAAGCCTTTCCATTCGAGGAAGCATGGCTCGGTTCTTCTTTTTATATTCTTGTTACCTTGTCGCCCTCCGTCCTGTGAAAGCTCCGCTTTGGCGACCTCTGTAATTTTATTATTTTTTTTTCTGTTTATGCAATAAACAACGTAGGAGGTTTAATATTTAGACATGGGCTCTTTTGAATATCCACAGTGCCATCGTAGCCCCTCTCTACAGGTTAAAATCGCTCAAAACCGCTGCATAGTGGTGAGCGGCCGCCTTCCGTCTTAGAATCTTAGAATCACACTTACATATAGGTAAGTTATAATGACAGTTACACATATAACATCTATCATTTTACAAAGAATGACACGCAAATTTTACCAAAATATAAAATTACGAAGAGAAAAATACAAAGAAATTAACATACAAAAACAATTATTTTGTTGCTGCCCTATTTCTGTTAGGGTACTTAATAGTACGACCATATTTAGTAATACATAAGACAGTCTATTTTCTTTTTTAATTATCATCGCTTGAACACTTACCAATCAAATTATTATTTACAGAATCTTTTTTAATAGAACCAGTCATTTCAAAATCCTGTCCAAAATTTGCCTCATTTTGACAAGTTTCAAATCAGTTCTACTTCTTATTAAGATGTTATTTTTCTCATTTGTTACCCAATAGCTTCTAATATTTCTATTTCTTTTAATAACCATGCCTCTTTCCCACAAATTTTCATCAGCGACCTCCCCCCAAGTCACGCCAAGTGACATGCCAGTGAAAAAAATTATTTCCACTGATTTCTAGAACGAATTAAAATATTTTGATTATTTGGAATTTCCAATAAGGGTTTAGACAATCTGTCATAATAGAATTTACTTAAATTTTGTTCATTTACAATTTTATTTCTTTTGTTTGTTTGGATTTCTGTCTTTAATAATTCTCTTTTTATTGGTAATTTAGTTCGCGCAGTCGTCTTCTCATTAAGGTTTGAGTGGAAGAAATGTGTATTCTTTTTATTTCTATATCCCAGCAACGAAATATTAACATCTTCATTAGACTCATAACATTTTTTTCAGCATGATTTTGGAAATTTTCACACTGCTTTCTGCTTGATCGTTTCATTTTGTGTACCCCAGATTCCTATTTAAAATTTGAAAATCAAATTTCGATGCAAATTTATGAAACTGATGCGAATTAAAAAGCATGTTATGTGCGACTAGAATTTTAGGAATTCTATGTGAACTAACTTTTTTGTTGTTGTTGTTGTTTTTTAAATTCCTAATTGTTTTATCTGATTCTTTATTATCTAAGGGAACAACTTCTAATCACTTTGTTAAATAATATATTAAAACTAAATAATTATTTTTTTCCATATTCACGAATGTCATATCCTAATTTAAATAGATTGGAGTGTAAAGGTTGATTAAATGTTTATATACCAACTATGTGAAAAATGCCAAAGTCGGGAATCGAGCCCGGGCCTTCCGCTTAACGAGCGGATGCTCTTCCACTGAGTCACCCTGGATGATAACCAGACTAACATTTCTCACATAACAACCGTTGGCAAGATCACCGTGTCTGCAAACGCAGATGTAATAGGTGAGACAATAACAGTCGTAGCACAACTCCATAGACCACGAAATTTCAATTTAGAAATTTTTGTTCATGAATTCATCAATTGTGAATATTCATTTTAAATCAACCTTTACACTCCAACCTATTTAAAACGAATGTTCACGGTTGATGAATTCATGAACAAAAATTTCTAAATTGTCATATCCTATTTTTTCAAACGGTGATCACAAAATGTCTTGTAAAATAAGGGGTTCCTTACAGTTTTTTGGTCTGTATTTTTCACAGACAGGGCATTTAGAAATTAAATTTTGATTGTCATTTCCCATATTAAGCCAATAAAAAATTACTCTAACTCAGGATTTACTTTTTCAGTTCGAAATGTCCTTCGTGGGTTTTAGTAAGCATCTCTTTTCTAGGATCAATAGGAATAATTATGCTATTATTTATAAAGGCTATTTCACCTTCCTCAAACACATCTTGCCTCAAATTATAATAAAACCTTACATTACTTGGAACTTTTTTTTTTTTTTTTTACTGTTAGGTCATCTGTTTTTACAAAAAGTTACTTATTTACACAATACTGGATCTCTTACTTTTTTTTATTTTAATTTTTTAATTTTATATCACATACATGTATATGATCAATTTGCACCAAAAGCTCACAGGCACTAGTTTTTATCAAGGTGCGGCCACATATAAATTTATATGCAATTTTCTGCAATAATTTCTGAGATACATTAGTCAAATCATATTTGTCACACATAGACAGAAGGATAGACATTCTCGAAAAATATTCAAATCATGTTATGGACCTCTTAAAACGTGTAAATCCATCGAAAATCAGAAGTCAAAAACTTTTTAAGAAACCAATACTTTCTTTATTCTGAAATTAGTAATAATATGATGAGACACTCGCACCTTCCTATTGATTACACAACGTTAATATAAATGCATTATTCTAGTTTGAGATGTAAAAAAAGTAATACTGTACCATTTAAAACGTTTATTGTGTACTTAAAACAAAAATTTAAATGTCCATTACTGATTCTTGCACTCAAAAATGTAATTATTAATTAATGAAAATAGCTGACTGTGATAACATATCCTCATCGTAGTGTTAATAATAGACTGCCTTAAAATTTTTATATGTTAGTGCAAACGACTATTAATATAACAAACGAATTTTGCATACTTGTTTTAGTCATATAAAAATAGACAATACAATAAATCAGCTCAAAATATGCAGATTAAAAACCATAAAATTTGTTTAGCCTTATTCAAAATTACAAAAAAGAAAAAACTAAAGGATCTTTTAAATTAAACTTTAAATCAGTTTTGACTCGCATATCTAACGATTATCATTTATGCTACATCTTGTATAGATAAGTTGAATTACCATTGCGCTCACATAACAGTGTATATTAAGCCATTATAATTCAGTCAGCATGTTTAATAGTTGGTTATTCTGAAAGATAAGAAAGAATAAAAGGATATGAATATTTCATGTTAGTATTTTCAACACGGCTTGAATGGAATACTATGAGAAGAATAAATTTATATTTATATCTATATTTGTATTTTTATATACGTAGAGCGATATATAGATAGATCAATAAAGGTAAATAGTTTGGTATCTAGACAGACAATTATTCTCTATACAGTTTGTATAAAAATAATAGGCAAACTTGTTTAACCCATTAAGGCCTCAATTATTTTTTCTTTAAAATTATATCTACCAGGCAAAATTGTTTTCAATAATGCTTAACCCTTTATAGGACCACCTTTTTTCTAGTAATATTATGTTAAAATATTTTTGGGATTGAAATTGATTTATAAGAAGAAATTCATTTAGCTTATTACCTAAAATTAATTTGATTTTTAAAATCTTTTTTTTTTTTTTTTTTTTTTTTTTTTTTGTCGTAAGTATGTTTTCCACAGCCCACTGGGAGCTATTCAAAGGTAAGACATTATATATTTTGCATTTATTTTTATTTCGCAGTGCATTATATACTTTTTGTAAAGTTGGCATATGGTCACTAGCTTTAGTCAATCGCACGTCATCTGGAACAGTTTTCTTGCTGCACAGGAAACTTACAGGCCGTCCTTTGCGTTTACGACTTGAAAATCCAGAAATCAGTTATCGTGCAAGCCGAAATAGAAAATTTAATTCGTCTCTACGTTCCGAATCTCTTTTACTTACTTTCCAGAGAATGAAGGCCTTTAAAATTGCCATATCAATTAGGAAGTATAGGATTCGACATTTAAAAATTAATAAAGTTGGTTTGAAGTATACTTCCCACGGCCTTATAAAGGGTTAAAAAAGGTTAAATTATAGAATTTTCTTATATTTCATATACCGACCTTTGGAAAAATTGCAAACTACATCAATTTTGAATGGAAAAAAAAAGAAAAGAAAACAAGGAAAGAAAGTAGAAAGTAGAAAATACTCCACACACTCATGAAAACGAAAAAAACAAGAAAAACGACTAACATCAATATAAAAATGCATGAAATTTTTTTAAGTTAAAGACATCAAATAGCAAGAAAGTAAAGCTCAAAGTATGGATTTGCCGACAATTTGCCTGTCAATTTTGTAATATGACACATGTGTCATTTCTTTACCATTTTTTATGCCTAAATTCCTTGTCATTCTTTACAATCATCTGAAAGAAGACTGGATAAAACGCTAGATTAGTTACGCCTTTTGAACTTTTATGGAACTTGAATGGATGTATTAGCTTTATATTCTTATTACAATTCTATTCTTAATTTTTTAGGTAAAAAATATATAGCTTTAATAATAATTTGCTCTAATTTATATTATCTTATAATAATAAATTATCTTATTTTGTAAAATGAAAATTTAAAAAAAAAAAAGAAGAAAAAGAAGAAGAATTAAACAATATTATGTTACTCTTCTAACATAGAAATTCGATTTCTATCTTCAATTTTACTCTCTATCTAATATTTGAGTTTTCTGATTTTGTTTGTTTTCCTAAACTGGAATAAAGATTCTCTGAAAGATCAAACTTTCAAAATTGAAAGTAAAATACCTTTGACAACTTTGCAAGTATGAGATATAAAATAAATTTAAGAGGATATTTCGGTGGATATTTTAACTAATATAATAGTTTAACGAGAATATGTTGAAAATAGTTTTGTATAATAATAATTTTTTGCTCTTTAGATAAAAATCCAATATACAATTTATCGTTTACCTGCGATAAAATATAATTTTATTAAAATTAATTTGTATGAACAAAAATATTATTTTAAAAAGTGAACAAAGTTATTTTCAATTTTTAAACTTATGATAAAAGTATTTTACTATGGAAAAGACGAAATGTTATACTTTTATTAAAGTGTACAATGTTAAATTTATCTTCTTCCTTTTTGCTTAAAGTCTGCAAAGCTTTATAATTTAATTAAGATTTTGTTTTCTTGTTTTGTTATGAAATTTTTTTCTTATAAAGATTTATATAAAGATTATTTGAATTTTCAAATTATTGAGACATTTTAACAACGAAATTAAATCAAAAGAAAACAAAAATTCAGGTATCAATTTCCTAATAAAAATCTTTATCATACAGTAATTGAAAATATTTATTTTAAACAAATAAGACAGTTAATTTAAAGAAATGCGGTAGTTACTAATTAAGACTATGTTAAATTTTGTGATTTTAATTTTTGTAGGTTATCAATTTTCTAATTTAAAAATTCCTGAACTTCCTTGTAGTTTTATAAATAATAAAACCCGTAATTGTGATATTTTTTATCTGATTATATGAAATCTATTTTAACATTTGTAACGTAGAAAACAGTTTTTATAAAAACGAATTCTTATGTAGAATATCAACGTTTAAAAAATAAAATTATATATATATTTTTTAATTACATTAAATTTTATAATATATTTGATTAACTAATGCATGATAACATAACATTAGGAAAATCTAAACATTACCAAGAGAATAAATAAACCATTCATTAAAGTTTTATGCAAAATTCAAAACCACAATATTTGAAATAAAACTGCTTTATTAATTTCCTGATTTGAAAATTTAAAATTTGAAACTTCTGAGTATTTGAATAAAGTTTTGAAGAAACAAAAGTGGGAGTACTCTATGGCGCAACCAATGTACTCTATGCCGTACGATGTATAAGAGAATGTGTAAAAAAAGAAATATTTTGCGCATAAAAAATTAATATAGATTTGGTTCGTGATATTATAATACCTTCTGTTTTATTTTTATTTTTTGTTTTCTTTCTTTCTTTTTATTATTTCTATTATTATTATGTCTGTTTGTGTAACATGTATTGATAACAAACTTCATCACCATAATGCAAAGGGAAACTATTGCACTAAAGCCGAAATGGATTTGTTTAATCACGTTGTTGTTTTCTTAAACTTACACAACCATTAATTATAATACGTTTAATATTAATAACATTGTTACGTTTGTTAATATTTATTCAATTATTATTAAAAACATTTATTTATTATTAATACCACTGTTATGTTTATTTTTAATAACAGCTATTTATTATTAATAACAGAACCATTTTTTATATTACATTAGAAATGTAGCATACAGTATACTGATTAAGTCATTTTAATTATTTTTGTTGTAAAATCGCTTTGAGTATTGCATACTTTATATATAGGATTTACAAAAAAAAAAAAAAAAAAAGTTTCAATTTCAGAGGACTTTAAAATTTGTTTTATTGGTCTATATAAAAAATACAGATAAATCAAATGACGAGCTTGACATTTAGTAAATAAATAATAATTAAAAAAAAAAAGTATTGAAATTCACCGAATGATGACGCCCTGACACAATTGGTATTTATTTGCATATATTGAATAAGGGAAAAATCCTTTACGTTACAGAGAATGCTCATTAGCATTCTTATTCTCATAAAAAGAAGGTGGATTAAGCATTATTTATCTCTCTACACATCATGCCTACTCTGCAAGTAAAAGCGCTATTCATAAAACTGTTCTAACTATCACAACCAGCAGAACTGCGTTGCACCTATAAAAAAATTCCGTCACATGAAGCAAATACGAAGATGTTCAATGTCTCTATATGTGCCCTACACAAGATCATACAGAAATTTCAAACGACTGGGCAACTTACCATTCTTTCAGGTAGAAGACAAAAGTAAATCCAGTCTTCTAGTGCAGAAAATATGGCTACCATGGTTGTTGAACAAGCAGTCAATCGCCGCATGGAAATGTGAGTGTGCCAGTCGTTTTTTATGTATTGGATTCGCTGTATTCCATTATAGGAAAAATCACACGTCGGAATATGCATTTTTATCTCGACAAAATCAAGCCTGTGTACCTATTGCAGGATGAATACACAAAGCTTCCTAAAACCTTTCACTTTAGTTTCTTGCTTGAATTGTAGTTGACGTCACTTGGCCATGAAACATTACGTAGATTAATGAAGACTGATTGTGCTTCTATGGGCAAAATAACATGTACAATTTTCGATTTTAGTCAGCGAAAACCCAAACGCTATCCAGAAATAATCCTTGCATCCTGAAGAAGTGACAATATGGTATGATTTTATGTCTACCATTGGAGCGATATGCTGAGGAATTTTGTAATCCCACAACTTCAACAGCATGGATGCCTTCAGGATATCAGTTTCATGTATGATGGCCCGACTTCTCACACTGTCATTGTGTAAAGCACTTGGGGAGGCAGAATTTCCCAGATGCATGGATATCAACTGGTGCCACTTTTGGTTGAATGGTTTGTCTCCTGAAGACCAATATCTGCCATATATTTGTGCCATATCTGAAGGACAGCATTCGGCGCCATGTTCTTGATATTTAGGCAGAATCACTATGGTCAACTGTAGAAAATATATTTCTGCGATTAAAACTTTTTGGTGAATATCAAGGGGCATAGGGAGCAGTTATAATGCTACATTTTTATATATTATTTAACATATATAAAGCATATTAACTGTTTTATGTGTATTACAACGCCATTCGTCAACGAATTTTTGAACCAGTTATTTATAATTAATAAATGCTCTTGATAGTCAGGCAGACTCACTATGCTCAACTGTAGAAAATATCGTTCTGCGATTAAAACTTTTTGGTGAATATGAAGGGGCATAGGGAGCAGTTATAATGCTACATTTTATATATATTATTTAACATATATAAAGCATAGTAACTGTTTTATGTGTATTACAGCGCCATTTGTCAGAGGATTTTTGAACCAATTATTTTTAATTAATAAATGTCAAGCACGCATTTTGAATTGTATGTAGTTCAAATTTAATCTCATTTCAACCAATAGAACGCATTCTAGAGCCTTTTGAAGTGTGAAACTTAATTGTTGCTAACCCATTTATATATATATTTATATTTGTCTTTCTCTGTGTGTGTCTGTGTGAAATTTTTATTAAATTTCCTTCCCAATTTCGCTAAATTTTATGCTTAATATCGGGTGATTAAATAATCTATAGCTTAAATAATTTCTGCATTTCCAAATCTTGTGTAAATTTATAATACTTCTGAAAAGTTATTGTTTCAAATGAGAAAATTTTCAGACTTTTGGGCGTACTTTAGTTCTTTTATATTTAATATTTTGCTCTTTTTTATTCAATGTTAAGTGCAATTTTGATTAAATAATTGTTTCTTTGCCTCTGTACATTATTAACTATCGTTATCAAGTGAGCATTTAGGATTGTTGACACGCTTTATATTTTCGCTTTCTGTTTATCACAATAACGATCTTATGTATTTAACCTGACATTTCAATTGCTTAACGGCCCTCCTCACTTACCGTCGCCGGAAGCCCGAGCCAGTGATATTCTGTGAGAAAATTTTCTTTATAAATAACTTATTAACTAATATATATTTTTAAATTCTGTTTTCACATTCAGAAAATTCCCAACCGTTAAATTGACGGACCTTTTTTAAAAATGTATTTTTTTTTTTTTTTTTTTTTTTTTTTTTTTTTTGAAATTGCAAAATGAAAAAAAAAAATCTCATATTGAAAATTCGTATTTTGCAGCTTCAAAATAAAATATAAAAAATTAAAAAATAATAATTTTTTAAAAATGTGTATTAGTTAATAAGTTATTTGTAAAGAAATTTTTCCATAGAATAACATTAGATTCGGCTTCTGGTCGCGGTGAAGGAAGCGGGCCCTTAATGCATTACTGCTATATTAAGTGATCCATTATATATTTATAGATAAAAAGCGGACTGTACCCAAAAGTTTCTGACACACAATAATGGTGAGTCTATCTATTGAACAATGTATTTTATTACAGACTCATGACATCGAACATCCAAGCACAAATTTATGTAGCGATGACTGGGCTAGAGATGTTATACCGGTACGGCGCTGAAACGAAAACAATATATTTAGGCAACAGCTATTCGCAAAAAACGATGTCTTTACGGTTCATTTGCTTTTAAAGTCCCAAATTTGATGCTAATCAGCAGAGGTTTTAAACTCCTCTTACACTTTTTTATTGGTTATCGATTTTTATTACTGACACTTTAGCTGGGTTCCAAAAATTCAGGAAGTATTATTATGAAAAGAGTTTCGCCGTAAGGAAGGAGAACTGCACTATAGTGAAAAACATTCTCTTAAATAAATAATTTTGTCAAATCTATAAGAAATATAGAACGTATTTCAGACTTTTTTGTTGTTCTTGTTGTTCTTATTATTTTAACAATTTTATCAACTAGTTTAATAATTTTAACAAGTCTTCCAGAATTTGAAAATGTATTATAGTTTTTATTATTTAAAAAAAAAAAAAAAAAAAAACTAATTTTGTAATTTTTGTAGAAAGTATCAGCATTACAAAACGTTTTTTTTTTATTTATTATTATTATTATTTTTTTTTAAATATTTAACAAGTTTGTAATGAAAAAAAAATCTGGAGTGACTCCACTCGACTTTCCAATCATTAAGAAATTAACGGTTTTATAAATAAATTAAAGTAACAGAAGTCGTTAAATAAACAAAAGAGGATGTTATAATAGGTTGATTATTTTTCGGTATATGTTGCTTATATTAAAGCTATTGCCTTTCAAATGATTTGAGCCCATGGATCATAATGAAAAAAAAAAAAAAACAATTTTTTTAAGTATCTCTAAAAACTCTACTCGTCAAAATCTACGGAGTTCGTGCGATTGTGACCTGTAACATGTATATAAATTTTCAGCTCATTCGGATGTGGCGTTTAAACGTTATAGCGCTTAAAATAATTTAAGTCCATAAGCCACAATTATAAAAATATTTTCTTTGTGACTCTTTAAAATCAAATACTGCTAGATTCTCCAACATCCATACAGCTTGTGTGACGGTGATCTACAACATGTATATAAATTTTCAGCTCAACCAAATAAAGCGTTTAATCGCTATCGCACATTAAATATTTTGAGCCCATAAGCAAAAATGATAAATATTTTTCCTTTTTGTTCCTGTAAAAACACTATAAGTACTATAGTCATTAAAATTTATACAGTGTGTGCGATAGGGATCTATAACATGCACATAAATTTGAAGCTCAATTGGAAGAGGCGTTTAGACGCTATCACATTTTAAATAATTTCATCCCATAATCCACAACGATAAAGAATTTTTCTTTGTGTTTCTTTTAAAAAACAATAAATGCTACATAGTACAACATTCATATAGCTAATTTAACTGTGATTTATAACACGTATATACATTTTCAGCTCAATCCGATATGGCGTTTAGAGTGATGTTTTAAAGGTGTTATAACACTACTACAAGATACAACCCAGAATCTTTTGCACTGATTGGTTGATTTGATCAAATCATCAAACTACGAAAGAATGATGGTGTTTAAATAAACAATCATCTAAATAAAGTTTGTATATGAACGACCTGTATCTTACTACTTAAAAAAAGAACATCAGTTTTTCCTTTTAGTGAATCAAAATTGTGATTCGAATTTTTTCATAAAGCTAGCTTTACACTCGTTAAATATATTCCATTCAATCTTATGTCCTAAACTTAAACATGTATAAGGTATGATAAATTATAATTATGCATATTTTTTAAGTTATTTCTACACATAATAAAAGAAGATGCCTATGTACTTGTGTGTATTTTGGTCACTTTGTAGGCAAATTGTTGGTCACAGAACTATAGAATTTTGTATGGATATTCGTTTTGGCTTCTGATGCAAATCTAAGCCCGATTTT
Organism: Salticus scenicus; assembly: GCA_963930645.1. NCBI lineage: Eukaryota > Metazoa > Arthropoda > Arachnida > Araneae > Salticidae > Salticus > Salticus scenicus. The sequence continues at coordinate 228,438,968 of OZ005652.1, read as the reverse complement.
AAATTTTTTGATTAGTTGTTTCAAAATTAATTAAAAATAGGAAAATAAAACATTATATTAAGTTTTTAATTAACTTTAAAGAATGTTAAGCTGTTTCACGTGTTCATTTTTTTCTGACAATAAAAGAGATCTTTTCGTTTGCACTGGAATAATAAAACTATATCAAAAATTAAATTTTCCCATTCATCTGGCAAAATTTATGTCATGGTAACTTAAAAAAATATTCATACATATTGATAAAATTGGATTTCAATTTCCTCGTTCACGTGTAACAAATAAATATATTTCTTTTTATATCGAAAAACAATATGAATGTGATTTAGATTTTATTTAGACTGTACATTTACTTCTTATTACACACGGGTTCAATATTTTAGAATCAATATAACGAATGACAATTTTCTACTAAATAATTTTATCCATAATGAAGTCGACCAAAAATTTTAATAATATATAGTAGGATCAAATTTTATCAATTGAGTAATTCCTCAAATTTTAATTTCGAATCCAGTTTAAGTATTTCATCTGGAAAAATAACTTCAGTTATAATGATCTTTCAAATGTCATTGTGAAGTCGATTTCTAGTTTCAATTATTTTCACTAAAAATCTGTTAAATTAATCAATAGAATAATTTTAAAATCTATTAAATATTTTTTGTCGTGAAATAATCTCTCTGTTTCCTTTTAACAATCATTTATACGATGGAAAGTTGCCATTGGTGACTATTTTAAATACAAATATTTTCAAACCAGAATCCTTATTAATAATTATAAAACTTGAAATAAAAGAAAAAAAATATTTTTTTTTAATATATATATATATATATATGTACAAAATAAACACTACTATCTACACTGAATTGTAACATTGTAGTTAATGTTTGGAACTGGTTCCTTAAATCGTTATAACCTACTATTACATTAATTAAAAAATGCTTTTAGAAGTGAACATGATAATTATTTATAACTTTATGAGAAATGGGTGTTATCTGTATTATTATTTCTTTTTAGTTATTTATCGAGGATGAAAAAATAAATTTTATTGACAAAGGAGTTATAAAGATAATAAATCAGTTATAATATTCATACATTAAAATGGGAGTTGTGAAAAGAAAAAAAAAACACGTATTACGAAAGCATAAAAATTTTTGAAAAATATATTAAATATAGTTATGAAAATTCAGTCATGGAATATACAAAACAAATTATTCAAAGATAACAATCTTATTTTACGTAAAATTTGAAAGACCAAGAGTTAAAATATAAGAATAAAAAGCAATAAATCACGTCTCTATATTCAAACATAAATAAAAATTCATACTTAAGTCATTCCCACATTCATACATAAGTAGTAAATAAATGGGGGAAAATTATAGGAAGTGTATGAAGCATACAATTTATAAGCTACAAAATAGAAATGTTAAAATATGGTTAGCAAAATAAATAAATAAATAACAGTAGGAACAGTGTAAATACAAAAACCAAAATTATTAAAACAGCAATAATAACAAAAAGGGGGAACTGCAATGAACAATGAACACAAAGTCTGTACAAAGTTTTTCAAAAATTGTAGAGTGTATATAATGTATATCAAATAAATTTATAAAATATATATATTTTTTTTCATAATTAAATTTCTTCTTACCTAATGTATTAACAATCATACGTATCTCATAAATGCAATCACGTTGAGATTGAATTATTAATTTGAAATAACAGATCTTTACTATCATTACGTTGTTTGTATAGATTTCTTTAAAACTCAATACAACTTAAAATGTAAAGTTGACGTCTTTGCGTTTTTCCTTTGTTACAACGAAACTCAAATCCGCATCATTAACCAAGTTAAATTTATTGCTATACAAGATCCAATTTGCCTTTTTGCCGAAAACACTTGATTTAAAAATGGATTCTTTTAAATATATGTACCCACTTAATCATCTGGAAGAACATCATTATGTATGATTTATTTGAAATATGGGAGAGTTTATATTTCCTAAGCTAATGACGAAAGTTTGACTTAAATTGACGAAAACTCATATATAAAAAAAAAAGAATGATGAAAATAAATTAGGGTTTTTTTTTTTCTTTTTTCGTTCAATTGTTTGTTAGTTTTTTAAATCATGTTTATTAAATTTGGTAAAAACAACAATTTTTAATTTCATATGATAAGACAAGAGATATTTTATTCATTAAAATATTTTTAATACGTAAAATTATTGAATATGCTTTTGAAATATCTGTATCTTTTAGTAATAATAATCAATCTACTAAAAAATATAAAAACCATGCATGTAACTAAGTTATTCTCCTTTATACGAATCACTTAAAGCATTTATTTGTTAAAACTATCTGCGCTGAGGTTTCGACAAATCCTTTTATATCATTCTGTTTAACAGTGCCATCCAATTAACACGCACAAGAATTAAATCAACAGGGACTTTCTGAATAAGTATTTTACATACGTATATTATATCAGCGCAATTTTAAAAAACAGGTGTTCTCATACAACCATCTACAAGTCGCAGAAAGTAAGTCATAGCAGCACCATCTCTTACTTAATATGTGCCACAAAAAAAAAAAAAAAAAACCACAGTTTTGGATAGCATGTATTTTATATATTAAGTTCATTTTTGTTACAATCAGTAAACTGTGAAAAAATGCATGTAATACTACAGCATAAAATAATATCAATAATTTTTGCTGTAAAATTACAGTAATGTTGTAAATTGTAAGTTGCTCATCCAATAACGTCTATACTGTTAAAAATAAAGTGCTTAAAAATTAGTAAATACCCCTACTAATTTCGAAATATATAATTTCGTTCCAAAAAAGACATGCTGTTCCCATTCGTGAAACATCGCATGTTTTCAAATTAAAATCTGTTCATTTCATAATTTATTATGAATAGATTGAATTAAAAGAATTTCTTTGACACGTTGAGCGCCAGGTCAGCCATTCTAGATTCTATACATATTGTCATATATCTCTAAGCCCTGAAGGAATCATCTTGAAACTTTAGGAATGTGCAGAACATGTTATACTTCAAACATTTCAGTGAAAGTTTTACCCCGAAAGTAAAAGCAGTACCAATAAAAAATTAAAACGTTGAGCGCCATGTCAACCGTCGGTGGCTGACAGTGTCATATATGGTATGAAACCGCTTCAACCATCATTAATGATTGAAAATGTATTAAAAATTTGCTTAATTTTTATTTATTACAGGAGGAATTATGAGATTTTAATGGAATTTATGAATGTGCGTGGCGTTCAATGTGTTGATAGAATTTCTACCAATTTAAACACAAAGAATTCAAACACAAAATTTACTACCTCAAATCTCCAGAACTACAGGTGTTGGACAAAATAATGTGAACACTTTCGGTTTTTTACGATTTTTTCAAATATCTTGAAAAATACTTAACATATTGTTCTTCAATTTTGTGGGTAAGGAAAACATGTCTTTTCTCATATTTCTCTGCAAACATTTTGTCACGAAGGCCCTTAGGGAACAAACAACAAACCCAATAAAATAAAAAGTATTTGTGATAACCCTGTATATAGAAAAGCTTCGATTGATAAGCAAATTTTAGATATTATTATAAATGCTATATTTATACGTGTGTTGGGTTTTGTGAGAAAATCTTTTTAATTTAAAGAGTTATTAATATTTCATTAAAAATATAAAAAAATTTCGCAAGTTTTTGCTTTATAACTCCAAAGATATATCTTCAAATTTCATGAAACTTTCGGAAAACTGGACAACATATGCCTAAATCATTATATTACAGTTTAAAACAATTATATATAATATTAAAAGACATATGGACAGTTGTAGTAAATAATTTATTACTGCGCATGCGTGGACTATAGCCAAAAAAACTTTAGTATAGTTTGGTACCCAACTGTATAGAACACCTAATAAAAAACATCCAGTTGAATATCACAAAAACGCATAGAAATATTGGGTATTAAATAAGCTGTTTTTCAATTGTTTTCTAAAAAGGTCCTTACGAAAAGGGGTCATTCACGAGTGAAAGTTTGTATCAGAAAAAAGATGTGTTACACAATGAAACTTAATAGAATTGCGATTCATTTTTCTTTTTTTTTTATAAGTATGTACAACATATCTATGAAAAAAAAAATGAATTATTTGAAAAGAAATATTAATTCTTTTTCTGATACAAATTTTCATTTGTGAATAACCCCTCATCTTAAAGACCTTTTTAGAAAACAGCTTAAAACCAGCTCATTTAATCACCAATATCTCAATGAATTTTTCTGATATTCAACTCGATTTTTTTTATAACGTGTTCTATATAATTAAGTATTAAACTATATCAAAGTTATTTTGATACATTCCGCGCATGCGCAGTAATAAATTATTTACTGCAACTGTCCACATCTCTTTGAATATTAAATATATTTATTTTAAACTATCATAAGGATTTAGGCTTATGTTGTCCTGTTTTACTGAAGGTTTCATGAAATTTCAAGAAAAAACTTTCGACTTATAAAGTAAAAAATTGCGAAAATGTTTTGCATTTTTTAATAAAATATTAATAACTCCTTAAATATTCAAGATATCTCACAAAACGCTACACAAGTAAACACAAATAACATTTAAAATATAACATTTATAACCATACCTAAAATTTGCAGATTAATCGAAGCTTTTCCATATACCAGGTTATCACAAATACTTATTATTTTATTGAATTTGTTGCTCGTCCCATAAGGGACTGTGTGACAAGATCATTGCTGAAAAATATGAGGAAAGACGTGTTTTCCTTATTTCCAGAATTGGAGAACAACACGATAAATATTATTCAAGATATTCGACAAAATGTAAAAAAGTGAAAGTGTTCACATTATTTTGTCCAACACCTGTATATTTCGTGGTGGTTTCATACAGTCGGTAACAAAAGTCTCCGAACACTAGCAAAAACTCCTACATAAAAGAAGTACACTTAATACAGTTTTCTTAAATAAATCCTTGTCGAATCCTGTTTTTAGACAGACTAAGAACAGGATTCGACAAGGATTTATTTAACAAAACTGTATTAAGTGTACTTTTTTTATGTAGGAATTTTTGCTAGTGTTCGGAGACTTTTGTTACCGACTGTACTGTTTTGAGGAAAAATACATTAATGAGAATTGGTGGTGGGATATTGAGATTCCAAATGGGCGATGACAATTTTTGAGCATGCCAATATACTCAATAATAAGTATACAGAATTTTTAAATTTCGGTATCTTTCCTTTGGAGCTATTTTGAGTATGTGGGATACTGAAACTTGACATAATTTTACTCAATTTAAAGTATTTTCGCTCGCTACTTGATTTTTTTCCGTGTAGTAGCAAACACAGACGTTACCATTACTCCACCGCGATCCATGTCTTTAATCTTTACTTAATGGCTCCTATTCTTTCTTGAAAAAGGTTAATCGTATTATTTTATCCATTTTTACTCTTTTTAGCGACAAAATAAAAGTCTGACACTCTAACAAATAATAAACTCTTGATATCGTTTAATGATCAAGGAAGATAATTGAAAATAGATCCTATATGGTATTTTAAATTAGCTTCCAAATGTTCTAGCTTCCTACACAAGTTAACACATTTAGAAAATAGTTAAACCCTTGATTCCAAACTGCAGAATTTTTTAAAAATAATTTTTTGGAGCAAAAGCAAGATGTGGCTAAAGGTTCTACAGCCAGTATGCATGACAATAATTTTTATATTTTTAGTAAAATATCACACTTCACTTTTGTATTATTATTATTATTATTATTAATATCTTAACCCTTAAGTGCTTAATTATTTTAAAATCAATTATTATTTTTTTTTTCCCTCTTTTACATAAGTCGCGGGAAAAATACTTTAAAAAATCATACTTTATTTTAACTATGGTTTACAGCCAAAAAGCAGTTTGTTGCCAGTTGGCAAACATAAGGCATTAGAGCTTCAATATTATTCTAATAATACTTTAGAAGACAAAATTGGGTATATTTCCGAAGGGCAACACCCGGAATTTAAGGGTTAAGTTTTAATGATTATTTAAAAAATATATAAGATGCCCATTTACTTTAGTGAATTTGTGCATTAAATAGACAAAATATTCTTTGCACTTACGTTTTATACCTAAACTACTTTTTCGTGTAAAAAAAAAATAAAAAAAAGAAAATAAGACTATCAATTCTTCTTTTAGACTACTAATGACAAATACTAATGATTTAAAATATATCACGTTTCAGACACTAATAAAACTTTAAATATCTTTAT